>OW388299.1:35227547-36427547 GCA_936450465.1 Gibbula magus
TAAGTTTTGCACGTGGAGCATGTTTTCGGACTAACACATAATGTTGCTAACAAATTTTCATGTGGATATGAGTGACATGAAATCACATGTCTGATTTTGACAAAATCCGAAAACAAACATAGAACATGTTAAAGTGTCGATGTTAATCCGGAGGCTATAACTGTAGAATTATCCTAATGCTTACCTGTGAGATTCTATTCTGTTGTTTCATCCGTCATACTCGATCCCAAATGTTCGACAGGAAATGCAAGTGAAAT
Organism: Gibbula magus; assembly: GCA_936450465.1. Taxonomy (NCBI): domain Eukaryota; kingdom Metazoa; phylum Mollusca; class Gastropoda; order Trochida; family Trochidae; genus Gibbula; species Gibbula magus. Next base: position 35,227,805 of record OW388299.1, read on the forward strand.
GCGATTATTTATACCTGAACATGTAGTCATGGACCTCGTGCGTCAGTAACAATGCACGCGCTTCGACATGTAGCCATCAGTTGCTGGGCACCAATAGTTTATAATGCGGTCACAAAACTATCACGCCAATATGAACGAAATTAGGTTTAGTGGACTTGCGGACAAACTTTCATGAACCTTGTTAGGTTGAAGCATAGGGTGTGTATAATGTTTCATTGCATCTGTAATGTGTTATTTTATGTAAAAAGACTTTTCTGAGTTAAAAGTTGTTCTTTATTTTCTCTGAAAAACAGAAATTCAATGTGAGTTTCTGTGAGAAATTCGACTTTAACCGCATCACTTCTTTTGAACGCCTGATGAGCAACAGAGCACACGGCTCTATAATTTTTATATGCTCGTAATTACCACGAAATTGCCGTCTGTCCAGTACCAAATGCGCACGAAAATAAAGATGCGACAAGTCCCGCAAAAAGTCAAAATCAAATGCGACCCTCTTTGAAAATTCCAACTTGAACCGCATCACTTCTGTTGAAAGCCTGATGAGCTACAGAGCACACGGATCTATTAGTTTTATATGCTCATAAAGCCCACGAAATTGCCGTTTGTCCAGTACCAAATTCTCACGTGCGCACGAAAATAAAGATTCGGCAAGTCCCGCAAAAAGAATGATTTTGTCAGTACCGAACTTGCGTACTAAGTACTGTTTGGACCGGATGTCCGATTTTATGAACTTTTTTTCCTCAAATAATTCCAGGTATATTACTTATGTGCGCTCACAGAAATAAAAAAAAATACTACACGTCCCACAAAAAGGCCATGTTAACTATTCTCTATATTAAGTTCTTTGTGTATATATTTTTTTACGAGGCTGGAACTAAAGACAATCTTTGCGCGTTGTAAATAACGCTATACAGGCGACGGGAAAAGATCCACTTGCTAGTTCACTCATTTTATCTTCGAATCGTCTGCTTTACGATATAAAACGCGAAAATAAATCTCTCTTTCACCACCCGAAACGCGACAAAAACATGAAAAAAGGTCATCGCCGGACAATTGATTCCGCCGAGAGCGCTAGTGCCAGATAATTGGCATGGGACAATAGTCCGGCACGGGAATGATATTTTCAACAAAAAACATTTCGCAAGTTAAGGGTTAAAGGCGCTGTAGCACGTTTTTTGCAAAATTTATATTTTAAAATTTCGCATTTAAAATGATCGTTTATGTCATTTAAATTAACTTTATTGGGTAAAACATCTTATTACACAAACCAATTATCTGTAGTGGTAAAAACTATGTTGCGCATAAAGCAAACATTGCATGGCGGCCATTTTATTGTGAACACAATTTATTATTTTGTATTACAAAAACGATTCCCATGGCTTTACCGAAACATGTACACTCATTTCAAACTTGATTTTCCGAAGAGAGAAGGATGTTTTACTATTGGTAAGATTATTTTTCAAATACATTTCATCAACTTATTTGAGCGAAAAAACGTGCTACTGCCCCTTTAATAATGAAAACAAAAATGTGATTGAGACAGATTGTATAACAATACGATTAAAAACTTGAAGCCAGATATGTACACAATGGTAGATAAACAAATAATTAGGTTTAATAAAGAGATAAACAATGAACTAAATTATTTAATTAACTATCCATAAGCGGAGGCGATACGCGATACCAGCAGCAAATCCAAGACACTATTAATAGGGAAAGAAAAATGTTTCACTATAAAATCGTCTTGATAACGAGGTTTCCGGATGTTCGAGGTCCGATTAAACAAGGTCTGGCTGTAGTCAGTCAAATCTTCTCACATGTAAGTCACAAAATATGAAACGGGTTGGACAAATATACATGAATAACATAAAACACAATATAATGGAGCACAAGCTACATTTGATATACAAAGCAATTGTAACCACTATCGGTTTGTATAAATCATGATAATAATGGTTGACACCCCAAAACAGAAAACTGATTAAACACATGACATGCACAGAAAATTATTATTGTTCAAAATTATGATATTTTCGCAATCAAATGGCACAAACAGATCACGTTAACTATAAAACACATGCAATGAATATATTGTGTGCGGGTTGGATTCCATGACAGATTTAAAAAATAGAGCCATGGGCTCTGTAGCTCATCAGGGCTTATATAACCAGATATCATTTGAGAGGGGTCAAAACCCAATTTACAAGTTTGATCTCCATGTAACAAAGAAGCTTCTCTGAAAATTTCAGCTTCATAAGTTTCAAGGAACGGGTCACCATAAGGTTTGAGGGGGTGAGACCCTGCCACGCCCATATTTGAAGGAGGGTGAATACCAAGTTTACATATTTACAATCTTCATGTAACAAAGAAAGTATTCTGAACATTTCAACTATTTAGCACTAGAAGTTTACAGGGAAAGGCTAGAATAAGATTTGAGGAGCTGGGGGTAAGGCCCTGCCACGCCCATATTTGAAGTGGGGGGGGGGGGGGGGGGGGGGGGTCAAAACCAAATGTACAAATTTGATTTCCATGTAACAAAGAGGGTATTCTGAAAATTTCAGCTTGACTGGTTGACTGGCTTCTGGGTAAGGGGCAAAATAAGGTCTGAGAGGGTGAGACCCTGCCACGCCCGTATTTGAAGGGGGGTCAACACCAATTTGCCAAACTTGAGTCTCCATGGTACAAAGATGTTATCCTGTAAATTTCAGCTCCCTGTGCCCATTGGTTTCGGAGGAGAAGATTTTTTACGATTTTAAGGAAAATGAGTGCGACGGCCATATTTGAGGGGGGGGGGGGGGGGGTAAGGACCTAGTTACAAATTTGGATCCCCTAGGTGCAGGGTACATCCCCATAAAATTTCAGCCTTGGGGGTGTAGTGGTTCTGGAGAAGAAGCCGAAAATGTCAAAAGTTTGCGGACGACAGACGGACGGACGGACGGACGGACGACGGACGCCGGACAACGGGCCATGCCATAAGCCCATCTGGTCTTTCAGACCTGGTGAGCTAAAAAAAAAATTGGGATCAATAGAAGAAAATTCTAAAGAAATAATCCCGTTTTGAACAGAAGCAAAATGAGAACACTGATATACACTAACAATTTACCCAATGCTAAGATCTCAAGATATATCAGGAATGATATTTTTGAGGAAAAACACTTTTTTCTTTTATTTACCTCTTTCGGCAATTTTGTTGACAAATGGAACAATAACAAATGTCCAAAGACACTAATAACAGACATGCAGTACTAACAAGTACTATACAAAAGAATATACGAAACTGTCACGTTATGTTGTTAATATAACAGTTCTTTCATATAATAATTAGGGTGTGTCAATCATTATCATGAGTATATAATGATTAACAGTGGAATTTTCGTTTGATAAACGTTTACAATACTGTGCCGAAATAAAGTTGTGTCTTCATTCATTTTACAGATTTCTCTTTAACATAAAATAAAATTCTTCTCCAATATTATTTTACATCGTGTAAACGCTCTATATTCTTTATCAATGATATTACCATTTCCAACTACTTTATGTGGTTTCTAACGTGTTATAGGTTTGTATTTTAAAAGATGTTAATTCAAAGAAATCTGCAATAAATAGTTTCAATACACATTTAACACATTATAATAATAGTGATTTAATGGTTGTGCTTTGCTTTCTCTTCATGTTTATAACTAGAATTTAACATTTAACCGGGTATTTGGTGGGAATAACATTAATCTGTACAATTTACAATACAGATGTCTTTTGGGATATCAATGACGTGCGCCAATATTGAATATGATAACATTCTCAATCTGATTAAAAAACTAAGTGGATATCTCCCAAATTCATTCAAATCTAGAGTTGCAATATATACATGTATATATATTTAATGTTTTTAATCAAATAAATATATTAAAGTTGAATGATGTTTTCATTACCCCACACTTTAGGACCATACAAACTAATGTATGTCAGAATGTGTCTTCCGTCTTTGAAACAGTCATTTTTTACGCGAAATGACGTGATTGATCCGAGACGAAACGTGATATAGGCTACGAATTCATTTGTTGTAGAATTCAAATATTCAGCAGTCATTCGTAGTTTTTCCGAAATTCTTCCAAACGTTAAATAAACCTGAGTTGATTAATAATAGGCATATAAGATATGCCGCATTTCCCATAATAAGCGCAGGGTCTCCAATAAGCGCAGGGTTCAAGAGTGGTTGAGAAAATATGCGCCGGGCCTATAACAGGCGCAGAATCTTAACCATTAATTTAATGCTCCCTTAAAATGTGTAAACATACATGTATAATAATGACGACAAGGAATAAGCACCGGGTCTTAAAAAAAGCGCCGGGCCTCTAAAAGGCACGGTGAATTAAGGGGCGCTTATTAGAGAGATGGGACCCAGACTGAATCGAACTCGCTTACGGCAACATTTTGCGACAACAATTTATTTTTGTGAATAAGTCTCAAAATATATGGATTACGTTGTGTTGCGCATAGATTTATTTGTACACTAACGGGGAGCGCTTAAATTTACCGTAACGCCTTTATAACGGTCATTTTACGACATGCCGCATAGCGTTACCGTCACCTATATTCGCGGTAAATATCTTACTACGTGTGTTATTCGAATTACATGCGTATCTCAAGTAAGTGTCGAATTTAAATAGCCTGGTATAATCAACTGATAGTTATTCTTTCATCGTGCACTCTAAGATTGATAATATATTCAATAATGATTACACAGTAGGCCGTCAAAGTTACACTTGAAATCATCGAAACTGCCGTGACGTCAGGTTTTTACGTTTATGTAGGTAATTTAAAAATGACGTTAAAGAGATGAAAAACGTTCGGCGACCCCCCTATTATTATTTCTGAATTCGTTTGTTCAGTTAACTGCGCACATCATATTAAAGTATTAGCAATATCTAAAATATGTGTGTTAGTGACAAATCCTGTTGAATATGCGAAACACGATGATAAAACTGCCGTTTTTAATTAAAAAGTGCTTAATTTAATTTTGTTTCTCTTTCCAGCGTCATTAATTTTCAAAATATAGATTTGCTATACATCCCCGAATGTAACTGAAATGTATCTGAAAGAATTCGGAGTTTATTCGTTGACAGCAAGCGCTTAATTCAAATACACCAAATCAGTAAAAAATTACGTAATTTGCCGACGGGTGTATTATTATTAATGCCAACAACTCTTTAAATCGTCCGGTGATCCCCAAATTTTCTTACATTTTTGGATAATATATAAAATAAACTTGCTATTTTGAAAAAATAAACGAATTCTAAAATATTTGCTTTCATCGTCCCATCTCTCCTTAAATGAATAGCATAAAATGGGCAGTATATGTCAAGATTCTCAATACTGGATTTTGTGATTTAGGTATGTTAAAACCTTGTTTATATTCTGCAGTAGGCCTATATCATTTTCAAACAATATATGAAAAAAACAATCTTTTTCACAACAGTAATGACCGCACAAACTCGAACCCGTATCATAAAGTAAAATACCGCATTTCCTCTAATACGGCCCAGAGCCTTATTAACATTAAAATTCCCTTAAACGATGGTTATTTGAGATTCGTTTCTTATAGTCTGTTAATGGGTTTTGGAAGGAATTTTTAAAATAGAGACAATAATCATTATTGCTATCGAAACGGTCTATGCTATGAGAGGTCTGGGTCGAATATATAATAATAATAATAATAATAATAACACTTTATTGTCCGTAATACACAGTACATTGGAGATTTGTTGTGGGCATTTCGCCCCCGGCCGGTAGCCACAGTGCAGCGCCAGTTCAAGCGTTGTTCTATGGTTTTATTGCTGAGCGCCAAGCAAGGAAGCAACAACTTTTAACGTATTTTGGCGTCCGCTCTTCACCTGGAATCGCACCCCTACCTCCCGGATGAAGAGCGGACGCTCTACAGATAGAGCTATTTCCCCTGTTTAATGGCTAGTATAATACATAGAGAATCTCACCCAAGTGTCTTCTGATATCAAATATATCAACACGAGTTGATTAAAGTTACAAATATCCGAGGCTTGCCGAGGATATTTTTACTTTAATCAACAAGTGTTGATATATTTGATATCAGAAGACACGAGGGTGAGATTTTATTTATCATTCAAAATCATTCTTCAACAATTATTAGCAAAATAATGAACATATGTGCAACACAAAACTGCCTTTTGACTACTTCAGCAGTGAGCTCAGTGAGGTCATAGCATTGTGACGTCATCAGCATTGTGGCCTCATAGTAATGTTACGTCATCAACTTTGTGACGTCATAACATTGTCAGCAGTGTTCTCAATGATGTCAAAGCCTTGTGATGTCATTAACTGATGATGTAATAGCATTATGACGATTTGATTGTAGCGATATCTACAATGTAGATATCGCTTGTAGATATCGCTTGATCTCACACACGCGATATCTACTGTGGGAGCCAGTTTTGGATGATAAAAAGAAGTGTTTATTGGGTAAAACTGTAGTTTGGCCGTGTTGATGGGATTTTGTATAGTTCTACTAACAAGTAATATTTTGAACAGACAGAACATTAAATATTTGATGAGTATCATCATAAGGACGTTATATTTGTGATATAAGTTTGTTTATTTAAAACGCTATGATGTAAATTACAACCTGTTCTTTATGTTCAAAACTCTGTAATAATACTCTGTATGTGGCAGTTGGCCACATCTCCACCAAAGCTATAAACCATAATCCTCACTAGTCAAGGAGTCTGTTCACAAGATTTCAGCTTTCTAGGTATGTTTGGTTCTGGAAAGAAGTCGACGGACGGACGGACGGACACTATGCCATGCCATAAGCCCATCGGGGCCTTTCAGGCCTGATGAGCTAAAAATGAAAAACGTATAGTGAGAACGGGTTTCGTGTAAAGCGGGTAATAGATTTCGTCGCTCGTTTTTCTGGTTGAAACCTTATTGTAGAAAAAATGCTATGAATGGAATAAAAATAGGGTCGCGTATCTAGCTACACAAATGTATTTAATGAGTGTGGTTTGGATAACCATTATTGACAACGGTACAATAAGCTGTTGCTATACGTCGCGAATTGTGAGTAAAGAAGTTTGTCATCCTTAGAATCTTGTACTTTGAATTTGGATTTGTTGAAGAATGATGTCAAACTTCTAGGAAACGGTTCTGTACATATATCTAGAATGTTATACACCAACTAAACTACGAGGAAAAAATATGCAAATGAAACGTTTAATGGATATTTTTTTAGCAATGGTCTAACACCTTGTGAAGAAATAGTTTTGAAATCCCTCTTCCTTCCCTAGTTAAATCATATATTCTCTTCATTTACTCGTCCAACTGAACCTCTTATAGACATGTTCCAAAAACAGTGTTTTTAAAATATTTTGAGAAGTAAACCTGACAAAGTGGAGCGAGATTTAGAGAATAACCAACGAGGTACGAGTGATTACGGGAAATATCCATGAGTCTAAATAATGTTCAGCCACGAGCTTTAGCAAGTGGCTCTGAACATTATTTAGACGAGTGGATATTTCTCGTAATCACTCGTACCGAGTTGGTTATTCTATATATTACCCATTATGCAATTAAATTGACCAAATTACGCTTGGTTATTACATGTTCATGTTGGGCGGCCGCTGTGAAGGACCCGTCGCCACAGTAACATTGTGACGTCATAAGATAATTCGACGCGTCAGACCATTGTTTTATGACGTCATAGTCATTCTTTCTCAGGCTAACCGACCAATCAACGTTGAGAATCACTTGAAAGCACATGTGCAAATATCACAAAAATAATCACCTGTGTCTTCTCACCCGTATGGGTAATATTAAAAGTTCAAATCATTTCAATTGGCTTGCATATTCATCGCCATATGAAAAATATATGAAAATTAATAATTTTCAATGAAAATAGAAAACAAGGTTTAAACATGTCAAAAAGTAGAAATAACTCTACCAATTCATCTATGTACTATTTATATCACCTGTTAAAGGGGCAGTAGCACGTTTTTTCGCTGAAATAAGTCGATGAAATGTATTTAAACATAAATGTCACCAATAGTAAAACACCCTTCTCTCTCCAGAAAATCAAATTGAAAATGAGTGTACATGGTTCGGTAAAGTCATGGGGATTGTTTTGGTAATGCGAAATGATTAAATTGTGTTCACAATAAAATGGCCGCCATGCAATTTTTGCTTTATACGCAACATCGTTATTATCACTACAGATAACTGGTGTGTGTAATAACATGTTTTAAACTCTAAAGTTAATATAAATGACATAAACTATCATTATAAATGGGAAATTTGAAAAAATAAAATTTGCAAAAAACGTGCTACTGCCCCTTTAAAGCCTATCATACCAAATTTGTCATCTTATCGACTCTCAATAAATTTCCAAAATTACGTTTGACTAACGTGCGCCTTTTGATCAAAACCACGACTTTAAACCCTTTTATTGTTACGAAACGCCCGGAATTAACACTAAAATGTTTATTTTCAGCAACAGTTAGTACTTCTCGATGAAATAACACCATTTGCAATATTTGACATATGTGAAACCAACAAAAGACAAAATGTCACTTTAATGGTCTACTCGATGAAACTGGTGGAGTTTATTCCAAAGAAGACATTATATTCTCTAGATATGAACTTACTTACTAATGAATGTAATTACAGACCTATTAGTCTACTGTCTATACTTGGCAAAATACTAGAAAGAATAATGTTAAAGCATTTGCATAACCATTTTTATAAGCATAGTATATTAAACAAATTCCAATCAGGTTTTACTGCAAATCATTCTACTACATCTCGACTCATTGAAATCTATCACAATATTTGCTCATCTCTAGATAGCCACCAATTCTACTGTATGGTATTTTGTGATATTTCTAAGGCTTTTGACAGAGTATGGCACAAGGGTTTATTGCACAAATTAGAACATTATGGTATTCGCGGTGGCATTCTGAATTGGTTAAAGGATTATCTGTCCGATAGACGACAACGTGTATGTATCAACGGAACATTATCAAAAGAACTACATGTTACTGCAGGGGTTCCCCAGGGATCTGTCCTTGGTCCTTTTTTATTCCTTGTTTATATCAATGATTTACCCGATAACTTGCAAAACGTCACTAGATTGTTTGCTGATGATGCATCACTCGGAGCTGCTGGAAAAGATTTATATTCTGTTGAAACTTCTCTTAACAATGACTTAGTCCAATTACACGAATGGGCTAACAAATGGTTGGTTAACTTTAACCCCAATAAAACTAAATTCATGCTATTTAGCCATAGTAATAGTCATCAAGTACCTAGATTAGTATTCAATAATGATCAACTGGAACGTGTACATCAACATAAACATCTTGGCCTTATCTTCTCGGACAATACTAAATGGTCCAATTATGTTGATCTTTCCATAGAAAAGGCTTCAAAACTAATCTCTTCTCTACGTGTGTTAAAGTATGTTTTGAATAGAAGTATTTTATCACGTATGTATGAAATGTATATTCGACCCATTTTGGAATATGCTTCTGAGGTCTGGGATAACTGTTCGGATGTTTTGTGTGACAAACTTGAAAAGGTCCAACTTGAAGCTGCAAGAATTGTAACTGGCTTACCAAAGTTTGCTTCAAGAGATAGCTTATACAAAGAAACTGGTTGGTTGCCTTTAAAAATTAGACGTGGAAATAAGAAACTTTTTACTTTTTACAAAATTATTAATATACAAGCTCCAGATTACCTGATTAATTTACTTCCACCAGCCACTGAAACTATTTCTCATTACAACTTGCGTAACAAATCAAATTTATCTATTCCAAAATTTCGAACTGCAGTCCTTCAAAAGTCTTTTATTTATGACTGTGCTTATCTGTGGAATACTCTTTCCTCGAAAATAAGATGTTCAAATTCATTATCGTCATTTAAAGCAAAATTATCTGAAACAGAATGTAAAATCCCAAAATATTTTCTTTTCGGCGATAGGAAGATGAACATTATACACAGTAAGGTAAGAAATTCTTGTAGTTCCCTAAACGGTGATCTGTATCGTGTCAATTTATCTGAAAGTAAATCTTGCATTTGTGGTGCTTTAGTTGAAGATGTTTATCATTTCTTCTTGAGATGTCAAAGACATGCTGATCTTCGTTTAGAATTAAAGCAAAGATTTTATAATTTAAAGGCAGAATTTGATATTAATACAATCATGTATGGAAACCCAAATCTTCCACAAACAGTCAATGAAAACATATTTCACCATGTTCATAAATTCATTGGAAAGAGTCAACGGTTCAAATAATACATTAATACTAATGTACGTATTTACCATATTCAAAGTGCATTTTATCATAAGAATAACATTTCCAATTGTGTCTTGCCTTAATAATGTATATTACATGTTTACCCACTTCGTCACTTGTAGATTTCTTACTTTCTTGTTATGTATTCTAGCCTTGTAAAATAGTTGTTGATTACCTGGAGAGGGCTTCTATAAGTTTCACAACTTGTGCCCAATTCATTTCTTAAATGAATAAAATGTTTTCAATCAATCAATGTATCAAGCGATCAGTCTTAATTTATGCAATACAGCTATTGTTCTTAAACCATGCACTACGATATATCTTTATCATATTTTTAATATTTTATTATCAAATGTGAATTACCGTTTTTTGGTCAGCTAAACATATATGACATTATATCATCAACTTTCTTGCTCTCCCTTGCTATGGTATATAGGAACAAATCAGCCGCAATAGTAAGTGTTAATATATTATCTCTATCGCAATAGTCAAATCTTGATCCATAGTCTTCCGAAGTTCGAACTGCTTCTTTTTGAAAAATTTTGCATTGCGGGTATGTGAACCCCTTACTTTAACATTGGTGAAGCCCCTCCTTTCAACATTCCGGAATCAGCCGATGTATGTAATTTCAAAGTTCATCAGAATTAGTTTATCATAATTTCAACTTCCTGGCACTTTTGTTTCAGTTTCAGCTTTCTGGACCTTTTTGAACTGGAGAAGATGAAAATAGGTTTTTTAAGGTTATGACCACTATGACCCTATTAGCTCTTTTGGTTCTGTTGAATATGAAATGTAACGGGCGGATGCCGGACACCATGCCATGTCATTAAAGGTGCATCCATTGTGTTTCATAAAATTTTATTTGGCTTTAATACGTTCCAACACACCAAATGTGATGTTTACAATACAAACAAATTCACTTATCTTGCATATTCATCCCCAATCGCCAAGCATATCATATTTACTATTTTCCAATTAAAATCGAGTAACATCATTATGAATGTGTAGAAACCGAAAGTGAACGTCCTATTTACATGCACAGTAGTTATATGACCTATTGAACATTATTAACCCAATTTTGTTATTTCGTCTGGTGTAAATAAGATTCAAAAATTACGTTTGACTCTGTGGCGCGCGCCACACGCGGTGCATTGTCCGGTTTTCGATCAGAAATCACTACTTTTACCTTCATATCGTCAATATACTAAGTCCAATATCATTAAAATGGTTGTTTTCGGTAACAGTTGGTACTTCTCGATAGAATAAGACCATTTACAACATTTGTCATATTTGACCCCCAACAACACAATGGATGTACCTTTAACCCATCGGGCCTTTTGGGCCTGATGACATCGATATCACACTCGTACAAATCTGATAATGAAATATATACACAAGAAAAAAGTTAAGCACCCCCTGATATTTGTGAAGATATCTTTTCGAGAATATTTGAAATAGTTAAACAAGGTTCATTTATGAGAAGAGTAGTGTTTGTGCGATATGTTCCGATACGTTGCGAGTCCCGCCTACACGTTCGGGCCATGCACGTGCGCTCGAGGTGGCATGTAACGTTGCTTTCCACAGCCACAAATTCTCAGCTGAAACGTCTGTGGTTACCAAATCGAAATATCAGCACCAGAACAGTCAGAAATCGCCCAAAACTCGGCAGGACTGAAGGCAAGGAGTGTAATTAAACGTCCCTTGTTGAGAGACCATAAACGTGCACGTTTGGCATGGTGTTTGGAAAGACAACACTGGTATCAGAGGACCTGGCGGAAAATCCATTGGTCTGACGAGAGTCTGTTCTTGCTCCATGTTACTGATGGGGTACTGTGTTTGGAGACAGAAGAATACTGCTAGCTTATATATACCGCCAGGAACATCCAGCTAACTGTTGAGTGTAGAGGTGGCTCTGTTATGGTATGGGGATACCTATCTCATGACTGAAAACTGGATTTGGTCACCATCAGGGGCCACTTAACGGGAGCTCAATACATCCGGGGCGTGCTACAGACCAAAATTTAAAGTTTCCAAGTGGTATAGTTTTTGAGTTATGCTCCGGAAACGAGACAAAGTCCAAAAATTGGACCGTTTGTGGTCAAAATTTCAAAAAACGTTTCAACCATTGAGCCGAAACCTCTAAAAGGCACAACAGCATCATATAGTCTACTTCCATACCAAGTTTGAAGTTTCCATGTGGTATAGTTTTTGAGTAATGCTCCGGAAACGATTTCGGACGGACGGATGGACACACGGAGCGCTATATACCCCCGACTACGTCGTAGCGGCGGTATAATAATGATAACATAGTCGCCTTTCTGTCTTTCCAGATGGCTGTTCTGTCTGAAGATAAAAATAATCTGAGACTAATTTAGGGTCATAGCAGAGCTTACTTGTTTCTGACATTTAGCTATATGAAAATATCAGGGGTGCTTAACTTTTTTCTTTGTGCATACTTTCTTCCTTAAGTTTAGACTCACTAGTGTTATAGTGGTCACTCACTATACCAAACTGTATAAAACAACATGACAAATTTTAGTGCATAACCTAATGTGCCATAAACTAAAAACGCTACAATCTAAAGGTTGGAGATTTTGTTCACCAAATGATTGAACTTCATGTTTTAGGCAAATTTCACACCAAAACGCATGTGATGCATAATTATGCTTTAGCACCATTTTGACGGGCAATGCAAAAGCAATACATTTGTAAAAGTATTCAAAGTGGCTCTCAAGAGTAACCAGAATATGGTTCTGTGAAGCATGCAGGGTTCAAAGAAAAAAATAGAGCCATGGGCTCTGTAGCTCATCAGGATTTATATTGATTGATGTTTAAGACTGAAATAGATTTGCCTCCACAAGTACAAGTACAATCTCTAGATTTAACTTAGCAAAATCCCATGGTCATTGAAACTGTCCAGTGTCAGTGCAAAAAGAAAACACGACTTCAAACTACAGTTTATGAAATTGGTTGTCCAAGTATTACAATTCCTACAATGATCTTGAAGAGAAGGTGACTCTTCCAATTCAAATGTGCAGACATATTCCCCAAATTTTAATAATTATACAAAACGGTTAACTATTTGGTGAGAACAAAACATGTCTTCTAAAATGACTACTACACAGTGCAAAATATTTATATTCCTTGAACAATAAAATGTGTAATGCACCAAAGGTTAGAGAAGAGAGAGAGACACACACACCCATGAGCTAACGAGCTGGGCCCTGCCATGGCAGCTCATGGCTGGCATCGATTCTTGTCACAGCCATGCAGGTGTTCACAGCTAGAGATCCTCATGTAACATGCATCTCGGATTACGAGGAGCCTAGTCTAGGATTTGATCTGTATACATTATATTTATATCCTTTTTAACACTTATGTATGGTGCTCTATGCATAAAATGATTCTTGAAATGATCAAGACTACATGCATATTGGTCACAGTCATTGTCTCTAAAGGAGACAGTCAACAACTTTAAATTGCACCCCTGCCACGCCCATATCTTTGGGAGCAGGGTAATGAAATTTACAAATATCAGTCATCATGTAACAAATAATTTATTCTGAAAATATGAGCATCCTATAGCATCCTAAGTTTACTGGTTTTCAAGAAAAGGTCAACATAAGCTTTTAGGGCCTGAGGGTGAGACCCTGCCACGCCCATATGTGAAGGGGGATAAAAATCAATTTTACAAATTTATTCTCCATGTCACAAAGAAGGTATTCTGAAAATATCAGCTTATTCGGTTTACTGGTTTCCAGGGAAAGGTCAATATAAGCTTTTAGGGGGTGAGACCCTGCCACCCCCATATTTGAAGGTGGGTCAAAACCAATTTTACAAATCTGAGTCTTCATGTTACAAAGATGTTATTCTGAAAATTTCAGCTTTCTGTGCCCATTGGTTTTGGAGAAGGAGATTTTTTAAGATTTTAGAGAAAATGGGTGCCACGCCCATATTTGAGGGGGGTCAGGTCCAAAGTTACAAATTTGGATCCCCTAAGTGCAAGGTACCTCCCCATAAAATTTCAGCCTTGGGGGTTAAGTGGTTCTGGAGAAGAAGATTTTTTAAGATTTTAGGGAAAACTGGTGCAAACGCCCATATTTGAGGGGGGGTCAGGACCAAAGTTACAAATTTGGACCGCAAGATATCTCCCCATAAAATTTCAGCCTTAAGGATGAAGTGGTTCTGGAGAAGAAGTAAAAAATGTTAAATGTTTACGGACGGACGGACGACGGACAACGTCCCATGCCATAAGCCCATCTGGTCTTTCAGACCTGATGAGCTAAAAATGTACACAATAACATCAGTGAGTCTAAACTTAGAACGTAAAATATTTTCCTTATGACCTTTTTAAAGTAATAAAGCTAAAATATATAAATCCAACAGCAGATAACTGTAGCAATTCAACCAAATTACCAAATCAGAAATCGTACCCCCTACTCCAAAACCTTTGGAACCGTTCCAACGGCTATGTTCTAGGCTTGACACAAGTAAAAATAACACAATTCAAACTTATATGTATCAACTTTATTTCAATGATGGCAACTGTCAGTAACCAGCAAAGTTGCATATCAATGACCTGAATGGTAATAGGCTGTGTTCTAATGACAGATGAATAAACCTCACTTTCATCTGAATCACAAGAATCAAGAACATATTCACTGTCAGTTTCTGATTGATATGAACATGAATCCGAATCCACATCTTCAAATACATCATGGAAAACTTTCTGTTTTGTCCTTCTCAAACGTGGAATGTCATTGAAGTTTAATGAACTCCTGATGTCCGATTTGGTCTTGTCGGGAACAGGTTCTGAAAAAACAACAAATGGATATTTTTTTTAAAGTTTAACTAGAAATATGTGCATGTGATGCACTGTGATGTCCCCCGCTCCAACTTTCAATCTTCTTGTCATGGGATAGGTACCTTTACCACCTATACAGGGGTACACTACATGACTACAAACAAAATAAATTCAGAATAACACAATAGTAAAAGGCACGACTCCCTCACTAGTTCTAACCACATACCAAGTGTCAAAGAAATGCTTCATAGATTTTGAGAAAGAAGTCGGAAAAGGTACCTACCCCCTAGATATTTACTAAGTTCAATCTGTTTCCATGGAAACCAGAAAAACTTAAAACTTCAGAATAACCAAAATAGCAAAAGGCATCACTCCACCACTAGGTCTAACAACATACAAAGTTTCGTAAAGAAATACTCGATAGATTTTGAAATAGAGGCCGAAAAAGGTACCTAGTACTAGCTACTCCAAATTTTCACAAAGTTGAAATTGTTTCCATGGAAACCAGAAAAAAAATCAGAATTACCAAAATAGCAAAAGGCACCACTCCACCACTAGGTCTAACAACATGTCAAGTTTGAACTTTCGTGGAAAAATTTTAACGGTTTAAGAGATATGGCCCGAAAAAGAAAGCATTTCGAAATGAAGGAATGACAGAATGAAGGAATAACGGACAGAGGCGAAAACATTATCCCTGAAAAAAATTTCGGGGACATGACAACAAAACTCAACAGTATATACATTGTAATAGGGTGCCTATTCATGGATCCGCGGGCAGTGATTGACAGCTGGGCTCAACTAATCAGAAACTAGCTGATCTATCCCTGGGGTCTACTACCCATGTTGTCGTCGTGTTGTACCCACAAGCAGACACGTATATCCTTGTGATGTTATTCGATAATGGTATTACGGTGTGATTTGGGGACGTGCAATTGTGACAAAAGGCTCCCAGGAAGACTGGAAGGGGGATTTTTCCACCGATTTCAAAATGTCAAACGTAATGCAGAAAATAGAGCCATGGGCTCTGTAGCTCATCAGGGTTTAAATAATACAGTTTCATGTATGTTGAAAATTTACAATCTATTGTCTATAATTGAGACCAAGCCTTCTAGGCCTGAATGCCAAAGGAGTGTGTATAACAGATTGCAGATTTCTGGACCATTTAGTTCTGGAGAAGATAAAATAGGTTTTTAGGTCGTTACCCCGGTGACCCCACTAGCCAAAGTGCCTGCACACAAATTTACAACTCTCTAGAGTCAATGGTTCTATAAGGTTGTAAAATAGGTTAATAAGGTTGTGACCCCTGTGACCCTATTTGGGGTAATGGGGTCACAAAATCTACAATTAAGAATCCCCATTGCCCAAGGAGTCTGCACATAAAATTTCAACTCTCTAGACCTCTTGGGACTCGAGAAGGAGACGAAAATAGGTTTTAAGGGCGTGGCCCCTGTAGCCCTTGATAGGCTCCATAGTGTCACCAATGCTATAATTTATAATCCTCACTAGTCCAGGAGTCTGTACACAAGATTTCAGCTTTCTAGTTCCTTTGGTTCTGGAGAAGAAGACAACAAATGCGACGGGTAACGTTCGATTGAAATGACGTCATAGACGTCCCCTCGTCATATCAATTAAGTAACTGCCTCGCGCAAGGCTCGGCAATTACCTAATTAATATGACTCGGGAAAGATAATCTATCATTCCCCGTCACACGTTAGTTATTGTCTAAATCCTCCCTAGTCAAGGAGTCTGTACACAAGATTTCAGCTTTCTAGTTTGTTTGGTTCTGGAGAAGAAGACGAAAATAGGTCTTAAGGGCATGGCCCTTGTGGCCCTTATCAGGGGCCACAGCTCCACCAACGCTATAAATTATAATGCTCACAAGTCAAGGAGTCTGTACACAAGATTTCAGCTTTCTACGTGCTTTGGTTCTGGAGAAGAAGTCGAAATTCAACAAAGTTTACGAATGGACGAATGGACGGACGCCGGACACCATGCTATGCCATAAGCCCATCGGGCGTTTCAGGCCTTTTCGTCAATTATTAATTAAAATATATAGATCTAAACAATATTTTCAGGCAATGTCTCCAGAATTCATGGAGGTTGATAAATTAAAGTTTTTTTAACGATTATAATTGTACTTTTGTCTGTTTTTCCCCTTAGAAATTGGCGTCAGGTGGCATACACGTGACAAGTGGCAATCTACAGTTTGGCCCAATGCTCCTAAGTTTTTTTGTTTTACAAACGCAGTCTATAAACAAATTTAGCCCTAGTACATGTAACTAATAATTTTGGTACACTTTGCTAATACAGCTGCGTACCTTAAGTTTGTTCACCTACTGTGTATAACAGTGCAAATATCATGTAATTTGGATTTTTTAAAATGTAGATAACATGACTTCAACTGCACTGACAAAGGAGCTTCCTTTGCAAATGTGTACAACAGTCATTCTCACACCTTCCATGTGACCTAGAGGCCAGTTGTGAAAAAGGCAGGAGGGGTCCTATTTTCAAAATTCAGATTTCGTTAATTGTGAATAAAATTTCCTTATCGACTTTCTGACAAAAACATCATAACAAGTCAAAAGAATATGTATAGATTAAAATACATGAATAATGTTTTACGCGGTTGATCATCTTATCAAGGTCACTCATGTTCACTGGTGTCTGTGTAATCCCCCAATATAGTCCGTCAACAAATTTGAAGAAATTTGGTACATTGGTTTATGAGATGTCACGTATTAAAGAAGTCAAAATGGCTTGGTGACCATGACCTTATTTTCAAGGCGACTGGCGTGTGCCTAATCCCCCAATGTAGTCTGTCACCAAATTTGAAGACCTTGGGTACAATGGTTCTTGAGATATCGCGTAAACAAGATAATCGACAAAAGATCGATAAGGAGTTACAACACAATTCTTTACTTTGGTTTTACTTCTTATTTACAAATAGCATATTCAGAGTGATTTTTATGCATATAAAGAATGACTGACATGTATATGGAAGAAAATTATTTTTCTTGTTGATCGATCAAGAATTTTCTTAATCGATTATTGATTGTCAATCCAAAAACTATCGATAATCTGATATGATTGATTGGTGCATCACTAGGAACTGGTGAAAAAAATGAAAAAAGTTTTTAAGGTTGTGACCCCTGTGACCATATTTAGGGTCACAGGGTCACCAAAATTAAAAATAATTAGAATCCCCATTGGCCAAGGAGTCTGCACATATCATTTTTAACTCTTTAGACCTAGAGTAGAAGATGAAAATACGTTTTTAAGGTTGTGACCCCTGTGACCCTATTTGGGGTCATGGGGTCACGAAATCTACAATTGAGATCCCCAATGGCCAAGGTGTCTGCACATAAAATTTCAGCTCTCCAGAGTCACTTGTTCTGGAGAAGAAGTCGAAAAAGCGAAAAGTTTAAGGACGGAAGGACGGACGAGCGGTCCATGCCATGCCATGCCAGAAGCCCATCGGGCCTTTCAGTCTTGTCATAGAAAATTATTTTAAGAGCAAAATTCCAAGTTCATTTCTGAAGACCTTAAATTGCTCCTGAAATATGTTTCTTTTTACGGAGCTTTGAAATTCAAATCACCAAGCCTGTGAACCCTGCTTCTCTAAACTTCAAAGGTCAATAAAAGGAAGATTCCCTAAAAATTTAAGCCGATCAAGAATAGAAACATGCTTTCATACGTAAAGTTTATGTTCGCTAAATTTATTTTGCATTACAGTAAACATTTGTAGTCATACCTACGCTATTAACCATTCTAGCAAAATTAAATTGACACATAGATCTTACTGGTCAATATACTCTAGACTACTGTTTATGTAGGTCTACGATCGGTGTGATTGAGGTTGTAACAATTAAATGAAACCTAGTATAAACATGAGAACACATTTTTTCAAAAAGAAAACATACACAATAATGTGTTGTTGAAACTTTATCACGATTTAGTTAAAATGTGGAAGAAACACTTTCATGAATGCAAGCGATTACAATGGCCGCGCTCGTTTTGTTTACAAGCGTGTGGAGGTAGCAACGGTATCCATGGAGGGACGGGGCTTAGCGAAGACCGCGGATCCATGAATTGATCAAGTCTATTCCAGCTTACTACATTACCATAACAATGGGCTATTGTGACCAACTATTGCAATAGTTTTGGCTCTTAAACACTAAAATAGAGCCATGAGCTCTGTAGCTCATCAGGGTTTAAATCTTACAGTTGCATGTAGGTTAAAAATTTAGTTATTGTCTATGGTTGAGACAGCCATCGATGCCTCGATGCTTAAGGAGTGTGTATAGAAGATTTCAGCTTTCTGGACCATTTAGTTCTGGAGACGGTGACAATAATATATGTAGGTTTAAGCTGTGACATCTTTTCATCACGAAATCTATAAATTAATATCCTCATTAGAGAAGGTGGCTGTACACAAGAATAAAGCTCTCTAGGGTCAGTGGGTCTGGATGAGAAGGTTGAAATATTTTAGGTCATGACCCTAGTGACCTTATTTGGGGTCAGAAGGTCACCAAATCTATAGATCAAGATTAGCCCCATTAGCCAAGGTGCCTGTACACAACATTTCTGCTTTCTAGAACCAGTGTTTTGGGAGAAAAAGAAGAAAATAGGTTTTTAGGTCATGACCCCTTATGTGGTTGTGACGGGGTCATGGGGTCACAAAATCTACAATTTAGAATCAACATTGGCCGCAACTTTGGGCTATACACTGTCGATCTAACATGGACCAATGCACAGAATTGTCCCATTGAACTTTGACATTCGCCGCTCATCCAATCACAAAAGATGCCTCATCTCGCTTGAGCTCATTCAAAAGTCCAAACATCATCAGATCTCTACGTGATGCAAAGAGTTCGTGTTCATTCGGAAAAGAACAGAGCGACCTCAACAGCACCTCGATAATGAATCTGATTGCATCAATGTATTTATAGATTATAATTCTTAATTTGCAAATGGGGATTATGGTGAACTGCACATGGCACAAAAGTTCAAGTAACAAATAACAATCAAGGTTTTAGAGTCACGTACATATGCTTGTTGGGAGTGCAATATTTATGATGAATTCCTTGCAAGATGAAATAACTCTTCACTGACAAAATCACTTCTAGTGAACTTTTTCATTTCATTGTAAGGTTATAGACCATAGAGCAAATATTTTGTAATCATAAAACAAGAGTCATCAGAAGATGACATATCCCACCGGTCCCCTATTAACTCGGAGTGCTTTATTAGCATGTATGATCAATCTTTTATATAAAAGATAATAGACTTTTAATTCTGTTATTGGACAGTACAACATATGATTAAGTTTCAGAAAGATATGATCAATCATTATTCACTTCTCCTCAGGAATCAAACCTATCCGTGAACAGAGTCAAATTCTCGTTTTTCATGGAAACAAAAAAAAATTAGTTTTCAAAAATCTGAAAATATCTAAAGGCACCACTCAAGTATATGTATGGGTAAAGCACATGCAAAGTTTCAGAAAGATATGAGGAGTGGTTTTCGAGTTCTGCTCCGGAAACGAACATATCCCTGAACAGAGTCCAATTTCAACTAGTTTCCATGGAAATGAAAAAAAATGAAACTTTCAAAAATCTGAAAATATGAAAAGGCACCACTCCAGTAAATGTGTAATACATATGTAAAGTTTCAGAAAGATATGATAAATAGTTTTCGAGTTCTGCTCCGGAAACGAAATGATTACGGACAGACGGACAGGGTGATGACTATATCCCACGGTATTACATACCGGTGGGATAATAATGAACATTGTCATATAACCATAATACTTTCATCTTTACTTATTAGTAATTAAATAATTTGGTTTTTAAATAATGTTCCTGTTGACACACCGTTCATGAGAAGTGAACTGAAGTTATATATATTTCTACAACTCGTGCCGTGAGAACTGAAGGTTGTGCATACAAGAGGGCTTTTTGTGACACCAAACATGATTGGTCAACTTGAAATGTCCATTCATTTCCACAAGAGATCAACGGGATGACCTTTCATATGGGTCCATATTGGATCGACTGTATTAACATACTAGTGAACTGTCAATCTAAATTTATTAAGATTGCATTGGCAAAGGAGTCTGCACATACAATTTCAGCTCTCTAGACCTTTTGGAACTGGAGAAGAAGATGAAAATATCTTTTTATGGTTGTGACCCCCTGTGAGCATATTTGGGGTCAAATATGGTCACAGGGTCACCAACGTTACAAATTAGAATCTCCATAAGCTAAGGTACCTGTACACACCATTTTAGCTCTCTGGTGTATATGGTTCATGAGAAGAAGTCGAAAGTGTCAAAAGTTTACAGACGGATGGACGCTGGACGATGGGCCATGCCATAACCCATCTGGCCTTTCAGGTCTGATGAGCTAAAAATTGACTGCGTTTCAATAAAAGTATTGAATTGTTGAAAATAAAATGTTGATCAACTAGATTAGCGTTTGCGGGATACCGCAAAAGCAGAGCAGCTCCGAAACTTAGGGTCTCGCCTTTCCCTGTTCCGCCTTCTCGTCAGCATCAATAAAATGGGAATTCTTTTTAACAAAAGTTTGTTCATTATTCGAGTTATTACTAATCATCACTGGGGTCACTTTTCACAAGTTTGTTCTTCAAACCTATTTCTTCTTTCAAAATTTGATCAAAGGATTAACGTGGCCTTAACCAATATCTCATGACCTTGACCTTTGACCTTCAAGGTCACACCATCAATGATCACTTTTCATCGTGTATAATAATCATGCAATGACTCAAAGTGTTCATAGTTAAAATATGACATATTAACAAAAGCATGCTTAAGTTTCGACCTCACTGTGACCTTGACCTTTGACAGATTTGAGCGAAAACGTTTTCAAATCTTGGTCTTTCTCCATAGTTCATATATACCAAATATGACCCTAATAGCACAAAAAAAGTTTGAAGTTATCATGTTTACAAGGATTGTTGTAGTGATTTCAGAACTCATGACCTTGACCTTTGACCTTGAATGTGAACATGTCAAAATCATTCACCAGGTGTATAAGAAAGAAATTACGCTGAGGTGTTAATATCTTCATGGAAAAAAGTTACTTAGTGACCAGTCAGTCAGCATGACCATATCTCGTGACCTTGACCTTTAAAATTCAAGGTCACACAATCAGTGATCACTTTTCATTGTGTATCACAATCATGTAATGATTCAAAGTGTTAATAGTTGAAATAAGACATTTTCGCAAAAGCCTGCTTAGGTTGTGACCTCGCTATGACCTTGACCTTTGACGGAACTTAGCGAAAACCTTTTCAAATCTTGGCCTTTCTCCATAATTGATATAGACCAAATAAGAGCGTGATAGCACAAATATTTTTCAAGTTATCTTGTTTACAAGGATTGTTTTAGCAATTTCAGAACTTGTGACCTTAACCTTTGACCTTGAATATGAACATGTCAAAATAATTCCCCAGGGGCATAAGTAAGAAGTTATGTATATGAGGTGTTGATACCTCCTTGGAAAGAAGTTATTAAGTGATTTCAGAACTGGTGACCATGACCCTATCTCGTGACCTTGACCTTTAAAATTCAAGGTCACACAATCAGTGATCACTTTTCATTGTGTATCACAATCATGTAATGATTCAAAGTGTTAATAGTTGAAATAAGACATTTTCGCAAAAGCATGCTTAAGTTGTGACCTCGCTATGACCTTGACCTTTGACGGATGTTAGCGAAATCCTTTTCAAATTTTGGCCTTTCTCCATAGTTAATACACACCAAAGAAGAGCCTGATAGCAAAAATATTTTTCAAGTTATCGTGTTTACAAGGATTTTTTTTAGCGATTTCAGAACTCGTGACCTTGACCTTTGACCTTGAATGTGAACATGTCAAAAAAATTCCCCAGGGGTACAAGTTGGAAGTTATGTATATGAGTTCTCAAAACCTTATAAGGAAAAAAGTTATAGCCAATACAAAACGCCGCGGCGATGGAAACTGCACAAAAACTGATACCAGTTCCGACTTAGTCGGAGCTGCTAAATATATCAAGTATTCATGATTGACTGTTTTTGACAATTTCCCTCCTACACCTATCTTTTTTCTGTATTAAAGGAGTAACTATATTCAAGAATTTAAACATTACAAATTGATGGGACAATGCCACTCTTGATAGTATAGATTGTTATGTTTGAAGACATGGAATCAATAAGTGCTAACTAGGTATGGTCAGCAAGAGATTTAAGTAATCTTTAAATGTCTAATTACCTTCAGTGCTCGGTAATGTTTTATAAGTGTTTTTGGTGGTCAGCGTCTTCTGCACAGAAACTGGAAATACAATCAAAAGTGAAAAAATCTTTAGCTAAACAACAAAACTCGTACATTGAAACCTGTTTTTCAAATGCAAGGCTACATCATATGGCATCAAATTGTTGAAAACAAGCAAATTATGGTCATTACTTGTTCATATTTAGGAAAAGGGTTGTTTATCTCAGTAAAGAACAAGTTCTGTGTGTTCGTCACACTTCATGTAGACTAGATAAATGAGGTCACTCACTACATACCATTCAAATGAGGACTGCATGGTTAAAACGGGCAAAGTGGATATGTGGGGATGATTTATGTATGGAGACATTGAATCAATAAATCCAAGGTAAAGGAATAGTAAGTAAGTGATTTAAGTAATATGTATATGTCTTATTACCTTCAGTGCTCGGTAATGTTGAATCCATGTTTTTGGTGGTCAGCGTCTTCTGCACAGAAACTGGAAATACAATCAAAAGTGAAAAAATCTTAAGCTAAACAATAAAACTCGTACATTGAAACCTGTTTTTCAAATGCAAGGCTACATCATATGGCATCAAGTTGTTGAAAACAAGCAAATTCTGGTCATTACTTGTGCATATTTAGGAAAAGGGTTGTTTATCTGACTAAAGAACAAGTTCTGTGTGTTCGTCACACTTCATGTAGACTAGATAAATGAGGTCACTCACTATATACCATTCAAATGAGGACTGGTGAAAACAGGCAAAGTGGATATGTGGGGATGATTTATGTATGAAGACATTGAATCAATAAATCCAAGGTAAAGGAATAGTAAGTAAGTGATTTAAGTAATATGTATATGTCTTATTACCTTCAGTGCTCGGTAATGTTGAATCCATGTTTTTGGTGGTCAGCGTCTTCTGCACAGAAACTGGAAATACAATCAAAAGTGAAAAAATCTTAAGCTAAACAATAAAACTCATACATTGAAACCTGTTTTTCAAATGCAAGGCTACATCATGTAGCATCAAGTTGTTGAAAATAAGCAAATTCTGTTCATTACTTGTGCATATTTTAGGAAAAGGGTTGTTTATCTCAGTGAAGTACAAGTTATGTGTGTTCTTCACACTTCATGTAGACTAGATAAATGAGGTCACTCACTATATACCATTCAAATGAGGACTGCATGGTTAAAACAGGCAAAGTGGATATGTGGGGGATGATTTATGTATGAAGACATTGAATAAAAAAATAGAGCCATGGGCTCTGTAGCTCATCAGGATTTCATTGATTTACTATCTAAAGTTGAATATTTAAGTTATTTAAGTTATTGTTTACAAGCAAAAGATAGGTTCTTAGATCATGACCACTCTGACCCCATTTGGGGTCACAGGGTCACATAATCTACAATTTAGAATCCCCATTGGCCAAGGAGTCTGCACACAACTTTTCAGCTCTCTAGACCTTTTGAAACTGGAGAAGAAGATGAAAATAGGTTTTTAAGGATGTGAACCCTGTGACCCCATTTGGGGTCACGGGGTCACATAATCTACAATTTAGAATCCCCATTGGCCAAGGAGTATGCACACAACTGTTCAGATCTCTAGACCTTTTTGAACTGAAAAAGAAGATGAAAATAGGTTTTTAAGGATGTGACCCGGGTGACCCCATTTGGGGTCACGGGGTCACGAAATCTACAATTTAGAATCCCCATTGGCCAAGGAGTCTGCACACAACTTTTCAGCTCTCTAGACCTTTTGGAACTGGAGAAGAAGGTGAAAATAGGTTTTTAAGGATGTGAACCCAGTGACCCCGTTTGGGGTCACGGGGTCACATAATCTACAATTTAGAATCCCCATTGGCCAAGGAGTCTGCACACAACTTTTCAGCTCTCTAGACCTTTTGGAACTGGAGAAGAAGATGAAAATAGGTTTTTTAAGGATGTGAGCCCTGTGACCCCATTTGGGGTCACAGGGTCACATAATCTACAATTTAGAATCCTCATTGGCCAAGGAGTCTGCACACAACTTTTCAGCTCTCTAGACCTTTTGAAGCTGGAGAAGAAGATGAAAATAGGTTTTTAAGGATGTGAACCCTGTGACCCCATTTGGGGTCACGGGGTCACATAATCTACAATTTAGAATCCCCATTGGCCAAGCAGTATGCACACAACTGTTCGGATCTCTAGACCTTTTGGAACTGAAAAAGAAGATGAAAATAGGTTTTTAAGGATGTGACCCGGGTGACCCCATTTGGGGTCACGGGGTCACGAAATCTACAATTTAGAATCCCCATTGGCCAAGGAGTCTGCACACAACTTTTCAGCTCTCTAGACCTTTTGGAACTGGAGAAGAAGGTGAAAATAGGTTTTTAAGGATGTGAACCCAGTGACCCCGTTTGGGGTCAGGGGGTCACATAATCTACAATTTAGAATCCCCATTGGCCAAGGAGTCTGCACACAACTTTTCAGCTCTCTAGACCTTTTTGAACTGGAGAAGAAGATGAAAATAGGTTTTTTAAGGATGTGACCCCTGTGACCCCATTTGGGGTCATGGGGTCACGAAATCTACAATTTAGAATCACCATTGGCCAAGGAGTCTGCACACAACTTTTCAGCTCCCTAGACCTTTTGGAACTGAAGAAGAAGATGAAAATAGGTTTTTAAGGATGTGACCCCTGTGACCCCATTTGGGTTCATGGGGTCATGAAATTTACACTTTAGAATCCCCATTGGCCAAGGAGTCTGCACATAAAATTTCAGCTCTGTGGAGTCATTGGTTCTGGAGAAGAAGTCGATAAAGCGAAAAGTTTACGGATGGACGGATGGACGGATTGACGGATGGACGGATGGACGGACGGACGGATGGACGGATGGACGGACGCCGGACACCATGCCATGCCATAAGCCCATCGGGCCTTTCAGGCCTGATGAGCTAAAAATTCAAGGTAAAGGAATAGTAAGTAAGTGATTTAAGTAATATGTATATGTCTTATTACCTTCAGTGCTCGGTAATGTTGAATCCATGTTTTTGGTGGTCAGCGTCTTCTGCACAGAAACTGGAAATACAATCAAAAGTGAAAAAATCTTAAGCTAAACAATAAAACTCATACATTGAAACCTGTTTTTCAAATGCAAGGCTACATCAAGTGGCATCAAGTTGTTGAAAACAAGCAAATTCTGGTCATTTCTTGTGCATATTTAGGAAAAGGATTGTTTATCTCAGTGAAGTACAAGTTATGTGTGTTCGTCACACTTCATGTAGACTAGATAAATGAGGTCACTCACTACATACCATTCAAATGAGGACTGCATGGTTAAAACAGGCAAAGTGGATATGTGGGGGATGATTTATGTATGAAGACATTGAATCAAGAAATCCAAGGTAAAGGAATAGTAAGTAAGTGATTTAAGTAATATGTATATGTCTTATTACCTTCAGTGCCTGGTAATGTTGAATCCATGTTTTTGGTGGTCAGCGTCTTCTGCACAGAAACTGGAAATACAATCAAAAGTGAAAAAATCTTAAGCTAAACAATAAAACTCATACATTGAAACCTGTTTTTCAAATGCAAGGCTACATCATGTAGCATCAAGTTGTTGAAAACAAGCAAATTCTGGTCATTACTTGTGCATATTTAGGAAAAGGATTGTTTATCTCAGTGAAGTACAAGTTCTGTGTGTTCATCACACTTCATGTAGACTAGATAAATGAGGTCACTCACTACATACCATTCAAATGAGGACTGCATGGTTAAAACAGGCAAAGTGGATATGTGGGGGATGATTTATGTATGAAGACATTGAATCAAGAAATCCAAGGTAAAGGAATAGTAAGTAAGTGATTTAAGTAATACGTATATGTCTTATTACCTTCAGTGCTCGGTAATGTTGAATCCATGTTTTTGGTGGTCAGCGTCTTCTGCACAGAAACTGGAAATACAATCAAAAGTGAAAAAATCTTAAGCTAAACAATAAAACTCATACATTGAAACCTGTTTTTCAAATGCAAGGCTACATCAAGTGGCATCAAGTTGTTGAAAACAAGCAAATTATGGTCATTACTTGTGCATATTTAGGAAAAGGGTTGTTTATCTGACTAAAGTGTAAGTTCTGTGTGTTCGTCACACTTCATGTAGACTAGATAAATGAGGTCACTCACTACATACCATTCAAATGAGGACTGCATGGTTGAAACAGGCAAAGTGGATATGTGGGGGATGATTTATGTATGAAGACATTGAATAAAAAAATAGAGCCATGGGCTCTGTAGCTCATCAGGGTTTTATGATTTACTATCTAAAGTTGAATATTTAAGTTATTTGAGTTATTGTTTACAATCAAAAGATAGGTTCTTAGATCATAACCACTGTGACCCCATTTGGGGTCACGGGTCACAAAATCTACAATTTAAAATCCCCATTGGCCAAGGAGTCTGCACACAACTTTTCAGCTCTCTAGACCTTTTGGAACTGGAGAAGAAGATGAAAATAGGTTTTTAAGGATGTGACCCCGGTGACCCCATTTGGGGTCACGGAGTCACGAAATCTACAATTTAGAATCCCCATTGGCCAAGGAGTCTGCAAACAACTTTTCAGCTCTCTAGACCTTTTGGAACTGGAGAAGAAGATGAAAATAGGTTTTTAAGGATGTGACCCCGGTGACCCCATTTGGGGTCACAGAGTCACGAAATCTACAATTTAGAATCCCCATTGGCCAAGGAGTCTGCACACAACTTTTCAGCTCTCTAGAGCTTTTGGAACTGGAGAAGAAGATGAAAATAAGTTTTTAAGGATGTGACCCTGGTGACCCCATTTGGGGTCATGTGGTCACATAATCTTCAATTTAGAATCCCCATTGGCCAAGGAGTCTGCACACAACTTTTCAGCTCTCTAGACCTTTTGGAACTGAAGAAGAAGATGAAAATAGGTTTTTAGGGATGTGACCCTGGTGACCCCATTTGGGGTCACAGAGTCACGAAATCTACAATTTAGAATCCCCATTGGCCAAGCAGTATGCACACAACTGTTCGGATCTCTAGACCTTTTGGAACTGAAAAAGAAGATGAAAATAGGTTTTTAAGGATGTGACCCGGGTGACCCCATTTGGGGTCACGGGGTCACGAAATCTACAATTTAGAATCCCCATTGGCCAAGGAGTCTGCACACAACTTTTCAGCTCTCTAGACCTTTTGGAACTGGAGAAGAAGGTGAAAATAGGTTTTTAAGGATGTGAACCCAGTGACCCCGTTTGGGGTCAGGGGGTCACATAATCTACAATTTAGAATCCCCATTGGCCAAGGAGTCTGCACACAACTTTTCAGCTCTCTAGACCTTTTTGAACTGGAGAAGAAGATGAAAATAGGTTTTTTAAGGATGTGACCCCTGTGACCCCATTTGGGGTCATGGGGTCACGAAATCTACAATTTAGAATCACCATTGGCCAAGGAGTCTGCACACAACTTTTCAGCTCCCTAGACCTTTTGGAACTGAAGAAGAAGATGAAAATAGGTTTTTAAGGATGTGACCCCTGTGACCCCATTTGGGTTCATGGGGTCATGAAATTTACACTTTAGAATCCCCATTGGCCAAGGAGTCTGCACATAAAATTTCAGCTCTGTGGAGTCATTGGTTCTGGAGAAGAAGTCGATAAAGCGAAAAGTTTACGGATGGACGGATGGACGGATTGACGGATGGACGGATGGACGGACGGACGGATGGACGGATGGACGGACGCCGGACACCATGCCATGCCATAAGCCCATCGGGCCTTTCAGGCCTGATGAGCTAAAAATTCAAGGTAAAGGAATAGTAAGTAAGTGATTTAAGTAATATGTATATGTCTTATTACCTTCAGTGCTCGGTAATGTTGAATCCATGTTTTTGGTGGTCAGCGTCTTCTGCACAGAAACTGGAAATACAATCAAAAGTGAAAAAATCTTAAGCTAAACAATAAAACTCATACATTGAAACCTGTTTTTCAAATGCAAGGCTACATCAAGTGGCATCAAGTTGTTGAAAACAAGCAAATTCTGGTCATTACTTGTGCATATTTAGGAAAAGGATTGTTTATCTCAGTGAAGTACAAGTTATGTGTGTTCGTCACACTTCATGTAGACTAGATAAATGAGGTCACTCACTACATACCATTCAAATGAGGACTGCATGGTTAAAACAGGCAAAGTGGATATGTGGGGGATGATTTATGTATGAAGACATTGAATCAAGAAATCCAAGGTAAAGGAATAGTAAGTAAGTGATTTAAGTAATATGTATATGTCTTATTACCTTCAGTGCCTGGTAATGTTGAATCCATGTTTTTGGTGGTCAGCGTCTTCTGCACAGAAACTGGAAATACAATCAAAAGTGAAAAAATCTTAAGCTAAACAATAAAACTCATACATTGAAACCTGTTTTTCAAATGCAAGGCTACATCATGTAGCATCAAGTTGTTGAAAACAAGCAAATTCTGGTCATTACTTGTGCATATTTAGGAAAAGGATTGTTTATCTCAGTGAAGTACAAGTTCTGTGTGTTCATCACACTTCATGTAGACTAGATAAATGAGGTCACTCACTACATACCATTCAAATGAGGACTGCATGGTTAAAACAGGCAAAGTGGATATGTGGGGGATGATTTATGTATGAAGACATTGAATCAAGAAATCCAAGGTAAAGGAATAGTAAGTAAGTGATTTAAGTAATACGTATATGTCTTATTACCTTCAGTGCTCGGTAATGTTGAATCCATGTTTTTGGTGGTCAGCGTCTTCTGCACAGAAACTGGAAATACAATCAAAAGTGAAAAAATCTTAAGCTAAACAATAAAACTCATACATTGAAACCTGTTTTTCAAATGCAAGGCTACATCAAGTGGCATCAAGTTGTTGAAAACAAGCAAATTATGGTCATTACTTGTGCATATTTAGGAAAAGGGTTGTTTATCTGACTAAAGTGTAAGTTCTGTGTGTTCGTCACACTTCATGTAGACTAGATAAATGAGGTCACTCACTACATACCATTCAAATGAGGACTGCATGGTTGAAACAGGCAAAGTGGATATGTGGGGGATGATTTATGTATGAAGACATTGAATAAAAAAATAGAGCCATGGGCTCTGTAGCTCATCAGGGTTTTATGATTTACTATCTAAAGTTGAATATTTAAGTTATTTGAGTTATTGTTTACAATCAAAAGATAGGTTCTTAGATCATAACCACTGTGACCCCATTTGGGGTCACGGGTCACAAAATCTACAATTTAAAATCCCCATTGGCCAAGGAGTCTGCACACAACTTTTCAGCTCTCTAGACCTTTTGGAACTGGAGAAGAAGATGAAAATAGGTTTTTAAGGATGTGACCCCGGTGACCCCATTTGGGGTCACGGAGTCACGAAATCTACAATTTAGAATCCCCATTGGCCAAGGAGTCTGCAAACAACTTTTCAGCTCTCTAGACCTTTTGGAACTGGAGAAGAAGATGAAAATAGGTTTTTAAGGATGTGACCCCGGTGACCCCATTTGGGGTCACAGAGTCACGAAATCTACAATTTAGAATCCCCATTGGCCAAGGAGTCTGCACACAACTTTTCAGCTCTCTAGAGCTTTTGGAACTGGAGAAGAAGATGAAAATAAGTTTTTAAGGATGTGACCCTGGTGACCCCATTTGGGGTCATGTGGTCACATAATCTTCAATTTAGAATCCCCATTGGCCAAGGAGTCTGCACACAACTTTTCAGCTCTCTAGACCTTTTGGAACTGAAGAAGAAGATGAAAATAGGTTTTTAGGGATGTGACCCTGGTGACCCCATTTGGGGTCACAGAGTCACGAAATCTACAATTTAGAATCCCCATTGGCCAAGGAGTCTGCACACAACTTTTCAGCTCTCTAGACCTTTTGGAACTGAAGAAGAAGATGAAAATAGGTTTTTAAGGATGTGACCCCTGTGACCCCATTTGGGGTCTCGGGGTCACAAAATCTACAATTTAGAATCCCCATTGGCCAAGGAGTCTGCACACAACTTTTCAGCTCTCTAGACCTTTTGGAACTGAAGAAGAAGATGAAAATAGGTTTTTAAGGATGTGACCCCTGTGACCCCATTTGGGGTCATGGGGTCACGAAATCTACAATTTAGAATCCCCATTGGCCAAGGAGTCTGCACATAAAATTTCACCTCTGTGGAGTCATTGGTTCTGGAGAAGAAGTCGAAAAAGCATAAAGTTTACGGATGGACGGATGGACGGAAGGACGGATGGACGGATGGACGGATGGACGGATGGACGGACGCCGGACACCATGCCATGCCATAAGCCCATCGGGCCTTTCAGGCCTGATGAGCTAAAAATTCAAGGTAAAGGAATAGTAAGTAAGTGATTTAAGTAATATGTATATGTCTTATTACCTTCAGTGCTCGGCAATGTTGAATCCATGTTTTTGGTGGTCAGCGTCTTCTGCACAGAAACTGGAAATACAATCAAAAGTGAAAAAATCTTAAGCTAAACAATAAAACTCATACATTGAAACCTGTTTTTCAAATGCAAGGCTACATCAAGTGGCATCAAGTTGTTGAAACAAGCAAATTATGGTCATTACTTGTTCATATTTAGGAAAAGGGTTGTTTATCTGACTAAAGTGCAAGTTCTGTGTGTTCGTCACACTTCATGTAGACTAGATAAATGAGGTCACTCACTATATACCATTCAAATGAGGACTGGTTAAAACAGGCATAGTGGATATGTGGGGGATGATTTATGTATGAAGACATTGAATCAAGAAATCCAAGGTAAAGGAATAGTAAGTAAGTGATTTAAGTAATACGTATATGTCTTATTACCTTCAGTGCTCGGTAATGTTGAATCCATGTTTTTGGTGGTCAGCGTCTTCTGCACAGAAACTGGAAATACAATCAAAAGTGAAAAAATCTTAAGCTAAACAATAAAACTCATACATTGAAACCTGTTTTTCAAATGCAAGGCTACATCAAGTGGCATCAAGTTGTTGAAAACAAGCAAATTCTGGTCATTACTTGTGCATATTTAGGAAAAGGATTGTTTATCTCAGTGAAGTACAAGTTCTGTGTGTTCATCACACTTCATGTAGACTAGATAAATGAGGTCACTCACTACATACCATTCAAATGAGGACTGCATGGTTAAAACAGGCAAAGTGGATATGTGGGGGATGATTTATGTATGAAGACATTGAATCAAGAAATCCAAGGTAAAGGAATAGTAAGTAAGTGATTTAAGTAATACGTATATGTCTTATTACCTTCAGTGCTCGGTAATGTTGAATCCATGTTTTTGGTGGTCAGCGTCTTCTGCACAGAAACTGGAAATACAATCAAAAGTGAAAAAATCTTAAGCTAAACAATAAAACTCATACATTGAAACCTGTTTTTCAAATGCAAGGCTACATCAAGTGGCATCAAGTTGTTGAAAACAAGCAAATTCTGGTCATTACTTGTGCATATTTAGGAAAAGGATTGTTTATCTCAGTGAAGTACAAGTTATGTGTGTTCGTCACACTTCATGTAGACTAGATAAATGAGGTCACTCACTACATACCATTCAAATGAGGACTGCATGGTTAAAACAGGCAAAGTGGATATGTGGGGGATGATTTATGTATGAAGACATTGAATCAATAAATCCAAGGTAAAGGAATAGTAAGTAAGTGATTTAAGTAATATGTATATGTCTTATTACCTTCAGTGCTCGGTAATGTTGAATCCATGTTTTTGGTGGTCAGCGTCTTCTGCACAGAAACTGGAAATACAATCAAAAGTGAAAAAATCTTAAAGGTTAGATGAAATGACATATGGTCACTTTCGGATTCGTTGAAAAGGGGTTTTAATTTGACAATTGCTAGATTTTAAATTTTTGAAATCGACCCATAAATAACTTATATACGGCTTTTTTTTAAAAGTGCCCAATTAAGCCCCGGCGACCAGAATGAAAATGGGCGGGGGTGGTCACTGAAGCGTATCGGGCTGTGACGTACGTGAAGGAGCCTCTACATGGCCGCTAATCATAATTTAACGCGTTTTCCCAACTTTTAAACTGCTCATATAAGACAGAAAACTTCATCAAAACAACCCAAATTTTCGATAAACGGATTACTAAACTATTCAACTAGCGATTTTATATGGTTACAACAACCGGGGCGTGCTTTATTAGAGTGCATTCTGCGCTTTTGTATAGTATGTTTGTACCAATTAATCGCGGAACTAGAAGGGAAGGTATGACAGTTCAAGTGACACTGAAACAAGGGAAGAAGATTATCGCGGGAATCGGGTGAACAGAGATTAAGTAGCATCAATTGATCAAAGTATGTTGAATAATCGGCATGTTAATTTTGTGCTGTATGTATTAATAAATAACTAATATGGTAGGTATAACTTCATATACACTGAACGATTGACTGTTCAAACAAGCGAGACAACGTTGCAGATTTATAAATAACATTTTGTATTTAATATAAAAGATTACTGTATTTTAAGTTTGTCAATTAAAATATTCTATATATGATGTAACGGAATGCAAACCATTTTCACTTCACTTTCATGAATAAATAAATGAACTGTTTTGGTCAACAAGCTCAATGAAATTTACATGAAGATTGCTCTATTGTGCACGCTAAACATATACACAGATTGATATAGACAACGAACATTATCGAATAAAAGAATTATGTTACCAGAAGCATTTTAATGAACATATCGTTAATTAAAACGAAATGGTTTAATTAATAGTCTGATAGCTTTTATGTGTCACTTCTGCACATCAACACACAATTCTCAGTTTAGCGGACCATATAGATGTTTCTTCCAGATCAAAGGGGAGAAGTGTTGTTACAGCACATTAGTTTACGCAATTAAGAAGCTGAGTATGTGAGAAGGAAGGAGTGTAATTATGTTTGTACAGATAACAAGTTTACTGGACCGACTTAATTATATAACACAAGTCGGTGACCAGCATGTCATGTTTATTGCCAACGTCCTGTCTTGGTGACACACAATACACTTAACGCGACATTCAGTCTAGAAATTTCAGCCAATGAACATATCTCTGTCAAGTTATCCAATAAAAACTCTTGTTTAAATCTAATGTACCAATGAAATTATTTTTAGTGTAAAATCATCATAACTATTTGGTTTTCTATCTTGCCATTTGCGAAAAGACTTTTGCTGAAAGAGGGTTATTATTTGACCATCTTCTGTTTCCAAGTACTGTCATTGATGGAATTATAGGTTAACATTTTGTGTCTAATGTGCATTTGGATATTCATATTGTCCTTTTGGATACGGTTATAAGGTAAGTTTCTTACATTAATTGACACTCTTGATGAATTGTCAATTTAATACGATGTTTATTTGATTATATTTGATTAACCACACATTTTATTGAAACCATTATCTTATAAACTATGAAATTCTGAATGTTTTAATGTGTAATAAGTGATAACTAAATCGTAAAAGGTAACATTGGGATGCGATGTTTTCGTAGGTGGATTCGTAGACGTATTATTCTTTTGATGTTTTAAAATATATGGTGAGTTATTTTGATTTTTGTAATGTACAGTTAGTAAATTAGGTTGTCGGTTGATTAACGATGTTTAAAAACAGGATGTTGTGAAGTGCTTTTATTGTCGATGGCTCACAATAGGGTCTACTTCGCCGGCGTGCTTATCTCACGTTTTTTTATTTTATTTTAAACACAAACAATCTCTAACAAAAAATAACAACAACACCGACTATCTGATTTCGTTGTCTAAACTGTACTTCGTTCATATTATCATATCTTGGTTTCATTTTGTCATCTTATATATCATTAGCATTGATTTATCCTATGTCTACGAACGTCTATGAATCCACCGTCTCTCACTAGTTATACCAATTATATTTGATTTGATATATATAACGATATTTTGGTGCATTTGTAAAGTGAAACTTGATAACTAACATTACTCGAACAGATTACACAGCAGAACAGCGATGTGGCATCATTGCAAAGCGTAGATATAACAGATTAACTGACCGATTCCCCAGTGTTTGCCATTGTAAATAGTAAGCGAATGTTTACACCCCGTCCCTTCACGTACGTCACTTCCGGTATCTTCCAACTCTCTAAGCCCCGCCCCATTTTTGGTTTGTTGGTCACGGGTGAAAAGCAGACGATGTTTTTGGGTGTTTTTAAGCCGCTCTAGTTTAATATAGGAACAACATATGGATTTATTTTTGGTTTCTTTTTGCACAAAATAGTCTGATGAACCAATTGCAGTTAAGAATTCAATAGAAAATAATTCATTTCAGCCTTCCTTTAAGCTAAACAATAAAACTCATACATTGAAACCTGTTTTTCAAATGCAAGGCTACATGAAGTGGCATCAAGTTGTTGAAAACAAGCAAATTCTGGTCATTACTTGTGCATATTTAGGAAAAAGGTTGTTTATCTCTGTGAAGTACAAGTTCTGTGTGTTCATCACACTTCATGTAGACTAGATAAATGAGGTCACTCACTACATACCATTCAAATGAGGACTGCATGGTTGAAACAGGCAAAGTGGATATGTGGGGGATGATTAATGTATGAAGACATTGAATAAAAAAATTCAAGGTAAAGGAATAGTAAGTAAGTGATTTAAGTAATATGTATATGTCTTATTACCTTCAGTGCTCGGCAATGTTGAATCCATGTTTTTGGTGGTCAGCGTCTTCTGCACAGAAACTGGAAATACAATCAAAAGTGAAAAAATCTTAAGCTAAACAATAAAACTCATACATTGAAACCTGTTTTTCAAATGCAAGGCTACATCAAGTGGCATCAAGTTGTTGAAACAAGCAAATTATGGTCATTACTTGTTCATATTTAGGAAAAGGGTTGTTTATCTGACTAAAGTGCAAGTTCTGTGTGTTCATCACACTTCATGTAGACTAGATAAATGAGGTCACTCACTACATACCATTCAAATGAGGACTGCATGGTTGAAACAGGCAAAGTGGATATGTGGGGGATGATTTATGTATGAAGACATTGAATAAAAAAATCCAAGGTAAAGGAATAGTAAGTAAGTGATTTAAGTAATATGTATATGTCTTATTACCTTCAGTGCTCGGCAATGTTGAATCCATGTTTTTGGTGGTCAGCGTCTTCTGCACAGAAACTGGAAATACAATCAAAAGTGAAAAAATCTTAAAGGTTAGATGAAATGACATATGGTCACTTTCGGATTCGTTGAAAAGGGGTTTTAATTTGACAATTGCTAGATTTTAAATTTTTGAAATCGACCCATAAATAACTTATATACGGCTTTTTTTTAAAAGTGCCCAATTAAGCCCCGGCGACCAGAATGAAAATGGGCGGGGGTGGTCACTGAAGCGTATCGGGCTGTGACGTACGTGAAGGAGCCTCTACATGGCCGCTAATCATAATTTAACGCGTTTTCCCAACTTTTAAACTGCTCATATAAGACAGAAAACTTCATCAAAACAACCCAAATTTTCGATAAACGGATTACTAAACTATTCAACTAGCGATTTTATATGGTTACAACAACCGGGGCGTGCTTTATTAGAGTGCATTCTGCGCTTTTGTATAGTATGTTTGTACCAATTAATCGCGGAACTAGAAGGGAAGGTATGACAGTTCAAGTGACACTGAAACAAGGGAAGAAGATTATCGCGGGAATCGGGTGAACAGAGATTAAGTAGCATCAATTGATCAAAGTATGTTGAATAATCGGCATGTTAATTTTGTGCTGTATGTATTAATAAATAACTAATATGGTAGGTATAACTTCATATACACTGAACGATTGACTGTTCAAACAAGCGAGACAACGTTGCAGATTTATAAATAACATTTTGTATTTAATATAAAAGATTACTGTATTTTAAGTTTGTCAATTAAAATATTCTATATATGATGTAACGGAATGCAAACCATTTTCACTTCACTTTCATGAATAAATAAATGAACTGTTTTGGTCAACAAGCTCAATGAAATTTACATGAAGATTGCTCTATTGTGCACGCTAAACATATACACAGATTGATATAGACAACGAACATTATCGAATAAAAGAATTATGTTACCAGAAGCATTTTAATGAACATATCGTTAATTAAAACGAAATGGTTTAATTAATAGTCTGATAGCTTTTATGTGTCACTTCTGCACATCAACACACAATTCTCAGTTTAGCGGACCATATAGATGTTTCTTCCAGATCAAAGGGGAGAAGTGTTGTTACAGCACATTAGTTTACGCAATTAAGAAGCTGAGTATGTGAGAAGGAAGGAGTGTAATTATGTTTGTACAGATAACAAGTTTACTGGACCGACTTAATTATATAACACAAGTCGGTGACCAGCATGTCATGTTTATTGCCAACGTCCTGTCTTGGTGACACACAATACACTTAACGCGACATTCAGTCTAGAAATTTCAGCCAATGAACATATCTCTGTCAAGTTATCCAATAAAAACTCTTGTTTAAATCTAATGTACCAATGAAATTATTTTTAGTGTAAAATCATCATAACTATTTGGTTTTCTATCTTGCCATTTGCGAAAAGACTTTTGCTGAAAGAGGGTTATTATTTGACCATCTTCTGTTTCCAAGTACTGTCATTGATGGAATTATAGGTTAACATTTTGTGTCTAATGTGCATTTGGATATTCATATTGTCCTTTTGGATACGGTTATAAGGTAAGTTTC
Source organism: Gibbula magus (assembly GCA_936450465.1). Lineage (NCBI taxonomy): Eukaryota > Metazoa > Mollusca > Gastropoda > Trochida > Trochidae > Gibbula > Gibbula magus. The sequence goes on from OW388299.1 coordinate 35,265,909, forward strand.
TTACATTAATTGACACTCTTGATGAATTGTCAATTTAATACGATGTTTATTTGATTATATTTGATTAACCACACATTTTATTGAAACCATTATCTTATAAACTATGAAATTCTGAATGTTTTAATGTGTAATAAGTGATAACTAAATCGTAAAAGGTAACATTGGGATGCGATGTTTTCGTAGGTGGATTCGTAGACGTATTATTCTTTTGATGTTTTAAAATATATGGTGAGTTATTTTGATTTTTGTAATGTACAGTTAGTAAATTAGGTTGTCGGTTGATTAACGATGTTTAAAAACAGGATGTTGTGAAGTGCTTTTATTGTCGATGGCTCACAATAGGGTCTACTTCGCCGGCGTGCTTATCTCACGTTTTTTTTTTTTATTTTAAACACAAACAATCTCTAACAAAAAATAACAACAACACCGACTATCTGATTTCGTTGTCTAAACTGTACTTCGTTCATATTATCATATCTTGGTTTCATTTTGTCATCTTATATATCATTAGCATTGATTTATCCTATGTCTACGAACGTCTATGAATCCACCGTCTCTCACTAGTTATACCAATTATATTTGATTTGATATATATAACGATATTTTGGTGCATTTGTAAAGTGAAACTTGATAACTAACATTACTCGAACAGATTACACAGCAGAACAGCGATGTGGCATCATTGCAAAGCGTAGATATAACAGATTAACTGACCGATTCCCCAGTGTTTGCCATTGTAAATAGTAAGCGAATGTTTACACCCCGTCCCTTCACGTACGTCACTTCCGGTATCTTCCAACTCTCTAAGCCCCGCCCCATTTTTGGTTTGTTGGTCACGGGTGAAAAGCAGACGATGTTTTTGGGTGTTTTTAAGCCGCTCTAGTTTAATATAGGAACAACATATGGATTTATTTTTGGTTTCTTTTTGCACAAAATAGTCTGATGAACCAATTGCAGTTAAGAATTCAATAGAAAATAATTCATTTCAGCCTTCCTTTAAGCTAAACAATAAAACTCATACATTGAAACCTGTTTTTCAAATGCAAGGCTACATGAAGTGGCATCAAGTTGTTGAAAACAAGCAAATTCTGGTCATTACTTGTGCATATTTAGGAAAAAGGTTGTTTATCTCTGTGAAGTACAAGTTCTGTGTGTTCATCACACTTCATGTAGACTAGATAAATGAGGTCACTCACTACATACCATTCAAATGAGGACTGCATGGTTGAAACAGGCAAAGTGGATATGTGGGGGATGATTAATGTATGAAGACATTGAATAAAAAAATTCAAGGTAAAGGAATAGTAAGTAAGTGATTTAAGTAATATGTATATGTCTTATTACCTTCAGTGCTCGGCAATGTTGAATCCATGTTTTTGGTGGTCAGCGTCTTCTGCACAGAAACTGGAAATACAATCAAAAGTGAAAAAATCTTAAGCTAAACAATAAAACTCATACATTGAAACCTGTTTTTCAAATGCAAGGCTACATCAAGTGGCATCAAGTTGTTGAAACAAGCAAATTATGGTCATTACTTGTTCATATTTAGGAAAAGGGTTGTTTATCTGACTAAAGTGCAAGTTCTGTGTGTTCGTCACACTTCATGTAGACTAGATAAATGAGGTCACTCACTACATACCATTCAAATGAGGACTGCATGGTTGAAACAGGCAAAGTGGATATGTGGGGGATGATTTATGTATGAAGACATTGAATAAAAAAATCCAAGGTAAAGGAATAGTAAGTAAGTGATTTAAGTAATATGTATATGTCTTATTACCTTCAGTGCTCGGCAATGTTGAATCCATGTTTTTGGTGGTCAGCGTCTTCTGCACAGAAACTGGAAATACAATCAAAAGTGAAAAAATCTTAAGCTAAACAATAAAACTCATACATTGAAACCTGTTTTTCAAATGCAAGGCTACATCAAGTGGCATCAAGTTGTTGAAAACAAGCAAATTCTGTTCATTACTTGTGCATATTTAGGAAAAGGATTGTTTATCTCAGTGAAGTACAAGTTATGTGTGTTCGTCACACTTCATGTAGACTAGATAAATGAGGTCACTCACTACATACCATTCAAATGAGGACTGCATGGTTAAAACAGGCAAAGTGGATATGTGGGGGATGATTTATGTATGAAGACATTGAATCAAGAAATCCAAGGTAAAGGAATAGTAAGTAAGTGATTTAAGTAATATGTATATGTCTTATTACCTTCAGTGCTCGGTAATGTTGAATCCATGTTTTTGGTGGTCAGCGTCTTCTGCACAGAAACTGGAAATACAATCAAAAGTGAAAAAATCTTAAGCTAAACAATAAAACTCATACATTGAAACCTGTTTTTCAAATGCAAGGCTACATGAAGTGGCATCAAGTTGTTGAAAACAAGCAAATTCTGGTCATTACTTGTGCATATTTAGGAAAAGGATTGTTTATCTCTGTGAAGTACAAGTTCTGTGTGTTCATCACACTTCATGTAGACTAGATAAATGAGGTCACTCACTACATACCATTCAAATGAGGACTGCATGGTTGAAACAGGCAAAGTGGATATGTGGGGGATGATTAATGTATGAAGACATTGAATAAAAAAATTCAAGGTAAAGGAATAGTAAGTAAGTGATTTAAGTAATATGTATATGTCTTATTACCTTCAGTGCTCGGCAATGTTGAATCCATGTTTTTGGTGGTCAGCGTCTTCTGCACAGAAACTGGAAATACAATCAAAAGTGAAAAAATCTTAAGCTAAACAATAAAACTCATACATTGAAACCTGTTTTTCAAATGCAAGGCTACATCAAGTGGCATCAAGTTGTTGAAACAAGCAAATTATGGTCATTACTTGTTCATATTTAGGAAAAGGGTTGTTTATCTGATTAAAGTGCAAGTTCTGTGTGTTCATCACACTTCATGTAGACTAGATAAATGAGGTCACTCACTACATACCATTCAAATGAGGACTGCATGGTTGAAACAGGCAAAGTGGATATGTGGGGGATGATTTATGTATGAAGACATTGAATAAAAAAATCCAAGGTAAAGGAATAGTAAGTAAGTGATTTAAGTAATATGTATATGTCTTATTACCTTCAGTGCTCGGCAATGTTGAATCCATGTTTTTGGTGGTCAGCGTCTTCTGCACAGAAACTGGAAATACAATCAAAAGTGAAAAAATCTTAAGCTAAACAATAAAACTCATACATTGAAACCTGTTTTTCAAATGCAAGGCTACATCAAGTGGCATCAAGTTGTTGAAAACAAGCAAATTCTGTTCATTACTTGTGCATATTTAGGAAAAGGATTGTTTATCTCAGTGAAGTACAAGTTATGTGTGTTCGTCACACTTCATGTAGACTAGATAAATGAGGTCACTCACTACATACCATTCAAATGAGGACTGCATGGTTAAAACAGGCAAAGTGGATATGTGGGGGATGATTTATGTATGAAGACATTGAATCAAGAAATCCAAGGTAAAGGAATAGTAAGTAAGTGATTTAAGTAATATGTATATGTCTTATTACCTTCAGTGCTCGGTAATGTTGAATCCATGTTTTTGGTGGTCAGCGTCTTCTGCACAGAAACTGGAAATACAATCAAAAGTGAAAAAATCTTAAGCTAAACAATAAAACTCATACATTGAAACCTGTTTTTCAAATGCAAGGCTACATCAAGTTGTTGAAACAAGCAAATTCTGGTCATTACTTGTTCATATTTAGGAAAAGGGTTGTTTATCTGACTAAAGTGCAAGTTCTGTGTGTTCGTCACACTTCATGTAGACTAGATAAATGAGGTCACTCACTATATACCATTCAAATGAGGACTGGTGAAAACAGGCAAAGTGGATATGTGGGGATCAGGGGTTTCAATAAGAAAAATCCTAGAAGGGTTATATAAAAATACAGCAGGGTACTATTGCCGGAGGCCACGGACGCCCTAGGCGTCCGTCCGGCGCCACGAAGTGGCGACGCCACCTAGGGGGGTCCGGGGGCATGCCCCCCCGGGAAATTTTTGAAATTAGACGCCATTTCCTTGCATTTCAGCACATTTTGTGTGGTTTTGTACTGATTTCACCAGAGCCAAAATAACCCATCTCCAAATGATTTTTGGAGAACTTTCACTTCTCAGCATGAAGTTTAATGAGAAGAAAAAAATTTCTGAAGTAAAATTGTCACTTTAATTTCTTCCTTGTATTGTAGTCTTTGTACAATGTGAATTATTTCATTACACACAGTCACACTGAATTATTTCATAATCATTACAACGTGAATAATAAACTTTAACATACAAACTAAGCTGTCACTGAATTATTTCATAATCATTACAACGTGAACAAGAAGACATAGTAATCAACATCCCCCGCCAGAGCCAAGAAATTGGAAAAAGGGCAATAATTCGAAATAATTGTGCATTACTCATTTTCATTCCATCAAGGTATGTTAGCCCTCAAACAACACACCAATTTTGGTTCTCCTATCTTAAACGGTTTCTGAGAAAAGCTGTCCCCTTTGGAGATACCATGAACAAAGTCCAAAAATACGGAACAAGGGCAATAACTCCAAAACAAATATTTGCACACTTCTCATTTTCGAACTCCATCAAGGTATTCATGCCTTCAAGCAACACATCAAATTTGGCAACCCTATCTTAAATGGTTTCTGAGAAAAGTTGTCCCCTTTGGAGATACCATGAACAAAGTCCAAAAATACGGAACAAGGGCAATTACTCCAAAACAAATAATTGAACGCTTCTCATTTTCGAACTCCATCAAGGTATTCATGCCTTCAAGCAACACATCAAATTTGGCAACCCTATCTTAAATGGTTTCTGAGAAAAGCTGTCCCCTTTGGAGATACCATGAACAAAGTTCAAAAATACGGAACAAGGGCAATAACTCCGGAAAAAATAATTGCACGCTTCTCATTTTCGAACTCCATCAAGGTATTCATGAGGGGGATAATAATAAACTTTAACATACAAACTAAGCTGTCAATTCAAACTTGTTCAACAATAACTTTTTTTAATAAGGTTCTTGATGATCCATAAAATGTCATGCTGTCATTCAAAAAAGCAGATGTCAGAAGACTACATTTGCCAATGACCTGACAATAAAGCTAATTGATTTTCCTATGGAATACACACATTTTCATGATCATCACTGAATTAAAATTCATCCTCGTCTTCCTCCTCCTTATTTTCATCATCTTCAAACTCATCTAGTGAAAGTTCTTTAGAGACCCGTTGGACTTCATCTTGGATCATACTCAAAGTGACAGTCGTTTGAACACCAGCATCAACAGTTTGAACAGTAGTGGAGTGACTCGATCCTGTGGACACGTCAAATTTCATCTTTGGTAACTTTCGTCTGTTTTTCTTTTTCAACCATGTTTGGACAGTTTCTGTCACCAGTTCTCTCATTCCTGCAGATGAACTTGGAGGGCCATTTATTGAAATCTGCATTAGCGAGTTCAAGATGTCGTTTTTCATTGCAGACCTCAATCTACTTTTGATCAATTTCAGCTTGCTGGCTCCTCTTTCGGGCCACGCATTCGAAACAGGGATGACAATAATTTGCATCTGCAACTGATGATAGCTTTGGCAGAGAGAAGAGTCCTGTCGGCGCAGAGACCAATCTGTTCAGACACCACTCGACTGAGCTCAAGTCAGTGTCACCTTGAATTTGAGTGTATTCATCCTTCCACCTCAGAAGGTGATATTTTAACACAGCCCATTCTTCCTGCAGCTGTTCATGATGTACATTGTAGTGCTCCCCAAGCATCTCTATTTCTCGCTTCCCATACCTTTTGAACTCCGGAGTGCCTCTTGGCGGGACTAGCAGGGGGTTGAAGATTTCAAATGCCTGGAGGATTGGCAGTGAGGGCTCAAAGCGGCGTTTCAAGTTTTTTTTCAGAGCATCCACATACTTGTTCAGAAAATTCCTGGCATTGTTTTCATGAGTTTCAGAAAATTCAATTTCCAAACAGGAAAGTCTCCCAGTCTCTGACAGATCCCGCTTCAGGTCTTCAATGCATTGTTCATGCTCCACCAAGTCGTCAAGATCGTCATGGCATTTCTCTAGCGTTGGCTCCATCTTTGAGAAAGAAATATATCCTTCCTGGAAACTGGTGCTCACTTTATTTAGAAGTGGCAAAATGTCATGAAGGATATATACGCCAATGACGACATTGACATTGAGTAACTTCAAAAGAAGTCCACTGGCCGTTGCATCATCATCCTTGAACGCTCGAAGTGTATGCAACAGAGACTCGTAGTCTCTGTGAACACCTGTGATGGCTTTGTCCAACGAAAGCCATCTTGTTCGACAAGCCTTAGCAAGTCGTTTCTGGAGACGCTCACGACTCTTGTTGTTGAGTGACTGTGATGCCTGCATTTCTTTCACTTTTAGCTGCATTTTCAAATACGCTGCAAGTTTCTTAGGGGAGTAGTCAAACCATTTCCACAGTGTTATGAGCCACCGCTCAATCTGCTTGACCTGAAAATCAGAATGATTGATATTTAAGAATTTATTTCAATAGGCCTATTTGTTACATTCATAGAGGATATTTATTCTTTTCAGTGCGATATCATTTATCTCTCATCGAGTGACGGGGTAATTCTGATAATTTCACGAGTGACGCAGTGGTCTTACCCCGTCACGAGATGAGAGATAAGTGATATCACACTGAAAACTATAAATATTCTGTTTATTATATACGTCTGTGATCAGAAATGTGGTGTTTTACGTCCAAAACTGGTTCATTTGGCGACATCATACCATTGTTGCATGGTCACCTACTAGCAACGGCGATGACGTCACATTGATTGTAAGGTGACGTCATATCATTGTACATGTGACGTCATGCCCTCTGTGATATTTTCAGTGAATTTAGAATGTGATATCAAACTGCAGTGGTGAGAACACTTTTCTCAAACTGAGAAAATTCAGTCTCTCACCGCTTACCATATAATAAATTGTGTTATGATTCTTATGAAACAAAAAAGTTAGAAACGATTTGCAATTTATACGTAATTACTATTTGAATTTTATAATTTGAAGAAATAATTATTCATTCACCTTTTCAATTGCTTCATTTGAATCGTTGCATCCCAGAGCAAGTCGATGACAAATGCAGTGGAAACTTATCAGCTTTGGACTATCTTTTTTCAGCTTTACTGCGACACCATTTTGTTTTCCTGTCATCACGGCAGCTCCATCTGTTGCCAACCCGGTCATGTTCTCTATTGGCAGGCCACATGATTCAATTTCAGATTTGATTGTTGATGTGATGGCTTCTGCGTTTGGACTGCTGAAGTTTTCTAACAAGTCACTTGTACCAAGGAATTTAATTTTCACTTGCTGTTCATTGTGATATTGGATGAATGTCACTAATTGCTCACAGCCTGCAATGTCCGCAACTTCGTCCACCATCAGTCCAAAGTTTCCCACCACACTATCCAGGATGTGTTTTCTGACGGTATTGCCAAGTTGCAAAAACATTTCTCTCAATGATCCTTGTGACCTATGCTGGAAATACTTGACATGATCATTCCCTAAATGTTCAAGGAATTGGAGTAAGGAGGGAAGCTTACAGTTTGCGATGCATTCTTTCGCCAGCCAGTATTGACATGCAAATACTTCATACAGAATTTGGTCTGCACACTTTTCGGACAAAGTCTTTTCCAAGTGAAAGGTCGAACCTCTCTTTGTGAGCTCAGTTTCGATTGCAGATTTGTGCTGTGAACTTTGTGCGTGTCCTTTCAATGCTTCCGTTCTGTTTCGAAGTCCAGGTTCTTCGTTGAATACCTTTGTGTTGTTCTTTGTATTTTTAGAATCATGCTTTTTGCACAAATAGCAAAACATACCGGAACCTTCAACATACAAGAGCCAATAAATACCAGTTTCATGATCAAACATATCATTCAACCAACTATGCTGGAATTTATCTTTCTTAGTTCTGATAGTCTTTTCAGCTCCTAAGCCTTTAACTCTCACATTCTCATTCTCGCTGAGTGTAGTGCAGTGGCAAGGGGTACAGATATAATGAGAATGTATCTTGTCAGTACTGTTATCTGTGATGAGGCTTGTAATATCATCCACTGATAGATCATATACATTTCTGGACACTTTAGAATCAGGAGTTGGAAAAGATATACTAGCACTACTTTTCACACTGTTTTCAACGGAAAGAGATGGTGTGGCATTGTTCTCAACAGAAGCAGAAAGCATGGCACTGATGTCAACAGGAGGAGATCGATTTGTAAGATGAGTAGCAGTGGTATTAACAGGACTTGACACAGGACTGGTACTGGCATGACATTGTAGAATGGGCTGCTCGAGAGTGTCAGCAGATGGCGGATCTGTAGGGACATCTGGAAACTGTTTCCGGTACCCGGCTTTTAATGACATGGCTGGAAACATAAAAATTAAATTTCAAAACATAAAGTTTGCATTATTTGAGACTGACTAGTTTAGTCTAGCTTAAGATCTAAATCAAATAAAAATTGAAGAAAATTTTACTAAAGTCTTTGATCATCAGTCTACATTACTTTTCAGGTGAAGTGGACCAAGGGCCCATGTGGTACATTGCATTGTGGGTCATCAGAAAAAACAAGGGGGACAATACAGTTTTACTGTTTACTCTGTAATTTTTAAAACAACTGTGATCATTTCATCAGATCGGTTTACTACAGTGCATTCGAATTGAACAATATCAAAATAGTTTTAATCTGTTATAAGGGACCGGTCATTTATTATAGATGGGGGTGGGCCGGTGAAATTTTTCTTATGTATGTCAGAAATAAAGTGACCCACATTAACTGACCAAAGACAACAATAATTCTAAATGATCAAATTGCAATCAAACTATTCTGTTTGAAATGATTAATTTTCTGTGTTGAATTACATCTGGACATAATAGTGTGCTCACACTCCCTGGAGTGCCAACATCGTTGAGAAAATTTACAAATGAGCTGAGATAAGAAAACGTAATTATATTCATAAATACAAAACGTGAATGTATTTAAACAGAGACAGTCTAAATGGTCTCTAATTTAAATAAGCTAACTACCAATGATCGATATATGTTGAAAAAATTAAGACAATATGTCTATTATGCATGACAAACTTTGTAAAAAAAACTAGATGTATCGTCTGATTGACTATGTAATGATATATAAATGATTTACTTTTTATCTACCATAATATATGATATTAACTTTTGGGAGTTTGGAAATTTTTATCAAAGTTTCAAAATTATTCAATCGTTTCTTTTTGCTAACACTTGAACAAATGATCTGTAGTTTCTTAATATGAATATTTCAAACACCTAATTGTCCGTATTTCATAGTTATTTATACAGCGAATTACGAAAAAAGAACCCGGAAATTAATTAAAGTAAATTATGCCCTACTGACAGTACTGTAATGAAAGAGACATTCGGTAAATACTCGTCAGAAAATGATATGAAAATGATGTACTTGAAGCTGAGATGATTTCGATTCAACCGGGAAAGTTTGACATTTATCCAACTAAAACTCATTTCATGAAAATTATTTATGCTACACTAAATTAACAATTAATCTTGGCTCCACGTAATTTTTCGATCGATAACAAAATACACTGCAGTTACCGCCCTTTGATATAGAAAATTAAAAGGGACGTAACTCTAACCGTAGAGAAAACAAAAACAGTTGGCTTGAATAAGATACGTGTTATGAGCTCCACGCATCGATTTAGACATCGCATTTGTACGTGAAAGCATTGTAAAAAGCCCTGCGTGGATATCAAACGCCGATTAATGTGAAAATAACTTGTAAACGTATTAAAGAAATTGAAGAGAGGTATGTTTCTGCATGATTGTTACGATTAATTTTTTATATTTCGATCACACATCGTGCCAGGACGGCTGACACTGACAGTGACAGCTATGATATGTACACTTACCATGTAAACGCCGGCATATGGTGACAGGAAAGTGTTATTTATTCATTACACCATTATAAAATCCACCAATTTCGGCTATACTCACGTTGTTCTTTACGAGCTGCATTGAAGAAATCTGTTATCTGCTTCGTTTTTCTTTTCTTCGGCGAAGTCGCCATGTTGTGGTCTTGGCATTCTCTTGGCCAATGACAATGGGTTTTCGTATCACGTGCTCAATACTAACCAATCGAGAAAGCGTAACGAAGGACGCCTCTGGACTGCATACTTTTTTTAGCGGGTTGCGTGAGAAAGGCGTATTGACAGGCAAGACGAAAAAGACGAGTGGTCTGTCACAAGAATATTATCCTTTATTTTGTTTGAAACTGCGTTTTGAAAAATAAGAACATTCCTGGCAACTTTTCTGAAACTATATGCTCGCTGATTATGTGTCTATTACAGACGGGTGATTGTCTCAGTACAAATTACAGGCGGGTGATTGTCTCGGTACAGCCGGGTGCAAAAACCCGGTACCCGGCTTTTAATGACATGGCTGGGGGATGATTTATGTATGAAGACATTGAATCAATAAATCCAAGGTAAAGGAATAGTAAGTAAGTGATTTAAGTAATATGTATATGTCTTATTACCTTCAGTGCTCGGTAATGTTGAATCCATGTTTTTGGTAGTCAGCGTCTTCTGCACAGAAACTGGAAATACAATCAAAAGTGAAAAAATCTTAAGCTAAACAATAAAACTCATACATTGAAACCTGTTTTTCAAATGCAAGGCTACATCATGTAGCATCAAGTTGTTGAAAACAAGCAAATTCTGTTCATTACTTGTGCATATTTAGGAAAAGGGTTGTTTATCTGACTAAAGTGCAAGTTCTGTGTCTTCATCACACTTCATGTAGACTAGATAAATGAGGTCACTCACTACATACCATTCAAATGAGGACTGCATGGTTGAAACAGGCAAAGTGGATATGTGGGGGATGATTAATGTATGAAGACATTGAATAAAAAAATTCAAGGTAAAGGAATAGTAAGTAAGTGATTTAAGTAATATGTATATGTCTTATTACCTTCAGTGCTCGGCAATGTTGAATCCATGTTTTTGGTGGTCAGCGTCTTCTGCACAGAAACTGGAAATACAATCAAAAGTGAAAACATCTTAAGCTAAACAATAAAACTCATACATTGAAACCTGTTTTTCAAATGCAAGGCTACATCAAGTGGCATCAAGTTGTTGAAACAAGCAAATTATGGTCATTACTTGTTCATATTTAGGAAAAGGGTTGTTTATCTGACTAAAGTGCAAGTTCTGTGTGTTCGTCACACTTCATGTAGACTAGATAAATGAGGTCACTCACTATATACCATTCAAATGAGGACTGGTGAAAACAGGCAAAGTGGATATATGGGGATGATTTATGTATCAAGACATTGAATCAATAAATCCAAGGTAAAGGAATAGTAAGTAAGTGATTTAAGTAATATGTATATGTCTTATTACCTTCAGTGCTCGGTAATGTTGAATCCATGTTTTTGGTGGTCAGCGTCTTCTGCACAGAAACTGGAAATACAATCAAAAGTGAAAAAATCTTAAGCTAAACAATAAAACTCATACATTGAAACCTGTTTTTCAAATGCAAGGCTACATCATGTAGCATCAAGTTGTTGAAAACAAGCAAATTCTGGTCATTACTTGTGCATATTTAGGAAAAGGATTGTTTATCTCAGTGAAGTACAAGTTCTGTGTGTTCGTCACACTTCATGTAGACTAGATAAATGAGGTCACTCACTACATACCATTCAAATGAGGACTGCATGGTTAAAACAGGCAAAGTGGATATGTGGGGGATGATTTATGTATGAAGACATTGAATCAAGAAATCCAAGGTAAAGGAATAGTAAGTAAGTGATATAAGTAATATGTATATGTCTTATTACCTTCAGTGCTCGGTAATGTTGAATCCATGTTTTTGGTGGTCAGCGTCTTCTGCACAGAAACTGGAAATACAATCAAAAGTGAAAAAATCTTAAGCTAAACAATAAAACTCATACATTGAAACCTGTTTTTCAAATGCAAGGCTACATCATGTAGCATCAAGTTGTTGAAAACAAGCAAATTCTGTTCATTACTTGTGCATATTTAGGAAAAGGGTTGTTTATCTCAGTGAAGTACAAGTTCTGTGCATTCGTCATACTTCATGTAGACTAGATAAATGAGGTCACTCACTACATACCATTCAAATGAGGACTGCATGGTTGAAACAGGCAAAGTGGATATGTGGGGGATGATTTATGTATGAAGACATTAAATAAAAAACATTGAATCAAGAAATCCAAGGTAAAGGAATAGTAAGTAAGTGATTTAAGTAATCTTTAATGTCTTATTACCTTCAGTGCTCGGTAATGTTGAATCCATGTTTTTGGTGGTCCGCGTCTCTGCACAGAAACTGGAAATACAATCAAAAGTGAAAAATCTTAAGCTAAACAATAAAACTCATACATTGAAACCTGTTTTTCAAATGCAAGGCTACATCATATGGCATCAGGTTGTTGAAAACAAGCAAATTATGGTCATTACTTGTGTATGTTTAGGAAAAAGGTTGTTTATTTCAGTGAAGTACAAGTTCTGTGTGTCACACTTCATGTAGACTAGTTTAAATGAGGTCACTCACTACATACCATTCAAATGAGGACTGCATGGTTAAAACAGGCAAAGTGGATATGTGGGGATTCAGGCCAGATGAGCTACCGTATATTACCGGGTATAAGTCAAGAATTTGATACCAAAAATTAGGGGGTCAAGGAGGGTGGTCGACTTATACACAGGGTCGATGTTTCAGCCCCAAAAATCTAGAGGCCAGGTATGTATCTGCCAGCCCAGCAAGTCGAACGGACGATGTTTACACCGGAAACAATCACAAACATCGATGTCCAGTCGACAATATTAAAATCATTGAATAAAAAAACATATGCTTTATTGTTGTCTTTTTAAAATACAAATATAGCGTGATATATGAATAAAAAATAACATTTCAATCACGAAAGTTCATTAAACTTTATATTATAATCTTCACTATTACCTGACAAACATCGATCGATATCTAGCCTTGATGTAAGTCGAGTGACCCGATAAGGTCACATGGACCAATGAGATTCTACATAGAAGCTGGTGACATGCGAGATAGATACTCATGAAAAAACAAGTATTTGTCACTAAGGTGACATGATCCCCCGCCGCAAAATAATACTTAAAAATAGAGCCATGGGCTCTGTAGCTCATCAGGGTTTATATTGTTTAATGATGAAGACTGAAATAGATTTTAAGGTCATGGCTTGAGGCCCTTATTTGAGGCACCACAGGGTCTCCAAATCTAAAATTTAGAATCCCCATTGACAGAGTCTGCACACAATATTACAGCCTTTTAGGTACATTTGTCCTGGAGTAGATGAAAATAAGTTTTTAAGGATGTGACCCCTGTGACCCCATTTGGGGTGACAGGGTCACGAAATCTACAATTTAAAATCCCCATTGGCCAAGGAGTCTGCACACAACTTTTCAGCTCTCTAGACCTTTTGGAACTGGAGAAGAAGATGAAAATAGGTTTTTAAGGATGTGACCCCTGTGACCCCATTTGGGGCCATGGGGTCACGAAATCTACAATTTAAAATCCCCATTGGCCAAGGAGTCTGCACACAACTTTTCATATCTCTAGACCTTTTGGAACTGGAGAAGAAGATGAAAATAGGTTTTTAAGGATGTGACCCCTGTGACCCCATTTGGGGCCATGGGGTCACGAAATCTACAATTTAAAATCCCCATTGGCCAAGGAGTCTGCACACAACTTTTCATATCTCTAGACCTTTTGGAACTGGAGAAGAAGATGAAAATAGGTTTTTAAGGATGTGACCCCTGTGACCCCATTTGGGGTCATGGAGTCACTAAATCTACAATTTAGAATCCCCATTGGCCAAGGAGTCTTCACACAACTTTTCAGCTCTCTAGACCTTTTGGAACTGGAGAAGAAGATGAAAATAGGTTTTTAAACATGTGACCCCTGTGACCCCATTTGGGGTCATGGGGTCACGAAATCTACAATTTAGAATCCCCATTTCCCAAGGAGTCTGCACACAACTTTTCAGCTCTCTAGACCTTTTGGAACTGGAGAAGAAGATGAAAATAGGTTTTTAAACATGTGACCCCTGTGACCCCATTTGGGGTCAACGGGTCACTAAATCTACAATTTAGATTTCCCATTGGCCAAGGAGTCTGCACACAACTTTTCAGCTCTCTAGACCTTTTGGAACTGGAGAAGAAGATGAAAATACGTTTTTAAGGATGTGACCCCTGTGACCCCATTTGGGGTCACGGGGTCACGAAATCTACAATTTAGAATCCCCATTGGCCAAGGAGTCTGCATATAAAATTTCAGCTCTGTGTAGTTATTGGTTCTGGAGAAGAAGTCGAAAAAGCGAAAAGTTTACGGACGGATGGACGGACGGACGGACGGACGGACGGATGGACGGACGCCATGCCATGCCATAAGCCCATCGGGCCTTTCAGGCCTGATGTGCTAAAAATTTAAAAATAATGTCAAGATCAGCAAAATCGACTGTCAAACATGTCTAAAAAGTCAAAGTTTCACAGTGACCTTGAGAAAAATGTCAAGGTCATCAAAATCTAATCAGCCCTTTGTCTTTCCTAGGAGGTGCATTATATAAGATATGATGGAATTCCGGTGAATGGTTCTTGAGATATCCCGCTGACAACCTTTATATGTACATTAACATGTCAAAAAATTCAAAGTTCCGCTGTGACCTTGAAAATTATGTCAAGGTCACCAAAATCTAATCAGCCCGCCGTCTTCCCTAGAAAGTGCTTTGTGTAAGAAATGATGGAATTCCGGTGAATGGTTCTTGAGATATCCCGCTGACAACCTTTATATGTACATTAACATGTCGAAAAATTCAAAGTTCCGCTGTGACCTTGAAAATAATGTCAAGGTCACCAAAATCTAATCAGCCCGTCATCTTCCCTAGAAGGTGCTCTAAGTAAGAAATGATGGAATTCCGGTGAATGGTTCTTGAGATATCTCGCTGACAAGCTTTACATGTACATTAACATGTCGAAAATTTCAAAGTTCCGCTGTGACCTTGAAAATAACGTCAAGGTCACCAAAATCTAATCAGCCCGTCGTCTTCTCTTGGAGAAGCTATGTGTAAAATATGAAGAGAATCCAGCAAATGGTTATTGAGATATCCCGCTGACAAGGGTAAAATGACAAAGTCTCATTGTGACCTTGAAATGAAGGTCAAGGTCACAAACCTCTGTAGGAACATTACTCTTGCTATGATGAACCCATATGCGAAATATGAAAAGAATCCAGAGAATAGTATTTGAGTTATTCCATTTCGTACGGACGTACGGACGGACGGACCACATAATGAGCTTTAAGTGTTTATTGAATTAGGAGTTAATAACTCTTAATTATAAACAGAAAATATTTTGTGTTCTAAATTTCAGCACTAAGGAGTAAACCGTCTAAATAGTTAAGAGCTCATATTTATATTCATTTTATCACAATTGTATCATGATACTTAACAGGAGGGCTCTAGATAAATTAATGTCGCCAATGAGTATTTCACTCATCAAAACAGAAAATGAGGAGTAAAATTACTAAATGGAAAAAAGAGAATGCATATTTCACTCATCAAAATTAAAAGTGAGGAGTAGAATTATAGTATACGGGTAGTAAAGTTCAGTATAGTAATAATTATGTTAACATTATAGAATTGGCGGTAAAGTGTCTCAGAGCTTTGATTTTAACCAGGTAACGCGAACAAACCTAGATATTTTGACTGCAAGTTCACGTTTTCTTACAGACATGTGTATCTTCACTCATTGATTTCATTTTCATGCGCACATCTAAATTATTCACGTGTATTATACGTGGATATGCATCTTATCTGGCTCCCTGCTTAACAGTTTATCAAAATGATAAAGACATTACTATTTGTTTTCACAGAACAGATTTTTTTTCATTTGATTAATCTTAAGAGTAAAATAGACAGTTTCATAACGATGTTCCTGGTTGAAAAAAAGTTGAAAACTCCCAATGAATGGACTATCAACACTTTAATCTTGGACAGATGATAGCTCTTAAAGCAAAGAATGTATTTGGACAAAAGCCTTTACTTAATTCAGGCATGTATTATTAGTCCTAGAACTTCTTTAAACTCCTACTGAACGGACCTTAAATCTTGGACAGATGATAGCTCTTAAAACTAAATGAAATATTTGGATAAAAGCCCTCAATTCAGGCATGTACTCCTTGTCCTAGAACATATTGAAACTCCTACTGAATGGACTAACAACACTTAAATCTTGGACAGATGATAGCTCTTAAAGCAAAATAATGTATTTGGATAAAAAGCCTTCAATTCAGGCATTTACTCATAGAACATCCTTACAGTTACAAAACATCGGTAAATTTTCGTCGATATTTATTGAATAAAACATGTTTCATCACCAAATCCATAAGAATCAAATAAATTATTATTTTCAGTAATAATAACACGTATCATTGCGTATAGGGGCCTATATAATGAAGATAGGAGTTTTATTCTATTTATTCTTTTGAAATTAATCCTTCTCCACGGCACCCATTAGCTCTAGCGAATATTATCTCGAACACTCACCTTCATGGAAGAATTTTTTCTTTTTTTGACTCGTCTCTGAAATAAAATAAAAAAATCCGTTGACATTATTAAAGTTCTCTATTCCATTGTTGGAACATCCTGTTCCATCTCCTGAATGTTTGAAACATGTTCACGGTCAAAAAGATCAACAATCCCAAAATAATTGCTAGAAGAATATCAGCCGATAGCATGTACATCCACGTGGAGTCGGCCATTTTGAAAAAAATAACGTCTGTCTACATATATATTAGGAGTTTAATATGGAATTATGGGAAAATATAATACTCCATCTAAACACACTACTGAAAACTGGTGCAGATATTGCCAAGGTATATAATTTAGGAGCGTTTTAGAAATACGGAACACTTACGAGGAAACGGAAAACTCTTTCTTTCGTGAGCATTTATAGCATGTAAAAAAATAAATAAACTATGTATCGTTATATTTGATTTTCTCAGCACAAAAGTGCAAACCGGTTCCAATATGATCAATGTAAAAAGTCAAAATACCATCAAAATAAAATGAACAGTTACCTTTTCCGCGCTGACGAGTTCTTTTGCGTCCCATTTTCTGAAAATGGAATACATTGATGAAACAAAACAGAACAAATCTACATAATATTATGAACACAAATAAGGTTGCAATTCGTATGATATGTCAAATTTTTTGTTATATTATTGACTAACATAATTACATTGTACAACCGTGACGGGTGAAGATACGCGAAAGGTCTTGAAAGTTTTAGTAATTCAATAAATTCATTATTGCATATAGATTCTACCGTAAATCCTTGAATAATCGCCTGCCTTGAATAATCGCTGGGTGTAAGCCCTAGTTGAAATAAATAATCGCCTGTCTTGAATAGTCATATTTTCACTAAAACAAATTGACTTGAATAATCGCCTGCCTTGAATAATTGCCGGGTCAAATGAATGTTCGAAATAAATAATCGCCGGGCGTTTATTCAAGGATTTACGGTAGTTTGATTTAGCTTGTCATATTTACAAAGTTTCGAAATGCTTTAAATGATTAAGATGTTGAACTCCGCATTTGATTGAAGCTATTGAGAATTTGCATAATATATGAGCATCAATTGGACCTACAGAGGGTGGCCATATTATTACGTATGTTAATTAGCTGTTGCGAGAATAATTTACATAAAGTAGTTGTTTGTTGATTGATCCTGAAATATTTACAAACATATTGAAAATCATCTCAGCTACAGACACATGATTTCAACTTAATTTTCCGTTGATTTTCAACAAAACTACATCTAAACACAAACTAAACACATCTGCAACATACCGACTTAATCTAACATGGCCGTCAATATGGGACATATTGGGATCACAAGTTATTATTTAATACGATGTTCAGAAACGTGTCATTCGCTAACCAATCAACTGATAGAGGAAATATAATTATGCACACGTAGCTGAGATGATTTACAAGCTGTCTGCGAAATACATCAACAAAAATTAATGGACCGTTATTTAATTTATGTATTTTTTTCTCGCAAAGGTTAAAAAACAGGAGAGTCAATGGGAATAACGTTACGTGTACGTAATAATATGGCAACCCGCTGTCGTTAAACAATATGTACAAACCTGTTCAGAAGGTAAAGAAAAAATATCTTTTTTCAGATAAGAGAAGTTTGGTAATTATAAATGCCGAATAATCATTGAAACGAAACAAAAAACCATTAGAATACTCTTTGATTTCATACTGCCAAAAATCATTCAAATCCATAACAATAATGGCAACTTCTGATGTTAGGACAAAGACATTCCAATAAACCATGACAGCAGAACAGAGCACCAGTAATGATACAACTTATTTTAAAAAGTCCAGGAAGGTGTCTCGTAGGTCAAAACATAAAAATGCGGCAACAATGTTTCACGTTCGGAATGCGATGGGGAATGTAAAGGATTTTGTCACACAATGTACGATTTCATTTTCTAGGTACGGTAATATCGAATAGTTTTCTGATCTGCCAGCTAAACGTTTTGAAAATTATATCTCGTACATATTATGTATGAGGTTTTATTATTATATGTCCTAAATCAAGTAAAACTCACTTGACCCTGTGCGAAAAAGATTTTTAAAAACGTCAATTTACAGTATTCCCCCCGTAAATGGCCAAGACACTGCCTGGCTGAGAATATTACACTCTGTTGCCATATTAAAGTTCACATGCGACGTAATTCCCATAGACTTGAACTTCAATGTTAATTAACCGTTGCAAGAATAATTTTCATAAATTAACCCTTAACATGCGGGCGACGGAATTATCCGGGCGGGCTATAAGCGATTCCTAGGTGTCTGAATACGGATCCCGGATACAAGACTTAGAATAATTCACGGCTGTCTAAGTATATTCTATACCCCATACCGGGTCACGAGTCGATTGTGTCCGCGACCCGACCCATGAGAATGGCTGTATTTACGCATCGCGACCCTACATGAGAATAAAGCTTTGTTCAGTGTGTGGTCGGAATATCAAGCAAAATTCACACCAATTTGCGTGTGCATTGTTGACCCGTAACGCATCGATAATTAGCTTTACAAAAGACCAATTATGTCGGGCTTAGCCCCCGAAGCATTAATTCGCTTGAGGCTATTTTCACCCACGTGTTTGTATTGCCTCGGGTTTGCCTCGCCCGAGACTGCTATCTGCCTTGCATCTCGCGAGACGGGGAAAAAAATCGCTAACTCGCCTTACTCCCGCACTTCATATCATGTGAGCGAATTGTTTGTTTTCAAAAAAAAATACGGCAAAATAAAGGGGAAACAATGGACTACATTCCCATATAAAATTAGAAAATCTCAAAAAAATAATAAAGACACAGCAAGCGCCGTGAAAAAGGTCATGTTTACACTTCATAAATTTTGAAACAATCGGCGATTTTCACAACTTCTAAAACATTTATCAAGGCTAAAATACTGAATGCATTTTCATAATTTTTATATCACAATAAACCGAAAAGAATAATCTTTTATTCTATATAAAATGCGCAGATTTATTCACAGAAATAAAGATACAATTTTACCTTTCTGAGAGGCATGTGAAACCAAACGGCACACAAACTAATCAACATATTTTCATCAGTTATGGTTCGAGGTTAGCGTTTATTTGAAAAGTCAAACAACATAACCATATTTGGGTTGACATGTGCTTATTTGTCAACTGGTTCGAGATTATGATTTCTTGGAAAAGTGCGATGAACGACCGTTTGCAATGCCGCATACATGTTGTAAGTATTGACGATTTTATAGGTGGAAATAAAGACAAACTTTACATAGCTATAGAATTATAACCAAAGGTCGCATTCTAATAATTTTTATATCATTGTGAAGCTAGACATCTTGTCTTCAATTCCGTATATAAATGGAATTTTTTTCGTTTCGAATTTATGATGTTACGAGGCCCGAATAAAAGACAATCTTTCGAAAGTAATAGAATTAAAACGAAAAAACATAGAAAATTCATTCAAAGTTTCGAGTGTGAATTAGCCATTTGTGTACGGGTGTCGCTACTTGAATTTGTATTGAACGCCCGTATATAGTCCTTATTCGCCATGTAGATGCGGTATATTTTGTAAAAACGATACCGGAATCGCCGCCTGGAAATTCCGCCAGCAGAGCTAGTTAGTGCCAAAGCCCAAACTACTGCTGCAAGCCTGTAAATTCCGCCACAGGGGCTAAAAATGGTAAAATATAAATACGCAACGTAAGGGTTAAAGAAAGGTCTTTTTGTTGTATTAAGCACACAGTTTGGAAGTCATTTCAGCTCCATGTAGAAAAGTACATTTCATCTACCCGTTCATAAGTTATCAAATTACATTTATTTAGACACTGTATCATGTATGTTGTGATTCCAAAGTTGCATTGACGGTTATGTTAACGTAATCTATTGCGACGGCATGTTGCATAGTATGCATACATGCTTAAAAAATTACAGGTTACTTGATAATCATCAGAAAATTAATGGAAATTATGTGTCTGTACCTGAGATAATTTGCAAAATGTTCGTAAATATTTCAGCATCAATCGACAAACAATTAATATGAGACCCCATATCAGCCCGAGGGCCGCAGGCCAGAGGGCTGATATGGGTCGAGGGCTGATATGGGGTATGGTATGAAAAATGACATGTTGTAACCTTTTTATCATATATCATACTTTTTTCTAAAACATGACAAAATATTTACAGAAATAATAATAATTTTATGTTATGCGAAAATTTGTTCTTTGGGGGTAATTTTTCTTTTAAAATTATGCGAGTTGTGCCTCCTATTCAAATTAAAAGTATATTCAATTTAATAAATTAAAAGCGTCAACAACATCCTTGTTTGGAGGGTACTCTGAAAGGATTCAATTGAACTAGTTACTCTGACACTGCTTCGCTTGTGACTTTACTGTGTTCACGCATGTAGGCCTAAGCAAAGGGAGATCACTCTGACCTAACGTCACCCGGGCTGATATTGATATGGATTTGCGGACCGGATGATATGGCTGATATGGATTTGCGGACCGGGCAGCGATATGGGTGTGGTGTCCTGACCTCTATCACATATGCAAAACATCCCATATCATTGATAGATATATGATAATAGCCTCTATCACACATGCAAAAGACCCCACATCATGGATAGATATACCGTTATGATAATGTTATGACAAAACAAGTGTAGAAGCAAGCAAAGGTCAGTAAGCTCACATACTCCTGCTTCTCCCTTTGAATTTCATTATAAGCAAATTACACATCAATAGGTCTATATTTAATAATAAATGTAAATATAAATTTCAGATGAAGGCCTAACCCTCAAAAGGCACATCTAGGGATCATTGCTAACATGTGAAGGGTTTCCCCTAGGCTAAGAAATTGAAGAGTCATAATGACTCCCTGCCATCGAAAAAGGGAGTCATAAATATAGTTTTGGGGGTCAACTTCAGTTAATGTTTGCCCAAGGCTTAGAAATGTAAGGGTCAAAATGACTCCCTGCTGTCAAAAGTGGAAGTCATTTACTTATTTTGGGAGTCAAATACTCAAGTTTTGGGGGTTAAGGGGAACCCTGCATGTGGATCATTGTATGACATGTGTGTGAAGCTAGCATGCATAGTTTAGGGGATATGCCCTGCACAAAATGAATTAAATGATTACCTCACGTTTCAATGGAAACCAACAAAATTGAAAGTCAAAATTAGTTCTAACCCTTAAAAGGCACAACTAAGGATCATAGTTGATATGTGTATGAAGTTTGATGAAACTAGCACATATAGTTAGGGAGATCAGCTTCGCACAAAATGACTTCATCAGAGTCACTTTTTAGTCACGTTTCCATAGAAACCGCAAAAATTAAATTCAGATGAAAAAAAATTAATCCTCAAAAGACACTGTCACAACTAGGCATCATGGTTGACATGTGTATGAAGTTTGGTATTGCTAGCTAGGGCTGCAACAAATCGGTTCAATGCACCCAGAATCGAACCGAATCAATTGAATCGAATCGAATTTTGTTTATCGAAGATCGAACCGAGATGGCAAATATCATTTACATGGCAGAATTTGTATAAAACTTTCTGATTTAACACACACAAACTGAAAAAACCTGCATCCATTAACACAATGCAACCAATTCAACAGAATTCAATAGAATAACATTGTAAATAATTGTATTTTATCAGATCTGTTAATCGTATCGAAAATAATCGAATCGAGTGACTAGAATCGAAAATCGAACCGAATCGAAGGACAAGTGAATCGTTGCAGCCCTATTGCTAGCACATATAGTTTGAGAGATCTGGGGTGAGCAGAGTGCATTTGGACTGTGGGACATTGGGACAGCCCAAAAAAAACTTATTTATCGATCAATAATATCCAGACACTTATTGTAGCAAAACTTGATGCAGCTGACAAATTTAGCAGTGTGGTAAATAAAATTAGATTTTTGCACCTCATTGTTAAATTCAGACACCTATTAAGAAACCCTCATGTGAACAAATGTTTCATTGTTCTTTTGATGCATGTAGTGAATAAAACTCAAAACAAAAGTTATTTAGAAGTACTCAACCAAAAGAAACAATCTATGTGCCACATGACATGGTTATGTCATAGAGGTGAGGTGAGGTGGGGTTTAACGCCGCTTTCAAGAGTATTTCACTTACATCGCGGCTGCTAGTATTATGGCAGGGAGAAAGCCCGCAACGCCATGTAGCTATGCATTGCGGTGAAACCTGCGAGCAGCGGCTGGCACTAGCGAACCATGGGTGGTACTGCGCTGACATTCAGTGTAGCATTGCACCCAAACCTGACTGCGTGTAGAACAGTTCTCTACTGCAGACAAAGTTTCCGTGCCCCTGGCGGGATTCGAACCCCGGACCTCTTGATCCGAAGCCGAACGCGCTAACCACTGCGCTATCCCGCCCCCGGTTATGTCATAGAACCATTAATATAATATAATTTAATAAAATACAAGGGGAGGAATCGGCGCATTGAGACATGTTGACTGGGGCGCATTGGGACATGTTCCAATACCCCAGAATGGTGATTCTATTGTTTATCATCATGATATCATTGTTATAGAAAGAAAGTAACGACTTGACAGTTGTTTAATTTTATTTCCTGATCTCTCATAAATGAACAATGCAAAATAATTGATTTGAGACTTAATGACAGGATTCTTGCTGTCCTCAGATTGATGCTGTAAAATGACATTAAAACTACAATTGTTGTATATCTCATTATCTAAATGTTCCTTTAAATACAAGTTACCGTGGTATTTACAAATGTCATTTCTCACTTACCATTAGCATTCATTGGTCCCTATCAGTTAGCAGTTATTTTGTTGATCAGTTGATCTGCATGGTTCAAAGCATCAATTCTAACATGACACTAAATTTAGAATGAAAATATTGCTTTCTGATTGGTTCCTCGTAACGATTTTGGAGTAATTATTTGACCGATCATCACCTCTAAATATTTGCGACCGATTCACCTCCTCCGCGTCGCTCGCTTCACACAGTGAACGAACTGAAGCGACATTATTGTCAAATTATGTTAAAGTTTTCTAATTCCACTGTCTGTTGTTCACGAGTGACCACATTTCCTGTCATCATGTCCGCCAAATATAGCTTTCATTTAGAGTAGCGCCCCTTGTTTGGGTAGGTAGTTAAGAACATCTTTTAGAGTAACGCCCCTTGATTGTCAATGTACACACTAATTATTAGGGGTGGAAGATCTGTGAAAATCATTTCGGCGTGAACATAGGAAACCTGTTGATATTATCCTCAATGAAATTAATTAGAATGTTTTTTATTCAAATAATGTTGAGTGTATGTTTCGATGTTTAGCCTCACGTGTGTTCTTTGACAACTGAAGCGTACCATGCATCAGCTTCTCATGCGAGCAGAACCGTTTGCACTGGTTTGACCTTATCACTTCGCTATTGCGCAAGACAAAATAAAGTTCCTCATTATATTTCTTATTAGTCATGTTAGAATGGAGATAAATGCATTCCGTTTCGGATTTTGGGGTTGTATGTTGTGATTTTTTACCCCTAAATCAAACACTTCAAACTGAGCTTGCAAGTAAATTTAGGGGTAAAAAAAGCACAAATACAATCCAAAAATCAAAAACGGAATGCATCTATCTCCTAAATCATCTGACATCACCTTTGTACCAATCTCTTCAACTACAAACTTCAGTGATGAAAATATATTGATATTTCATGCTTTTCACTAATGAACTTTTGGGCGATTCTTTATTAATGATTTTTTTTTCATAATCTCCAACGGCAAAGTTTCTAGCAGATCATTTTTTTTATGCAAGATGATGTCATTCCTGTTTCAAATCACATCAATTAATAAAAGAAGATTTTCTTTTGTCAGATTCTCGGTACAAAGAAAGCAAGGTATTGCTTGAACATTTCAACTTTGCTTGAATTGCAGTGGCGGATCCAGGGGGTTTGATCCGCCACTGTATTGCTTATCAACAATTTGAAGCATAATAAATATATATACAGCCATTGAGTTTTCTGTTCCTAAATAACCACTTGGTAGCCTGAATAGTTTTTTTTTCATTCAGCAGAAATGATAATTTTATGCTAAATATTTGTCAATGTGCCAGACCTTACTGAACATGTTAAAAAATTTAACATGCAGCAAATTTTATTTTACAATAGCTTCATAGTTTTTAAAATCAGTAAAGTACACAGTAGTAATTCTAAATGGGTTGTGTTGTCGTAATAAGACAAATACCATGAAAATATGTGACAGACACCCATGCAAATTATTAGTAAAAATGTACACCTCTTTTAAAAATGTCAACTAAAGGCAAAATAAGAATAAAATAATTGTTTATTTGGCATGAAATGTTGGAAAACTAGCTAATCTATCGTTTTATGACGTTTGGCATTATGAGCCCTCAAGACTTAGTTCATGGTAGATCTATCATAGGCCTAGTTTATTTCTTAATATCACGGTAACACGAGGGTACCACGTGGTGAAAGGAATTTGCTGTCAGGAAAACAGGTCTCATAAAAATAGTTAACTCGAAGGTATGAATGATTTCTTTCAAATGGTGCTGGACGGAACGGCGACACGGCAAAACGGCGACAAACCAGAAAGGCGACAATTTGGACAGAACGGCAACAGATGGAAAAAATCTTCTGGACAGAACGGCGAAACAGATTTCTTACTAAATTTTAGACCAAAATCGCTGGACTAAACGGCGACACATTTGGACTAAACGGCGACAATAGTTTTTGTATAAAATAGTTTTTATAAGTTATATTGTTAGATCCTTCATGTCTGAGATGTTTATTCACGAAGTTTACATAGTTAAATAAAGAATTTCTGATGTGCGCGAGATGTTTTAATTGCTTACGACTATAATCCAATATATCTGTCTTATGCTTTGATGTTGTATTGATCCTTGGATTAATTGTTTTGTTTGTCATTAATTAATTGTTAATCAAAAGTTAAATAGACGGACTCAATGTCACTTGAAAAAGATATGAAAACCGAAACATAGAAACTTCAGTCACACTTCTCAACATGCCTTTTACACAAGCAATTATCAATTAATCCGGTTATTGTTTACATTAATTAGCGACTATCGAGGTATTAGCAATTGGCCGTGTTAATTAATTAAATCAATCAGTAATCGTGTTTTCATGGTTGATCACATTTTAAGGGTTGGGCCTATATCTTTAAAGCCTTGAAACCGTATTACAGACAGATATGTTATTATCGTATCACCTCATTAAAATGGATTCACACATAACTGTAAAATATATCTATATATACATTCTAATAAAACATATAAAAAACATTACAGTAAACAGTAAACATATTACAACTATCAAATGTAGGTTGAATACAATGAATATGTATATTTTTTATTTTCGGCCCTTTTTCCTCGGCCCTTGTGAATTTTTCACTCGGCCCTTTTGACTTTTGAACTGAAATGAAATGAACTTGAAATGAGAGATTCAAATACCGTATTTCCTCTAATAGGAGCCGGGCCTCTAATAGCAGCCGGGGGTAAAGGTTCCCTAAGGTGAATAAGAGCCGGGCCTCCAATAAGGGCCGGGTCTCTGATAGGGGTCCGGTTTATATCGCATTATTAATTACTCCCTACTAGATAATATTCCCCATATATGTTCCCAGGTACTAAGACTTAGAGGGTTAAACTACCATTCTAAATTAGGTCTAAATAAGAGCCTTAACATGTTAATAAGGGCCCGGGCCCCAATTAGAGGAAATACGGTATCACTCGTAATATGAATATGGGTCTAAAATAAAATATTAGAGACTAATTAGTAATAGGCCCTACATTTGTTTGTTTTGTTTTGGTTATATACGAATATATAATATACAGCAGACAAATATACAACAAATAAATGGAACAATTGGTGAACAACGACAGTCAAAATTCATAAATAACAAGAGAATTAGTGAGCACAGCTCACTCATATACCCCCGCTTTTAACATTGGTCAAAGAAAAAATGTTTCAAAATAGCATGGACATCAATGTTTAGACTTTCGTATGAATAGACCACAGAAGTATTATTAAAGTAGAGTAAGTATGTCTTCATAGATTATACACTTGTAAATTTTTTTAGAAGTAAAAAAAGTCGAAAAAATAAAGATGGTATGTGACTGAAACATACAAAAGGCACAACTGGGGACCATAAAGTGTACATACATAAAGTTTCATAACAATTGAACAAGTAGTATTTGAGTTATGAGCGGAACCAAAACTGTAAGCATAGATGGCGCACACAAAGACGCTTAAAAGTGGAAAATCTGAAAAAATAATCATGGGATCTGAGTGAAACATAGAAAAGGCACATCTAGGGACCATAAAGTGTACATGTTTAAAGTTTCATAACAATTGAACAAGTAGTATTTGAGTTATGAGCGGAACCAAAAGTGTGACCATAGACGCGCACACAAAGACGCTTAAAAGTGGAAAATCTGAAAAAATAATCATGGGATCTGAGGGAAACATAGAAAAGGCACATCTAGGGACCATAAAGTGTACATGTATAAAGTTTCATAACAATTGAACAAGTAGTATTTGAGTTATGAGCGGAACCAAAAGTGTGACCATAGACGCGCACACAAAGACGCTTAAAAGTGGAAAATCGGAAAAAATAATCATGGGATCTGAGTGAAACATAGAAAAGGCACATCTAGGGACCATAAAGTGTACATGTATAAAGTTTCATAACAATTGAACAAGTAGTATTTGAGTTATGAGCGGAACCAAAAGTGTGACCATAGACGCGCACACAAAGACGCTTAAAAGTGGAAAATCTTAAAAAATAATCATGGGATCTGAGGGAAACATAGAAAAGGCACATCTAGGGACCATAAAGTGTACATGTATAAAGTTTCATAACAATTGAACAAGTAGTATTTGAGTTATGAGCGGAACCAAAAGTGTGACCATAGACGTGCACACAAAGACGCTTAAAAGTGGAAAATCGGAAAAAATAATCATGGGATCTGAGTGAAACATAGAAAAGGCACATCTAGTGATCATAAAGTGTACATGTATAAAGTTTCATAACAATTGAACAAGTAGTATTTGAGTTATGAGCGGAACCAAAAGTGTTCCGGACGGACGGACGGACAGACGGACGGACGGACGGACGCACGGACGCGCTGAGCGCTATATACCCCCGACTACTTCGTAGCGGGGGTATAATTAATATCAAAATTAAATATTTGGTGTCGCCGTTTAGTCCAACCCATTTCTGTCGCCGTTCTGTCCAATTTGTCGCCGTTTCAGACAAATTTTGTCGCCGTTTTGCCGTGTTGCCGTTTCGTCCGTATCCCCTTTCAACAACTGAATTGATATACATATGTGTTTACTGTATTTATCTTTGTTCATCCTATTTTATCATATCCTAAAGTTTCATTGTCCGCCCCGGTACTCGCGTAAATATTGAACTCAAAGATTTAGGTGCGTATCTTAGATCTTAGATTTTTTACCCGACGGCACTGTACTACTGTAGTCTGTAACACGCCTGGTCGTTCAAGAACATTAAGATAAGATAAGATAAGATAAGACTTTATTATCCCGGAGGAAATTCTTTTTACAACAAAACGGTCTCATATATATATATATACATATAGTCACACAGTGTACACCGGTATAAACAATGCATACATAGAGATTATTACCCGAGGAAGTGTGTCATATGACTTTTACGAAACGAGTGTGAATTTTTGTATTGCCCGAGCGAGAGCGAGGGTTATACATAAATTTGCACGAGTTTCGTAAAAGTCATATGGCACACTTTCGAGTGTAATAATTTCTTTATTACCCATTTTATTCCATTTGATTCGCGTTAAAATAGTCAGGAAACGGCCCACTTCCCTTGCGACGGCAAGCTATAGTGACGTCACGAACAATCATTTTATGACGTCACAGGCGACGTAATACGGGAAGCCGCGGTGAAACAATCGTTGCTAGGCAAACGTGATATGTGCACATGTGCTCATATCAAAAATATTAACTCGGTTATTTTCAACCATATGGGTAATAAACAGTAATATTAATAGCTAGTACAGAACAGATTTTCAATGTAAATGGGTCATTGTGAGACTAGATAATTTTAGTATTTACTACTTCATAATTCAAAACATTTATTAATTTCACGAATACTTGTTGGTATGAAGGACTGTCGGGCTCTGTTTGTCCTTAACGAAGGTAACCGAAAGCGGCGACCAGAAGGAAGTAGTTCGAAATGATGGGACAATATATGGGAACTATCGGATCTTATTTTAGCAGCTTTCTTTACAATCTGGCGCTCATAAATAAAGGACATGTTTTCGAAAGGTACTCCACTGATTTTGCTGGCGGTATTTACAATTTTGATAACTTTGTTTTTGTTGCGAACAGACAAACCTCCATACCAACCTAAAAAATTATAGGTCATCACACTTTGTATAAAAGTTTGGTAGAACACTGTCATTATGGATCTATCAATTGAAAAATTTCTAAGACTTAAGCGCCGGAGAAAATAGAGACGCTGTTGGCCTTTTTTGTTGTAGTCAACATTATTAAACATATACACATTTTCCAAAGGATGAGGTGACAAGAACCTGACATGACAAGACTATGTCCCAAACCAATACATTAGCAAGAAAATAAGCATACGAACCAATGCCTTGATTTTCCCACGCGTGATACCTGCCATCTTCAGCTGATCTTTCCCACCTTCCCACGGAAGATTTCACGGCCTCAACAAAAACTAGCGCCCCCTATCTAAACTCAGTTATCTCCCTTCAGTAGCGTACAGGAAATAGCAAACGGGGACTTGGTGTGTATCACCCAAATAATGCGCCAAAACAGGCTACACTCGTTGGTTAACCTGAAAGTGGTGAATTGTGGACATTGATCAAATATGAAAAATAAGTAAAATTTACATGTTGAGGAACCGTTCTGGACGTTTTTACAGCTTTTTTTCAAATGCGGACGTCCGCATTTGACGTGTGTCCGCATTTGAAAGGTTTCATACATGTAAATGTCCCCATTTGACACCAGTTACAAACGCACACACACACACACACACACACACACACACACAAACACATATATAAGGTCAAAAATTCCAATTTGAAAATGGGCAACATTTTATTGTTAAACACAACATGAATTGCAAATCTAAAAATGTAATATATACGCAATCCTCTGTCCGAAATGCAATCTCACTTATATTGGACAAACTTCCAACCTTCAAGCTAGGGTACGTGTTCACAAACAGCAAATCAATAATCCTAATCTCCGTCACCTAAAAGTTATTAAACATATAGCAGACTGCAACAATGGAAACTTTCTTATTTTTCCGTTTTATAAATTATTCTCCAATTCACAAATTACAAATTTATCTTTAGAGACTAAAGAAACATTTTTCATAAATAAATACTGCCCATCACTGAACAGTTAATTCACACGAGAAATTGATTGATTACGACTCCATTGTTTTACATGTAATCAAGGACACACAATGAACTCGTTAACCCTCAGGGACCTCATTGTCCTGGAGTGACACCCAATTGAAGACCTCGAGGCAATTCACGAACATGAGTGAAAGACAATGACTGATTTGGATGTCAATACACTGACGTGTCAAGATGTTGAGCATTACAACATGCTATTGTTTTTGTTCATACATAAATATGCAATCTTCCGAATTTTAACCATACTTGAAAAGACCGATATACTGGTCGAAATGAGCTCATCGTATTGTATTAAAGAAGATTGATCCAGTCAAAACCATCTGATGTTTACTATTTTCTATATATATATATATATATATATATATATATATATATATATATATATATATATATATATATCGTCGCTGTCGGTTCAAAAGCTTGTAACTCATTTTTTCAAAGTTTTGAGTAAATTAGAAAAAACTTTATATTTTTTAAACTTGTTGTCATTTTTCATTGATATTTTGGGAATTCTCCTCTATTGTAAATTGCAAAAAAAACAATTACTCATATTTCATGTAAAGTTAAGAGGAAGACGTGTAGCAATAGATACAAGGTTTTGAAATAAGTTTCTCACAAAAACTTGTATTTGAAACAACACAAGAAAGTAACAAAAGTATGATTTTTATGATGTTTATTGAAAGAAATACATCATTGGAAATATCAAATGAAATAAAAACTTGGAAAATCGAAAACACACATTTAAGTGTTCAATGACGAGTACATTTGGTGACTTTAATGCCTCTCTCGAACATTAGAGGGCGTGTTGTTGCTGATGAAAATAACACTGCAAGACCAAAAATGAAACCATTAGCTCTAAATCACTTTCAGCTTTATCTGTTTCTGTCCACCTATATTTATAAAGTGGAGAACTGCAAGAACAAACATTCAACATTAACACTAAATCACTTTCAATCAACTTTTATCTGTTTCTTTCCACCCATATTTATAAAGTGGAGAACTGCAAGAACAAACATTCAACATTAACACTAAATCACTTTCAATCAACTTTTATCTGTTTCTTTCCACCCATATTTATAAAGTGGAGAACTGCAAGAACAAACATTCAACATTAACTCTAAATCACTTTCAATCAACTTTTATCTGTTTCTTTCCACCCATATTTATAAAGTGGAGAACTGCAACGACAAACATTCAACGTTAACTCTAAATCACGTTCAGCTTTATCTGTTTCTTTCCACCCATATTTATAAAGTGGAGAACTGCTAGAACAAACATTCAACATTAACACTAAATCACTTTCAATCAACCTTTATCTGTTTCTTTCCACCCATATTTATAAAGTGGAGAACTGCAAGAACAAACATTTCAATCAACTTTTATCTGTTTCTTTCCACCATATTTATAAAGTGGGGAAATGCTAGAACAAACATTCAACATTAACTCTAAATCACTTTCAATCAACTTTTATCTGTTTCTTTCCACCCATATTTATAAAGTGGAGAACTGCAAGAACAAAGATTCAACATTAACTCTAAATCACTTTCAATCAACTTTTATCTGTTTCTTTCCACCCATATTATAAAGTGGAGAACTGCAACAACAAACATTCAACGTTAACTCTAAATCACGTTCAGCTTTATCTGTTTCTGTCCACCCATATTTATACAGTGGAGAACTGCAAGACCAAAAATGAAACCATTAACTCTAAATCACTTTCAATCAACTTTTATCTGTTTCTGTCCACCGATATTTATAAAGTGGAGAACTGCAAGAACAAACATTCAACATTAACACTAAATCACTTTCAATCAACTTTTATCTGTTTCTTTCCACCCATATTTATAAAGTGGAGAACTGCAAGAACAAACATTCAACATTAACACTAAATCACTTTCAATCAACTTTTATCTGTTTCATTCCACCCATATTTATAAAGTGGAGAACTGCAAGAACAAACATTCAACATTAACTCTAAATCACTTTCAATCAACTTTTATCTGTTTCTTTCCACCCATATTTATAACGTGGAGAACTGCAAGAACAAACATTCAACGTTAACTCTAAATCACGTTCAGCTTTATCTGTTTCTTTCCACCCATATTTATAAAGTGGAGAACTGCTAGAACAAACATTCAACATTAACACTAAATCACTTTCAATCAACCTTTATCTGTTTCTTTCCACCCATATTTATAAAGTGGAGAACTGCAAGAACAAACATTCAACGTTAACTCTAAATCACTTTCACTTTAATAAGTTTCTTTCCACCCACTAGAACAAACATTTAACATTAAACCTTGCAAGTAAACCATCAACATTAGCTGAATGATACAGTTTCAAAAGTCGGCGAGAAGACAGCTCATGTTCAGACAGAACATGTTAACTATCTCTCCTGGCGAGGTAGATTGTCATAGAATGGGTGGTAGTCAGCTGGCATGACTGATTTCAGCTCCTGTAGGTGTTTGTATTTGTTGTACTTGATTTTCAGTGGCTCTGTATACAGTTCCCTGATATTGAAGTCATCCTGTTGACCCTTTCGATGACGTCTGGGCAATTCCTGCCAATCTTCTTGGTGATTCAGCTTGAAGAAGATGGTACCTGTTTGATCATATTTGAGTGCTCTTATGTCTGTGACCTGTGGATCTCCAACTTTGTTTCCAGGTCTGATAGAAGTGTAGTAAGAGCAACTTGAAAAGTCCTTGAAGAAGCTGTATGTCAGATATTTCACTTGATATGGATTTTCACTTCGGGA
This sequence comes from Gibbula magus, assembly GCA_936450465.1. Lineage (NCBI taxonomy): Eukaryota > Metazoa > Mollusca > Gastropoda > Trochida > Trochidae > Gibbula > Gibbula magus. Next base: position 35,298,779 of record OW388299.1, read on the forward strand.
ATGCTTAATGATGTCAACATAGTCAGCTGGAATGTAAATAGATCTGTGTTTCAGAGCACGCTCAATGACACTGTGAACAGAGTCACACTCCATTTGAGTGTGACCCTTTTCAAGGTACTTCTGGATGATGGTTATCTTCCTTTCAGATGCAAGGTTCAGAAGTGCGTTTGCCAGAGTTGAGTTTCTGTTTTGATAGGTACAACCATCACTGAATATTGTAACACTGGTGCCACGTGGCACTGCCTGTGTAATGTAATCTGTGATACATGAGGCAAATATATTTGCAGTCAGATCTCCATGCCCTTCATGCCAGAAGTAATTCATGACAGAACGAGAAGCAAGGTCATAGACAGTAAAGTTATGACATGCGAGCTTTGTTCTGTAGTACAGAGCACTTGCTTGCAGGGATGGAGCCAAAAGCAAGGACTGCAAATCCATAGTCAGCACAATACCATCTCCTTTAATAGCATTTTCCTTGTCCGTCTGCTTAGCATTTCTTGCTTCTTCCTTTCTCTGTATGTGTGCGGCATAAACAGCATCAGTTACATTGCCAGCTTCATGGCTCGTGCAAATATCACACTGGTCTTTTTTGGGCCTGTAAAATCCAATGTTTCTTTTTCGACATTCCTCGATCAAAATTTGTCTGCTCATAGCTTTAACTGCTTTTTCTACACAATATCCAAGATAGATCCTATAAAGATCGGACAGGGATCTTATGTTAGGTTCTAAGAACAGTTTATTGCAGGAACTTCTGCAGTAGTGGGAAGGAAGTTTTGGAAGAACATCTAAGAAGGTCTGCATCGCTTCTCTTGGAGGGGAAGGAGTAGTTTGTGAACAGGATTTCGTTACTTTGTCCAAAGTGATCCATTCTCGAACTGACCACTCACCAAGACCTAAAGTTGATAGGAACATGGTCTTACACACACGACGCAGGACACCACTTTGCTTCAAGTGATACTCAAATGAATTATCACGTCGAGAGTTCACCAAAGAATTTTTAGACTTTTTATTGACCAGTGCCCTAACATAATGTTTTCTTTCATTCCATTCCATGTTGGTCCAGAAGTTTGTAAATATTTCGTTCCTTTCTTCTTCTGTGAATGTTTTGCATTTGGTAACTGAATTTTGTTTTTGACATGCCTTGCCATTACATCCAGGACCTAGCACTCGTGGCTCACGTGTAATGTCTTGGACATACTTGCCATCTTGGTTCTTTCTGTATCCTTTGTACGACTGGCCCAACTTTCGTTTCTGTTTCTCCTGATTTCTGAACCACAGTTCAGGTTTAGCCTGTCCGTTCTTTGCTTTTGTTTGTTTCTTTGGACCTGCTGTGTTTTCAACAGCAACTGTTTGATGTGACTGTGTTGTCTCTTCATTCATTTGTTCATTCATTGCTGAAACTGTCTCATCGGTATCTTTATCATGTTCATGAATTTGATGATTTTGTTCAATTGCATTCAGATTAATCTGCATGTCCACATATTCTTCAATTTGAATTATTTCTTCATTATCTTCATGTGTCCCTTCAATTATTGAAATTCCACGTGACTCTTCTGTTTGATTGGTTTCTTTCTCCTGTATTTTTGAGTTTTGAGTCATTCCGTCATCTGTTTGTTTTGTGTCTTCAACTGAATCCTTCTCTGTGTCAACCGAACTAATCTGTATTGCGTTGAAATCATGTTCTGATGTTTCTGTTCTTTGTTGATTGATTTCCACAGTTTTCTGACTTTCTAACAGTGCCCTCTCCACACCATCAAATGTGTGTCGTTGTGTTTCGTTTTCTCTAGCTGCCTGTTTCGACTTTCCTGCAGACCTCTTATTTATTTCTGTTCTAACCTTTGGTACTTTATTCCTTTTGCGCTTTGATTTCATTTTCCTCATTTGTGTATCTGTAGAACTGTCACTACTTTCACTCATATGTTGTCGTTTCTTCTTGGGTGGAATATATTCGTGATCAAGATCAGAATCTGAGTAGCTGATGTCACTTAGTTCAGATAACAAGTCATCATTTGGAGTCGCGTCTTTACGCATTCGTACAGTATCTGTCACCAAGTCACAGTTGGTATCTTCAAGTATAGAACATTTGGCGAGTGCCATTTGAACCATTCGTCTACCACGAGTAAACATCGTTCTGTCTGCGTAGTACATGCATATATATATAGAGCTAAACCAAAATCCACCCACATTCACTACAATAGTAGTGGTCAATTTCTAGATCAGCTGCAGTGACACCGGCTGGTACATTGTCTATACAATCCAGATGGTATTGTCTGTTGCAAGAAAAACATCTCAGCCACTGCGTGCCATCTACATCAATTAGGACTGTAACGTCGTTGGTCAATGACTCTGTTTCAAGTTTATGGGAATTAACTGCTTCCATCAAACATTCAAAACATCTCCAAATAATATCTTCAAGGGAGTCAGAACTTCCAAGGGGTGTGTGAGATGCCATGGGCGTTCTGAAACATAGAGAACTAACAGTTGCAACATGACGTCAACAAATATCAAGACCATGCTTCTTGTTTTTCGAACATTTTTGGTCATATCAAATCCTCGTATCTTTATATTTAACCATAATAACATCCACCACCTTATCTAGTCTGCCTATTGAATCAGATAAGTATAATAATATCAATGTGATAAATGAAATACAATATAGATAAAACAGTATTCAGCAAGATTTCTTTTCATTTGGAAACAATCATGAATATCAAAAATATATAAGATTTTACAGTTTTCAAAACTTTGGCTTGTTTCTTCCCAAAACCAAAAACTTTTTGCAAAATGAACACGACATTAACTCAATGAACTCATCAAACACCATTTACATGACAATTCACTCTTATATATCAAAAGTATAACCTACCTGAGCTGATTTGCATGTCCCAGCAAAAACCACGTCTTCAAATCATGGCCGCTAAAAAACTTACGAGGTTTTGACTTCTCTTGAAGCATTGACCAATGAGATACGAGGTTACAAAATTTCACTACAAGGTTTTGATAGTAAAAAAAATTAACCAATAACATACAAGGTATTGAAATATGATTGTATCTTTGTTATTTATTGGCTGAATAATACGAGGATTTTACAGGACATACGGTATGACACTAGGCATACTGTAACCATTAAAACTGATTTTCGTCCAAATGTCAACATACAAGGTTTTGAACCGACAGCGACGATATATATATATATATATGTATATATATATATATTTATATATATTAATAAACTTGTCCAATCTGAATTTAAATGTAACACTTTTTAGCTATATTAAACTGGACTATCAGTTTATCTTTATATTCTAGCAGCATACCTACAACGTAACATGGTGTCACTAAACTGAATACTGGTCAGTCAACATAAATCCGTGTATTTCAATTTCTCGGGAATACGAGAGGAAACACGCCCAAAGCTTGAACGGGACACACATTGACACACACTTCCTTTATATGGTTCAGAGATAACTAGAACGGCTGAATGTGTTGTTATCGTTACGTACATAGCGAATACTACATGAGGTCTGATTAGATAAAAAATAATACGAAACAGCGTCCTTACTTAGAACTTTTAACTTAACACTGACATACTTTTAAGACGTCAATCTAAAAAGTTGTAGAGAGTTTATTTACGTGTAGTTCAGTAGTTCCATGACACTTTTTGAGCATATTAATTTGTCATCCAAACAAATATTGGAATTTGGCTATATGTTGTTAAGACATAGGTCAACCTGATACAACTGGTGTGAGGTGTGAGATTAGAAGCCATTATTTTACGATCACCATGGTCTTGTGTGCAATAACTGAAGTTATCAAACCGAGTAAGTCTTGCATCCACACTTACAATAATACATGCCGTGCAAGGAAGTAAAATTCAAACTGAAGCCAATCTCGTTTAAACCAGATCGAAGTCACGTTCGCGATCGTGCCTCATGCGTTTCAACAAGCCAATCAGCGATGAGATTAGAAAGTCGACTAGAGTTGACATACGAAACACCAACTTAATTTCCATATCTGAGAAGGCGTCTGATTGGTTGAATTTATTGAAAATGAAAGGACATAGTTAAGGTGACCTGACATGAACTCTAATGGTAGTTCTCAGATCGAAGAACGTTAGTTGGAGTGTTACGTTCGATCTGATTTCAATGAGATTGATACTGAAGCCTGGCTAACAGCAACTCTAGACTTTTGTTGAAGGTTTAACACAATTCCAATTTCTCTGAAGCTCCTATTCTAAATTAATGAAATAATCATTTTTCATTTTGATAAAAATAAATAAAAACTCATTGGTTTTTTGTAACAATTGTCAGAAGTATTCGGAGTCTAACTTTGGTATCCCATTTCCAAAAGATCATACATGAAACTTAGGATTAACGAACTCACTAAATATGGAATTATTCAAAATATCAATCAACACTATACACTTAATTACTCATGGTGAGGTCATTATGTGAAATACAAGGACTCGAGACCTGACTCCCGAGGCGGTCTGACCTGGCCGAGACCACTGGAGTCAGGCCCGAGAGTCCTTGTATTTCACATAGTGACCTCACCATGAATATTTAAGTGTTTTATTATACCGAAATTCTTTTTTCTTCAGACTTTTGATTTTTACATTTTAGCTGTCGTATTACACACATAGCTATACTGGTAAATCGAAAATAATAACTCATAACAAAATCAGCAAACCGAACTAAAAACGTCAAAACAGTCACGTGACACACATCACGTGATGAGTCAATATGTCGGGTCAGTGACAGAAATTTCTATAACAAAACTGATCTCATCACTGGTAAAGGGGGTCAGTGTACAAATATATTTTTCGATCACGTGGTGTGTACATACCAATGGAAATCTTACACATTTAATAGAGGTATAATACAATATTTTCAAGCACTTGTTACCTTGTTATTGTAATTGTGGTATAGCACCCTTAGTCGTTTTCAAAATGTCATGTCTCTGTTGTAGAGGTTTTTTTGCAGGGGGAGGGGGGAGAGACTTTTTTGGAGGTACATAATCAAAGTCTTGACCCATCACCTTCTCCTTATCTCCCGCAGTTTATGACCCTAAACCATTGGACGACTTTTTGGAAACATGGAGACAGTTAGATCTTGTACTAAAACGTCAAGACTTCACTTATGTGTTGGTGTTTGATTGAGGTATCCTATCTAACTATGTTACAGTTCTTGCAACAGCAACACCAACAACATGGATTCTGACACAGATGATGAAGTGAACGAGATGAGTCTTCTTACTGAAGATGAAAGTTCCGAATCCTCAGGGAAATCCGAGTCTGAAGACGAGCAAGATCCGCCCACATCCGATGTAGGAGCAGAGATCTCAGACGAAGGGATAGCCACACCCAGCCAAGAAACAACACATGTTGATGTTGGAGGAAACGTGGGTATCGGAGAAACTCCTTCAGCATCAAGCTCTGGACCACTTTGTTCTCCTGATATAAAACCAGGGACGTCTGGTGCTGAAAGTGTAACTGGAAAAGGAATGGATAATCCGGCACCTGCAATCACAACATCAAGCCTTGCCATCCCATCCCGTTCAGGGTGCACCTCTATTCGTCCTGTCGGGGGTTCAGTACTTATGAAAACAGAAGAAAACACAATGCGGGCCTCAGGTTCATCTGATTTACTTTTAAATTGGTGGTTACTCACAATATAACATACATACATGTATTAGAGAATTTTTTGTTGATATGATATTCGAGAGGACACTACCGTTTTTCATACACTCAACCGCAAAAGAAATGTCCCCACATTTTCAACGGTGTGAAAAACGATTTTTAATAATTATCATAGGGACATTATTTGTAAAGAGGTACCCACAATTTCATACGTCAGGGTGTAATTTTTATTTTATTTTCATGTTTGTTCAAGTACACTTTGAGTGTTGAAATCGCCTTTTCAAAATGTTATTTTGGCCAGAATGGTTGGCATTTAACTTAAACATTCATAAAATGGAGAAATTGAATTAATAAAGGATGTTATCGACATCAATAACCTTACTAGACTTAAATTTGTTGACGCGTCGTTACTGTAGGACGTCATAAAACAAGAAAGCCGTTTTTGAATCCCTTGTCTCGTCAAGTTAATCGGCATTCAAAAAGATGATTTCTTAAAACGTGGGTTTCACAGAAATATGAACAGATAATGTTTTGAAATTTAAATCTAGTTAAGTTGGCTTCTGGAGACATGATATATCTCTGTTTCAGTAGCCTTTATTACGCGCAGATTGAATTATTTTGTATGTTCTGTTTTCTTTTCTTTCTTTTTCTTTTTCTTTTCTTTTGCGGTTGTGTGTTAATAACAATTTATCATGGTAAATTACCGTTGCTAAGTAATGGCGGATCAGTAGTAAACACAATACGAAACATCTGTCTATATAATAGACTTTTTTAAATTTTTGACAAAGCATTCTATTTTGTTTACATTCAATTATAGTCATTCTATTTCCAGGTGAGCAGGTACTTGGGATTGCAGGCGCACTTATCAAGAAAGCCAACGACTCTGACGTCAGCCTTTCAATGGAGACAGTGCGACAAGAACTAACTGATGCTAAAGAAGGTATGTTAAAGAGAAGTTTCAAGTTGAAGATGGTGATAAACTCCAATCGAACACCCATCCCCAAAACTGTATACATGTTGTTACTCAATCAAGGAGCTGGAAAATCCTAACTTTACACACACACACACATATATATATATATATATATATATATATATATATATATATATATATATATATATATATATATATATATATATATATATATATAAATATATAGCAATGGCAAATAATGTCATGTATCAGGGAGGCCATTACTTTTTATATACACGTGTCTCCATCGTTCTTACAATCTAGGATATTACAATCCAATTTTCGTTGATAGATTTTCTGCAATGTGTTATTTTCATTCAAAGGTTCATTTTTAGCTTTAATTTAATTGATTATCATATAGGTGCTGTCAATGTTTCGAAGCTGCCTACGTTGCCTCCATACCAAACTACTGATAAGTCCTTACCTTGACATCGGAGGTATTTCGAGATTGCTGCCTATCAGCATATTAGCCTGAGAGACTGTGTCCATGTTGGTGGTGACTGATGTTCACCCAGGCACTGTGGCAACCTTTACTCAAAACCTAAATTCAACAATAAGTCTCTACAATCCAAGTGAGATTCTCCTGTTGGCATTATTGTTAGTCCTGTACATCTTCCTTTTCAGTTCACTTCAACCTGACAAGAACTCACATCCACAAGCCAACAACAGTGACTTTCGGTGGAGATGTACGTGTTGGACCTCCTCCACAGAATCCAGAGACCCAAGGTCCATCTTCTCATATACAGAAACTGAAAAGTAAGTCAACATAATTTTTATTTCCCTGTGTCATAATGCAGTGTTTTGCCTCGTCTGTCTGTCAATCTGTAATAATGTGTTTGTCTAGAGCATATCTCTCTATATTGTAGGTGTTCATAAATGAGATTCTGCAATTACACTATGGATAATTCTTTTTAAGTGTCTTAATTTTGAAGACATAATTATCTGTGTAGCTTATGTGGGCTGAAAACCGATATTCATATCCTTCTCCAGAACCAAAAGCTCTAGAATGAAAGAAAGAAATGTTGTGTACAGACCAATGGGGATTCTAAGTTATAGATTCGGTAACCCTGTGAGCCCAAATGTGGGACACAGGGTTCATGACCTAAATAGCCCATTTCATCTTCTCCTCCATTACCTTCTCCAGTAATTGAAATTTGTTATATCTCTGATAAATACTTCTGGAAATTTACATTTTGAAACTTATTAAGTTTATTTGTTAGTCCAAATTACTGTGTTGGTCTATATCTGAAAAGTACTCAAACTATAATGATAATGCCTAATGTAAAGGGATTTCAAGCAATATATATAATTATTTTACGTTTTGGGCAATATATTAAATTTATGAGATATGGATAACTTGATAATTGTGGGTTTTTTTTCAACTCTCATGGTATATATCTTCGCTATCTTCTTCTACTGATATATAACTAAATATGGTGATCAAACTAGTTCACACAAATCCATGTTTGTCAGTATCATTAGTCGATTTAATTATAGCGTTCAAATAAAATGGGATAAACGTTTTTCCTGCTTTGTTTTACAGTGGTTAGTTAATTTAATTAATAATTATCTAAGAATTAGTTGGACTTTTTTCCATTGCTCCCATAGGTTACAAGATCAATGTACTTTAAATGCAAAAAATACATTACACATGGAAACAATAAATGCTGAAGGATATTAACTGAAAAATTAGACGAGTGGTTTCCATTTTTTTTTAACATTTTTAATTTTATTATCTCTTTTTAAATTAATCTCTGTACCAGAAAAATCTCCTTTAATACTTTTTGTAATTATTGACTTTTATTTTGTTTTGATATAACATAGATTTATATTTCCTGTCTTAAATAATTATTAAACCCCCGACCACCGGTTGGGGGTATCTAGTAATGCCAACGATTCCGTCCGTCCAAATTATTTTTTTTGTCCAATCACTTACAGAAAAACTGTCAATCTCATTCTTTTCAAATTTGGCACATGTCATCTTCACCATTAGGAGAGGTGCATGCGTAATTTAAACCGAATTTGAATTTTTAATTTTTTGGCGAATTTTTTATTTTTAAGTTATTCATTTTCTGAGCCATTTTTTCCTGATAGATATCAGAAGAACTACTATAACATCCTTTGGAAATTTGGCACATGTCGTCTAGACCAATAGGAGAAGTGCAGTGCGAAATTTAACACGATTTGGTGAAATTTTTAATTTTTGGCGAATTTGTATTCTTTTTTTATTTAGTCATAGTCGGAGCTAGAATGTCCGACAGATTATAGAAGAACTATTTATCTCATCCTTTCCAAATCTGACACATCCCCTCTTTACCACTAGAAGACATGCAGAGCGAAAATTTAAGTATTTTTGAGCATTTCCTTGAATATTCAGAAGTATATAACGCATTACCTATGTATGCAATCTTATTGATGATTACATCTACTTAAGTGGAAATTAAAGCACAACATTTTCTATGTTACACCTTATTATGAAAATATTACTCATTTTGTCTTAATCGTGAGAAAGATACTGTAGGTGTCCATTAATAAGCGATTGTTACAGAGTTTAAGAGGGTCATTGTCTTTGGAGAATTTTTGTAAAAAAAACTACTAAAGATAGAGACATGCTTGATAGCTCATTTTAAAGCAGAGAAACTGATGGATAACAGATAGTCCAACACGGAGTTCAAGGTCAAGCAGAAGTCTTGAAGACCTAAGTATTGCCTTGGCAATCCTAGTTGAGGCTTATATTTATCAATTAAAAAAAAGAATTCTGCCAAGCTATCAGAATAGATACAGTTGAATCAACTTTCTATATCGGAAAAACAGAATATTATTTTTTTCCACATAGTTCTCGATGCGCACTAAGAGGGAAAGTACGATTTTGTTTTTCTTTAATTTGAGAACGATGAAGATTCATTCTCCTTTTTAATTTCAATTATTTTCCCCCCGATGTATATTTCTTGACATCCATGACAAACAATCGTATAAACGACAATTTTGAAATCACATGTCATATTTCTTCGTTTCATCTTTTGACTTTGATATAAAACAGGTATATTTGATTAACCAAGTTCATCGCATTTTTTATGACTTGGATTAAAGGTTGTAATCAATGGGAGACAACTCTTATCTGAAATTGGAATTTCAGTTTGACTGGTTCCTGGGTTGCGAGCGTTTGCGCTATTCTTAGCAGGAGAACTATGTCGTTTATTATCAGCTGCTTATCTTAGTTTAATTTGATCTAAACTCAGTGCCCTAGTAATACTGTCATCTATTAAGTTAATGGGATAGTTTTGATTGGTCAAAAACACCTATAACTCATTAAGACACTGTTCTTTGATGTTATTTTCTGACGCTATAATACAGATTATCCTTGCTAAACAATATGGAATTTTTCGTTTAGTATGTCTAGTATGTTAAGTATGGGGATGGAAAAGTTCTACAATCCAAATATTGATGTGTATCAGTACTTTTGTAAAATATATCAGTATTTACAATGCCTTCAGAATCTAATTTGACTTTAACATCAAGAAAATTAATGTCACACTTACTTTTTTCCATAGTAAATGTAAGGGAAGGATTAAGAGAGTTAAGAATATTGTGAATGTCATGTAGAGTTATCTCCCCCATCCTTCCGCCTCTCTCTCTCCGCTAATATTCTTGTTACCATTGGGGGGGGGGAGAGGCTCAGTGTTTAAAGGGCTATGGTTCGTTGGGTTTTGATCAAGCCTTTTAATACAGTATACTCACTTGAAAATGTATTGTTTCTATTGTTTCTATCCAAATATTATACCATTCTCTTTGATGATTTGGGGAATATATATATTCTATTTTAATTATTTATTTTTAGTAATTTACCCTTTGTACACAACTTTCATTATATTTGTATCATAGATATTAAGCAAGATAGAACTAGGATAGCTAGAGAGCCCCTTGTTCTATTATTACTACTTTGAGTAAACAAAAAACGCTAGAATGCTGAAATCTTGCGTAGACATATCTTTGGAAGCAGTTATAATAACATAATATAAATCTCTTATTCTAATTTAAACAGTTGTTAAAGGGGCTGTAGCATGTTTTTTGCAAATATTATTTTTTCAAATTTCCCATTTAATGATAGTTGATGTGATTTATATTTACATATTATATTAGATTTATATTAGAGGTTAAAACATCTAATTACACAAACCAATTATCCGTAGTGGTAATAACAGTGTTGCGTAAAAAGCAAAAATTGCATTGCGGCCATTTTAATGTGAACACATTTTATTATTTAGAATTGCAAAAAAACGATTCCCATGGCTTAACCGAACCATGTACACTAATGTTTTAACTTCATTTTCCGAAGGGCATGTTGTTTGATACTTGAAAGATAAATTAAGCTTTTGGCTAGAAGTATAATATGAGTCTTGTAAGTGTAAAACTACCCTGGAGATGAGTATTTAGGGAATATTCTACATTATGCCAGAGCAATTTCTGATGAGCTACAGAGGCCATGGCTCTAGTTTTATTTATTAAAAGAAATTTGGTTTCCATGGTCACAATTTGGACTTAATTCATTTGAAGGTTAGGCTTTGTTTCCGGAGCAAATCTCTAAAACTACTTGGCCAATCTTCACCAAATTTAGTATACAACCTCCCCATATCATGTAGATGTGTCTTTTAGGGTTTGAACTTTAAAATTTGATTTTTTAAAAAAACAATTTTTGGACTTTGTGAAGGATAAATACTGAAACTATATTGGGGGAAGGGGGAGACACCTGTTTTTATGAGTAAAACACCTTCTAGTTTCATTTCTTGATTTTATCTGCTCAAAAGTCAACACCCTATATAAGTATTTAACGGTAAGTAACCCCTTATCCGTCCATTTGTTAATATCATGTCATGGATTTGAAAAAAATATGATTTAGTCATAAAGGTTCTGCAAGAATGATATCAATATTTTCCTATTCAATATTAATGTGTACAATAATTATACCAAGCTTTTACTAAATCTTGTCAAGAAGGGCTTACAATGTTTAATATCTCATTTATTTTTGCTTCATATTTGAAAAGCAATACAGTCGCTAGCTTAAGGGACGATAAACAGATTAAGCACATTAACGATTAAATTAATTAAAATATAATAAATTCAGACAACTGTCCAGTGTTATTGTGCATCTTCAAAAACAAGATGAAAGTCTCTAGCATGTATGTAGGATAAGTGAGATCCACATTTCATATGCAAAAAACAAAACAATTGTAAAATAAATCAATATGGCGCCTAAACCATGTGGCTCATGAATTCACTGTGATTTATCTTTTTGCTAGTATTGCTATTTGGTATGTTTTAAAAAAAATCCAATCAATAGGTGCATTTGGAAATTTAAAAATTTAGATTCGAACTGGACCTCTAATGCCTGGACAGACTGGGTCAAACAGGTTTACACCTTCACCCCGCAGTGAAGGCTATCGGTATCTTCATTTTCAGATTATTCACTCTTGTAGTTCTGACTGAAACCGATAGCAAAAAACAATAGAAGAATAGTGGGAATGCGACAGTTACACAGGCTATAGCACGTGGCAGCGGGTGTTACCTGCCAAGTTACCATAGAAAAATGTAAATAGCCTCAGAACTAAAAGATACACGACTTGAAAACAATTTACGTTTTTGGTCATATGGTTATTCCGCATCTTTCGAAAATAGTTTAAATTTTCTAAATGTATTTTGAAAATTTTGCCAATGTTTAACAACATGCTTAATCATTGTCATTTAAGAACGAAGATGTTAATTGACAAACTTAAAATACCAGTAACTCATCGGCTATGAATACTTTTGTACTAATTATAATTGGTGTAATTAGGGTAATGCTATGTCTGTCTGATGAGGTATTAAACAACATTTTATACTTTGTGGTTATCGAATTATAATTGAATACATATCAACAATTATTGTGACCGGAAGTGACTTTCGCCGTCGATTTTATTATTGATTCCTAAAGACAACATTCGTGTCTTACACTCCTGAAAAAATCTTGAATTTCGGTAGGCAGGTTTATGAGTTATATCCCCTGGAAGTTATCGTTTTCTAAAAAAAACATGTACTGTAAAAAAAAAGAATTACGAAAATCGAAAATAACGTAATTCACCAATGCTTCAGCTGCACAAATATATACGTTTCAGCTCTTAGATGCAAGTAATTTCAGAGACTTATGGCTGAATCCTTAATGAATGTTACAGGGGTTTCTGTCAGTTGGCTTCTCACTATTGGGTAGTGAGCTGAATTTATGTACTAACATGAAAAAGGATAATGTTTTTTAAGAGCTCAGTTTATTTTCCAATAAGTGTCAAATTTATTATTCTTTTTCTTGTATTGATGATCCCTCAATCAGCAAGGTTGGGGTTAAAGGTGATTCCAAGCACTTAAAATTCGCACTATACCTTTCAGTTTTCAAATTAGTACATAATGTCTTATCACTGTTCATTGTGCCAATCCATATTGCTTTAGTTTTGTCTATATATTTATTTTCAAACCTGACATTTTAAAAAATGTATTCATCGTTTCATAAACTGCATTTAAACTCTCTTCTTTTCCATCAAGGACAGATTATGTCACATTAGCATATTGTCTTAACTTCTCATCATAAATAATAAGTAAATGCCTTTGATTTTATCATCATTTCTTATCTTACATCCCAATATGCAAACTACAGGGAGGACTAGATATGATGATATTGGATAACCTGTCTACAACCTATTTTCAAAGAATTCAGATAAGTTGCCATTTTGTATCACACAAGAAGTTGAGTGACATGTAGGTACATTAATCCAGCTTATTATTAGTGGTGGGCCGAAACAACCTTATTAAGGACGTTCTTTACCATTGTTTCTGAGCATCCTCAGTTGTCAGATTCAAATATCCTTGTAGCCTTAGGGTACATTTTCAGTAATAGTGTTCGTCATGCACATCCAAAACTTTAATAACTGTATTGAAATATGATAATAAAAATGAATGTATTATAATTGTGCAATATAGTATTTGTTACGATTAAAAGTAATATTTTGTCATTCCATATGAAACGGTCGTGCATAGTGAAGAAGAGTTATAACCCTTGCAACTGAAAATTTCTAAAAATATTTGTTCTTCAAATTATTTTACAAGTTTGCCTGGATAAATGTTCTTTTTGAGTTAATCAAACAGTGATTTTTTCAAGCAAACAGAAAACAATAAAAACATTTTTTTAGTTGAAATGCATTAAAATAACAATAAAATTGCATTTAGTCTTGCATATACGTGTAACCATAAACCTGTTATTAAAATAAAGCCATAATGATGACATATGTATATTGTTTTATCATCTGTGGAATGATGGCGAAAAATGTATTTTTATGAACCCCTGCCTCATTGGAAGCTCATATCTCAAGAACGAGCCCTATGACCCCTATATGGATTTAACATAGTTTTTCATGTATATTGTGATATATTAGCAATTTCTTGATATTTTTAGAATTGGTAAGGAACCTCTTTAAGGACGAACTTGATTAAATCTTTTGAAACTGTGTCAAAACCTTAAAAATTTCTTGCTTTTGTTTCGAACATGGGGTCAAATAATTATTTTCACTGATTGTTCTACCTGGAATAAAACCTTTGATTTTGATTTAAATGTTAATCTATTTTATAACTATTTTATTACCAACATTCAGTAGAGTAATTGGTCTCCATTTTTTCGGGGTATGCATGTTTATTCAATATTCAAAGAAATATCATTAATATATCTGAAGATCCATATTTTAACGTCATTCCAGAATAACTTAAAGAAATCTATAGGCAATCCATAAATTCCTGGGCTTTTATTTTTTTGCATATTGTTTTACTGCTGGTGTGATTTCATTCATATCAATATATTTTCCAAATTCTTCATTCAATATTTTCAATATCAATATATTCTTAATATTTTCGAAAGTAAAATTTTTTCAAGATCTTCATTTGAGGAATACAATGTATAGTAATGTTACCTCATTGTTTACAGTGACAATATTTTCCATCGATTGATTGATAAAACTTAATGTATCTAGATTGCAAATATATTTTGTTGGTTTTGCACTTTTTCATACCACTAAATTTTAATACCTTTAAGTTCTTCATACTTTATCTGTTACAATTCTAATTTATGTTTTAAAATTTTGATTTCATGTACATTTAGAAAAGTAAGTCTAAAGTTGTTCTCACAGATTTTTAATTTATTCCCCCCCCCCAAAAAAAATGCAAACTAAAAAGATTCCCCTCCAACATTCATTAGAAAATTTCCAAGATAGAAAGGGGTAGTTAGCTTGCATTCTCATCCCCTAATCCTCTAGTAGTTTGACGAAATCATTTCATCTTTTTTATATTACCTACAATCATTTAAAAAAAACTAAACTTAACTATGTATAAGAATGCATAACAATTTTTAATATGACTTGACAGCAATGTTTTGTCTTGGTTTGTAAATTGGCTTTCCGTATGATGATAGAACAAGGTATGGTAAAGCATACAAGTCACAAAAATAGAGACTTTACAGTCAAAAGGATTCAATGGATGTGGTGATATGTAGAGAATATAATTTGAATCACTTGGGAAGACGTTTTTGTCTAAATGAGAAAAAAAGGGAATGAATAAAACATAGGAAACAGAGAAAATTAAATAAAACATGAACTTAACCATAATGTGTCTCAATGGGAGAACGACAAGGGGATATTTAATGGAGAGGTATCAGGCACCCTGCGGATTTTAACAGCATATCATAACTAGCATAACATTCGAGCATCGACATGGATCTATGCCGACAGCCATAGTGTTGCACAAGAATTCGTGCACCATAAAACCCTAAATAGTCTATTCTTAGATTGACATTAGACTTTGAAAAACAAATTTAGTCTCCAAATACGATAATCCCAATATATATAAAGGTAGACTCCCATTACCTCAAAGGAATTGCTCTTTTAGTTCTAACCCAATATTTATTAATTTTGAGGTAGAATGTATTTATTTGACATTTCAAGTCCCTCTCACAACATATCTAACTTGTTTGCATGGATTGGAAACTTGTGACTTATTGTTTTAATGGTTTATGCACGACAGTCGCTTGATATCACTAGTCTCCCTGAGTAATCCCTACATTGGTGATGCATGTAGCTTTAATTTATTAAAAGCAATTAAATATCTGGTATGAAATAAAAACATCTAGTCAGAAGATGATAATTTTGAGTTGAAACTGTGGCGAGCCCATCTAGCACAAGGCAAACATATGAAAGCAAATTACATTTGTTTTCAACAATATCAGTAGTGATTTAAAATCCTATAGACAAATCGTGTGGATAAATAGGCTCGGAATGTATGTATTATTTTTTGAAAAGACATGGAATTCTTACATGTGTTAATGAACCTTTATGTACATTTGTTATCCAGATAGGACAGAGAAGAAATTTAAAGAGTGGACGGAAGGTATGGTGATGACGAAAGCTGCAACAACTATCCTCAACAAGATCACTCAGGGCAGAACATGGGTGACTGTCACAGGCTGTCCTGGTGAGGGCAAAACTACAGCTGGGTATCTGGTTCTGAAACATCTTCATGACAGAGGTAGGGAGGTGTTTGATGTTAAAACTCCTGATGACTACTTCAAGGTGAAGGACATTAAACACCCCGTGATTATGTTGAATGACATATTTGGCGATCTGTCATATGAACCTGATAGCATGAAGAAGTGGCAGAAAGTCCTGAGTGATGTGCTTGCTTTATCTGAACACAAACAGGATGACCAAGGCAGGCCATGTCGAGACCAACAGAAGAAGATACCTGAAGTGACAGTTATCCTCATCAGTAGATTAAGTATTCTGAATGAAGCAAGCAAGTACATGGGCAGGTATAAACAATGGTTGCTGAGAAGTGACAATGGTGTTAATTTGACTAAAGCCAAAGTTGAAGCTTCTGAAAGAATGAAGATATGGAAGTGTCATGCAGAAGGTAAAAATATCACAATTGACAGCAAGCTTGTGAGAGAAGTGTGTAGCTTGGACCTGTCACACGGGTTCCCTCACTGCTGCAAAATGTTTGCAGATATGTACTCACGTAACAATCAATTGAACATGAAACTTTTCTTTTTAAAGCCATTGGACTTTCTGAACCTATCCATGGAATCTCTCATGGATGATCCTCAAACAGGGCCATTGTTGAGAGAAATGCTAAAGAATGATGGATCATTAGATTTAGACACTATTGAAGATCGTGACAAGCAATATCAATATTCACGCACTATTGAACCATTGAAAGAAACTTATCTGACTTTGAATTGTAGAGTAATTGAGTTTCATCATCCATCTGTCTATGATAGTGCTGCTTCTGTTGTTTGTCAGACATCTCCTCCTTTTGTCATAGATCACTGCAGTTTGCAGTTCCTCAATGACAGAGTTAGGGTAAAGGGTCTACAACAGGAGTACAAAATTCACAGTCATCACACTTTGTTGGTTGACAGACCTTTAGAAAAAGTATTACTTAAACGATTTCAGAAAGAATTTGAAGATAGAAATGTTGAAAACGTTTTATCACACTCTTCTTTTCTTGATGAAAGCTTTGCTTCCAGTTTCATGGAAAACCTCATTTCCCCAAAACATTCATTACCTGTATCCAAGCAGATGAAGGAACTCTTCAATGTTTGTGATAAACAATCCCTGAAATCATTTCTCTTCCTGATGACAAGGAGTAGGTCAGATAAGATATTGAGGTACATCCATCAGTATGTGGAATTGACAGAGGAGGAGCAGAGAGAAGCACTGTTTGGTGCCTGTGAACACTCTTCTGTCTCTTCCCTGAAATATCTCCTTCAGAGGTACAAAGACATAAACCTCGATGTCACTGATAGTGATAATCAAACCCCACTGTTAATATCCACACAAAAACGTTCCCAGGAAGTCATACAAGTGTTATTGACGAGGAATTGTAATATCAATATAACAGATAGGAATGGAAGAACTCCCCTTTTAAATATCTGCCGACATGGAGTAGATGGCGATGGATCTGTTGTAAAAACGTTGCTCGAGGAAGGTTCAAATGTTACAGTAACCTTACATGATAGATTTACCAAGCGGGAAATGTCCCCTCTAGATTTAGCTTGTCAGGAAGGTCACACAAACATAGTAAACGCTCTACTAATGGATAATGATGGAAACATCAGATCAGAATACCACGGACAAATGAGAACACCTCTTCAATATGCATGTAGAGGTGGACACGTTGAGGTTGTATCACTACTTCTAGAAAAGGGAGCTAGTATCAACACAACAGACATTGTTGGTAGAACACCTCTTCATGATGCATGTTTGGGCGGAAATGTTGAGGTTGTATCACTACTTCTAGAAAAGGGAGCTAGTATCAACACAACATACAGTGATGGTATATCACCTCTTTATGATGCATGTTTGGGCGGAAATGTTGAGGTTGTATCACTACTTCTAGAAAAGGGAGCTGGTATCAACACAACATACAGTGATGGTATATCACCTCTTCATGATGCATGTTTGGGCGGAAATGTTGAGGTTGTATCACTACTTCTAGAAAAGGGAGCTAGTATCAACACAACAAACATTGTTGGTAGAACACCTCTTCATGATGCATGTTTTGGCGGAAATGTTGAGGTTGTATCACTACTTCTAGAAAAGGGAGCTAGTATCAACACAACATACAGTGATGGTAGAACACCTCTTTATGATGCATGTTTGGGCGGAAATGTTGAGGTTGTATCACTACTTCTAGAAAAGGGAGCTAGTATCAACATAACAAACAGTGATGGTAGAACACCTCTTCATGGTGCATGTTTGGTCGGAAATGTTGAGGTTGTATCACTACTTCTAGAAAAGGGAGCTTGTATCAACACAACAAACAGTGATGGTAGAACACCTCTTCATGGTGCATGTTTGAGAGGAAATGTTGAGGTTGTATCACTACTTCTAGAAAAGGGAGCTTGTATCAACACAACAAACAGTGATGGTAGAACACCTCTTCATGATGCATGTTTGGGCGGAAATGTTGAGGTTGTATCACTACTTCTAGATAAGGGAGCTGGTATCAACACAACAGACAGTGATGGTAGTACACCTCTTCATGGTGCATGTTCTAGAGGAAATGTTAAGGTTGTATCACTACTTCTAGAAAAGGGTGCTGATATTAACACAACAGACAGTGGTGGTAGTATACCTCTTCATCGTGCATGTGTTGTTGGACATGTTGATATTGTAGCAATTCTGGTAGATAAGGGAGCTGATATCAATACAACCAACATCTTTGGTTTTACACCTTTGCATGTCGCATGTAAAAAGGAACTTGGTTATGAGGAAGGTGACATCACTGAAACAAACAGTGGTGTTGAAGTAGTGTCATTACTTCTAGATAAGGGAGCTGATATCAACACAACCAACATGTCTGGTTGTACACCTCTCCATACAGCATGTTACAAAGGAGATGTTGATGTTGTGTCACTTCTCCTAGATAACAGAGCTGATTTCAACACAATAGACAAATTCTGTTGTACACCTCTTGATACAGCATGTTACAAAGGACATGTTGATGTTGTGTTATTACTAACAGACAAGGGGGCTGACATTATAACAACAGAAGATAACGCCATTAGACTATTAGCAATTTTGCTCTGCAAGGCATATGATGTGTACTGTGGAACTGGGTAATTCCCAGGTGTCTGTGTACCAGTTTTATGATTTGCGATTGAAATAGATTTAAGAAGTATACAGTAACAGAGGTTCTAAAACACCATTTCTCAAGTTCTCAAGATGTCATAAATGTAATGAAATTTAGGGCAGTGGACTCATAAAAAATCGCAACAAGAGTTACATTTGCTCCTTCTGCATTCCATGTTGATCCATGTTTATCACATATTATATTCTTATTTTACATTTGAATCATGTTTTCACTTTTTGACACAACATTACTTCTTTTGCAATGCTATGGATAAAAGGTCTGACCCATTTGAAATGAATCCGTCCAACCTTTATTTTCCACAATGCTCCTCTAATGCCCTACCTTGTAGGGGCTATGCAATTACTTGCTGTGCCTTGCAAGGACAAATACTCATATTTTCACATTGATCTCGTTTTGCTGAGTGTATGAAGTCAGAGAGGTAACAATCAAACATTGCTCAGGTTCAAACAAGACATCAACAGAGTGAAGATGATACAAGGATGTGAAATGAGTTGAGTGGAGATGATACAAGGCGAGATAAGATGGATGTGAGGGGTGTTGAGTAAGGTTTGCAAGGTAAGCTTATGTAAATGTGAAGGGTGTTGTAAATGTGAAGGGTGTTGAGTGAAAGTGATGCAAGGCCAGTTCATGTGAAGGGTGTTGAGTGAAGGTGATGCAAGGCGAGTTAAAGTGAAAGATGAGGGGTTGTTGAATGAAGATGACACAATGCAATTCAATTTGAAAGTGAGGTTTGTCAAGTGAAGATATTGCAAGGCGAGTTGGAAAGGTGGCAATTTGGAGTCGGTTGAGTAAAGATGATTCCAGGTAAGTAATTGAATGTTAGGAGTGTTGAGTGAAGAATATGGAAGGCGAGTGAAGTCGAATAGTAAGGGTATTGAGTGCAGACTTGAAAAGTGCATGTTTGTATCATTGATGAGAGAAAAAATTTTTTAATGTTACCACTATAGTAATAATGGCTTATTCGGTTTTTCAGACCATCAGCCCACATACAACATAGCTTATACATAAATGTCCATATTGAAATTTACAAAAACTATGTTTTTAATAGGGATAGAAAGACAATGTTTAACATATTTTGCAATATTAAGAACAGTTTCACGATCTTTACTGCATACAAGTAAATGTAGGGTTATCAGAAAATTGAGTGGAATGTACTTACTCCTTATTGAATTATATTTAGAGCAGATAAACAAAAAATGTATAACCTCTTCAACTAAAAAAAAACAACATTACAATACTTACAGATACACAAACATTTACCTATACCCTGTCGTTGGCCAATAGTCGTTTGAATAGTTAATTCGTCTAATCTTAGCAAACACAGCTATCTCCTAAACTCTCTATTTCTAATATTCATGATGTAATGTTCTGTATCAAAAAGCGATTCTATTTGAAGGTAATATCTTAACCTATCAGACGAGTTAATGTTGCTGAACATTACTTGAATATTACATTCACATAAGCGTTGCCTAAATAATCTTAAAAAGTTATACATATTTCCAATATCCTCAGACACAAATCACTAAATCCAAAAATGAAAACTGATTGCCTCACACAACTCGCCCATGTCGTTCAACCAGCTTCATCCAACCGTTTCATTAAGAGATAACTCTGCCTGGGATACCTATTATTCTTGATCCTCAAAAGTTTACACCAATACTTACCATAATTCGATGATAATCAACATACAATTGATGCCTAACACATTCCGCCAAAACAATATTACTAGAATTATATTTACTATTTCCTAACACAAATTTACAAAAATTGGTATCAACTATTTCTCGTGCTTGCTATCTCTGAAACCCCCTTACTTCGGTACCATACAATAATACAGGTTTAATTTTGATGTCAAATAGCTTAAACAAAATATTAGCCGGTAATCCTGGAAACTTGTTAAGTAACTGTTTAATGGAAAAAAGAGTATTATTACCTTTGATAACTATCGTATCTATACAACTTTGACCAACTTAATCTATTAGAGAACAAAATATCCAAATAATTATAATATGTTGTAACATTTATCCGAGATCGAACCACTGAAAATTTTTGTTTTTCATAATGTCTTAAATTACAACCATTTCTGAAAACCGTGACTTCCGTTTCCTGCAAGTTTACCTGAAGACCCAACATTTTAAAATAAACTATCCAAAATATCTATCTTCCATTGTAAACCAATGAGACTATCATCAACGGAATACAAATCATCTGCATACAATAACAACAATATGTCCATAAATTCAGGACCAACTGGTATATCTCTGAGAGCCGAAGATTCGATCATACTTTGAAGAACTAACATGAACATAGAAAATAGAAATGGACTAAGAATGCACCCTTGGCGAACACCACTTAATGAATGGAAGAAATCTGAAACTGAAGTATAAGACACCTCAACTGCACACTGAATTTTAGAATACATATCCTTTAGGATTACTAAAATACGACCATGAACCCCATTCTTCATTATCGAGTACCAAAGTAGTATCCTGTTGATAGAGTCAAAAGCCTTTTGGAAATCTACCAACATACAATAAATCGTCCCCCCTTTTGATACTTTTGAACCAAACATTGTAAAGTAATTATATTGTCAACAGTACAATAACCACGTCTAAAACCAGCCTGTGCTTCTGGGACTTTCTCATACAAATCAGCTAATGTTACCACTATAGTTGTTGCTTCTCCATAATGTGCTTAGTAAAATTGGAATGTATTTAGAATTGTACACACTAGCAAACGGGACTTCCGAATTACAATTTAGAAATCCCAGAATTGCAATTTCATTGTCACTTGTGAATGTGATGTATGGTTGTTAGTTTTTTATGTGAAGCATGAGCATGTAGATTCTGTAAAGTGTAATCATTCTGAATATGTAATATTCATTGTATATTGAATACTTGTTTATGTAAAATATATACTGTCAGGGTATCCCTTTATCACCTTCATCACCCCAAATGTACAGCATCAGCGTGCTTGACCTCTACTCTGAACTAAGGTTATTATGACCCGTGTCAAGTCGACACTGTGACTATACAAACAATGAGACTACTATCCACTGATGTCTGATGAATGTCTTATAAAGGAGTTAATTCTATTGACTTGAGGAAACTAAGAGGATTCTGTTTAATTATTTGTTTGTAAATTGCCTTTGTTTTAATTGAAAGATGAGTTTGAAGAGTCAAATATATGAATGTATATGAGTGAGGAATGGACTCTTGGTTTGTTGTTGCTTTCATTTGTTATAACTTACATGTATTGAATAAATGTCAATTATCTTTTATTCTGCCTTTGTTTTATACCTCTTGTTGTGATAGTGACTGATCTTACATTGTTATTACTGGACTAATTTAATGACAAGCTTATTTGAACTATCAAAACGGTCCATTTTAATCCCACCGTTATGTAATACCGTGGGATATAGTCATCACCCCGTCCGTCTGTACGTCCGTCCGTCCGTAATCATTTCGTTTCCGGAGCAGAACTCGAAAACCGTTCATGATATCTTTCTGAAACTTTCCATGTATATTACCCACCAATTGAAGTGGTGCCTTTTGATATTTTCAGATTTCTGAAAATTTTAGTTTTAGTCGTTTCCATAGAAACATATTGAAGTTGGACTTTGTTCAGAGACAGGTTCGTTTCCGGTGCACAGCTACAAAACCGTTCATCATATCTTTCTGAAACTTTGCATGTGTATTACCCACCAACTGCGGTGGTGCCTTTTGACAGTTTGAGATTTCTGAAATTGTTTTTTTTCGTTTCCATAGAAACTTGTTGAATTTGGACTTTGTTCAGAGACAGGTTCGTTTCCGGAGCCCAGCTCCAAAATCGTTTATCATATCTTCTTGAAACTTTGCATGTGTATTACCCACTAACTTAAGTGGTGCCTTTTGATATTTTCAGATTTTTTCTGAAAATGTTTTTTCTGTTTCCATAGAAACATGAGAGGGATGTTGGTTGTTGTTGATTTTGACTGCTTCTGGAGCAGAAGTCTAAAACCCTTAACATACCTGAAACTCAGCAACTGTAATACCCACTAACTGAAGTACGGCAGTAGATTCACAAGTATCTGTCAAAGATGTGTTTTACAAATTTTGTGGAAGTGGTGGGATATGTCATCTTCTGATGACTCTTGTTTAAGTGAAGCAAGAGCATGTAGATTCTGTAAAGTGTAATCATTCTGAATATGTAATATTCATTGTATATTGAATACTTGTTTATGTAAAATATATACTGTCAGGGTATCCCTTTATCACCTTCATCACCCCAAATGTACAGCATCAGCGTGCTTGACCTTTGCTCTGATCTAAGGTCATTATGACCTGTGTCAAGTCGACACTGTGATTATACAAACAATGAGACTACTATCCACTGATGTCTGATGACTGTCTTATAAATTAGTTAATTCTAGTGACTTGAGGAAACTAAGAGGATTCTGTTTAATTATTGGTTTGTAAATTGCCTTTGTTTTAGTTGAAAGATGAGTTTGAAGAGTCAAATATATGAGTTTATATGGGTGAGGAATGAACTCTTGGTTTATTGTTGCGATCAATTGTTGTAACTTACATGTATTGAATAAATGTCAATTATCTTTTATTCTGCCTTTGTTATATATCTCTTGTTGTAATAGTGACTGATCTAGCATTGTTATTACTGGACTAATTCAATGACAAAATTATTCGAACTATCAAAAAGGTCCATTTTAAAAATTTGATCAAGTCTTAGCAAATGCACCGTGGCGGTGTGTACCTTCATTATGACATTTCAACTGATGAACTAGTAAGCATATATGTGTACTCAAAACATCTTGTAAATTGACAATGATATTTCACTTGATGAAGGAGTAAGCATATATATCTACTCCGAAACATCTTGTAAATTTGCATTGATGTTTCACCTGATGAATAGTAAGCTTATATACGTACTCCGAAACATCTTGTAAATTTAAAATGATATTTCACCCGATGAAGGAGTAAGCATATACTCCGAACCGTCTTGCATTTTAAATGGGCAGTAGCACGTTTTTCGCTGAAATAAGTTTATGAAATTTTATTTGAAAAATAATGTCACCAACAGTAAAAAAACCTTCTCTCTTCGGAAATCAAGTTAAAAAATGAGTGTACGTGGTTCCGTAAAGCCATGGGAATCGTTTTCGTCTTTCAAAATAATGAAATGTGTTCACAATATAATGGCCGCCATGCAATTTTTGTTTTATACGCAACACTGTTATTACCACTACGGATAATTGTTTTGTGTAATAAGACGTTTTACCCTCTTCAGTAAATATAAATGACACAAACTGTCATTAAAAATGGGAAATTTGAAGAACATTTTTTTGTTGCAAAAAACGTGCTACTGCTCCTTTAACAATGTAAACTAGAACCATGGGCTCTGTAGCGCATCAGGGCTTATATTGTTTCTTGTTGAAGACTGAAACAGATTATTCCTTAGATAAAGTACACTTCCTTCACATGGCCTTGAATATAAGGTGCCTCTTCAATCAAATGTAGCAAAATTCAAGCAGCATTTGCATGAACTGGATGCTTCTACATGAAATAAAAGGTGTCTACTTTGCATGATATTGAACACATATGCATGTACGAAATAATGCCGCGATTGACAAGTGGAGAAAGAGAAATAGCTCTGGGGATGTTGCAGATGGGGTCGACCAACAACGATGTTGCCAGTGCGTTTGGATGTCACCGTATGACCATCATCAGGCCTATCAGGCTCATAAGCGGTGACTCCATTCTGAAGATAGCGCTGGCGAAGTCGTATAATGGTCATACGGTGACATCAAAAGGCATTGGCAACATCCATGTTGGTCGACACCAGTTTTCATTGTTCACATAAATATTCGTCTGTGTTCCTAAATACTATTAAGGCATTTGACAACACACTAGACTCTTTTTCAATAAGATAAATCACGAAAAAAGATCTTTAATGACTAGAAAAATATATTTCCTAAGTTTCACACTTAAACGTATAGTAGTCACACAAGTAAAAGTTTACTTTCAACTTCTTCTGGACATCTAAATCACATTTATTGGTTACCACGAGCCTGGTCGAAAACCGGACAATTTTAATCTTCTTAAGTAAGCTGCATTTTGCCACAATATGAATCCATCAGAAATTTTAAACGTGTTATTGGCATAAAGCTACGTTATTCAGCTTTCTTTTGAATCATTCATTTCTAAAATATCTTTGTTACTTAAAAAAGAAGTGGGGTCACGTTTCTTTTGGCGTTTTGTGTATATAGTCGCGAGGAGCGCTTAGTAGCGGCACCGAAAGTAAATTCCTTCAGGGTAATGATTGTACCGCCATTGAACAGTGCTTGCACTGGATATTAGGCGTTTAAATGTACATTATTATTATTATTACATACGTGACATATAGTATAGTTATAATTGTCGGATACTACACATGTATGAGACCGTTCCTAGTTTCCATTGAAACATACACACACATCATGCTCATGCATCTTTAAAATAATATAAATAGCAAAATAACAGAAGGGTGATGATCAATTAATGTCGAAAGGCTCATTTGAAACGTTTTTGTAGAAGCTGTCTAAAAATAGAACTGGTAGATTTATGATGGTTGACGTGAGACGATTGTGGGTTAAATGTCGCCCTCAAGAGCATTTCACTTGGAGTACAGCTGCTAGTAGTATTCGTTTGTAGGGTGCAGTCATCCAACAACATTGTGGCTATATACTGCGGAGATCGACTGCGAGCATCGACTGGAATTGGAACTGGAACCATGGTGGCACTGCGCTGAAATTCAGTGTCTTTTCGCGACCAAACCTTGCTTCAGAAGGCAATGTTGCAGAGCCTCTGGGATGATTCAAACCCCGCTCAACTTGATCCAATGTCGAACTGAAATGGTTACATTGTTATTAGATATAAAAGTCTGGAAAATAAAGGATGTATATATATCCATTTAAATGATTTTGGTGCATTTTCACACATTTCAGTTTAAAATGATACATATCGTGCACATTGTGGAAATGCCGCCTCTGTTTTTTAAATAATAGAATCTTAAATTGTGATTGATGCAGATTAGAGCCGAAACAAGAGGTTTGAAAAGTGTCAATAAGAGGGAAGTCCAACTCTTTGCTATTTGAAAGCATGGGTCGACGTTTTTGTATATTTCTCGCAGTAAGTAAACATTCAGTTACTAAAAGATGAAATTTTAAACTTCAATTTGACTTTCAGTTCTATGAAAGAGATAAAGATCGAGTAGTTTTATCGCACTCTGATATTATTTGTTTGAATCTCTGTTATGTTATCTAAAGTACTTTCGAGTTTACACATCATTACATTGAAGATAGCCATCAATGAGGAAGGAAGATATATCGTAGTTAAAGGGAAGTGCGAGTGAGGTTTATTAGGTTGAATCACATCAATGTATTATATAACACATATATAAACACATCAAGGGAGATAATCTTCGTGTTATTGGATTCTATTCACAAATACGACAACAAAAAGTCCGCTGGGTCATTATAGATAACCAAGTATATTACCCTGTGATATTACCGAGAAGCACTGTCACACAGGCGTTATCGCACAACATGTTTGTCCTGTTTTGGTGCGCTTGTGGACACTTTGAAACGGCTTAATGTCGACTTACAAATATTTGATATTACAATTGAGTTTCGCTAATTATTTAGATACATAGTCATTGGCTCCTTCTGTCTGTCCATCTGTCCGTAATCATTTCGTTTCCGGAGCAGAAATCGAAAACCGCTAATTGTATCTTTCTAAAACTTTTCATGTGTATTATTCACTGACTGTGGTGCCATTTGATATTTTCTGATTTCTGAAAAATATTGTTGTCGTTTCATTGGAAACGCGTTGGATTTTGACTTTTTTCAGGGATAGGTTCGTTTCCGTAGCAGAACTAAAAAAAACAATCATATATCCAACGTATACTATTTTAAAACTAACTTTTAAGGAATACAATTATCTTTCAAATGTGACGTTTTACAAATTATGTGGGACGACTGGGATATGCCATAACTCTTGTCAGATTCAGTCATCCCTTCTCTAACCCTAGCCTTAGTTCTATTGTTGCCAGGTTGCCTTGGTGTACTGCAGAGGATAACTTCCTGTAAATGTTTGTAGTATCTGAATTACAATTTAGATCAGTAAAGCCCCGTTCGTCTAACCAACAGTAGAATAGTTTTTAAGATTAAATGATAACTTACCTTAGATTAACAATCATGAAAAAAAATAAAAATAGATGAGCTACGGAGCCAATGACTCTATGTTTTGCATTCATGTATAGTTTGTCCGTTACCTGTTTAGTTGATCTATCAACTCTTCTGGGAGGAATGTGCTTCCTTATTACAGGTGCAATATACTTGATGGTAAGGGTTTACCTAAAATCTGATTACAGCCGACCCTTTTCACAGGAATTAAAGTTGTGAAATATTGTATAATTGTGGGATAATAACTCTCTATCGTTCTGCCCGAATAGGCACACGTTCATTTAGCCAGTCACAAGGCCTCCAACAAAAGCTTTCGCTACAAGAATCTAGAAGCAACTGCAGACACAGCCAATTATTCGTCTGTGTCCATGACATCAGGAATGTTAACGAATGCATTCACCATGGAAATTAAAAACTAGATTTTGCCGGCTTTTAACTTTGGGGTTTGATACGAATCCCGCGACCTCAAATGGGGTCACCGGGGTCAAAACCCCCAAAACCTATTTTCATTTCTTCTCCAGTTCCAAATGGTCTAGTGAGATGAAAAGTTGTGTGTAGAGTCCTTGGCTAATGGAATTCTAAATTTTAGATTTGGTGACTCCATGACCCCAAATGGGGTCACAGGGGTCACAACCTTAAAAACCTATTTTCATCTTCTTCTCCAGTTCCAAATTGTCTAGAGAGCTGAAACGTTGTGTGCAGACTCCTTGGCTAATGGGGATGCTAAATTGTAGATTTCATGACCCCATGACCTCAAATGGGGTCACAACTCCAAAAACCAATTTTCATCTTCTTCTCGAGTTCCAAAAGGTCCAGAGAGCTGAAATGTTGTGTGCAGACTCCTTGGCCAATGAGGATTCTAAATCGAGATTTCTCGTGATTTTCGTGATCCTGCGACCCCAAATACAGACGTCATGACCTGAAAATCTATTTCATCTAGAGATTGTATGTGCTCTTTCAAGAGAGGTAATGTAAAGGAAACAACAGTAATCAATTAAATCTTCAAGTGTGACTTTATTTGAAGGGGATTTTATCTCTCCCCAAAGATAGATCAGAGGGGCAAGGACCTTTAAGACATATTTCATCTTCTCCATTTAAAGTGCTTTCTATGTGTTATAGCTTTCACCTAGAAGTTGACATTTTGGATGTAGTTAATTGGATAAAACCTGTTGAGCAACAGAGCCCATGGCTCTATTTTTACATGTAAACGGTTACTTCTGAGAGTATATTTACTCCTTTGAGTAAATATACTTACAGGGAGTAAACGTGTCATGTAAACGGTCCAAAACAAATTTATATACATTTATATATATACTCCTAGAAGTTAAATACTCTACCTCAAGAGGTAAAGAAAAACTTTTTTACTCCAGGAGTGTTTTACTCCTGTAAGTAACCGTGTCATGTAAACAGATTTTCTGCCTACTCCTACATGTATAAGCAAACTGAACGCAACTTCCAGGAATTTGAAATAATCAATGGACGTTTTATATTTTAAAATCTGTAACTTAACTTTTCATTGTCATTGGTCTTTTATTTTGTATTTACAAAGTTTATGTGAGCTATAGAATTGTATCATAAGTTAAATGTTCTTTTTTTTTATTATAAAACTGTAACCATTTTAATATTAACATGTTTCATTTCGGCTTGTACAATTCGGATCCTATTGCGTGTGTCTTGGGTGTTTGATTTCATTTAACGTCCATTACAAATACCTAGCAGTAACTATGTGTGTTTTGAGTTTTGTTCTTTGAGGTTATTGTATGTTCATTGTATATAGTAACCATTTAAGCTGAAGCATATCAAAACAAAAATACTCTCGTTTCATTTTGAACTATATACTCACATTGTACAATACCAGGGCATATTAATAGCATTAGTTGCTTCAAAGATTGTAGGCATGCCATTAAAATGGACAAATTAAGCAGCCAAGTGGTTGAGCAGGCTGAAAGCACCCAGCAACGTGTCATCATTATGTAATCATCAGCATCATTGGGGCCATCCTCTTCAGGTTCTATCAGCATGTCATAAGGGTTTCACCTCATTTAACAAAGATTGTTTAACACAACACAGTACTTACTGTACAGGTATATTCTAAATAAGAATAAATCAAAGCTCTTCTGTATGTGTCTCAAATGTGTCTTCAGCAGCCACAAGCTTGTCATTAAACATCCTCTGTGATGTTGTGAGATTCTGTATGTGGCTCTGCGGCGTCTTAATAAAGTATAAACCAACAATATAAACAACTTCATCATTCTTGTTTTGCAAAAGAGTTTGGGATGCTTTAAGTGTGGTACTTTAGTTACAGAATACTATACCTTACGATTGAGGCAGTCGCCGTCAGCTTAAACTGGTGTTACTATTGAAATGTTGATGCAGTTGTAGCATCTCCACATTTGGAAAATCTCCAATGATCTACATTTAATTGATTACAACCTGCAATTCTGTACCATTTTGGGAAGTGACATATCTTTTGAGAAGATGTTCAAATACTTCAAAGAGGTAACTGATAATTCTGTTTTAAGCAATAGATGCAAGCTAAAACAGGACGATAGCAACCTATTGGTTCTATGAACGGTGCCTCTCTGTCAGGAAAACATGTTTGATTCTTTCCATAATACATAGCATGATTTTCTTGTCATTGCAAAAGTTTTGGTTTCACTGTTCATCTTTAAAACTCCCCCTTACATTGTCATTAAATTTATCATATTGGAGAATGCTTCGACCACTTATTTTTGTGACTTAACAGACCAAGCACAAAGCCTGTACACAGAACATGTTGATAATCTCTTCTTCACTTATTAACATATTATCACAGTTAACTCATTATGAGTTCTCACCAGAATGACGTTTTAATGTAAGCAAACCAAATATACTTAAGGATCCTTAAATTCCAATGGACCGTAAAGTAAATATACTTTTACTCCTAGAAGTAAATATACTCATAGGTGTAAATATACTCCTGGAAGTAAAATATGCATGTAAAAAGGTCAAATCAAATATTTCAAAATATTTCCAAAACCATAACTTATTTCCTTTTTAATGAATGTGCATTCATTATCAAAGAAGACAAAGTCTGTTTGGTGAATTTTCAAACCATTTTTTAAATTTTCCGTTAAGGAGAAAACATGACTCCGAGGTCTTCTGCTCTGAGATTAACCTGAAGGGAGGGATGAAGCCCCGAGGGCGTTAGCCCGAGGGGCTATCCCGACCTTGAGGTTATTCTCAGAGCAGAAGACCGAGGAGGAGTGTTTTCTCTAGCTTATAAACCGTCAACTATCAAAATTTACGACTTATAGTTTCGGAGTCTCAAAGGGCCTAATTCCTCCGCTTAGACCATTTTAAAAGCAGAAGACGAAGGAGGGATGTTTTCTTCCTATTTATAAACGTCAAATGTAAAAATTTACATTTTATAATTTTTGATTCCCAAATCGTGTTTTTATAAAGGGTATGTCGCCCTCGGTTGCGTTATATCGAGGCAAAGACGGTATGACTATAAAGGGAGTAATTCAACTCCACTCATCATTCGGTCCGCATAGCCGAGCGGTCTAAGGCGCCAGTTTAGAGAGCGAAGGGTACCAGGTTCGAATCCAGCTATTTCAACTTGGAAATTTTTAACTGTGTATAATTTTCGATAATAATTGCTGCTTGTTGGCTATTGCGTTGCAAGTCTGAAAAATTATTCTAAGTGCATTTCCAGGTCTTACGTAGAGGGTAATGTCCGAGTAACTCTCCATTCCTTAAAAATAATGGAGCCGAGGCCCCGGAGGGGCCGAGGCCCATTATTTTAAGGAATGGAGAGTTACGAGGATATTACCCTACTTAAATTATACTCAAAGTATGGCTCTTTTATCAAAACTGCTTTAAAATGTAAAATAAATAAAATGTCTACTTAAAAAAATATGATGTGATGTGTAACTCTCCATTACTGAAAAATAATGGAGTGAAAGAACAATAGGATGACGTCACAAGTGTAATTTAACTATGGATACGACTTATCTTGGCCTAATCCCATGCGGCAGCACACATCTTTATAGTTTTAATATTCATTTACTGAAACATGCGACCATTAGGAGTATATATAACACCTTTTTTCAAAGTATTTGATATGAAAATACGCCCCATATTTCTAAATGGATCTGAAATTTGTTACCTAGTGTTAGCGAATTAGGCATATTCCAATTATTCATCTATTCTTCGATAAGAACTATTAAATATTGGATTAGATTACTGAATATACCACACAAATTCCAGAATTTTTTAATAATATTATGAAAATGCCTATCGCTGTCAAACACACATAGCGTAGCTATTACTCCCTGTAGCTATTATTCCCTGTAGGCGTACACCTAATCCACGTGACCCCAACTCTCCTGCCGTAATGACGTTCTCATCGGTCTAAAAGTTATGGCCACGGAGCTGTGCGAAGGCGGAAAAAGAAGTCTATCTTGGGAAAAAGCAAAGTAGGGACGAATGTCTACAGACATGGACACGTCCACTGTGAATCTCAAACAAAACCTGAATTCATCACTAAACATCACACAGCACCATTCACGATTTGCCCGCCTCTGACGGGTAAGAGCCAACCTGGAATCCACTGGTAACGAACACGTCGATGTTGTGCCTGTAGTATCGGCCGTCTCGATACATGCACGTCCCTCGCTCTGTAAAAACACAACCATGCTTTCTTGATCCAATGCTGAAGACAACATTTATTACCTCCCTTGAATTACAGTGAACACGCCTTGATCTGTACTGTTTGAAGCATTGACGAGAAGCTAGTAATTTCAGTGCGGTCATTATGACTCCCTTAATTGGACGCCTCGACCGGACTGGAGACATAAGAGTTGGAAATCTTCAGTCCAGTAATTCTGAAGAAGTCCGCCTTAAATGCTGGGACAGTAACAAAGCGACAATGGTTCTCAGGAATGTGTCCTGTCTTGGGGTTGGAACATCGTCCTCGACCCTTCCTCAAGATGACATCCCAAGTCTGACGATAGAGGGTTGTAATTTAAAAGTCTGGACATAACGCCTTTTGATTTACAAAAAAAGGGCCAATACGATTCCGTGACTGCCAATTCCAAAGGCCTGTCATTTCTGAGCACTTGTCAGGCACACTTTAGCTGTCATTTTAAAGACACGGTTAGGTTTGAAATCTCCTAGTTTTATATCTCAAATCGCACGTGAAGAGCATGTAATTCGTGTAACATGGTGTAACACTGTTGTTGCTATGCTGATATGCGTAGACTGCTTGCGGCCGAGTATGTAGTCGTGCGATCTATTTAAGTTGGACTTGTTTTTGCATTTGATTTTGCCACCAATTACGACTTCCCTTAAATTAAATTTCTAGTATTTATCATAAATTCATCAATTCTTTTGAAATTTATTTTTAAAACGCAGGCATTGCAGCTCTACATTCGGTTGTGTCCATTTTGGTGGACAATATGGGGATATCAACGAAGAATAGACTATTACAGACTATTACAGAGTGTATATAGCTGCAAAACTGTAGTTTTTAACCTCTTTCCCCAATACCATCGTGTCATTTACTTCATGAATGTACAATATGGTTGCGTTTCCGACATGTGTTCATGTTCAGGCAAAACACTTATTGGACACCCCTCGGTCGGATTTGGGTAAACTCGGGTACCCGAAATATAATGCCATCATATTAATATGTGTGATACTTTGACAAATGTGAGGAAAGGGAAATGCATAGCTGTCAAGGTCTGACACTATCACTGTTGCATCAGGAAGAAAACATACAATAAGTATTTTTCTGCAATAGGTCAATACTTTTTCGCACATCGATCTGTAATAATCTAAATTGTACTGCATTTGTATGTTTGAAATGAAAAGGTAAAAGGTAAACGTTTTGAAGGGGTTATCAACTTTAAATTCATTAATGTTGAATTATATATGAATTATCACTGTTTTGTGTCGGATAAATAACAAACCAGTTCAGCTCTTATTATTTATAGAAATATACTTGAAAGTAAATCTCCTTTCTAGGACTTGCGAGAGGATAGTTTTCGAGTTATGGCCTCGGATCAACAATATTGTTCTGGACAGAACCCTTCTGCAGAGTCCAATGATTCCATCCAAACCTCACCAATGTGCAAAACACTGCACTGAACACCCAAAGTGTTCAATGTTTGGCTACAACCTTATCACAGGATCCTGTGGTTTGTATGGGGACATCCTGTTCAGAGACGGAGACTTGAAGAATCATTTGGATGGGCAACGCTACTTCGTTGTCAGGAAAGGTATGGATTTCCGGTTTAGTCATCCTAATGAATATTTAAATGCTCAATACTCATTGTAGCAAGTCAAAAGCTAAAGGGGCAATGTTCTCTGCAACTGTCACTTTTGTGACTTTAGTTATTAAGTTAAATAAACGGATTTCATTTTAATACAACATAGCTCGAGCAATAGTTTGTAAGTTTTAATGTACTTTTTACCTCTGTCAGTGCAGTGGAAGTAATAATTCTGGATTCCAAAACGTTATGTTCTTATATAAAATTTCAAAAGCTGAAAAAACTTGGGGATGCAGTTGTACAGAGAAAGTTATAAAATCCCATTGCCCCTGTCAATGTTTATGCATTGCAGAACACTGTTGGTATGCTACAAATAGAGATTATTAACCAAGTGTGTTTCCGTATCATTAATATCATATTTTTGGAATAAAAATTGTATTATGCGAGCCTCTGGCGAGCATAACACATTATTTTGTATTCCAAATATTAAAATAAAATTAAAATAAGCGTGTTTTTGTAGTAAAAGTGGAAAGAGAATTGACCTAGTTTTAGCGGAGTAATATCACAGACGGTACATCCTTTGTTTATGACAATAAGTACCTATTAATGTACCTAATACCGTGTACTCATCCCCCAAGAACAACCAAAATGCTAATGCGATCGACTAGGCGCGTCGGTATGCCACACTGACACATCAAGATTCATTTTGTACACAGGACACTGCAGCTACTTGTTGATGCTCTTGGTCAATAGCGCACTGAAGTTTTGAATTATTTTAAAAACAAATCTACAATTACCTGATTTTTTTAACACTATAAATGCACATATTGTACCATATCAGACGATTTCGTGTTTTCGAATATCCATTCTTTCAAGCGGAAATACTCTGGTAAACTCCCGGTTACGCTTTTCAATGATACGTAAACAGTTTTCGGATTCGCATGGAAAGAGTGGAATTTTGCGAAAGTAGTTCGTGTATTTGACCTTTGACCTGTTTTGCATATTTATCAGATTTGGATACCAAGTTTATCAGATTGCTTTATTGCATTGAGAACACCCTCAATTATATGATAAAATATGTTATTAAAATGACTTTTCACCAATGTTTTTTGGTTTATTTTTGCTTTAGCTTGGTGCCCACTGAAACATGGGTTTCTTGTTTTTCGGGCAAGTGGACTCTGTGTTTGGTATTCGAATATTAAAACAGCATGGACAACAGCTCAAGGAATATGTGAAAGCTTGACTGGACGACTGGTCGCACTCTCTGGTGAAGACAAAAGGATTGCCGTGTTGGAAGCTGTTTATGATATGGGTAATAGTATACATGTTATGATATACCATGTCCTTTCTGTCTGCCTGTTCACGTAAAGGCGCTGTAGCACGTGTTTTGCGTATTAGTTTTCTCAAGTTTGCCATGAATTATTCAAGATTATGCCATAAAATTATAATGATACATTAGAGGGTAAAACATCTCAGTACATGACCTGGTAAGCTGCATCCATAGAAAACGGTTATCCATAGTCACAGAAAACGGTCTGATGCGATTTTGAAATTTCAAACAGCAAGATGGCTGACCATTCTATCATTCTGCCACATTTATAACTATTCTCTGAATTTTGAGGTATCACTACATCAGTCAGGTCACTCGAACTGCCTTCTTAGCAGCCATTTGAAAGTGAACACTTTTGCCGTTTGAAGGGAATTGATTCTCATGGTTTGACCGAACCATAAACATTTATTTTAGAACTCTTTTGATTGATCCAGGAGTATTAATAAGCCATTGGTGACACTTACTCACCCTTTTGTCCCCTGCCGCCACGTAGCGCGGAGCAGGGGATATAATATTCCCGTATCTCGTGAATAGCTGCACCTAGAGTCTTCAAATTTGTTACCAGTCTTCATGTGTTGAATACGCACACACCAAGGATTTGGGTAACTTGACTTCATTTTCATTACCACTATGAAACTTTGACCAGTTTTTAAAATGTTCTTAGTCCGATATAATAACAATTGAATCAAACATGTAATGGTCACTACTCTGTACAAGATGTGTGTCCATCTTTTCAGCTCATTTCGTGATTGTGGCGGTGGACATGGTCACGTTTGTGACAATTACTTGTTGTGAGAGCACTCTATTTTTGTTTTATTAAGAACGGCGTGCTACAGCGCATTTAAAAACCATCGTTGCACTTGTTCATGCAAGACAAATAATCCATGTGTATTTCACATGGATACATGCTGAATTGATAAATATTCTTTCTATAATAGGTAATTAGAAATGGGTAAAGATCAAATCCCATTAAACATAATATTGTGATCGTAGATATGATATAGAATGAAGTACTCAAAGGCCATTTATTATAGTCGTTCAAGGTTATTCGTACTCAATTTTAACAGATATCTAATTGTCCAAAATGTGGTTGTTTATATCTTGATACCATATTTGCGATATCCTTATTTATGTAAAAATGACAGTTATACATAATCTCAAAATATAAAAATGGTTTTGTTTGTTTTCTTGGTGTGAAGTGATTTTCAAAGGTAGTAACGCATTTCTTTTAAGTAATTTAAATCACTTCCAATATTGATGAACTATTGAACTACTTGTCAAAATGAGAAAGACTCACTTTAACCACTAAATCATAAGAATCACTCAAGCACAAAATGAAAAATAAACAATTAAGAACGGCACAGAATAAGACTACACATGAAGCATATACTGTTAATCTTGAAGTTTTATATTTTAAGGTGATGTATTAAGGTGTGTTCAGTGTGTCTTTAAGTGGCGCCGTTCGTTTATAGGAAATATGGATTGGCGATTCATGGTTGGAGGTTCTGACATTGAAACTGAAGGTGTTTGGCTCTGGTCTGATTGGACTCCTGTATCGGACAACCCTTGGAAGGAAAATGAACCAAATGGAGGGACGACCGAAAATTGTATGGCCATTGTGCATACAGTTTTCGCTGATGTCAGATGTTATTGGACTTACGATTTCATTTGTGAAATAGCAAATTGAATAGTGCTATTGACAACATGAACATGGTGAAATCCATAATTAGCTTGTAATCTCTCCGGAAGCCTGGCACTAAACCGAAGTACAAAAGAAAGTACACATCTCAGCTGGTTTTGTTATAAGTATGATTCTCAATAACAAATTTTCTACGTCGTACTCTTAAACTAAAGGTGCAGGTGTTTAATCACAGCCAATGAATACTTGTACATGTTTTAAAACATTTCTTTTGGATTTTTTTAATATATATATAAATTGTTCCAAAATGAATTTGGATAAAGCGCAACTGTTCATTAACATATCAGACATATTATATGTGAAACAAATAAATGTGCCTCATTCGCAACATTTTAAACATAGAAGGGGTCACTTTACTGTAAATTTCATTTCTTGCCTCTGTCTACATTAAGCAAAGATATTTACCACTGCAGATATGTGTTATTGCATCATGCCATAATCATATGCATCTCATTTTTTAAAAATATTGAATTAATCGAAAACAATTGGCGTTTGTACTTTCTTCTGTACTTCAGTTTATTATGTGAATTAAGTTGGTTAGCAAAATATACACTGTCCCTGTGGATATATAACATAAAATAATAGCTTTTTACATATATAATTAGTCAGTAACGGATATTATTTAATATGTTAAATTGAATGTCAATTGACTATATATGACACAAATGCTTCATTTAGCCAATAATCCAGTTGTACATACATTTTTAAGATACAAATGAAAAAGAAAACATATGTTTGAATATATGTCGTATATAAAAATCAATAAAACTGACACTACCATTTTGAAATAATGGTTTCTGTTTTTAGTTCATCAGTCCTGAAAGGCCCGATGGACTTATGACATGTCATGGCATGGAGTCCGTCCGTCTGTAAACATTTCGCTTTTTTTACTTCTTCTTCAGAACCAGTGACCCTAGAGAGCTGAAACTTTATGTAGGGACTCCTTGGATGGAGGGGATTTAAAATTGTATATTTCGCGACCTACAAACCTTTTTACATCTAATACTCCAGTAAGCCTATCTGACCATCTAACCACTGTGAGTCGTTGCTGTGACCATAGCAACCGTAACGACCACTAGAAAATGTCCTCACGCAGTAGC
The DNA here is from genome assembly GCA_936450465.1 of Gibbula magus. Classification (NCBI taxonomy): domain Eukaryota; kingdom Metazoa; phylum Mollusca; class Gastropoda; order Trochida; family Trochidae; genus Gibbula; species Gibbula magus. The sequence goes on from OW388299.1 coordinate 35,336,705, forward strand.
GAATTACAGGGTGTGAATTAACAATGTTGTGATGACGTTGTGTTTCAGCGTTTTATTAAGGTAAGAATACGAATAAGAATACAACGTTATTAACCTATTCACAACATTGTATTGATGATGTGTTTCATCGTTGTATTCCAATTGGAATTAAATGTTAGTACACAACGTCCTAATGACGTTGTACGAACGTTGGTTCTTAACCTAAACAATTAACAAAGTTGTATTGACATCGTGTTTCACCGATATATTTTTGTTAGAATAAGTAGTTAGAATACAGCGTTCTTATGATGTTGTAGGAGCGTAGATTTTTAAACTAACCAATTAACAACGTTGTGATGACTTTGTGTTTCAAGGTTGTATTGACGTTAGAACAAGACGTTAGAGTATAACGTTCTCATGACGTTGTAGGAACGTTTGGCGTTAACCATTTCAATTCACAACGTTGTAATGACGTGCTGTTTCAACCTTGTATTGACGTTAGAATACGACGTTAGAATACAACGTTCTAATGACGTTGTAGCAACGTTGGTTTTTTACCTAACCAATTAACAACGATCTATTAACGTTATTTTGTGACATTGTCTGGACTTTACATAAAACGTTGTCTCTGCAACGTTGTAACAACGTCATAATAACGTCAGAACAAAAGGTAACCAACCATAACGTTGCTACAATGGTGTTAAAAGTTGTCTTTTTGCTGGGTAATCAACAATTCCCTTCCCAAACAAACTAAATATTCCGTCGGTTTCCTTTGATGACATCTACGAATGAATGCTGATCGATTTAACTTCGTTTACAATGTATACTGACTTATACCCTGTTCGCATGCACCGATTTACTCATGTGAGTAAATTTACTCATGTAAGTAAATATACTCACGTGAGTATTTAGTGCATGCGAACGCAATTACTCACCTAAGTAAAATTACTCCAGGAGCAAATTTGCACCTAGTCGAGAGGTCATGCAAAAGTATATTTACTCATGAGCAACTTTGCTGACAGGAGTAAATTGGTCATGCGAACGCTTAGCAAATATACTGACGTGAGTATTTGTTATTAAAGTAGTGAGTTGTTTTCTCCAGGTTAATTTTTTCATTTTGTTTTCATGTAATTCTTTGAATAAAGTAACATTAAGAGACAACAGTGTTCTGTAATGAATATTGCAATTTATTTATAAGTGTACAACGAACGAGAAATCCACCTATTTTGATGGAGCCACATGAACACGTTTAACAATGTTAAAGAATAAGAACAATCTTTATTCTTAAATTCTCATTGTCTATCAAAATTGTACCGAGTTTACATTAAACAAGTAAAATTCATAATTATTAATATTGGATATGTTTTCGATAACATAGTAGTTCAATGTCCTTAAGTGCAATCTGTCACATAAGCAAGACTGATTTGTGAATGATTGTTAAAGGTGTTGTTGGGGGTCAAATATGCCAAACGTTATAAATGGTGTAACTTTATCGAGAAGTACCAACTGTTACCGAAAACTACCATTTTGATGATACTCGACTTAGTATATTGACGATATGAAGGTAAAAGTGTCGATTTCTGATCGAAAACCGGACAATGCACCGCGTGTGGCGCGCGCCAATGAGTCAAACGTAATTTTGGAATCTTATTTAAACCAGATGAAATAGAAAAATTGGGTTGATAATGTTTAATAGGTCATATAACTACTGTGCGTGTAAATAGGACATGCACTTTCGGTTTCTGCACATGCATAATGATGTTACTCAAACATTCTTGGTATGTGTTAACCCTACGGTTAATCCAATACAAAGGCTGTATCGTAAATATCGTCTTACCTTCCTGCAATAAGGTAGTAGTCTGTCCATCTTGAGACCATAACTAATGACTAAGGAGACGTCATCTCAATATAACATAATGAAATACTCCCCCTGTTGTTAATGTCATGCGAACGCTTAGCAAATTTGCTTTTACTCACATGAGTATATTTACTTATGAGCAAATTTGCTCATAGGAGTAAATTTAGTGCATGCGAACAGGGTATAAGTGACATTTCACTGGGGATATCTGTGCCGTAACAATTTAATAAAACCACGTCTTCAGAAGTGGTGTTTGTATATTCGACATAGCTTGTTGCCATTGAGACGATCGGCTCTAACAATTTACGCTACCTTGAAGGTTTGATGTTGTGGTTCTACCTTTGGTTCTGAATACAACTGTCATTTGCTTCATTTATCATGCAAGGTGACAAGGTACAACAATAACAACGAGACAGCACTACTTGACACGTGCCTCTCGCGGAAAAAATGGAGTGTATAATCGGCCTACGCATAGAGTTAATGCAAGCTGAAAGATGTAATGATTCATCTAACTGAGATATTGATAGTAAATAGATATAAAAATGCAGACGTAAGTATAGAAAGAAATGTTAACTCAAGAAAGGAGGAATCTTAAGTATGAATCATAGAACCACGGTTGAGTAATAAATATAGAATACTATACGATGTCCCGTATGATTATGAAACGGATCGTTTAGTATTTTAACGAGCGAAAGCGAATTAAATACCGATGCCATTCACGAGTTTCGTAAACCTAGTCAATGACTTAAATAGCGCTAAATTGCAAGAACATCGTTGCTAGTGACGCTCACTTGCAAATAGTCACTAACATTGTGACGTCAACCAAAAACGATTATGACGTCACGCGCCGATTATGACGTTTCGGCAGCACGCGGTGGTATAACACGTGTGTGTTACCAATTCATTGTTATCTAATGATCTCACCACGGTTGAGTAATAGATATAAAATACTATACGATGTCCCGTATGATTATGAAACGGATCGTTTGGTATTTTAACAACCAAAAGCGAGTTAAATACCGATGCCATTCACGAGTTTCGTAAACCTGATATCAAACGGGACCGAGTTTAGTATTTTATTTATTATTCAATGATGTAAATAGCGCTGAACAGCGTTTTTAGTGACACTTTCTTTTGCAGTCGCGCGGCTAACATTGTGACGTCAACCAAATACGGCTATGACGTCACGCTCCGATTATGACGTTACGACAACACGAGGTGGTAGCACATGTACACATGTATGTAAACAACTCCTTGTTATAAAATGAGTGATCTCACCACGGTTGAGTAAAACAGTATTATATAAGATATCAACAGCAAAAAAACACAGGCGGTCAATGGGACCTACAGCGTGCTCTTTGAGACAATAAAACAATAACACATACTCGTGATTTAGTACCTCAGTTAGAGCGTCGCTTAGCAATCATATTTTATGTCACTTTAATTGTTCAATTGCTAGTGAATGTGTTCTACCCCGGGAGGCATTAATATTTTCAAAATACAGTTTAAACAAATAACACATAATTTCTCAACGATTTTTATATTAACTTATATTATTCGTATATTATAAGTGTTTATAAGGGCTTCGTTGTGGTTTATCGAAGATAAACACCCTTCGTGTCTTATGCTCCCTGTTTTTTTATTCAATGATAAAGCAAGCCAAATTGTCTTCTATTTCTTAAATACAGCCTAGAAATGCCCTTCTCGGATGAAGGGATTGATAAATTAATAAAAAAAAAACCCGGTCTGTTGCATGTTTAATCACACACATAATGTTTCAAAGTCAAACATGTCTACAGACGACACATATCGACTTCATCACGTCACATCGGTGTCAAATCATTTTATTTCTCAGTCATATAAAAATAAAATATTGTGTGATATCTCTTCTAGTAGTTATGTCAATGGCATAAAAGTCTCATGAAACAAGTCACGCTTCAATGACGCGCCTCAGAAAGAAGCTTCTACTATGGTTAACACATAGCATAGCATACCTTCAGAGCCTACAGATTCTGAAACAAGCACCTACGGAATCTGAAGAAAATTGCAGTATCTCTGTAACGCCATCATCCTAACAATGAAGGCTATGATGAAGATACTCAGATCCATTGTGTGGATTCTTCTCACTTTCTTCATAAACGTGTAAGTTTATAGTTCAAAATAGTTTCATTAAAGTAACAGTGTTCAGTTGAAATGGAAATCTAAAATGGAATTCCGTTTTCTTTCAGACAATTAAGTCGGCAGTTAATCATCTTCGTTGAAAGGAAGGACATATAATTGTTCATTTAATCTTTTCAAAATTGTAACCTTAATGATAAATTGATAATGTCATATCTGTATTGATTTATTTCAGTCTTCATGATAACTTTACGTCATTTAGATATTTAAGTAGACACAATGCAATGTTATGAGTGTATGTCTTACTTGATATTCGATTTTATCTTTCAAAACCTGTATTGAAAGATATATTAAGTTCCTGTCTGATTTTCTATAAATGTGTCAGTTACATAATAACTATACATACCGAGGATGTCCCAAAAGTGTATCGCCTGACCATGAAAACTGCAGAAACTTAAAAAACGTTATGGCTTATTTTTCGAAAAAAATCCATCCCTTTTCCGTAATTGCAGCAGTTTATTTGCGTAATATACGCCATTGATTGTAGCACCCTTAACACAATCAATCAACATTACACCACGAGTCCCATTAAAGAGCGATCAAGGATGTTGATGAAGATATAGGAAAATGCAAAAAAATCTATCTCCGTGAAATATTTACACTTAATTTTTCCCAATATTTTTCGACCTAAAATAAGCCGAGAAATTGCACTAATTAGTAAAGGTGTTTTCCAGTCTAAATATAGATCCAGTCTATTATTTTCAACCGCAAAGCATCATGGTCTAAGTCACACACTGTATACAAACACACGAAAGAATAACAAAGTTTATGATCAATGAAAGAAATTGAAATACCATGATAATTTTGGCGGTTGTTTATTTACCATTTCAATAAATTTTGTATTTGCTACAGAAATTGGAATATTCTTTTTACCCAACTAGGTATTTTGCTTGAATTTTATAATTAATGAGAGTAAAAATTTGTCATAATTTGCTGGTCTTATCTCAATAAAAAGTACATTAAAAGGCAATAATGTGTATATTCTCAGGACATTTAGAAACATTGATATAAAGCAATCGTCACATTCAGTAATGTGTGACAAGAGTAACTAGTACTTGCAAGAGAAACACGTGCAGCACGTGCAGCACATTGGTTGTTATGACAACTTGCGCTAGAGACGAGCCTTCACGCTTCGGAAGCGCTTGCTGTTTGTGTAGTATGTTTTACGCAATAAAGGGGATTCTGTTCATGTGACGTCAGATACCCTTAGCGCGCTACTTGAAGGGATACTTCTCTTTGAAACCAGATTTCATTACATTTTCGTAATATGAAAATTATTTATCACATGTCAATTTGTAGATAAAAGATTTCTCTGGTGATTGACGTTAAAAGTATATTTTCCAATTTTTTAAATTTTATTTGAAACACTAACATCCTTGATGGCTCTTTAAACGGATGCAATCGTCCACTGGAAGAACATGTTTTGAACTTGTTAGGGGTTTGTGACGAAATATGTTTCCAACGCATGCTTCGGCTTTTTGTCAGGGCGTGGTTCGTCTCCGGTGCTATCTCTACCCCTATTAAATTCACCTCACCACTCACCACAAATTACCTATTTCACTGTGACCCGAATTAACCCCAAATCATCCAGAAAGAGAAATTTTGCACATCGTGAATATCCGTAGACTACTCGTAATTAAGGGCTTCAAGCTGTCTTGGAGACCTTATTGTTATTGCTCAGATTTCTCTTCTTCTTCTTATTATTATTATTTTCCCCTATTTTCTACCAGAGCTACAGGTTGCAATACTTAACCTATTTTGATGAAATTTAAGTATGTTATGAAGCTTAAAAGGTACATAGGGCCAATACAATTCTTGAAATACAAGCTCCATAAACAAAGGGGAAATAAGCAAAAAAATAACTTTTTTTGAAAGTGCGTTTTTCTCTATTATTTTTTTAAACTGTGCATGCAGGTTCATTTTTCTAGAGCCTAAAAATAAGTCTCTTGGCACCATGAGCTAACTCTTAGCGTTTGGACACCAGATGGCCTTAAAGGTTTTAAGCTGCTTTTAACCCCACTTGGCATTAACATTTTGCTGCAAAATGACAGTGTTTCTTGGAAGTGTAAATGCAATTCATATGTCTTCTATAAACGTTTGGCTTCAAATAACATCTTTTGTTACATCTGTCATTAGAATCATCTTTAGATTCGCTTTCCAACGAGCCACATAATGTCTCACATAATTTCTCTCTTTGTCAAGTATGAAGGGCGCTGTTTCAATAAATAATATGGGACCCTTTAATGTTCTGGCCCCTTCACAATGAGGATGTGTAAGACTACGCGATATGTCATTTTCCTGCGCTAATGTTCAAGTGCACACGTTCTATAGACACCATGTTACTGAAATGACAGTGTTAGCACGGTCTTCCTGGGTCTAACGCTGTTGAACAGGTCTTGCAGGCTGTATAAAGCATGCAGCAATTCACAGACATGGTCCCGGTCTACTGCACACACCTCACCAGAGTAGTTGCTTGCTTTGGCTTTCATATACTTTATTTACAATGGATATGTTAATTCATCTGGGTTTATATTTCATGACTTTATTCTTAAAGTGTAACATTTACATTGATATGAAATGAATTGAATGAAATGTCTGAACTGAATAAAATTCAGGTTACGGTACAGACAGTGTTTATTTCAGTATTCTGCTGTTGGGGGTCGTAGAAGTGCATAAGTAGAGCCCAGTATTTTTGCAACTGAAGTGTTAGTGTACTGTCTCTGTCATTAACAAATCATTGCATTGCAGGCTGAATATGGCATGCCTATACATGTACGTGTTTCTCTCACTTGGTCGTGCTCTAATACACAACCTCAAAAAAGTCGAAACTGAAATTTACAATTGCCTTTGAATGAACTTGTATTGACTTTTGGAAATTTGTATTGATGGTTTTTTTTAGCATTGCACATCTACGTACATTTCGCTATCTATTTGATAAATGTTTGCATTAAAATATAACATTAAGGTCAATTTGAGATAATTAAAATGAAAATGTTGATATGATTAAAACTGAGTTTACTTTAGTATCACAACAATCATAGCAGAATCAAACTAATCTGATGAAGATTAATTATTTCATTAAACGTGCATCAATTGTATTTTTCGGGGTCACATATGAAGTCGTTATAATTTTTTTTGATCTCAGAGATAAATACTGACCCTGGCCAAAATTGCCATTTTGATGACAGTCAACAATTTTAATTTGAATGTTATACACAATGAAAAGTGATGATTGATTGGGTGACCTTGTATATTAAAGTTCAAGGTCACGGGATAGGGTCAAGGTCATCAGTTCTGAAATCACGAAATAACGAAATAAGAAGTTATAAACACCTCGTGCTCAAAGTTTCTTTCATAGGCACCCAGGGAATTATTTATACAAGCTCACATTCAAGTTCAAAGGTCAAGGTCATGAGTTATAAATCACTACAACAATCATTGTAAAAACCATAACTTCAAACTTTGTTGTGATATCAGTCTTACTTGGTATATATCAACTATGGGAAAGACCAAGATTTGAAATGGTTTTCGCTTAAATCCAACAAAGGTCAAGGTCACAGCGAGGTATCAATTTATACATACTTTTGCGAACATGCCTTATTTCAACTATTAACACTTTCAATCATTACATGATTGTTATGCACAATGAAAATTGATCATTGATTTGATGACCTTAAAGGTCAAGGTCACGAAATAGGGTCAAGGTCATCAGTTCTGAAATCACTTAAATAGGTTTTTCCAAGAATCAAGTTTTGAAATCAGAAATATGTTTTAAGATCAAACTTTAAAAAAGTGACCCCAGTTATTATTATAAATAATGATGAATAATGAAAAACAAAGTTAGGTTAATACCAACGATATTGTATATTTAAGACATAAATTCTTATCAAATATTTTGTAAGTATCTATATTTCGCGTGTATTGGTGATTAAACTTAAAATGACTGTGCCAAGCTACAATCTTAAGGGTAAACCAATTCGACTGGAATATTATATATTATATAATCAATTTATTCCTAATCGAGTGTTTAGCTATTATTAAAATGACCTTCAAGGGCCACGGGACAGAACAAAATTTTAAATTTTGTACATTTTTAAAATAGAACGCTTTTTGACCACGAATCTATTGATTGCATTCACGCTTGACCCACGGGGAAAAGAGAACTGGGAAGGGATAGCAATTTTCGGAGCACGGGTCGTGCTCAATCGGGCACCGGAAAGATATCAGAGGATTAAATAATAGATAATATTTTCAAATGGAAATATATTTGAAACCTATATTTTAAGAGGTGAAACGTTAAGTACGGCAGTAAACCAATTAACCTGCTTTTGAAACTGACCACTATGCTTCTACCTTTGAACTATGGAGCAAAACAGACAGGTTGATAAGCCGTGCGTTTGATGGTCATCGAAAATATACAAGAGGGCAGTTCATTAATGCTAAAAACACATGGGGGTTAGGCAGATGGCCAGAAAGATTTCAAAGAAGCTAAAAAGCAAAGTGGAAACAAATACCAATAGACCAAAACTAATAAGTTAGTAGTGATAAGTAATCATATTGAAGGGTACTCATCCGAGTTAATAGGTGATGAAGGGTAACGGGATGAAAGACTGAATGCAGTGTTGCGATTATTAGCTGTCTGAGATGAAAGGCCAGTATTTCAAAGAGATGTATTCTATATAAACTGATAGAAAATAAACGTTAGTCGGTCGGTTGTGGGCTGCTCTGAGGGTCACACGTGTTCTGTTCTCTCCGTGTGCCTGCATGTGAAGATCCAGCCCAAGTAAGCTTGAATTAATGTCCGTGGTAGTGTCAGGCCGTGTCAACTAACCAAGCTCATCCCTCAATTAAATACCGTACCTCCTCGACACGCTGACACAGCCTAGGACACATGTCTTCAGCAAGTGGTGTTTGTACATACGACATAGCTTGTTGCCATTGAGACCGATCGGCACTTATAACTTCTGCTACCCTGAAGGTTTGATGTTGTGGTTTTGACACTGGCTATGCTTGATTCGGGATCCGGCGCACTACCCGGCGTACGCCGCCGGAAGCGGCGCAACCGGCAAATCACTTGATTGGAACCCGGCGTACGCCTTAGGCGTACTCCGAATGCGCCGGTTGGAAATGACCGGCGAAGGCGGCGTGTAATGGCGGACAAATGTTACCCTTGCGACATTCAATAACCCTTTTGTTTATGAAGTTGCGTTGTACAATTAAATAGTTGACTGATTTATTTTTAAATGTCACTGCTTATTTAAAACATTGCATTACACTCTAATAAAATATTAATCAATGTTTTGAAATAATTTTTAAAAAATAGTTATATAATATAAATGATATGTTTTTTTAAGCTAGTTTGAGGGATGATGACGTCTTCCTGTCTGTACGCCGATACACTTGTTTCAACTGAGCCTAGTAGAGGAACGGCGTACGCCGGACATGTGACCGGTGTATACGCCGCCAAAACGAATCAAGCATAGCCTTTGGTTCTGAATACAACTGTCATTCGCTTCATTTATGATGCAAGGTGGCAAGGTATACCCGTAACAACGAGATTGCAGTATTTGACGCCACTGAATGTACGGTCAATGATTGACATTTGAGTAACAGTAGTGCACGTGCCTTTCGTGGAAAAGCATTGAGTGTTAGCAGAGTTCAAGGAAGCTGAAATATTATGATTTATCTATCTTAGATACCGACAGTAAACAGATGGCAACATGCAGAAATTACTATAGAAAGAAATGTAAACTCAAAACAGGAGAAATCTGCAGTAGGAATCATAAAAACGACCACGGCTATCTAGGAAAAAACAATGGCGGAGAACAATTAATAAAAGTTAAATGGTGGCAGTAAGAAAGATATATCAGCAAGTGTAGACTTTTTTAAACACTTATCAATATCTACATAACCCCGATACTTAACCGAAATTAAGTGATGATATCATCCAAAATATGTCAGTGTTGGAACACGATAAGGTGGGAAGATGTGCCCAGAAGTTAGTAACAATGAAATATTTTAAGTTATACATAGATTGAAATGTGATAAGTTTTGAAGGATATGCTGGGGAAATGAACGAAGGTATTATAAACAGTTTACACAGGTAAAGCGTGCTAACGTCCCTCGTGTTTATTCCTTGGGTTGCGGGATTTTAAATCTAATAAAAACCATTTGGCCTGTTTTATCACACACATAATGTTTCAAAGTCCAATGGTCTACCGTGGTAATCAAACAGACAACGCACATCGACTTCATCACGTCAAATCAATGTCAAATCAAAATATTTCTCATTGACATGCAAGTAAAATATTCTGTGATCGCTTCAGCCTTATTGTGAACACGTCACGCTTTAGTGACGCCTCATACAGAAGCTCCTCCTACTATAGTAACACAGAAACCGCGCATGCGCATAAATAACTAGTTCCACTGACGTCGCAGCCTCGACTTTAAAACCTCCACCACACCTTAGAGCCCACAGATTCTCAAAGACGCACGTCCTGCACAATCTAAGAAAATTGCAGTATCTCTGTAACTCCATCAATCTAACAATGAGGGCTATGATGAAGAAGATACTCAGATCCATGGTGTGGGTTCTTCTAACTTTCTTCATAAACGTGTAAGTTCATTTCTTTCAAATAGTTATTAAAATAAGACTATTCCGTTGAACTGTCAATCTAAAAAGGAAATCAATATTATTTAAGTGAGTCGGGAGTCAATCATCTTCAATGCAAGGAAGAACATATCATTTTTGTTATTTAACTTTAAAAAAAATGTAACCTTAAAGGCACTACAGCACGTTTTTTTACATATTATGTTTTCTCAAATTTACTATTTATTATTTAAGTTTATACAATTTATTGCATGTTAATGCAGAAACTATCAGATAAGCCGTTTCCATGGAAAACAGCTATCCTTATTGGAAGAAAATGATGCAACGTAGAGGTTAACATTGTAAGAGGTAGATTTGTAGGTCTCATGAGATTTTGAGAGTTTAAACAGTAAGGTGCTCTACATGAAATAAAGCTATTTACAAAATATTAAATATCTATTAAAGATTGTATTTACAAGCTATTTACAAATATTAAAATACTTCTTTACAAAAATAATAAAGGTAGTACATATCTATTAAAGATGGTATTTACAAGATATTTATTATTGTGTTAATAATTGTAAAGTTTGTAAAGCTTTGTAAATATCATCTTTGATAACGTTGAAAAGTTTTGTAAATATTATCTTTGACTTTGAATAAAATATGACTTTTGATGAAAACAACTAACTTTGATTTAAAAAAGTGACATTAATGAAAACAAATAACTTGGTGAAAAAAAATGACCTTGAAGAAAGAACTGACTTTGATGAAGAAAAAATATCTTTGATGAAAAAATTGACTTTGATGAAAACATGACTTTGAATAAAAAAAAAGACTTTAATGAGATAAATGAATTTGATGAAAAAAATATTTTGTTTAAAAAACCGACTTTAATGAGAAAAAAGAATTTAGTGAAAAATTTCTTTGATGAAGAGAAATATCTTTTATGAAAAAATTGACTCTGATGAAAACATGACTTTGAATAAAAAAAGACTTTAATGAGAAAAATGAATTTGATGAACAAATTATTTAGATTAAAACACCTACTTTGATGGAAAAAATTAATTTTAATGAAGAACAAATATCTTTCATGAAAAAATGGCTTTGATGAAGACATGACTTTGAATTTTAAAAAATTACCTTTGATGAAAAATAAATTTGATCAAAAAATTATTTTGATTTAAAAAAAATTGACTTTGAAGGAAAAATCTGACGTTGATGAAGAAATTTTTTATTTTGAATAAATAAAAAGACTTTTGATGAAAAAATGAATTTGATTTAAAAAATGACTTTGATGAGAAAAATGACTTTAATGAAAAAATGATTTTGATTTTAAAAAATGACTTTGAAAGAAAAAGTCTGACTTTGATGAAGAAAAAAATCTTTGTTGAAAAAATTGACTTTGACGAAAACATGACTTTGAATTAAAAAAAAACATTTGATGAAAAAATAAATTTGATAAGAAAAAACATTTGATGAAAACATAAATTTGATGAGAAAAATGACTTCGATGGGAAAATCTGACTTTGATGAAGAAAAAAAAAAGAAATAGTACAAAAATGACTTAAATATCTCTGAAAAAAAAAATGACTTAAATGAAAAAAATGATTTTGAATAAATAAAAAATTGACTTTTGTTGGAAAAATAAATTTGATGAAATAATTAATTTGGTTTAAAACATGACTTTGATGAAAAAAATAACGTAAACGAAAAAATGATTTTGTTTTTTTAAAATAACTTTGATAGATAAAATCTGATTTTGATGAAGAAAAAAAAAAAGGACAAAAAGGACTTAAATATCTCTGATAAAAAAATGACTTAAATGAAAATAATGATTTTGAATAAATAAAAAATGACTTTTGTTGGAAAAATAAATTTGATGAAAAAATTAATTTGATTTAAAAAATGACTTTGATGAAAAAAATGACGTAAACGAAAAAATGATTTTGATTTTTTAAAATGACTTTGATGGACAACAATCTGATTTTGATGAAGAAAAAATATTTTTGATAAAAAATTTACTTTGATGAAAGCATAACTTTGAATATAAAAAAATTGACTTTTGATGAAAAAATAAATTTGATAGAAAAATGAAAAAATAAATTTGATGAAAAATAAATTTGATGAAAAAATAAATTTGATGAAAAAATAAATTTGATTAAAAAAATGAATATAATGAGAAAAATTACTTTAATGAGAAAATGATTTTGATTATAAAACCGACTTTACTTTTAGGAATTACTTTTATAAGAAAAACTACTTTTGTGACAATTGACAACAGTGGTTTGAATATAAAAAAATAATTTTGATGAAAAATAGAATTTCATAAATAAAAAATTACTTTGATAAAGAAAACTGACTTGGAAAAAAACTATCTTTGGTGAATAAACTAACATTGATAAAGAAAATAACTGAAACTTGGCTGAAACACTGTGGTGATGAATCTAAGATAGCTTCCTGGATACAAATGTTCACACTTGCCACGTGAAACAAGAGGTGGGGGACTTGCTGTTATATTCAGATCATCATTGAATATAAAACTAAAATCATCAGATATCAACGAACAAAACACTTCGTTTGAATCTTTAAACTTTTTACTGACAGTGGGAAGCATGACAACAAAACTATTTGCTATATATCGACCTCCCCCATCTAAGAGAAACAACTCATCATTTTCTCATTTCTTGGATGAATTCTCTACACTATTGGAGGGCGTGTGTGTGGAACGATCAAGAATGATTGTTCTCGGTGACTTCAACATTCACTTTGACAACCCGTCTAATCAAGATATGATCAAAATGGCTGAACTTCTCAATTTTCAAAATTGTGTTCAACTTGTGAATGATATCACACACAAGCGAGGTCATATCCTGGACTGGGTCGTCACAAAGGGTGATATTAACTGTGTGAAGCGTATCACAGTCACAGATCTGCAAATATCGGACCATTTCCTCATCACAGTGGAGTTGAATGTTGATCGCCCTTCACTACCCAAGATATGTGTTAGATGTAGAAATATCAAGAAAATGGACAGGCAAGCATTTCGATCAGATTTAATGACATCTCCCATCTGTCTCAACCCGCCTACAGATCCGAGTGAACTTGTTGATCTGTACAACAGTACTCTGCAACAGCTCTTGGACAAACATGCACCAGAGAAAAGTAAGATGGTTACTCAAAGATCTTCGTCTTGGACCATGACTTCTGAGATAAGCAAAGCAAAAGCTGACAGGAGAATTGCGGAGAGAGCGTGGCGCAAATCAAATCTGGAGGTTCATCGCCAGATATATTGCTCATCCAAGAATAAGGTGAATCTTGCTATTAAACGAGCAAAAAAGACCTATTTCAATGATAAGATCAAGGACAGTATGCAGGATACAAGAAATCTGTACAAGATGCTTTTTACTTTACTTGGCAAGCCTACTAACAACACTCTCCCAAGACATGATAATACAATGTCACTATGTGACAAGTTTCTCACTTTCTTCACTGACAAGGTTGAAAAAATCCGGGCCCCAATGGTGATGAATTCTGTTCAACAAGGAAGCACTGTTGAAGATACCTTACCAACAGTATCCTGTAGGATGACGACTTTCGATGAATACACTGATTCCGAAATACTCAAAATCATCAGAAAATCTAAACCAACATCGTGTACCCTCGACCCAATACCCACCCGAATAGTCCTGGAATTTATTGACATTCTCCTTCCTGTGATTAAGTTAGTCATAAACGGTAGCATTCGTTCTGGAACTGTGCCTGTCGCCTTCAAATCAGTGATTGTTAAACCTCTACTAAAGAAGTCAACATTGGATTCAGATCAGCTAAACAATTATCGTCCCGTATCAAATCTATCTTTCCTATCAAAGGTAGTTGAAAGAGCAGTCAGCCAAAGACTCTCGGAGTATCTCTCGGAAAACAACCTTCATGATAAATACCAATCAGCCTATCGTGCTCAACACTGCACTGAAACAGCTCTCGTCAAGATTCTCAACGATCTACGACTAAGCGTTGATAACAACAAAGTGGCGCTTTTGGTGCTTCTAGATTTGAGCGCCGCTTTTGACACGGTGGACCACTGGAAGCTGCTGGATATTTTGAAGATCAAGTTTGGTATTGTTGAGAGCGCCTTATCATGGTTTCAATCCTATCTTACTTCTCGGTACCAATCCGTTCATATTGATGGATCTTACTCGAAGGCAGTTATGCTCAGGTGTGGGGTCCCGCAGGGCTCTGTGTTAGGACCCCTTCTTTTCACTTTATATGTGAAGGCCCTTGGAGAGATCATTGATGACCACAACATCAACCGCCACCAATATGCTGACGATATTCAGCTTCACAACTCATTCCCACCTCAACCTCAAGAAGCTAACATCACGCTCCAACATATGTCACATTGCTGTGATGATATTAAGACATGGATGTGTAACAACTACTTGAAGCTGAATGATGAGAAGAGCGAATGTCTTCTAATCGGAACACCTGCTCGCAGATCGCAATGCGCAGTGACTACATTTGAATGCGGTTCTTCTCAGATCCCATTGTCTGACACTGTTAAGAATCTTGGTGTATTTATTGATTCAGATCTATCGCTTGATCATCATGTCTCCAACTTGGTCAGAACCTGCTTTCTTCATCTGAGAAACATTGGCAACATCCGGAAGTACTTAACCAAAGAGTCTGCTGCCATCCTAGTTCTGTCGTTAGTGATGAGCAGACTGGACTATTGTAACAGCCTCCTGGCCGGTGCGACACAATCTCAGATCTCCAGGTTACAACGTGTTCAGAACACGGCCGCGAGAATTGTGACACAAACCTCAAAATCTGACCATATCTCTCCAGTTTTACAATCACTACATTGGCTTCCGATTGCGCACAGAATAACTTATAAACTATGTTGCCTGTCTTTTAAATGTCTCTCTGGAATGGCTCCTGCCTATCTGTCAAGCCTCATTGATGTCTACCAGCCCACCAAATCCCTGAGATCTGAGAACAAGCAGCTCCTTGTTGTCCCTCGAGTCCGCACTAAACGATTTGGCCAAAGATCATTTAGTCATGCTGCTGCAATGGCCTGGAACAGTCTTCCTGTAGAAATAAGACTCTGTCAAGACTATTCTTCATTCTGCTGTTATCTCAAGACCCATTTCTACAGACTTGCCTACTCCAAATAAACTCTCACCACGTTTTCTTCCTATGTGCGCCTTGAGCATGCACTGCGCATGGAAAGGCGCCTTATAAATAGACTATTATTATTATTATTATATAAAATAAGACTTTGATGACAAAAAATATTTGATGAAAAATAGGACGTTGATGAAAAAAGTGACTATAATGGAAAAAAACACTTTGATGAAGAAAAATATTACATTGATGATAGAATATCGTTGATGACAGCATTGTCTTTAAGAAAAAAAAGTCTTTGGTGATAAAATCTCTTTGATGACAAAAATGTCTTTAATGAAAAAAAACCAAATGATAAATAAAATAAACTATGATGACAAAAGGATTTCTTTTAGCATAATAAGACATTGACTACAAATGTAGGACTTTGATGAAAAACATGACTTTTATTAATGCGAAAGGTGTTGAATGTGTTGAGCTGAAGGGTGAGAGAAGAGAGCGTGTGCGTATGTCAGAGGGGGTGAAGTTGTGAGGATGGCTGGTTTGGAGGGTAAAGGGGATTGTGGGTGTCAGGCGCCAGTTGTTGAACTGAAAGGTGAGAGAAGAAACCCTATGTGTAGCCAATGTTATAGCCAGATTGGAATATCTACAAATTTTTATTTCTATTTAACTTAACGATAGGCAACATTGAATATCTAATATTGCAATTTGCTCACGACACATCTTTCGTCTTCCAGATACTCTCAAAATTATTTTACAGTTGGTCTGTACCAATATTTATAATTTCTTATATTGTTTTCCTTTGTTTTATGAATAAAATATGTATTATATGTATATGTATTTGAAAATACAATTAATTTTTTTTACAATACATCCTTCACAAATGAGGCCCATTTTTTAAAACTTTAAATTTTCCATCATAATAATTACTAGCTCTTGACTGTACTTTATTTTGCAGAACTTCAGGCGTATTCTCTTCCCTCTGTTATTCCCCAGTCTTCACAGCCGTAGTCGAAGCTGAAGTAATGTTTTGGTGTAAATTCACTTTTCTTAGTGTTAGCATGAAATGAAATGAAAATTAGTGCACAAGTATCGGGTTGAAAGGGAAATGCATAGCTGTCAAGGTCTGACACTATCACTGTTGCATTAGGAAGAAAACATACAATAAGTTTTTTCTGCAATAGGTCAATACTTTTTCGCACATCGATCTGTAATAATTTAAATTCTACTGCATTTGTTTGAAATGAAAAGATAAAAACGTTTTGAAGGGTTTATCAACTTTAAGTTCATTAACGTTGAATTATATATGTATTATCACTGTTTTGTGTCGGATAATAAACAAACCAGTTCAGCTCTTATCATTTATAGAAATATACTTGAAAGTAAATCTCCTTTGTAGGACTTGCGAGAGGATAGTTTTCGAGTTATGGCCTCGGATCAACAATATTGTTCTGGACAGAACCCTTCTGCAGAGTCCAATGATTCCATCCAAACCTCACCAATGTGCAAAACACTGCACTGAACACCCAAAGTGTTCAATGTTTGGCTACAACCTTATCACAGGATCCTGTGGTTTGTATGGGGACATCCTGTTCAGAGACGGAGACTTGAAGAATCATTTGGATGGACAACGCTACTTCGTTGTCAGGAAAGGTATGCATTCCTGGTTTAGTCATCCATATGAATATTTAGATGCTCAATACTCATTGTAGCAAGTCAAAAGCTGAAGGGGTAATGTTCTCTGCAACTGTCACTTTTGTGACTTTAGTTATTAAGTTAAATAAACGGACTTCATTTTAATACGGCATAGCTCGAGCAATTGTTTGTAAGTTTTAATGTACTTTTACCTCTGTCAGTGCAGTGGAAGTAATACTTCTGGATTCCAAAACGTTATGTTTTTATATAAAATTTCAAAAGCTGAAAAAACTTGGGGATGCAGTTGTACAGAGAAAGTTATAAAATCCCATTGCCCCTGTCAATGTTTATGCATTGCAGAACACTTTTTTTCATACCTTTTTTTATTCTTTTGTACAGTACAAACATTGAAATTGGTAGACATTTCATTCAGTCACAAAACATGTTTTCCCACTATAAGCAAATAAAGATATAAGATAAAAAAAGAAACGTAAAGTAGAGAGAGGGAGAGAGTGAGAGAGAGAGAGAGGGAAGGGTAGGGGAAGAAAAGTATAAGGGATAGGGAGGAGGTGAGTATGTATATGGACAGTATTACATAACATTGGTTTGGTTTGCATCAGTGCCATTCCAAGGGGGCCCATTTTTTGGCAAATTCACTTGGGTCTTTTGAATTAAATTTTTCAATGTTATAGTAATGCCTTATTTGAGAAAATAGTTGGACAAATGAGGGAGTGGTGTTGCTATATTGACAATTTTGTTATTATAAAAATGTGATTTTCCAAAATATTCAATTTTGGATCACCAAGGAGGAAATTTTTCCTGTTTAAGCATAATTTTAGACAAGTTTTACTTTCATACCAGCTACTGAGTTCGTTCCTTAGACTTTCAACTTTTCGACAAGAAAAAAATAAATGTTCAAGTGTTTCGTTTTCAGATTGGCAAAGTGTACATAGGTTATTTTCAGACAAACCTATTTTGTAAAGAAAAGATTTTGTTGGTATGATGCGATGGGCAAGTTTATACTTGAAATTTCGTGAGTTACTGACTGTCACAGAGTTTCGTATTGTTGTAAAACATTCAGAAAGATAAATGTCTGACATGTCTGAATCTAATTTGGAATTCCATTTTGCTGTTAGATCTCGAAGGGTACAAAAGCCACATGATGTACGGAGAAGTTAATAGAGAAATTTGCAATCTGATGAAGCAGTGATAAATAAATAAATAAAATATGCATATTTATATATGCGCCCAATCCACCTCGACAGACATGCTCAAGGCGCTACAAAAGTAAAACACTATGTACAGAAATCCTGATTGTGGATATTAGGGAAATATTAGGGAAATATTGTTGGAAGAGATAGGTTTTCAGTTTGGATGTGATGTGATGTCACTTAGGATCTTGCAGTAAATAGCTGTATTTGTTCTATTAACCTGGACGCCCTATGAAAGTTTAATCCATGATTTAGGTATCAAACTAATCTGTTTGAAATATGTAATAAAATTTGCATTCAAATCGAAGTCATGTTTCAAGGCATTAAATTCTTTAAGGTGTCCAGAGTCCGTCATCAGATCTCGAATGTATCTTATTCCACATTGGTGCCATTTATAATAGGTTTTAAAATCATCATAAGGGAGATAACTCATGAATGGCAGATTTCTGAATTCATCAATATTCTCAATTTGCAAATTATTATATATAGTTAGAACATCTTTCCAGAAATCATTCTTGATATGTTTAACTAACCTTTTTAATTGATCTTTTGGGAAGTTCAAGATGTTGATATTTTCTGGATTTACCATTGAACATAAGTGTTGCCATAATCCATCTTTTTGAGTCATACGCTTAACCCATTTCAATTTCATGTATTTACAAAAAGCTTCAACGTCAAGCATGCCAAGTCCTCCTTCTGAATAATCATTCATCAGCATCTGTCTTTTTTATTTTATCTCTTTTTCCATTCCATATGAACTTAAACAGAATTGTATTTAGTGATTTAAAGAACGCTTTGTCCGGCATTGGAAGGGCTGAAAATAAATGTGTAAATAATGGAATAATTTTGGACTTGATAATTGTAATTTTGCCATTTAATGCTAATGAGCGTTTTGACCAAGAGAAGCAAATTTTTCTTGTTTTGTCAATTTGTTTGTCAAAATTCAAGGGGATAATTTGTTTTAAGTCAGTTGAAAACATTATCCCTAAGATCTTGAAAGGTTCTTTAGACCACTGGAGGGGTAGATGGGGCCATAGTTGTTCATTTTAATTCTTTTTTTAACCAAACCAAACAGCCTTGGTCAGATGCAAGCTACGATAAGTTCTATTAAACCCTCTTGTGTTCCTTCTAGAGTGAAGTTCGCGTCGACAGCGTATTGAAAAGTTAAATATTCAACGCCATGGACGTCTATACCTTTTATCCGGATATTATTCTTGATGGAGATGGATAATAATTCTATACAAACGATAAATAGATATAGGGAGATGGGGTCGCCTTGTCTACAGCCTCTTTCAAGTTGAGTTTCATAATTTGAAATGTGCCCTGTACTTATAATTGCGCTATTACTATTACATTGAAACACTGTTGGTATGCTAAAAAATATGTTTAACTTATTAAAATGACTTTTCACCAATGCTTTTTTTTTTTATAACGTTTGCTTTAGCCTGGTGTCCACTCAAACATGGGTTTCTTGTTTTTCGGGCAAGTGGACTCTTTGTTTGGTATTCGAATATTAAAACAGCTTGGACACCAGCTCAAGGGATATGTGAAAGCTTGACTGGAAGACTGGTCGCACTATCAAGTAAAGACAAAAGGATTGCCGTGTTGGAAGCTGTTTTTGATATGGGTAATAATATACATGTTATGGTAATATACCACGTCCTTTCTGTCTGCCTGTTCACGTAAAGGAGCTGTAGCACGTTTTTGGGTATTAGTTTTCTCAAGTTTGCCATGAATTATTCAAGATTATGCCATAAAACTATATTGTTACATTAGAGGGTAAAACGTCTCATTACATGACCTGGTCAGCTGCATCCATAGAAAACGGTTATCCATAGTCAAAGAAAACGGTGTGACGTTCAAAGTGATTTTTTTCTTTAATGTGACGAGTATATTTGTTGGTCTGATGCGATTTTGAAATTTCAAACAGCAAGATGGTTTACCATTCCATCATTCTGTTTCATTTATAACTATTATCTGAATTTTGAGGTATCACTACATCAGCCAGATCACTCGAACTGCCTTCTTAGCAGCCATTTGAAAGTGAACACTTTGAAATGGCCGCTCTCATGGCTTGACCAAACCATAAACATTCGTTTTAGAACTCTTTTGATTGATCCATGAATATTAATAAGCCATTGGTGACACTTATTTACCTTTTTGCCTTTTTTTGGTAACTTGACTTTATTTTCAAGACCACTACGACAGTTTGACCAGTTTTCAATTGAATAAAACATGTAATGGTCACTACTCTGTACAAGATGTGTGTCCATCTTTTCAGCTCATTTCTTGATTATGGCGGGGGACATGGTCACGTTTGTGCATTGGCCAAGCAAGACAAATAATTGTTGGGTATTTCACACGGATACATGCCTAATTGATTAATATTCTTTCTATAATTGGAAATTAGAAATGGGTAAAGGTCGAACCCCATTACACATAATATTATGAACGTAGATAGAATATAAAATGAAGTACTGAAAGGCCATTTATTATAGTCTTTCAAGCTTATTCGTACTCAATATTAACATATTTCTAATTGTCAAAAATATGGTTGTTTATATCTTGATACCATATTTCCGATATCCTTATCTATGCATAGATGACTGTTACATTATATAAATAATATCAAAAAGGGTTGTTTTTGTTTTTCTTGGTGTGAAGTGATTTTCAAAGGATATTTACGCATTTCTTTTAAGTAAATAAAATAAAGACTTCGAATATTGATGAACTATGATACTTGATGATACTTGTCAAAATCAGAAAGACTCACTTTGACCACTAAATCATAAGTATCACTCAAGCACAAAATGTAAAATAAACAATTCAGAACGGCACAGTATAAGACTTGAAGTTTGATGGTGAGTATTTAATTTGTCTTTAAGTGGTGCCGTTCGTTATAGGAAAAATGGATGGGCGATTCATGGTTGGAGGTTCTGACATTGAAACTGAAGGTGTCTGGCTCTGGTCTGATGGGACTCCTGTATCGGACAACCCTTCGAGCGAAACTGACCCAAATGGAGGGACGAACGAAAATTGTATGTTCATTATGCATACACTTTTCTTTGATACCAGGTGTTCTTCGACTTACGATTTCATTTGTGAAATAGCAAATTGAATAGTGCTTTAGACAGCATGAACATGGTAAAATCCATAGTTAGCTTGTAATCTCTCCAAAAGCCTGGTACTAAACCGAAGTACACATCTCAGCTGATTTTGTATGATTTTCAATAACAAAGTTTCGACGTCGTACTCTTAACCTAAAAAGTGCAGGCGTTTAGTCATGAACCAATGAATACTTGTACTTGTTTTAAATTTTTTATTTGGAAATTTCCGTAATATATATAAATTGTTCCAAAATTAATTTGGATAAAGCACAACTGTTCATCAACATACAAGACATCTTCTGTGTGAAACAAATAAATGTGCCTCATTCGCAACATTTTAAACATGGTAGGGGTCACTTTGGTGTAAATTTCATTTCTTGCCCCTGTTTACATTAAACAAAGATATTCTAACTACACTTAACAAATGTAGTTCATTCAAACCACTGCAGATATTTGTTATTGTATCATGCCATAATCAAATGCATCTCAGTTTTTTTAAACATTGAATTAATCGAAACCAACTAAGGTGTGTACTTTCTTCTGTAGCAAAATATACACGGTCCCTGTGGACCGAGAATGGAATCAAAATGTATTGGTCATTCCTGTGCATATATAACATGAAATAATAGCTTTTTACACGTATAATTAGTCAGTAACGGAAAGTATTTAATATGTTAAATTGAATGTCAATTGACTTTATATGACACAAATGCTTCATTTAGCCAATAATCCAGAATTCATGAGTATCAGGAATTTTGTACATACATTTTTGAGATGCAACTGAAAAAGAAAACATATGTTTAAATATATGTCATATATAAAAATCAATAAAACTGACACTACCATTTTGAAATAATGGCTTCTGTTTTTACTTCATCAGTCCTGAAAGGCCTGATGGGCTTATGACATGCCATGGCATGGCGTCCGTCCGTCTGTAAACTTTTCTCTTTCTTTTAACTTCTTCTTCTTCTTCAGAACCATTGACCCTAGAGAGCTGAACCTTTATGTAGGGACTCCTTGGACGGAGGGGATTTAAAATTGTATATTTCGCGACCTACAAACCTTTTTTTCATCTAATACTCCAGTAAGTCTATCTGACAATCTAACCATTGTGAGTCGTTGCTGTGACCATACCACTAGAAAATGTCCTCACGCAGTAGCGTTTTACAGGGTGTGAATTAACAATGTTGTATTGACGTTTTGTTTCAACGTTTTAATAACGTTAGAATATATAAGACGTTAGAATACAACGTTCTTATGACGTTGTAGGAATATTGGGATTTAACCATGCCAATTCACAACGTTGTAATGACATTGTCTTTCAACGTTTATTAACGTTAGAATACGAAGGAAGGTTACAACATTCTAATGTATGTGATTCAATGTTGTATTGACGTTAGAATAAGACGTTAGAATACAAAGTCCTAATGACGTTGTAGGAACGTTGAATTTGAACCTAATCAATTAACAGCGTTGTAATGACGTTGTGTTTCAACGTTGTATTGACGTAAGAATAAGATGCTAGAATATAAAGTCCTAATGACGTCCTAGGAACGTTGGTTTTTAACCTAACCAATTAACAACGATCTATTAACGTTATTTTGTGACGTTGTCTCTGCAACGCTGTAACAACGTCATAATAACGTAAGAACAAAAGGTAACCAAACCACAACGTTGCTACAACGTTGTTAAACGTTGTCTGTTTGCTGGGTAATCTACAATTCCCTTCCCAAACAAACTAAATATTCCGTCTGTATCCTTTGATGGCATCTACGAATGAATGCTGATCGATGTAACTTCGTTTATAATGTATACTGAGAAAGTGGTGTTTGTGTATTTGACATAGCTTGTTGCCATTGAGAACGATCGGCACTAATACCTTCTGCTACCTTGAAGGTTTGATGTTGTGGTTCTGACTTTGGTTCTGAATACAACTGTCATTTGCTTCATTTATGATGCAAGGTGACAAGGTACAACAATAACAACTAGACAGCAGTATTTGACATGTGCCTCTCGCGGAAAAAATGCAGTGTAATCGACCTACGCACAGAGTTAATGCAAGCTGAAAGATGTAATGATTCATCTAACTGAGATATCGATAGTAAATAGATATAAAAATGCAGACGTAACTATAGAAAGAAATGTTAACTCGAGGAGGAATCTTAAGTATGAATCATAGAAGCTATCGAGGCTGTCTAAGAAAACAATTTTTGAAAAAGATTCAGTTTAATGGTGGCAATAAGAAAGATATCAGCACATATAGACATTTTAATGACTTATTAGTATATACATAACCCCGATACTTCGCCGATATTAAGTGATGGTGTCGATCAATATTTCTCAGTCTAAGAACAAGATAAGATGGATAGATGTTCCCTAAGAACTAGATAATGAAGTTAATAACAATGAAATAGTTCAAGCTACATGTATACATAGATTGAAATGTGATAAGCCTTGCACGATATGCTGAGGAAATGAACGAGTTTCATAAACATGCAATCCAAAGGGACCGAGTGTAGTATTTTATTTATTACTCAATGACTTAAATAGCGCTAAATTGCAAGAACATCGTTGCTAGTGACGCTCACTTGGAAATAGTCACTAACATTGTGACGTCAACCAAAAACGATTATGACGTCACGCGCTGATTATGACGTTTCGGCAGCACGCGGTGGTATCACACGTTTGTGTAACCAAATCATTGTTATCTAATGAGTGATCTCACCACGGTTGAGTAATAAATATAGAATACTAAACGATGTCCCGTATGATTATGAAACGGATGGTTTGGTATTTTAACGAGCGAAAGCGAGTTAAATACCGATGCCATTCACGAGTTTCGAAACCTGATATCAAACGGGACCGAGTTTACTATTTTATTTATTACTCAATGATGTTAATAGGGCTGAATTAGAAGAAAATCTTTTTTAGTGACACTTTCTTTTGCAGGCGCGCGGCTAACATTGTGACGTCAACCAAAAACGACTATGACGTCACGCGCCGATTATGACATTACGACAACACGAGGTGGTAGCACACATGTATGTAAACAACTCCTTGTTATCTAATGAGTGATCTCACCACGATTGAGTAATAAAGTATTATATAAGATACCAACGGCAATAAAACACAGGCGGTCAATGGGACCTACAGCGTGCTCTATGAGACAATAAAACATGCTCGTGATTTAGTACGTCAGTTAGAGCATCGCCTAGCAATCGTATTTTACGTCACTTTAATTGTTCAGTGAAATTATTACATTATTATATTAATTGCGAGTGAATGTGTTCTACCACGGGAGAATTAATATTTTCCAAATATACCGGTAAATAGAATTGCTGTGCCCCTTGAATTACCTTTAAAAGGTTATATGTAGCATTCTTTATAACCCCACTGCTGTTTGATAATTTGTTCTTGATCAGGTGTGAAATGAACATCTTGTAAACACTACATCTGATCCTTTTTCTTTTTTCAAGAACCTAAATACTTGCTTTCTTTTTGAAGTACCATTTAGGCCTCTACAGTTCAAAGATAATATTTCCTTTGAATGCATTTGATTTATTCATATCTTTTGGTATATTGTCATACAATCTTGTGCACATTGATGATGAATGGTGTATGGAAATGTTTTTTTTGCACGTACATGTAAATTCAAACAAGGAAAAAATAAACTTTAAAAAAGTGTACTTGTGTACATTTCCGACTTCCATTAACTGTAAAAAAAACTACAGAAACTAAAGATATGATCTTTAGATGGTCTCCGTCCATCATTTAGAAATATTAATAACCAAGCAGCAACTGCCATGTTCATCAAAATATAAATAAACCGAAGATCTTCTAATCACGTCTTCGAAAGTGTAATTGCTAAAAATAAATCTAGTCATGTGATGTAAACAAGTCATAATGTTGTATAGTCACGTGATGAGCACGTGACACGGTATTTAAAGCCTACATATCCATGTAGAGATGTCTAGAATTGTTACACATTTAATCAAAACTCCATCGATATTTGAGAAGAATAAGGTCTGATAATTGAATTCACACGTAATCAGACACTTGTCATACGAATATAGTCATGTTTTGTAAATAAATTGTGATAATGTATCCTCACATGATGAGCACGTGACACGATATTTATAGCTTGTAGAGATATATCTAGAATTTTAACATATTATATCAATCATAACTACATTGATGGTTGCAAAGAATGTTAATGTCTAATGTTTGACTCAAGTTATCATACACTTGCAACATGAGTAAAGAACATACTTATTTTTATAACGTAGAAATAAATGCATTTGTTCATGATAAAATCAGGCTTAATCGAAAGAAATCCCACAATGATCATCATAATTTATCACATAAATAAAGTTTTATGAATCTTTCATTATAGAGTACTAATTAAAAGCTGTTGCTAACAATATTACATCCTTCGAATGTAAGTGTAGTTGATAACAAGCGAAAAAGTGAGCGTGGCTCACTAATACCCCCGACTGTTAAAGTTTGACATTTTTATTTTACTTATAGAGAGAGGTGTCTGCACACCTAAGGATTGATAAGCTATGAAATGTATTTGCTAAGATTAAACTGTTGTGAAAAAGGTAGGACAAGTCTCGATCTTCATGTAAAAAAGGTGGTTAAGTAAAAATAGGAATAATAGTAACTTGAAAAGGTATTGGTAACATAATACACTACTGCTATTACCACTGATTTCAACTTTATTTTGGAAATTAATCCATGATAATGATTCATTCAAGTGACTTTAAGCAACAGGTACATGGAAGCACACCCCTGGAGGCACAGTGAGAGATATACAGCAGTTTATGGCTGAAAGGAAAGAAAACTTAACTTTTCCCAAAATATAACCAGTGGAAATATAAAATAGTAAAATCAACAAGAACACAGAAGTAGCTTTTGGTGAAAGTGACATGAAAAAGAAAATGATGAAGTCAACATATCACAACACCGAAGTAGATTCATTCATTCTAACTATGAATAAAATTTGTTTTTAAAAATCGCCAAAAATTCAAACATTCACCAAATCGTGTTACATTTTGTAATCCACCGCTCTCAGTGGTGAAAAAGACATGTGGCAAATTTGAAAAGGATAAGATGAATTGTTTTTTTCTGTTATTGATCGGAAAAAAATGCTCAGAATTTGACTAAGTTAAAAAATACAACAATTCGCCAAAAATTCAAAAATTCACCAATTCGGTTTAAACTTCGCACTGCACATCTCCTAGTGGTGAAGAAGACATGTACCAAATTTGAAAAGGAAGAGATGAATAGTTTTTCTGTAATCGATCGGACAAAAAGTGTCTTCGGACGGACAGACGGACGGAATCAGTGGTATTACTATATACCCCCGACCTTTATAGGTCGGGGGTATAATAAATACCTGTTGTAAGAATTCCAATAATCCATTGAATAACTACACGTCCCTATGAAATAAATAATGTTTTTACTCGTAGCAAAAGGTTCGACGATTTATGTAAATCGTGGTTTCTTTCCAAGAAATGAATTATGTTTTCTAGTCTGTGAAGAAGCGCACATAGTCTCACGTAAATTTTTAACACAGTCATTTTCCGTTGTAAACATGAAGTCTATGCAGTGTTCGCATTGAATAACACGTAAAAAGCGTCAACATGAAATAAAATGTAGGTCTAGCTGTAATACATCCGCACTTGGGATATGTTCACATTTCGTCCACGATTAGGATTAGGTAACGATTGGATCCTCTTCCAGGCCAATGTCCATCCACTGACTGTCTTTGTTTCACCGGTAGCACAGTTTTATGTCGATCCCCTTTTCCACTATTTTCGTCTGTACGCCATACTGCTTCCGCAGGTAGAATGCATGTGAGGCAAGCTTTCCGCGAAATTTCTTCAATTTTACAGGCAAGTCTGTACGGATACTTGTGTATTGTTTTCGAAAAGTTTCTGTCGATTTGGGCCTATAGCGTTGAAAACTCGCTGCCTATCTGTCACCCGGACAAACTTTACCACTATAAGTAGTGGCATTTGTGCTGATCTCTCGGTTGTTGCGAAGCGGGGAAGACGGTGAATATTTACAAAATCCAATTGCGCTGAATTTTCAATGTTCATATTGGCGAACAATTTTCTGACTTCAGTTTCAGCGTTCTTCTCGTTTGGTATTCCGTATACCAACAGGTTTTGTTTCCTGGAAAACGTTTCAAGCAACAAGTCTTTCTTTTCTATCACGTCTGCCATTTCTTTCGTTGCAAGTTTAAGTGTTTCTATTTCTTTACGATTTTCGTCAATTGCGTCTGAATTAAAAGACACGGTTTCCGCTACTTCTTTTACTTTCGTGTTTGTTTTCTCTATTTCTTTATGTATTTTATCAATTTTCTCAGAAAGTTTATCTGAATGTTTGTTAAGTTCAGCAGTGAAGAACTTGTTTAGATCTGTGTCTGCCATGCGGTCTTCGTTGCTCGTCTTTTTAATCGGTGAAATGTTCTGTGTATCTGCTCTGAATCTATCCAAATTGGTTGCAGTTGATGTTTGTGGCGTCTCTTTATTCTTATTTTGACCTCTTGTCGCTGCCATGGTCAATAACTTAGGCTGATGTCAGTCGATTTGGAAGGAGCTCTCCGAGGCACATCTTATCGCGCGCAGAGCATAACCGGAAGTCCTGGGTCCGCTTTTGTTCATTATCTATATTAATGATAACTTCCGGTTGTCCCTAAAGAAGGTAAAGACATATTTGAAAAACTTTAGCAACACAGCTCGTTAACGCAACAGGCCTATAATTAGAACAGTCGTGTTCATCACCCTTCTTATATAGCGGAATAACGGCGGCTAGTTTAAAGATAAAGGGAATGTTTTATTCCGTAGTGATAAATTAAACAGTCTGGTTAACAAAGGAGTTAAAGAATATGCGGTAAATTTCAGTATTTTATTTCCAATTCCATCAGGCCCCGTGGCTTTCGAAATATCTAGACTCATTAGAATATCGCGAACATCATCATCACTAATCGTCACTATTGACATAATTTCATCGATTTCAATGGGTTCAACATCAGGCAGATGGGCGTTAGGGTAATCAACTTTAGACTGTTCTGAGAAGAACGTATTACCGTAAGTACATTTGCAATATCCCGAGGAGTGTCATAAACTACGTTGTTATAAACAATCGACGGAAATGACGACTTTACAGAATCATTTGTTTTTACATAATGTTTTACTAATCGCCACCACATTTTAGTACCATGAGTAGTATTAACAGTTTCAGCTATTTTTGCATCGAATGCACGTTTTGCATTCCTTAGCGTTGAAATTACTTTATTACGGAGTTCTCTGAACTTACACCAGCCATTTGGAAAGTTTTGTTTTTTAGCTTTCTTATGTATGCGGTTACGCTTTCTTATCAGGGATCGGATTTCATTATTCATCCATGCAGGACCGTTTGTTCTAATTGTTCTAATTGTTCTTATTCGGGATACATTTATCCATTATATTTAGTATTTAGATGATGTAACATTTTCAGTAACGTTATCTAAGTTTCCTGTAGAGAACAACATGTCAGAGTTGATCGCTTTGACACTCTCATTCATGCCATTAACATCCGCTGAAGAATAATCGTAAATTTTTCTTTTGAATAAATGATTGTTATACATGTATATAGTTTCTGCTATAGTAAGATACACCGGGCAATGATCGCTGCATATTTGATCTAATACACCAGAATCTCTAACATCGCCCATATGAGATACACATATCAAATCGATCAGAGTTTTGCTGTTAGCAGTTATTCTAGTAGCATTCTTGATTAATTGTTCAAGGCCGTGAACACTTTGTATATTGTCTATCTTAGTAGGTTTTCCATAAAGAATGTCAGTATTGAAATCACAGGTTATTATCGTGTGCATGTTTAGATCGATTGCCTATTGATTCATCGATTAAATTCCAATATTCGTAACTCCGGTCGGCACGATAAAAAGTTCTAATTATATAATGTCTTGTTTTACATTTCATCTGTATCCATATCGCCTCAAGCCCGACTACATCTAAATCAGACGTTACTGACGCATACATGGTATCTTTTACATAGACTGCTACACCGCCACCTCGAGTTGGTCTGTCTTTACGGAAAGGTAGATGGAAACCGTGGATTCTTATATCAGTGTTGTTTATATCGGAAGTTAGCCAAGTTTCTGTCAAGCATATAACATCATAGTATCCAAATTCAATTCTTAATATATCTAATTTTTCTTTAAGACTTCGAATATTTAGATGTAAAATTTGTAAGTCATTTAGGACTTTAGGCCCTGGATTAGGATGAATGTCTCCACAACACAATATCAATAACGACAGCATTATCGAGTGAGTGAGTTGGGGTTTAACGCCGCTTTCAAGAGAATTTCACCTATATCGCGGCTGCTAGTATTATGGCAGGGAGAAAGCCCACAACGCCATGTGGCTATGCACTGTGGTGAAACCTGCGAGCAACGGCTGGAACTAGCGAACCATGGGTGGTACTACGCTGAAATTCAGTGTAGCATTGCACCCAAACCTTACTGCGTGTAGAACAGTTCTCTACTGCAGACAAAGTTACCGTGCCCGTGGCGGGATTCGAACACCGGACCTCTTGTTCCGAAGCCGAACGCGCTAACCACTGAATAGGTCAGAGTAAGCGACCGTTCATGAGTATACAACAGCAGGATCAAGAATAGCAAGATGCACGTGCATGTTTGTAGGCTGAGTGAAGGAAGTGTTGAGCGTGTTCGCCGAGATTAGGATTATGTTGATGGATATTTACTGTGATTGGAAATTCTAAAAAATGTATTTATCAGTTATTTGATAATATGTTATATGTACATTTATGTATTTAATGTGGTTCATTATTAACTGCCCTATCAGCTGTCTATTGCAATGAACATTAATGTTAACTGAAGTGATATAAATGTTATACCACCATGTGAAAGTAATTCATACAAATCATGTGTAACTAAGTGCACGTTCGTATGACAACAAACGTAATAATCACGTGTAACTAAGTGCACGGTCGTATGACAACAAACGTAATACTCACGTGTAACTAAGTGCACGGTCGTATGACAACAAACGTAATATCTACTGTGTTACTTGTTCAAGAGAAAGTACATGTAATTCATGCAAATCACGTGTAACGTAGTGCACGGTCGTATGACAACAAACGTAATATCTATTAAATAACTTGTTCAAGAGAAAGTAATTCATATAAATCACGATATATTAATATGGTTTTAACAATATTTATTCATGTACTCAGGTACAGGGGAATCAACATACAGGGTTAACGCTATATAAATGTTTCTCCCCAAAAGAAAAAGAAAACAGGATAATTACATCATAAATACAATCATACATACATTAATGTAGAAAAGCACAACATCATTTTACATGACATTCAGTGCATCTGATGTGATTGATATTTTCTTATTTGAGTGTGCCAGAGATTTCCCCATTGCATATATCCTTTCCCCATGTCGAGTTTGTTTTATTCTTTATTTGGATTTAGATTTTCTGAGTAAATGCCTATGGCAGTTACGTTTTGTTTATTAGCTGCAGCATCCGAGAAGATGGTAATGTCGTGTTTATGTGTTTTAAGGTATTCATCAATTTCTTCTTTTGAAATTTCTGTAGTTCAGTTTAGTTTAGTTTAGTTTAGTTTAGTATTGGTTGGAATGATAATTTTAAAAGATGTTTAAAAGATGAGCTAAATGTTTGAAATGGTTGTTTTCTATTTGAAAATACATCAATTCAAATTTATTTTGTCAATCATGCGATATTTGCCTGAAATTATTTGGGGTACAATTTGCTTTTTTATGCTAAATTTGTTTTCTGGGTTCTGGCATTTATATAATCCTGTACAATTCTTCTTCTTCTCTTGGAGATTTTACTGTACAATGTTATATATTTTGTTTATATACTAACCAAAAGTTATCTTTGTCTTTATTAAGTGGTTCGAGTTAGAAACAGAATATAACTAAATCCTCTCCAAACAAAAGATGTAAGACAAGCTAGGTGTAATTTATTAAACAGGTCGGTTAGGCCAGGTAAGTAGATAGACAGTTCACTCTTCGCAGTGGATACACGCTGTGACACTAATTAGCCCTCCTGTGACCTCCTTTGATCAAATGGTTCTAAGCCGGGAATGCTAAATGCAAGACCAGTAGCCTTGTTATGCATGAATGAACCCTGAGCGTCAAAATGAGGAGAGATATAGTGTTTATTAATGTGTCATACATCCAGAGTAATTTATACATGTTGATGCAATAAAATGTATGAGCGGGTAGTGATTCGAAGCAGAATGAATGCATTCATTACACATGCAGACAATGTTCATAAACAACAATCATGTGCACATATTCTTTATTGAATAAGAATACGTTTAAACCATATGATTATGCTATAGCTGGTTGTTTTTCTGTCCAATGCTCGTGTGTTTGTTAATGTATGTTTGTACTGGTGAGGTTTTAATATAAGCAACAGCACAACATTAAATAAAGGTGAATAAATGTAATAGAATAACAGTAATTTACAACATTTGATTTTCACAAGGAAATTAGTTCAAGAAACATTTAGGTAAAATAGTAATGCACTGAAAGGATGATATTTGTTATTATTTATTTCTCAACATCTATTCAACTATATTACGACTAAATCATTAAACACAATTGTAATGTTGTTACACCATGCATCTTACAATATTGATATCATGCATATATTCTTATATTTTAATTTTACACACAACACTAGTATACTGTTATCATCGAATATTAAAAGATATCATACCTGGTTAAAGGGATAAATCCAATCAAAAGCATACTTTCTGCATGTACATTTGGTATCCATATTGACTTGCGAGCCATGCTGACACACACTACAACACTACACACACTGAGAGAAGAATGATAAGATTTGTATCAACGCGAAATTGTCATTTCTATCTTGTACATTTTATCCATTGTATTCCTTTACTTGTTTATGTAAACATATGCCATTCTCGTGATTTTGTTCATGTGTTATTGTTAAGGAGAGGTATTTATATAAGCCATCAGGCTTGTTTACCGATCCGATCCTTTTCATGGAATAAAATACGTTTAAAACACACTACAACACGCTACACAATAAGCACGGGCGTTTCGTTCAAACATGCTTACATAGCAACTGTTTACAACAAGTCACTAAAACGAATATGGAAAACACTTATCTAATATTATCTTTTGCTGGTAATTTGTAATTATTTCCAGTCTCACGTAGTAGCTATTCACCATTGGTTTCAACAGTATTATATTGCCTTTGATTTATTTTATACTTATTCATTTTTAACTTCACATACACATTTTCTGTTCGTGTCTTGGGGATTTCTATTTGTTTGTGTGGTGTTAACTAAAATGTGAATAAAATTTTAAATACTTCAGTTATTTGCATCTGTATATTTATTCTCAATGTGAGGTCAGGTCATACCTTCATGATCAACCAATCACATTCTCCGGTGTTTGGAGTCTTGTTTGTATTTAGTTTTTCCTTTCTGATTTTAAAACCGCACGCTACGTCCATTCCTTTCACACATGTACATATGTTTAAACATAAGTTATATTTGCATTATGGTATCAACAACTCATTAACTGTTTACTATTCTCGTTGTCCTAATTGTTCATTGAAAAGAACATTCCAAAAGAAGCAAACTTCACTCGCAGCACTGCCCACTGCCTTCTGCTATTGATGTTTGTAAGACAGTTCGATGGGGGTTGACATAACCCAGTATAGGATGGCAGTTGGGCTATTTGCTGCTGTTACATCAAGACGAAATAGTCGCCGCTTTGATAGTTTTACATGTTTTTGCATAGTCCTTTGCATAATGATATCTTTGTTGCTTATATGCTGTGGAGATGTTCATCCACATCCGGGTCCAGGTCTTAGCATTATCCATTTGAACATACGTAGTTTAAAGGGATAAAACTGATCTACTAGCTGCCGAGTATAGTCATTATGATGTTATTTGCCTGTCTGAGACTTGGTTAAGTGCCGACGTACTAAACGATTCTATACTTATACCAGGTTACCACCTACAACTGTAAAGACAGACCTTCAAGGGGAGGAGGGGTAGCGATGTATCTTAGGGATAAATTGTACTTTAAACATGCAACAGATCTAGATATTCCCGACTTGGAAGCTATATGGGTTGAAGTCATTACAAACAAAAACAAAGTTCTTATTGTAACTTTCTTCATAGCTGATTTAAGCAATGATAGATGATTCGTTTGCAATGGCTGCTAATAGAAATGTTAGGTTGTTTATTTTAGGCGATTTCAATGCAACTTTGTACTTCGACATATTCTTCATGTTAATTGTTGTCAGGAAACTACAATGGCTGTCGTTCACGTTATCATGAAAACAATCAGCTCAACTGGATGTTCATAAATTTTAATGCAATCCACATTAGAAATTTGTTCTGAAGAATAATCATAAGTATTTGTAACGATAATGATTAAATTGACTTATGGGTTTATCTATTTAAATCGACTCCATTCCATTCAATTTCCCGATGACGATATGTAATTGTTATTTTCCCAAACGGTGTTCGCATTTCATAGCGTATTGTAAGATTAAGGGCGATCTCTTTTAAGTTATTTTGTGATTGTCAAAATGATTTTTCTTAGAAAATCCATACGAATATTGTTTTAACAGTCCTGATCTATTCTCTTTGAATAATTGATTTGTGATGGCACACACACACACACACACACACACACACACACACACACACACACACACACACATATATATATATATATATATATATATAGAAAAGAGTAAACATCAGATGGTTTTGACTGGATCAATCTTCTTTAATACAATACGATGAGCTCATTTCGACCAGTATATCGGTCTTTTCAAGTATGGTTAACATTCGGAAGATTGCATATTTATGTATGAACAAAAACAATAGCATGTTGTAATGCTCAACATATTGACACGTCAGTGTATTGACTTCCAAATCAGTCATTGTCTTTCAATCATGTTCGTGAATTGCCTCGAGGTCTTCAATTGGGTGTCACTCCAGGACAATGAGGTCTCTGAGGGTTAACGAGTTCATTGTGTGTCCTTGATTACATGTAAAACAATATATATATATATATATATATATATATATATATATATATATATATATATATATATATATATATATATATATATCCTTTGAATGTATCGACCTTCACAAAGAAAGACGGAGCCAAAAACGAACAGTAACTAATTCATTCGTCACCGGCACAATAGAAAACGTGCTCGGCCGAATGTATCTTTCTTTGAATGAAGTAATTAAATCCCTGACATTGGGCAAACTCACTGAAATTGGGTAAGAACTCATTTATGATACAATGTATCGTAGCGAATCGATTTTCAACCTTTTGTATCGTGTAAGCCATAAAATCGTCATGCACCGGTGTATCGCTGTATCGTTGCACCCTTAGTCGATTCCAACGGCAAACTAATTGCCGATTGGGTCATAAATAACAAGTTCGTAATCCATAACACTAACATACCAATAAGGTTCGATAGCTACAGGGACACTATGTCCGCTATCGATTTAACAATCACCACCCCGGTCATCGCTAGCAATACGATGATTCCTGGGGAAGTGATCATTTTCCAATTCTTATCACCCTTACTAACTTTGTTCCATCAAATAACACAAACATTGAAAATTGCCCCCAAAACCCTAAATTTCATTACAACAAGGCTGACTGGGATAAATTCAATGCACTTTGCAACCAACTAAACCCAGCAGACCTTGAAAATAAAGACCCCGAAACCTTTTCCAATAACTTCACTAATGCTATCATAAATGCTGCCAAACAATCCATCCCCTTCTCCGCCCCCAAAATCTCTAAACCTACAGTTCCCTAGTGGACTGAGGAAATTAGAGCTGCGCGCGGACAGCGTAAAGCAGCCTTTAGGGAGGCAAAGCGCAACACTTCAAAATTACCTTATGCTAGGCAATTAAAAAATTAAGTAACCTTTCTCATAAAACAAACCAAAACACAACACTGGGAAAAATTCTGCGAGGAGTTGAATGGCAGGGCCAATTCCAAAGAAATTTGGAATAAACTTAGAGTCATACGTGGCGGCAAACGCCACCTATAAATAATCTCCAAAAACCTAAAGATAAAGCTAGCGCAAGTGCATCACACTTTGCTACAGCAAGCAGCAATAGTAATAACTCTCCGGAGTTCTTACAACACAAACATAACACCGCAAGCACCGCAAAACAACCAACAGACAACAAACCAATCAACAAAGCATTCACTATGGAGGAGCTTCACTTTGTATTTAAGAGCCATCACGGATGTTGATGAAAATATCAAAAAATTTCCAAAAATCTATCTCCGTGAAATAAATACACTTAATTTTTCCCTAATCTTTCCAACTTAAAATAAGCCGAGAAATTGCATTAATTAGTAAAGGTATTTTCCAGTCTAAATATAGATCCAGTCTATTATTTTCAAGCGCAAAGCATTATGGTCTAGCTCACACACAGTAAACAAAGACACGAAAGAATAAAAAAAAATATGAGCACTGAAAGAAATCGAACTATATAATTTTTTGATGGTTATTTATTTACCATTTCATTTAATTATGTATTTGCTACAGATATTGGAATAATTGTTTTACCCAACTAGGTATTTTGCTTGAATTTTATAATTAATGAGAGTAAAAATTTGTCATAATTTGCTGATCTTATCTCAATAAAAAGAACATTAAACAGGATATAATTTGTATATTCTCAGGACATTTAGAAACACAGTTTGAAAAGCAATCGTCACATTCAGTAATGTGTGACAAGGGTACTTTGCAAGAGAGACACGTGCAGCACGTGCAGCACATGGGTTGTTATGGCGACTTGCGCTCGAGACGAGCCTTCACGCTTCGGAAGCGCTTGCTGTTTGTGTAGTACGTATTACGCAAAAAAGGGGACTCTGTTTATATACGTCAGATACCCGTAGCCCGCTAGTCGATGTGATACTTCTCTTTGAAACCAAATTGCAATACATTGTCGTGATATGAAAATTATTTAACATATGCCATGTTGTAGATAAAAGATTTCTCTGGCGAATGACGTTATAAGTATATTTTCCAAAAAATTGAAACACTAACATCCGTGATGGCTCTTTAAATAATAGGAAAAAGGGAACGGCCCCAGGGCTAGACCTAACTTTCTACCAAATAATTAGGAAGCTACCCCCCTCCACCCTTAATATTCTCCTAAATCTCTATAACACCATTTGGCAACAGGGCAAGCTTCCAACCAACTGGAAGGAAGCTTTAGTAATACCAATTCCTAAACCAAATAAACCCTCTGGGGACACCAATTCCTATAGGCCCATCTCCCTTACCTCAAATCTCTGTAAAGTAATGGAATCGATGGTAAAACATCGCCTCCAATCTCACCTAAACACCAATCCCTTAAACAACGACTGGCTTCACTCCGGGTCGTTCTACCTTAAACAATCTTGATATTAAAGTAGGCCAAAACAAAAAGCACTATACACTTGCAATCTTCCTGGATTTTCCCAAAGCTTTCGATATGGTGTGGCATAATGGCCTCATCCAAAAAATAACTAAAAAAGGCCTTTCAGGCAACATAATTAATTACATCCAGGATTTCCTACACAATAGGCAAATAACTGTCGGGGTCGAAAACAAAACATCTGAAAAATTTCTTTTGGAAAATGGAACCCACAAGGCAGCTTCATTAGCCCCACTTTAATCAATATCATGGTGGATGACCTTTTCGAAGGCATCTCACCAAAAATAAACACCTCCAAATTTGCAGACGACGGTGCCCTATGGGCACGTTGTAACAACCTCCATACTTCTACCACCTTACTCCAATCCGCACTAAATAAAGTCTACCAATGGGTCGACAAATGGGGCTTTAAACTAAATAGGGGTAGTATTTAAACATAAATATATGCGCCCTATCTCCCCTAATCTTTACCTAAAAAATAACAAAATAAACTTCCAAAAACAAACTAAATTTTTAGGGCTAATTTTTGACGGGCATCTCACATGGGAAGCTCATGTCAAAGATTCTAAACTTAGATGCTCGAAAGACCTTAATGTCATGAGAGCAATCTCCGGCACAGGCTGGGGAGCAAATAGGCAAACCTTACTCCAACTCTATACCTCCCTTATAAGGTCCAAATTGGACTACGGCGCTCCTATATATAACTCCCTAATACCTACTCTCATCAACTCCCTTAATTCTATCCAATACCAGGCATTAAAGTTAGCCACCCGCACTCAAAAGGGCACCTCACTCGAACCACTCCTAGCCCTAACTGGTGAAATTCCCCTCGCAACAAGACCGGACCAACTCACCTTAAACTTCTGGGCTGGAACTTCAGAGGACCCTCTTATAAGGGATATGCTTAGCAGCATACCCTCTAAATTCTTTAAAGCTTTATTCAATAAATACCCACTCCGCGCACCCATCTCTCATCGCGTAAATTATCTTATATCCCAAGCTGAGATGGGCCATATTAAACTCCCCACAAAATATGCAGGGCTTCACCCTATCCCCCCACTTCCGGCTCCCAAAATAAATAACTTCTAAACCAAACCCTCAACTCGCGCAAACAACCGCACTTCACTACATACAGGAACACTGGTCCGACTGGTGTCACATTTACACAGACGGGGTCCTTGGAAGCACGCACAACAGGTGTAGGCATAAATTTCGAACATCCACAACCTTCCTCATACTCCAATAGGCTTCCCAACGACCAATCGGTCTACACTGTTGAGCTTATGGCTATCGCATTTGCCCTAAGCCATCAAAATTTTAAAAACCAGGACAAAATTCTAATCCTTTCGGACTCAATCAGTGC
Source organism: Gibbula magus (assembly GCA_936450465.1). NCBI lineage: Eukaryota > Metazoa > Mollusca > Gastropoda > Trochida > Trochidae > Gibbula > Gibbula magus. The sequence continues at coordinate 35,375,283 of OW388299.1, forward strand.
TTTAGAAGCACTCAAAAACAAATCTACCAAAAACCGACCTGGTTTAATTTCCAAAATTCTTCATACCATCCAATCTCTTAACAATCAGGGCAAGGCAGTAAAACTCCTATGGTTACCAGCCCATGTCGGCATATTTGACAACGAAAAAGCCGACAAAGCAGCAAAGGAGGGTCATAAACTTCCAAATTCACTTCCTTTTTACCATTCGAAACAAGAGGCAAAAAGCCTTTCAAAATCTTATGTAAAGCAGGCATGGCATAAGCAATATTCAAACTCCACCAATGCTCACCATACCAAACAAATTATCCCTAAAGCACTAGGCAAACACAAATTTACTCCAAAAACAAAAATATTGATAGGGCAATATTTAAGCTCCAAACGGGGAATACTAAACTAAATTCCCATCTCCATAAAAACAAACTAAAAGCCTCACCCACATGCCCACACTGCCCACAAGCAGAAACAATCCCCCACATTCTCACAGAATGCCCACAGTATGCGGCCTTCCGCCAAACACTCAACTTAACTCTAAGGGCCAACAACATCCCACCACAAAACATTAATCTAATATTAAATCCAAACAATAACCAAAATACCTTCCAAGCATTAGGCACTTATCTCAAAGATTCGGACCTCCTGGCCCGAATCTAAAAACATAAACAAACTCAAATCATAACCTCACAACTCATACCTCCTCCACCCCTCTCCACCCCCGGCTTAACCAAAACTAGGCTATTCCAAATTTCAAAATTTCGAAATTTTCCTTGAAAAAACCTTTTCGACCATGGCATCAACATTATCCAATTTCGGAAACTTTTCGAAACTTTATTAAAGGCCCTAGTAGCCGGAGTGGGAAATCAGCTCCACTGGAAACCGCTCGTAAAATCTCAAAGAGAAGAAGAAGTTGCGAAAGGACTTTGGTTGAAGAAGGGCAAGTTTTGCAATCCTATGGTTCAAAGTTCTAACATTGATAGGGCAATATTTAAGCTCCAAACGGGGAATACTAAACTAAATTCCCATCTCCATAAAAACAAACTAAAAGCTTCACCCACATGCCCACACTGCCCGCAAGCAGAAACAATCCCCCACATTCTCACAGAATGCCCACATATGCGGCCTTCCGCCAAATACTCAACTTAACTCTAAGGGCCAACAACATCCCACCACAAAACATTAATCTAATATTAAATCAAAACAATAACCAAAATACCTTCCAAGCATTGGGCACTTATCTCAAAGATTCGGACCTCCTGGCCCGAATCTAAAAACATAAACAAACTCAAATCATAACCTCACAACTCATACCTCCTCCACCCCTCTCCACCCCCGGCTTAACCAAAACTAGGCTATTCCAAATTTCAAAATTTCGAAATTTTCCTTGAAAAAACCTTTTCGACCATGGCATCAACATTATCCAATTTCGGAAACTTTTCGAAACTTTATTAAAGGCCCTAGTAGCCGGAGTGGGAAATCAGCTCCACTGGAAACCGCTCGTAAAATCTCAAAGAGAAGAAGAAGTTGCGAAAGGACTTTGGTTGAAGAAGGGCAAGTTTTGCAATCCTATGGTTCAGAGTTCTAACATTGATAGGGCAATATTTAAGCTCCAAACGGGGAATACTAAACTAAATTCCCATCTCCATAAAAACAAACTAAAAGCTTCACCCACATGCCCACACTGCCCGCAAGCAGAAACAATCCCCCACATTCTCACAGAATGCCCACAGTATGCGGCCTTCCGCCAAATACTCAACTTAACTCTAAGGGCCAACAACATCCCACCACAAAACATTAATCTAATATTAAATCCAAACAATAACCAAAATACCTTCCAAGCATTAGGCACTTATCTCAAAGATTCGGACCTCCTGGCCCGAATCTAAAAACATAAACAAACTCAAATCATAACCTCACAACTCATACCTCCTCCACCCCTCTCCACCCCCGGCTTAACCAAAACTAGGCTATTCCAAATTTCAAAATTTCGAAATTTTCCTTGAAAAAACCTTTTCGACCATGGCATCAACATTATCCAATTTCGGAAACTTTTCGAAACTTTATTAAAGGCCCTAGTAGCCGGAGTGGGAAATCAGCTCCACTGGAAACCGCTCGTAAAATCTCAAAGAGAAGAAGAAGTTGCGAAAGGACTTTGGTTGAAGAAGGGCAAGTTTTGCAATCCTATGGTTCAAAGTTCTAACATTGATAGGGCAATATTTAAGCTCCAAACGGGGAATACTAAACTAAATTCCCATCTCCATAAAAACTAACTAAAAGCTTCACCAACATGCCCACACTGCCCGCAAGCAGAAACAATCCCCCACATTCTCACAGAATGCCCACAGTATGCGGCCTTCCGCCAAATACTCAACTTAACTCTAAGGGCCAACAACATCCCACCACAAAACATTAATCTAATATTAAATCAAAACAATAACCAAAATACCTTCCAAGCATTAGGCACTTATCTCAAAGATTCGGACCTCCTGGCCCGAATCTAAAAACATAAACAAACTCAAATCATAACCTCACAACTCATACCTCCTCCACCCCTCTCCACCCCCGGCTTAACCAAAACTAGGCTATTCCAAATTTCAAAATTTCGAAATTTTCCTTGAAAAAACCTTTTCGACCATGGCATCAACATTAACCAAATTCGGCAACTTTTCGAAACTTTATTAAAGGCCCTAGTAGCCGGAGTGGGAAATCAGCTCCACTGGAAACCGCTCGTAAAATCTCAAAGAGAAGAAGAAGTTGCGAAAGGACTTTGGTTGAAGAAGGGCAAGTTTTGCAATCCTATGGTTCAAAGATCTAACATTGATAGGGCAATATTTAAGCTCCAAACGGGGAATACTAAACTAAATTCCCATCTCCATAAAAACAAACTAAAAGCTTCACCAACATGCCCACACTGCCCGCAAGCAGAAACAATCCCCCACATTCTCACAGAATGCCCACAGTATGCGGCCTTCCGCCAAATACTCAACTTAACTCTAAGGGCCAACAACATCCCACCACAAAACATTAATCTAATATTAAATCCAAACAATAACCAAAATACCTTCCAAGCATTAGGCACTTATCTCAAAGATTCGGACCTCCTGGCCCGAATCTAAAAACATAAACAAACTCAAATCATAACCTCACAACTCATACCTCCTCCACCCCTCCCCACCCCCGGCTTAACCAAAACTAGGCTATTCCAAATTTCAAAATTTCGAAATTTTCCTTGAAAAAACCGTTTCGACCATGGCATCAAAATTATCCAATTTCGGAAACTTTTCGAAACTTTATTAAAGGCCTTAGTAGCCGGAGTGGGAAATTAGCTCCACTGGAAACCGCTCGTAAAATCTCAAAGAGAAGAGGAAGTTGCGAAAAGACTTTGGTTGAAGAAAGGCAAGTTTTGCAATCTTGTTGTTCAAAGTTCTAACATTGATGGATTTATATGTTTCCAATTTGTGTTCTTGTGTATTTGGATATTCATATTGTTCGCTTGGATAAGGTGATAAGGTAAGTTTCTTTCATTAATTCTTAATATTTGATACTTGATTTGATTAACAAATATTATTCATTGAAAACATTGATGTTTGTTTATTTCATAAGTCAGAAGGCCATGGGCCCATATGACAAACAGTTGCAATACATTCAGCATTAGGTATACAATACAATACGACACGAAAACAAAACAGACAGAACAAAGTTGATTAAACATACAGATGTGATATGTAAGTACCAATGTACAAAAAAAGTACATACACGCTGGTGTAAGTACGTCCGAACAAGTACACACACACCTTCACACAAGGACATACATAAACACATAATCATACATGTTTCACACACATCCATAATTACACAGTCACGCATACATACATATGCTCATACATATGCTCATACATACATACATACATACATATATACATACATACATACATAACTACATACATAATACATAACTACATACATACATACATGCAAACACACACACATACATACATACAATACATACAATACATACAATACATACAATACATACATCCAATTTATACATATGACATTTGAAGTTTTGAGGCATGGTAAATAAATTTGGATAGATTTATAATTGTTTTCACACTTTTCGTAGACATTAAATTTTGGAAATTTTCTTTACATGGATTCAAGTAGTGCTTTGAAGGTAGGTATCTAATTCGTAGTTGTAGATAGGCTGGGCATACCAATAAAAAGTGATATTCACTTTCCACGAAGTCGCTTCCATGCCGTAAACAGTATTTACATAATCGTTGTACTGGGTCCAGTCCAATATGTCTTCCTGTTTCGATTTTTAAATTATGGCATGAACATCTAAATTTTGTCAGTGATCGACGGAAAGTCACATTTTCAATATGAAGTAGATATAATTCAACATCCAAAGTATGTTTAAAGGTTGCATAGGCACTTAATTTAGAAAGTGAATTTATAGAGCTGTGCCATCGTTGGAAATCGCAGTCTATTAACCGTTGTTTGAACTCACAAAGAAAATGATCCATATTTCCAACATCTTGGGTTATCCAACTGTATCCGAATCCATGTTGAAATAGTATATTCTTCACATAAGTAACCCATGACAGACGGTTGACTTCATTTAGGTTCAATAGCATATTATATGTTTGTTTTGGTAATCTTTTATCATTCATCCTCATTATTTTTATCCAGTATTAAATACATTTCGTGGTATAGATTATTGACAGTGGATGTCTTCCTGTTTCCCCTAATACGGCATCGGTTGTGGCAGAGTTTGGAAGTGACAAGATACGTTTAATGAATTTAATTTGTACTCTTTCAATGTGCCCAAAATATTGACATCCCCATATTTCAGCTCCATATAACAACACGGGGAGAACAATAGAGTCAAAGAGTTTTAAATCTGTTGTTATGTCGAGCCCTCCGCATTTCTTGTTAATTTTATAAATTAAAAGACATATCTTCTCTGCTTGTGCTGCGAGTGTCATGATACACTTAGTCCAGACGAGTTTGGGTGTGAATGTCATTCCTAGATATTTGTAACAGGAAATTGTTGCGATTTCTTTGCCTTTATAAAACCACTTCTCGTTTCTTCTCAATGGGCCTCCATTTCTAAAAACCATAACTAGGGACTTTTGTAGATTTAAATTTAGACCCCATTTGTCACAAAAAGTTGAAACACAGTTTATCTGTTCTTGAAGTCGACCAACTGAATCCGAGGAGTTTGCAACGTCATCGGCATATAGAAGAGATATGAGGTTGGGGTATTCTTGTGAAATGAATATTCCTCTGCAGTTCGCCAAGTCCATTTCGTTGACAAGTTCATTAATATATAACGAGAACAGGAGTGGTGATACCATACATCCCTGTCTTGTTCCAATGCAACAGTTAAAGAAATCTGTAAGGCCGTTTTTAGTTTTTATACAAGATGATAACTTTTCATACATATTTCGAAGTACATGTAGTACATTTCCATGTAATCCATAATTAATCAGGCGATACCAGAGATGAGAGTGGTTGATACAGTCAAACGCTTTCGAGAAGTCTATGAAGAAACAGTAGAACCGTCCTCCTCGCTTGGAAAGATATTTTCGTATAATCCCTTGAAGTGTAAACATGTTATCAATAGTCGCATATCCTTTACGGAATCCAGCTTGGTTTTCATGTAGGATGTTATTAAACTCAGCCCACAAAAACATTAACCTGAAAGGAACCGATAAACAACAACCAAGCCATATTGAAATCGATGAATTTGACGACTGTAATTTGAGTGTCAATTATATTTATTATAAACTTGCTTGTCCATATATTGTGTTTTCTAAACCGAATATTGTTAAACCTTATAGTAAATACTGACAAAGTAAATTAGTGATATGCTTTTGTTTATCGTGGTCTCGCTACCCTCTGAAATGTGATTTAATGTTATTGTTGAGAAAATAAATAAATTGTTAATTGTAACATTGTCGTTCAATATTCATAACCAAGTATAGTTTGTACTTTCATTGATATGTGATGCTGTGTTTTTACACGTTTCAATAAACTTTCATAATTGTCTCTTCACTGAAGGAATGCAGAAATAATTGAATTAAATAAAATTTAAGACTATAGAAGGTAAAACCAGTAAAGGTAATCATTATTTGTGAAGTTGCCAAGACATGTGGCAAAATCCCACAAAATCCCCTTTGTATATCAAATCTTTTAAGATGTCTCTTACAAGCATCTTACTTCCATAAAACAGTGCCAAAATAATGTTAAAAACAAAGTTTTCATTTTGTTTCTTAGAAATGCGATTTAAACATTTTAAAATCTGCTATTTTATGTATAAATAATTCCTTTCCTTGCTTTAAAGTCACTTGTCTTTGGAAAATGGAGTTCACTATCTTCTGACAAAGATTGTTGTATTTTTCCACAGCTTAAATAAATCATATTCCTTCGTGATTGATCCAAAGAAAACTGTTTACATTTTGGGATATTGACAATTCTTTTTTTCAGAGAAATAATTTTAGTTTATTATTTCAAAATTGTCATAGTTTCTGATCTACATATCATATAAATATCTTTTGTGATGTGTTATGTTGCAAGTGTGATCTATTTCACAAATGTTTGCTTCATTTTATTGTTCAAAATGAGGATATGAATTTTTTCAAACATTTATTACATAATATTCTGCTAAGTCCATCAATATACAGCCAATTTTCCTTATGACAACTGTGTATATATGGAATGTATAGTAATGTAAAACTCATACATTTGCTGCATCTTTCAGCAGTTTCATGTAAAATGAGTCAAGGACGCCCAGCTGTTTCGGTCTTTCGTACCTCATCAACATGGTGAGTGTGGAACATGGTTGGGCTTCTAGCTATGCAACGTTATCAACGCAACAAAGCAATTTAAGAAAGTCCCACTCATTTGCATAACGTGCTCTTACCGTATTTCAACAGTGGTTTAGCTCATATATAATATCCAACTCTTAAAGGTACCGTATCACGTTGTTTTGCATATTATGTTTTCTCAAATTTGCCGTTTACTATTAAAGTTTAAAGAATATATTGGTACGTTAATGGGTGAAACATCTCATTGCGCATAGAAAACGGCTATCCGTAATCGAAGAAAAAGGTGCGACGTATAAAACAACGTTGGTGTAGAACTTTTCAGTGTGAGAGGTAGATTTGTAGCTCCCATGAGATTTGAGAGTTCTTACACCAAGATGGTTGACAATTCCATCATTGTACCATATCTAAAACTCTACTGTGAGAATGCATTGCTACATAATTTAAATGGCCTTCAATTGAAAATGGAATCGCATGGCTAACCCGTATCATGTACATTCGTTTTAGAACTCATTTTATTGATTAAGGAGTATTAATTAGCCATTTGTAGCACTTATTTATATTTTTGAGAGAGCAAGTTATTTCAGTAAGACGTTCCAGTGGAAATCCGTCTGGTAACAGGAAGTGCTCAGATCTAAGCGTGAAATTCCGAGGATACAAATTTGAAGCCTGGGCGACTCGAATGTACACTTGAAACAACAGCAAAACAAAGAGGCATTGTTTCTGCATTAGCAATGGTGAGTTTTCAATACTTGTTTACACAAAAAATACAACAAATTATTAAAATAAGGCGAAATGTTTGCATATATAAATGTCACTTTTAAACAGGTAAATAAAAGATTGCAGCCAACTGTTACCTTTCCCTTTCAAAGCTCTTCTCTAAAGTTTTCCTAAAGGAGCATCTTCCAGTTCCTCGCCATAAGGCTCATAGTTAAGCGTGAATAGAATCTTTGTAATACTTTGCTGCACATTTCAGCAGTGTCATGTATATCAGATTTTCCGTATTCATGTACACATTCGAGTTATTATTTGTGGCAACCTTTCTGTACTCATTACCATTGTGTTACCATTACCATTACCAAGCTTAAAACAAGTGACGGTTGTTACCATGTTATATTGTGCTTTACAGTATGATGCTTGTGTTTGCAATTAAACTTAATTTCCTCGTGAAGAAACTCAATTAAATTTAATGATTAATTTCATTTTAAATTCCACAGAGAGAAAAATACTTTTTAATTGATGAACGAATGTTCATGATCTGAAAAAAACATGATTATGTTGGAAAACCCGAAAGACAATGTTTGATGAAAACATTTATTTTAATGAAAAATGACTTAATAATATACGATATTGATGAAATTTCAACCATGAAATCAACTATTGAAATGTGATATTGATAAGAAATGACATTGATGACAGAAGACTTAGATAGGAAAATAATTTTGATCATAAATATTGAAAAACCAAATTTGAATCGAGTTGGTTTCTTAACGAGAAATATGTTGTTGAATTAAATTATACAATCTAATTTAAACTAGTGGTACGTCTGCAAGTCCGGAATGCCAGACTTCACTTTTTCATTTTATCTGATAAAATTAAAAGGAGGGTTCTTTCGGGGTATTTTTTATGGAAACGAAGTTCGAGAGGATCTCCCAGTTTACACATATATGTTAATAATAAATGATTAAAACACAGTGACATTGAACGATTCCAAAGGGATGTAATCTTTGATGACTTGACATTTCACAACTTGATAAAGACAAACGCACATTTGTTTAAAATAAAAGCAATGAGTACTGAAGCCATTCATCGGCGCTGCGAGTGGGGAAAGCTTCGCTTCAGCATAACAGCAAATTGTTTATTAGTTTTATGACATATTATGTGTTATTGCACGAATACTCTATCAATGTATGTCTTAAGTGATTAAAACGTTGTAAAATTAGGTATGATATAGCATGTTTTCATTTCACTCATTGCAAATAAAATCCAATATGGCGACAGAACCATCCATGACATTGACATGACATGATACTCCAATCAGATTTGTTGATTTCACAAATTAACTGTGATTATCGGAAACTGTTTTACTATGCATGAATACATGCACTTACACTTTTAACATTGTAATTCTTAAATACAATGAAATTAATCAATCATTGAAATTGTCAATAGACAAGTGGTTGTCACTAAGGTGACATAATCCCCCGCCGCAAATTAAATTGAAAAATAATGTCAAAATCAGCAAAATCGACTGTCAAACATGTCGGAAAAGTCAAAGCTCCACTGTGACCTTGAGAATAATGTCAAGGTCACCAAAATCTAATCAGCGCTTTGTCTTCCCAAGGAGGTGCTTTGTGTAAGATGTGATGGAATTCCTGTGAATGGTTCTGGAGATATCCCGCTGACAAGATTTACACACATGTACATTATCATGTTGAACAAATCAGTTCCACTGTGACCTTGAGAATGATGTCAAGGTCACCAAAATCTAAGCAGCCCGTCGTCTTCCCTAGGAGGTGCTTTGTGTAAGATATGATGGAATTCCTGTGAATGGTTCTTGAGATATCCCGCTGACAAGAATTACAAGTACATTAGCATGTAAACAAATTCAAAGTTCCACTGTGACCTTGAGAATAATGTCAAGGTCACCAAAATCTAATCAGCCCATCGTCTTCCCTAGGAGGTGCTTTGTGTAAGATATGATGGAATTCCTGTGAATGGTTCTTGAGATATCCCGCTGACAAGAATTACATGTACATTATATAATTAGCATGTCAAAAAATTCAAAGTTCCACTGTGACCTTGGGAATAATGTTAAAGTCACCAAAATCTAATCAGCCTGTCATCTTCCCTTGGAGGTGCTTTGTGTAAGATATGATGGAATTCCTGTGAATGGTTCTGGAGATATCCCGCTGACAAGCTTTACATGTACATTAACATGTCGAAAAATTCAAAGTTCCGTAGTGACCTTGACAATAATGTCAAGGTCACTAAAATCTAATCAGCCCTTTGTCTTTCCTTGGAGAAGGTATGTGTAAAATATGAAGAGAATCCAGTGAATGGTTCTTGTGATATCCCGCTGACAAGGGTAAAATGACAAAGTCTCGTCGTGACCTTGAAATGAAGGTCAAGGTCACAAACCTCTGTAGGAACATTACTCTTCCCATGATGAACCCATATGCAAAATATGAAAAGAATCCAGAGAATAGTATTTGAGTTATTCCATTTCGTACGGACGTACGTACGTACGTACGGACGGACGGACGGACGCAGCCGAATACTATATCCCCCGCTTCGCGCTTAACGCGGGGATAAAAAAACTTAGTATGCGGCCACGAGACGGCAATTTTCTTCAAATTGAGTATAAAACTGACACAAATGACTCGACGTCGTTATATTTATTTTATCCTCACAATGGTTTTCTATTTGAACCATCATTCTGTATTGTATCTTGTATTGGTATTAAAAATTAACTGAGATAACTATTCTCAAACATCAACCATGAAACCATGAGCCGTGAAAGGTCAACTAAGTGGAGAACCTTTACAATTATTTCACTTGAAATACTATACATCCTGGCGTAATCAATATCCACGCACCTAACATGACTGTCTGTGCGGAAACAACATAACACACACTAATGAACGTTTCAACAAACCTTTTTTAATATTAAGTCTTTATAAAAACGTACATTTCGGTTGTTGACATAATCACTATCGTAGCGGGGGAAGCCGTTTTGAAGTCGGCACTATCCGAGTCACATGTGCGCTACGTCATCAATAGTTGTGATAGTTCAAATCCGGGCAAACAGTGTGGCGCCCGGTTAATTTGGCAAATAACATCGATATATTATATGAAATAATAATTTTGATGAAGAAATTATGAAATTGTATCTCTCTTTATCAATGATGTATATTAAATAGTTCTAGGTATTAAACAAAAGTTGAATTCACTAATCATTGACATCACATGATGTTCACAAGTAAGAGTAAAAAAGATGTTTTCTTTTTAAATTATACAAATTTCATTCTTCAAAAAACAACAAAGAAGGCATAGTCAGAAGGAATATTCTGTGCTGAATTTTTTTTTAAATTTCAAGTGAGACAAATTGACATTCTGTAAGGGATGAGAGTTGTTGCTTGTACACATGTTCTGAAATAAAATGAAATAACTAGAGAGATTTTTTTAAAATTTCGATAAAATCGTTATTTGACAATACAATAAGTCTACTTTCTTTAACATTTTACATCTTGAAATGTTACAAAACGTAAGTAAATATATCCTTAACAAATATTTTAATACATGATTTTAGAGCAACATTAAACATTATAGTCTACATCCCCATTTAACAGGAGAAATCTCAATTCACGAAACGCTATTGTCATTATTATTTTTTTTTACTGTAAATTCAAATATTTTTATTTTGAATTTTAAAATATAAAACTTATTCAATGGATATCCATTTTATGAAACACATTATTTGATGGTATTCAAATGAGGACAGCAAGTTATTATAGTTATCTAGGCATCGTTTTTTCGACTAGATTATCTTGGAGTGTTTGTACCAAAACACTTGTTGCAAAAGCCAGTAAAACCTTGTTCGCTATAATTCGCAATTACAGTATAATTTCAAAAATATTCCCGTTCATGTATTATTCAAACTTTCTTATTGTAAACACGTGTCAAGTAATGTAGCTTTAGCTGAATGTGGAAGATATAGTATTAAAGTTGATTATTATTATAAATGTATCACATTTTGGTGCAAATTGTTGAGGATGCCTAATGATCGTTATCCTAAGCAAAGTTACAATTATATGTATGGATTAGATGCTCATGGTAGAATTACGTGGGCTAAACAAAAACGAAATCTTTTAAATGAGCATGGGTATAATTATGTTTGGCTTGTCCAAGACATTGGTAATCTATCTTTGTTTTTAGCATCTTTTAAGCAGAGATTGATTGATTGTTCAAAACAAAATATTAACAGTAATATATTAAAATCATCGAAACTTGTACAATTTAAGAGTATCATATCAAACTTCCATGTAGATAATCACATTCTGAAAATTAAGCTGAAATATTTGAGGAAATATGTATGTCTATTAAAGTTTAATGCAATACCATTAAGATGATATATCTGGAAGGAAGCTAGTAGCACTGATTATATTTGTAGAATGTGTTGTAGTATCTTTTTAATGTGATAAGTATGAAACAATTACACAGCAATATTTACCTTCAAGGAATGAATTGTCAAGCAGTTGCAAACTAATTAAGCTACTAATATCTGATGATGTGTTAGTTTTAATGAAGTGTGCTAAATCTATCAAATCAGCTCTTAAATGTCGTTCATTTGTAAACTCAGTCATGTCTGTACTTATTGCCATTGAAACTGTGTTAACTATATTGTCATTGTACATGAACCGAAGGCCTACGACACTGAAATCAACTTCTGTTCTTTATTAAAACTTGAATTTATAAAAAAAATAACTTTTCTTATACTCTTCATTTATTCAAAATTTAACTTCAAAATTATAAGGATAATGTCCAAAATAGGCCTTCGGAGATTTATTCCCCACGAAGCATCCCACCTGCCGAGGTCATGACCTCTTAGCATCGGTATTTGGCAAGGCGTAGGACCAAACGGGAACTTCTGTAAGTCTTTAATTTTATTTGTGGGTCGTATACTTGTCACAGTCTTTATAGCATTATAGCAAAGGCATGAACATTAGATTACAAGATAATTATCGATATATTGATGCCCTTTATGCCAAATTATGTTGGCAAAAAAAGCAATGAAGACTGGCATTTGGTAAACATGAAGTCCGACGTCACGGGTTTATGCGTAGCGACCGCATAAACCCGGATATGAAAGGTGCGTGAAAATTGATGTGACAGCATTGTTTCACAGATGGAAAGATACAAATGTTAGAGCAGTTACACCAATTCAGATGTAAACAAGTTGACCATGAAGACAACTGACTTGAGATATGCTTCCTAGAGTGACATAAGAAATACATGCCATTTAGATAGTGTACACATATACCATTGTTACATTTGTGATAACACTTTTTTCAATAGTACAAATTATTGCACTTGTGGAATTCGAACCCACACCCTCAGATTAGACACCTATCGCCAACACTGACCGTACCAACAGCTTACCACACGACCACATGGCTTCGACAAAAACCGAGGTCCACAATCGATAGTAATGCAAATTTTACATTCAGTACCCCTCTGATAGACGTACATCGGCGTAGTTCCCAAGGCTGAATACATTAGAAATGTAACAATGTTATATTTGTTCACTATCTAAATGGTATATATTTCTAATGCATTCACCCTTTGGAGCTGCGCCAATTAAGCTATGTGGTAATCCAGGCACTGCCAAGGAACAGAAACTTCCACTTACATACAAATTACACTTACATCACTTCTCACATTTGTCAAATCATCTCAAAATGAGGATCTCTTTAGGATATTTTTTTTACAATCCATTAAGATACATTTGAAGCTAATGTTATTTTATCACTAACTTTAATTTTTTAAATTTATAATGTGTTATCATTTATGTGTTATGTTTTCATCAGTGCTGGGCTGTAAAATGATCAAACCACAGTAATTTAAAGACATAAAGGTTTACCTTGATTTCGTCACAGTTTTGAAATGTGTACACCTATAAGACAATACCTAGCATTCAGTGGTAAAGTGTGACTTTCAATACTGCACTCAGCGCAAATAAATGGATTACTTAATAAAGAGGTCTTAACAAAGTTATTTATTCACAGGTTTGCAAGAATTGACAACGCTTCACAATGATAAAGAAATAGTTAATACCCTGTAACATTCCTTGTTATAAAAGAAGGAAAAAAGGTACCGACTGTTTGTGTTATCTTCTAATAAACCAAATTCTCAAAAAGTACGTGTGAAAGTGCTTAAAAGTTACAATTGTTCTAGAAAATACACCAAAGCGTTGCTATACTTGGTTTTGATTGTTGCTGCGACTTAGGAGAAAAGATCAAAAGATTAAATTGCCTCCTGATTTACTGTCAATATTGATTACAGTCGACACAATGTCAAATAAGTTATGTTTAGAACTACAATAAATTATTTAAATTATTTCCTAGAAATTATTTTGTCATTAGAAAGTATCTTTATCATCCACAGTAGCAACAATTCGTTGTTCAGAGGGCGACTAAGTGAGAATGACTCTTCAGTTGTTCCTAGTTTCAATCATTCGACTTCTTTTCCTGGCCTCTTTGTGTGCTTACCGTCACGCGAGACAACCCTTTGGTCCCAAAATGTGCGATGAACTTTGTGAGAAGCAGGCAGATTGCTGTTCCTACAGCTTTCATCATGTTTATCTGAACTGCGAGTTGATGCCATCAAGAAACTATAATGACAGTAGCATTGTTTCAATGAAGAAAGTAAGTCCGTTATTTATCCTAATAATCCTAAAAATTTCGTCGCAACAATAACTTTATAAATACATAAAAACACTTCAAAACCAGACAGTATACACGATGTAAATAAAGAAAATTTTCCTCACTTTCAAGTTCAGTCATGTTTCAAGTACATTCCTTGCAAAATGTCATAACGATATATTTTTTCCTAGAGAAATGCAACAAAGTGTTTGGACATGTCAAAGGTTCCTAATTCAAGAACATCCAAACGATCACGTAAGTATTGGAATGTTATGATGAAATAGCGTTTAGAGATGTATATGCTGATCAAGAGGATTTTGTTTTCAATGTAATATCCCTTCTTTCATTAAGTGACGGATAAAGCCGATATTTGCTCTGTCAACGCCAAACCATTGTTTCGGTGTCGCCTAGCGACGGCGATGATGTTGCATTGATTGTAGAAGTGACGTCATGTCATTGAATCTTGACGTCATCCCCTCTATGATATGTTCACTGTGTTGAGAAACTGATATCGAACTGCAGTGGTGATTTCTCTAGCTGATAAAAACCAGACAATCAATGCCAAGCATATAATCAAATTATAATTGAAATCTGAAGAAGGTCTCGTCATTATGAAGTCCACAAGGGCAATACCACCAAATAGTATTTCGCAACCTAACGTTTCATAATTCATGCAATGCTAATCCAATGATTAAAACTATACAGCAAAATACTTTAAAATGCCCAATACCATTTTCCAACAGATGGAGCAGATAACGAATTGCATGGCAGTAGAGCAAAGAAGAAGTTCCTGGATATTCGACCTCAGTTGATGGTCATCCCTGAGCTTAAAAAACAAAATGTTATCTTACTTGATCTTCACAAAATGATTAAAATAGAAAGTAAAATGGATTTCGCCGCTGGCATTGCAGCAATTGCATATATGGCCTCTGTTCAAAGACTTATAATTTCAAAGTATTATCCTTCACCATTTATATTGTCTTATGATCTTAAGCTTCGGTCAAGTGATGTCATCATTCAAGATTTCTCTCCAAAGCATATTGCAACAGATGGAGAACGCAGATTGATATTTTTCATTCATAAAGCGAAATCAAAGTCTAGCCCTATGCAATTGTATAAGATAACACTTGATTTGAAACAATCCTCAGTAATCAGGAAATTTAAGGGCTTTCCTTCATCTGACATTTTGGCAAATCCATCAAATCAAACACTGTTCTGCGCCATACCGCGCTTTATGCTCGAAATGAGCTACAACGGAGAAACAAGAAGGAAGTGGAAAACATCTCATATACATCTTGGAATGTGTTTGGATGACAGAGGACAAACTCTGTATTACATCTATCATAAATCCATAAAGGGAGTCCCTCTAGGAACATCCAAGAAGACAGAAAAGATAATTGATTTACGTAAGCAAATCAAACAGTTGGTTTACTACAACAATACACTTATCGTTATGTCCCGGTTCAATCGAGTTGTTGTTGTTAGTGTATCCTCAGGAGCTGTTATTGATGAAGTTGATCTGAGACTGAGAAGAAAGGCAAGGCCTCCCATGTGTATTTTACCGTAACATATACATGGCATAAGTACTATCGGGAAGAAGAAAATTCACACCTCAATGGTTTTATCATGTGTATCATTGATTTTCAGTTACACATTTCTTTAAGTTTTGGACGTCGTATTCTAAAAATGAATAATACAAGCGTTTAGGCATCATTCAAGGAATACTTCTACGTGTTTTTTTAAATGCAAACTTGAAATTTTAAATCTAAAACTTCTGCTAAAATTAATTTGAATAACACAACGGTTCATTGACATATTAGACATGATTATATGAAAATCTTTAATGTGCCTCATTCTGCCCACAATATTACAACATGGTAAATATGATAAGTGGTCATTTTCCTGTAAATTTCATTTCTTACCCCTGTCTAAATTAAGATGTTTCAACTGAAAATTAATCAGTGACCAATTAATTCATTCAAACTACTGCAGAAAAGTATCATCGCGCCATAATCAAATGCATCTTATTTCTTTCAAATTATTGAACTAATCGAAACAAGGTGATTACTTTCTTTTGCCCGTTAGTTTATCTGTAGTGGTAATACACGTCCCGGGATAAACAGCTAAGCTATTCATATTGCAGCATGGAATATATGTTCGAATACAAGTGTAAGATGTAAGAGAGAAAATAAACATTGTTTTGAAGAGTTGATTTATGACATTATTTTCAAATCACGGGATATCATTTCGTAAAGAGTCAGGATGCACATGTCGGGAATGGAATGACGAAAGGAGTGAAACAGTGGTAGATCTTCTTCATATCTCTTATCACAAAGAGGTTTTACCACGGGTTGACAAATAAGCCAAATTCTATCTGAAATATTATTTCTTTATTTATTAGTTTAATCTGTCACATATTTCTGGATCATTCGGTATCCCATTGTAGACCCATTGTAATAATTACTTCATATGGTCATAGAATCACAACATCTTCACAGCATGACGGCCTTAATAGAAATATTTCCAACTCTCTTCGCTCGGCTCTTAGTATTACAGCTCATATTTTCTGTGCTATGATTTGAGCATACTGCATTCAAGTTGAATAGCCAATCCGAAAACAGCTAGCCAAATATTAACTTCCGATTTCAACAAAAAGGAAAGGGGCTGTCATCTGTTGCGTTTGCAGCCTAACATTATCACATACTAAACGAAGACAGATTTCTTCTAAATCTTATCAGGTATTTTATATGAACAGGCATGTAATTGGTGAAATTAGAATCAATTTGTAAATGTGACAACATCATCGCTACTGTACAGTACGGTAGTACTGAAGTACTGAATGTTAACGGCGATTTCATTGGCTGTATGTAAGAAGCTGGTAAGGGGCATAACTCTTGATCACAATAGATGCCATTGCTTGGTTTCAAAGGTTTTGTTGCCGATGAGGGCAAGGTAAAAAACGGATTGAAAAGTTGGGGTCAATACTAAGACGTGACATGACGTTATATTCATGTATGCAGCTGTTTTTAATGTGTGTATCATGCCCTATAAATATTCTTAATAGTATTTCTCAAGGCATGTAACGTACTTAATATTCTAATGAATTATTTGCAAATTTTGAAACATGAAGGCTTTGTCATCAAGCTCTTACATTGAATCACCTCTCATATAGTGAAATTGGCATGCATTATCGTTTATTAAGTTTAATTCAAATATAAACAATATTTTCTAAATGATCATGGGAACCTCTTTCAGCATGTTTCATTCTAAACTTTCAATCATTCATATCATATTAAATATGATATAATGGGAGTTACAAAGCAATGGTTATAAAATAACGAAAGTCGATACAAAGCTGTACTGCCGACATGACATCACAATTCAACCAGATTTTAACATTGGAAAAGTGACGTGCAAAATTGGTTGTTGAACGTCTCGAACTGAAAGCAAATTTGTGAAATCAAACTTCCTGCTGTGATAACGTTCATGTTTACATAGAGTTCAGTTGGAATTTTACAACAAGTTAAGTATCTTAAAAACTTCACTTTTCGAGAATAAACTATTTACTTTATGAATAAGATTTTAACAAAAGGATATATTTAGTTAGAACTGTTTCTCACATGATTCAAGGAATTAACATCGCCTCACAATGATACAGAACCTTTCAATACCTAACAAAGTCCCAGTTATCCCAGCAGGATAAATTAAATTGAACGTTTTCTTATTTAAATTCCAATTAAACCAATGTATTTTAACAAATGTGTATATGACCTTAATACTGTAAATATTGAAATTATATCCGTTGATTTGATAGCAAACACGGCATGTTTAAAAATTAATATTTTGAATCGTGAGTTTAGGCCTGGGAAAAGATCAAAAGATAACACTGCCTCGTGATTTATAGTGGACATTGATTATTTTCAACAAAATGTCCAACGATTTTTATTTGTCCAAAGAGAATTGCTATAAATCATAATCTTAAAAAGTTCAAATAGAACTAGAAATATGTTTAGTTTAAAAACAAAGATTTGTCATTTCTAGGTATCTCTACCACCCTCTGTAACGACAAATTATCCTGCTGACTTTGTGACTCATCATGCATCATCAGTTGTTTTTCACATTTATCACTGGACTCATCCCATTATCATCTGGTCTTTACCATCGTACAAGACAACCTTTTGGTCCTAAAATGTGTGATGACCTTTGTGTCAGGCAGACAGATTGTTGTTTCTACAGCTTCAACCAACCTTATCTGACATGCAGTTTGATGCCAGCAAGAACCAATACAGAAAGTAATGTATTTTCAGAGAAAAAAGTAAGCAAGGTATTGGGCTTAGTCGTGATAATTACTTAATACATATAGACTGCAGAACACAAGACAAACATATTAAAAAATTACAATTCTGTCAAGTTCAATAATCCCATGTTATCATTAGCAGCCTCGACTTAGTCAGGGTCGCTATCAGTTTTTGCGCAGTTTCCATCGCCGCCGCCGCCACAGCTGCGTTTTGTTTTGGTTGGAACTTTTTTCCTATAAGGTTTTGAGAACTCATATACATAACTTCTTACTTATACCCCTAGGGAATTATTTTGACATGTTCACATTCAAGGCCAAATGTCAAGGTCAGGTGTTCTGAAATCGCTAAAAATTATCCTTGTAAACAGGATAACTTGAAACATAATTGTGCTATCAGGCTCTTATTTGGTGTATATCAACCATGGAGAAAGGCCAATATTTGAAAAGGTTCTCGCTTACAACCGTCAAAGGTCAAGTTCATAGCGAGGTCACGACTTAAACATGCTTTTGCGGAAATGTCCTATTTCAACTATTAACACTTTGAATCATTACATGATTGTGATACACAATGAAAAGTGATCACTGATTGTGTGAGCTTGAATTTTAAGGGACAAGGACACGAGATAGGGTCAAGGTCACCAGTTCTGAAATCACTAAATAACTTTTTTCCAAGAAGGTATCAACACCTCATATACATAGCTTCTTTCTTATACACCTGGGGAATTATTTTGACATGCTTACCTTCAAGGTCAAAGGTCAAGGTCATTAGTTCTGAAATCACTACAAAAATCCTTGTAAAAATGATAACTTAAAAAAAATGTTGTGCTGTCGTTCTTATTTGGTATATATCAACTATGGAGAAAGACCAAGATTTGAATACGTTTTCGCTAAAATCTGTCAAAGGTCAAGGTCACAGCGAGGTCACAACTTAAGCTTGCTTTTGTGAATGTGCCTTATGTTAACTATGAAAACTTTGAGTCATTGCATGATTGTTATACACAATGAAAAATAATCATTGATTGTGTGACCTTGAAGGTCAAAGGTCAAGGTCATGAAATATTGGTTAAGGCCATGTTAATCCTTTGATCCAATTTTGAAATCAGAAATAGCTTTTAAGAACAAACTTGTGAAAAGTGACCCCAGTGATGATTCAACTTGTAAGAATTACTTGAATAATGACAAAAATGTTGTTAAAAAAATTCCCATTTTAGTTATGCTGACGAGAAGGTGGGGCTGCTCTGCTTTTGCAGTGTCCCGCAAACGCTCAACTAGTTTCAACATGTATTCTTGCAAACCATATATTTGATGACAGTTGTTTACTTTAAGGGAAATACCACAAAATGTTTGAAAATAAAGATTCCTAATTCAAGGAAGTCAAGTGGACCATGTGAGTATTGATAATCTCATTTTTCCCACATTAGGGGCTTTATACATAAAAAAAATGTTTTGTATAAACCATTTTTAAAGGTACATCAATTGTGTTGATGGGAGTCACATATTCCAAACGTTATAAATGGTGTTACTTTATCGAGAAGTACCGACTGTTACCGAAAACTACCATTTAGATGATAATCAACTTAGTATATAGACAATATGAAGGTAAAAGTAGTGACTTCTGATCGAAAACCGGACAATGCATCGCGATTGACGCACGCCAATGAGTCAAACGTAATTTTGGAAATTTTATTTAAAACAGCCAAAATAACAAATTTGGGTTGACAATGTCAAATAAATACTGTGCATGTAAATGGGACCTGCAGTTTCGGTTTCTTCACATGCATAATGATGTTACTCGATTTTAATTGGAAACTAGTAATTATGATATATTTGCCGATTGGGGATAAATATGCAAGCTGAGTGAATTTGTTTGTATTGTAAACAACACATATGGTGAGTTGGAATGTATTAAAGCCAAATAATTGTTTATAATGGATGCACCTTTAATGAAGGCAAATATTCGATGTTTAATACACTTGCTGATTGTCAAATTTGTTTCATACACCATAAATTAACAGATAAAACCGAAGGAAGAAAGAGGGACTTGTCAACGAGACAACGTGTAATACTCTTTGCACCATCTAAGAGGATTATCCTTCTAGAACTACAGAAACTGACTAAACTGAAAAGTGACATTAAGTTCAAATTTCAAGTCGCATCCGCAACGTATGTGTCTTCAATGGACAGCATAGTTCTTTCGAAGTATGCTCCCTCAATGATTATATCTGTCGATCTCAAAAGTAAGTCTTTTAACACAATCCTGAAAGGATATACTCCCCGATTTCTGGATGTAGATGGAGAACAGAATTTAGTCTTCTTCATCGTTGCCAAGAGGTTATCCAGATTGTCCTCAACAAAGTTATATAAGATACAGATAGGCATAAACAAGACTTCGATGATCAAAACCTATAAGCAAAGTCCTTCACAGGTTTTGGTCAATCCATCAACACACACTGTGTTATCCGCCTTTGAAGATTTCATTCTTGAAATGGAATATGATGGAACGACAGCAAGAAGAATTGCAACAAAACACCGAACTCGGGGAATGTGTTTAGATGACAAAGGACAGACATTGTATTACATCTACAGTAAGTACATAATGGGGATAAATTTGAACCAAGTAAATAACACCGAAATGATAAGAAAAACATATACGAAGAGCAAAGGACTATTTTACTACAACTCTACATTATTTGTTTTATCTCTTTTCAACCAAATAACTGCTGTTAATATAAACACAAGGGTTGATATCGGCTACAAAGATCTTGGGATCGTATCAACGGCAAAACTTCCAATGTTTGCGTTACCCTAATGTCAAACTCATTAAAATCAGATCGAAGGTAGTACAAAAACCTCCCTGACTTCTTGATCTGAATACTGCTCGGCATATATACTTTATTTTTCAACCGATTAGGAAAAAATAAAGTTGTTCATGTACCGGAATAATTATTCTTTCCACACAACCAGATGCTATCCACATCTCGGGGAAAAGAGCCTCGACAGACGATCTCACCATAGTATTACCTTGAACGAATACATGCGTTGCTAAAATGGCCACATTTTCGTCAACCAATGTCCCAGAGTTTTTTAAAAACCTGAATCCTAAATCTATCCCGTCAATGTTATTATGCAATTTTAAATAGATGTGTCACAGTGCAACCATGTTTGCAGATTCTTTGACTTGATTTCGGGTAGCAAATTGTATTCTTTCACCGTGAATACCCTACAAGTAATCAACATTGCCTACCCTTAAGCCTCTTTCACATTGACACAATGTACTTACATAAGCAATTTACTTAAAAGTAAGTAAAAGTAAATTTACATCATGTTCACATGTTGTTATCGCCAGGTATAAATAAACATAATATTGTGATAAGAATAACAGAATTTTCATATTTTGAGACAATGTCAATGGGAAACCTGTTCATACAAAACGGATCTGGGGTTTGTCGTCGAAGTGAAGTGAATGGAGATGAGAATGATCTCACCATTGCAGGTCTCAAACCACGAAAATGTCTTTTTATGACACCCTATGAATGAGAAATTTCTGGAGACATTGTATATACTTTGTGTTACTTAATTTAGTATTGATGTAACTACCCTCAGCAATATTTTATGATTTCGTAAACAACCATTGAGCATGTTGATAAAAATTCAGGAAAGATTCCCAAAATATTTCTAATTGAAATATAGTTAGTAAATTTTATTAATTTTATTAATTGGTTAGGTTGTTTTCCAGTCCATATATATATATATCGAGTCTTTTATTTTCAAACGCAAAGCATTGTGGTCGACTCTCACACAGTAAACAAACAAAAGAGAATCACAGTTTATGAGTAGTCCTATTCACGAAAACTAAAATTTGGCGTTATTTGTAGTTCCTAATGAAATCGAAATAGCTGTTCGTACCAACGAGATATTTTTCTTGAAGCAAATAATAATATATGTGCCAAAGGTTGCTGGTTGCACAGTAAATAACATTTAACAGATAAAATGCCAATATTTTGTGTATTTACAAGACCTTCAAATACACATTAACATAACTATCGCCAGCAATGATTGAGAAACCTGCAGGACGAAGATAGTCGAGAGAAAGCATGTGCATGTGTACGTTGTCATAGGGACTTTGCCATTGACAGACTGTTGGTCTCTGAACTCTTGTTATTGTGTTCAACATCATGTATGCAATAAAGGAAAATATGTCTAATGACATCACATTCAGTGGGGCACGCTAATCCAATGTACATGTCTTCAAACATTTTATTTTTATTTTAACTGACTTTTATCAGATTGTCCCCGTATGAAAACTATTTCTCGTACACCAAGACGTAGATGAAAGATTGCTGTAGCAGTAGGTATTAGTTTTTATTTATCAGAAACAGAAAATACTTATGGCTCTTTAACTTTTCGGTGAGATACTCACCTAAGCAAACATAAATTCTGTTCAATGACAACAGATACTCCAGGAGTATTTATACTTATGAGTAAATATCCTTTTACTAGACGTCTAGGGACCTAGTAAATATACTTTTACTTTGGTATATTTACTCCAGGAGTATAATTACTCATGTAAGCAAATGCGTTCACATGGCACCCTAAGTAAAGTTACTATAATATACCCTGTTCGCAAGCACTAAATTTACTGATATGAGCAAATTTACTCATAAGTAAATATACTCATGTGAGTAAGAGCAACATTACTAAGCGTTCACATGACTTTGACAACAAGGGGGGTGGGGGTATTTCTTTATTTTATGTTGTTAAACTTACGGATTTTCTAAAACCTGAAGAAATATGAATGAAATATATTGTTCTCAATTTAGTCTTACACTCAAGCTCTGAAAAATGTTTATTCTGAAAATATCACCATTTTATTAAATACTGAAAAGGAGACTGTAAGAAATTGGATTTTCCGAAGAAGAGGCTCCTTTTCAATATTCTTTTCATTTTGTTTTCAGAGTCTACATGTAAGTAACATAATTCACAATCTCGCCCTGAAAAATTGGTTGTCCAAATATCACAATTCCTGCAAAGATAACTGCATACAGCCCTCCTCCTCCCCCCACCTTCAATTCAGTGTGCAATATTCTCTACTGTCCAACCCATTGCGTGTGGCCTGCTGGAGAGAGTATATGGGAAAAGGGGTTTTATATAAGCTCTAAAATCTTTTTCACAGTAGAAAGATACAAAAGTGATCTTCTCAGAATTAGCGTCCTAGCATTACTAGTTCCAGGAGTGAAATTAAAAGTTTGAGTTCAAGGATTTTAACCTAATGACCAAACAAAGTCTACAGGTGTTAACGATGTTGTTCTGAAAAATTTAACGTACTGTATCAAATGGTTTTTGAGAAGAAACAGTTTAAAGAGCTAAAAATGCGATGGCATGACCAATTTACTCCTGTAAACAAATTTGCTCATGAGTAAATATACTTTTGCACGACCCCTTGACTAGGTGCAAATTTCCTCCTGGAGTAAATGTACTTACCGGTAGGTGAGTAATTACGTTCGCATGCACTAACTACTCACGTGAGTAAATATACTCAAGTGAGTAAATATACTCAAGTGTGTAAATCGATGCATGCGAACGGGGTATTACATGAGTATCTTTACTCAAATAAGCAAATGTGTCCATGTGAAATGGGCTTTAAACTACACTGTTTATAATGCTGTGCTGAAATTGATTGTGGTTTCAACCATATTTTTTTCGGAAAAAAAGTGAGTGACGGAGAAATATTTCGAGAAGTTCTGTCAATCTGAACAACAAAATAAGAAGGACCAATCAACGATCTTCGTTTGATACAATATATTTAGACATGAACGGAAGAAGCACCTCGCCGTTCATCGCTGAGTTTACTGGTTTTTAATTGTTTACATGCCACAACTACATTTTTATACGCCCTGGCATTTTGTTTCGTGCTGGCAAATATTACATTTTAAAAAATGTTATATCTCATCAAAATAAGAAAGATACGAGTGACTACTGTGCGCTTGAAGTCGGAAGACCGGGGAGACGAATGTAAACTAACGATTGTCGATCGTGATTCTGTTATCATCCCGAATACACAGATATGTGTTGTGAATATATATTATGTGATATATCAACATTCCTAGTTTCTAGAACACTTTATTTAATGGTATTCGGACATGGATTAACGAAAATGTAGTATTTACATCGAGCCGTGTTGACCACAGGAATCGCCGATTTATTCCCTTCTTCAAGTAGTGATTGAAGCTTCTAACCACATATTACAAAGATGTGAAACTATTGGTTAGAAAGAAGAATGTTTCTTTAAAACAAAAATTATTTCATAAAAATCGGTTGACGAATAACGGAGATATGTCATTTTCAAAATGACCCCATAGATATAGGCCCTATATGTATATAACGGTAAATCCTTGTAGGCTCTGTTGACAACAGCTAGTTCGTTTCAAATAAAAGTCACTTTTCAGGATTTTGCGTAAGAGTGTAGACTAGATGTATACAGGTAGAGGACAACACTGTTACAAGCCGGGGGTAAAGTCATTGCCAAAAACAGGTGAGAGCCACCCCCGAGACGGGCGGACGGTTGATCACCAATATGGCGTCGTAAACACTGATGACGTCACGTGCACAAGGTCTATACATACAGTTCGGAATGGAAAACTCCAAGAACTACTCATGGACTGATAGTGTCTTGCTTTCACCTTGGCATTTATTTCAAGGTCACAACGACACTCTGCAATTTTACTCTTGTCACTGGATTCTCTTCATATCTTAACCAACGCTTTTCCTTGTAAAGATTAAGGACTGATAAATGTTGGTGACCTTGACATTATCTTCAAGTATCAACAAAACAAAGCATTGCATTTTTTAAGCTTGTCAGCACGACCTTGATATTATTCTCCGGATATCAGTGAAACTTAAATTTTGGTAAGTGAACATGCATGTAAAGCTTGTCAGCAGGATATCTCAAGAACGGTTCAATGGATTCTCTTCGCATCTTACACACAACTTTTCCAAGTTGGGATTAAGGACTGATGAAACTCTTGGCGTTGTAATGTAAAACTGTGTTTTGAAAATATCTTAGACACCAAGAATAAGAAACTGTATAATTATTAATTCTATTGACATCATATTTCTGATTAAACTATATGACCTCTACTTTTTTTCTTCTTTAATTTTGAAGTGATGATTGGCGATTGGAGATCAAGTCACCTCAGTAACAATTTCTGTATCTGAAATAAATGTATATTTTAAATGACAATTCATTGTTAAGTCCATTCTCTGTAAAACATCTTACATTACTTGTTAAATCAAATATTGAATACAAGTTTTTTATGGTACAAGTATTATATGCCCGTCATTTTAATCAGAAACAAGACAAAACCTAAGTAATCACAGGGTACATGTTTACTAGATTCACGTTATAAATTATTTTCTTGTAAGATGTAAGATTTAGGCTGCAGAGGTTTTGTGAAAGGAATGTTCCTATTGGTACAAGTCTGAACATTTAACTGGGTAAAACACATTTAGCAAATATGTTTCAGCAGTGTTAATATTAGTACTAGTGTTGATAATATTAATGCATTAATGTTTGCTGATGATGTGTTGCATATACTGCACTTCAGTTACAGAAGAGGTTTTATTACCCATACGGTTGAAAATAACCGAGTTAATATTATTGATATGAGCACATGTGCACATAACACGTTTGCCTGGCAACCATTCTTTCACCGTGACTTCACGTATTGTTTCGTCTGTGATGACATGAACCGACTGTTCGTGACGTCACTGTAGCCTGCCGTCGCAAGAGAACTTGGTCGTTTCCTGTTATTATTACGAGAAACTCTCTCTCGCTCGCTCTTGCTCGGGCAATACAAAAATTCACACTCGTTTCGTAAAAATCATATGACACACTTCCTCGGGTAATAATCTCTATAAATAAACTATAGTTAGTCTGTAGACATGATGGTTACTTTGTACAAGCACATATTTTGAGGTTTCGAAATTTCATTATTTAAGGCAGTATGAAAAGTTGTTCTTCAAAGGTAAACAAATTAAAGTTGTTTCATCTTATAGATAGGTGGAATACTTTTCACCCAAAGGCTTTCGTCGACTAAGGCTAAACTCTATCTGCTGAAAAACTGGATGTCACTTTTACATTGGAAAAAATGAAAATGACTTCGAAATAATTAGTTTAATGAACAAGATGTATTGACCATGAAAATTTATTTGATGTACTTTCAATGTACCTCTGCGCTGTCAGATTGCCGTCTCGTTTGCGTTTCGGCGTATCACATCCCAGACCATGACGCTGCCTCCACCTAAAGGGATAACTTCCTGTACGCAGCAGCGTGCCTCCCTCTCACCCGGCGACGGTAGACCCCCCTTTTCCGTCTTCTACGTGCATCTGCAATCGACTTGAAATCGTCGGTTAATAACACTCTCTGCCAGTTTTAGTTCATCCAACGTCGAAAATTTCTGGTCCAAGCAACCCTGTTTTGTCGATGTCGGCACGTCAACAGCATTGCTCGCATCGGTCGGTATGACCTCAGTCCATGTTGTTGGAGCCTTCTTCTCACCGTCTGGGGACTGATTCGGGGTCCAAGTGCAGTAGAAGCTGTCGTTGTGGGCTTGAAAGTGGTTCCTGACATGCAGTTGAAGCAGGTACCGGTCTTCATTTGAGGTTGTCACTGGCGGCCTGCAGCTTCTAGCTCGATCTCGAGTCGATCCGGTCTGTTGTAGACGTCCAAGAATGGTGAGACGATGACATCCGAATGTGATAGCGACTTCTTCATCAGTGGACCCAGTCTGCAGCATTGCAACTCTACCGCGCTCTTCAGTTGTCAATCTCGGCATTGTAATCGAATTATGGTGTGAAATAATGAATACAGGGGCCTTTTACACCCGATAACAACTGATTTAACGTGCATTTCATACGTGGTAAAAACTTCTATTGCTACGTTTTGGTGACATGATCCTTCTGAAGAAGATCACTATTTAGAAAGATTTAGAAACAAATCTAATCCATAAACACGTGCCAAAGCTTCCTAAAACAGTCGAAACACATTTTAACAAAAATGTTTTCTTAGAATCTTAAGGTTGTGTTTAGAATAGAAAATAACAAATATAATTTTTTCAGACAAAATAACGAATAAATATTTCCAAAAACAGAACTAATTTCTTTTTTTTTTATGAATGTGCATTCTTTATCAAAGAAGACAAAGTCAGTTTGATTAATTTTCCGACCATTTTTACAATTTTTCCTTCAATTATTGCATGATCGGAAATAGGACAATTGACCCCACCCATGAAGAACTGGCGATAACTTATTTACCATTACAGTTACAGGTCTGTTATTTTAGCACAAAACACTAAACTGATGGAGTGTTACAACACAACAAAGCAAATTCCTTTGAACATTAAAAGAGGTGTATCATTTCTTTTGGCGTTCAGTTTATATACATGTTTAACCTTTGATGATGTGTTACAAATCATTTCACTGATGACGTCACACAGAGGACCCTGTAACTGAGTCTTTGCTGGACCTTCTTGAGCCTTTTTGCTGTGTTCACCCGTTGACAAGTACAGTACGTTCAGTTAGCCCGTCTTTCGATTATCGTTATTGACACATGCAGACTTTTTCAACTACTTTAACCGAATTCTAGTACACTATTTTCCCCTAGGCCATTTCTCAAACCACAGTTGAATTTCCATATTTCATCGATTCGCCAAACTACTGATTAATAATATACTGTTGCATTCAATAAGAATGTCTTTAACTAGGACTCTAGGGGTGCATTAATATTGTTTAAACGTTTAAATAGACAAGTCAAGGATTCATACAATTTTATTTATTTTTATGAAGTCATCAACACAAAGTATACACAATTTAAATTTTCTAAACATTAAGTTCATTTGAAGACGTAGATTGTACAGCTGAACACTATCTTGGCTGTAACTCGGATAAATATAGTTCGAAACGTTACAGTTAAGAACAGTTTAGTCATAAACTAGCTTTCATATGGAGTACATGTACACTATTCTCCACCCACAGAGGTAATTCAAGTCAGGTCTTCCCACGAAACCTCTGTTGGACAGGAATCATGAAAGAAACACTCAGTTCAGTGGAACAGGCCTTAATTAAAACACCCCTATGGAAAAGCTCAACATAAATTTTACTATCACTCAATTAAACATATCTCAAACCCTTGGTCTCTAGGTCCATGTAGGTTCACATCTGTCCTGGAGTTTCTTATTCCAATACCTAACTTAATTGCGCTAATCCTGGAACCTTTCATATAGGAAACATATACATAGTTGTCCAAGGTCACCAACCGTCTAGGTTCCTCACGAAGCATTGCTACAGTTTGGATGTAGATTGATGTATTCAGATCAAAAGAACTCACTCTATTTTTGAAGTTAAAATACAGAATAGATCTACTTTTGTCTAAACACAGAGTATTTGTTTTATAATTTATTTCAATTTTCCTAGTTAAACTTCCATCATAGGTTAAAGTGACAATAAGTTTATCAAAACTACAAAATAATAACTTTGATTGTGGATCAACTGCAACTGCAGGACTGACGTGTCCATCATAATGTTTTACATCTTTCAGTTTTTTGCTCTGAAAATTAAATTTCAATAGCTGTGAACGTTGATTGGGTAATCGGTCAAAGAAAAAAACCAACAAACGTTCATTATCTAAACCAAAAGCAAACGGTGTATAATTAACAGGTTCAACAGAGAACCTTCTAGTTTCAAAATCATATGATATCATTCGTCTACTAAATCTAAACTTTGATAGAAGTAATGTTTTCCGTGATGGGATATAGACCATGGCAGCGACCTGACGGGTGTCCAGTTGTTTGCCAATTGTTTTGTGGAGTGAGTTCAGAGACAGATGGTAGGGCGGAGGAACTTGACCGCGCGTCCATCCATGTGGCACAACAAGGAGATATCTCCCCAATGTTGAGGACTGACTTCCTCGCCTTCCTGTGACTGAAATATTCACAGCAGATCAATACTTGCTTATCGTTTTTCTTAGATAGTTTAATACGCATTTGTAGAATATTAACAAGTTTTTTTCTAAATATTTCTGAACAATCTTATTTACTGTTTTCAGTGTTTCAAATAATACAATAAAGTGTTCGACAGGTACAAAGTTAATGACCATTTATTGCATTAATATATTACTATATAAATGGCATTATTTGGAAAGATGCTTCGGATATTAAACAGACTCAATTTATTATCAACCTATGTTTATTATCAACCCGGATTTATTATAAATCCGAATTTATAATCAACCCCTGTTAAAGCATTGAGGTCTCGGTGTAATGGCATGATTCACAAATAGAGGATAAGAGCATTATATCATTTCATTAACTGGTGTGTGTCTTTCGAGAAGGTAGATGCGTTTTCAACAAAAGAACATAAACGTGTCACAACACTTAAATTAGAAATGTTTAGTGTAAAGATACGAAGGTCAATATGAGGATTGTTTTACTTCCAGAAAGTGTGAGTCCTCTCCTTGCATATAGAGTTAATAAATACCTATATTTTTATAAGGTGGTTAACTAAACGCTTTTGAGGGGTTCATTTTCTTTACTTACCTTTGAAGAATATAAAATCAAATGTGTTTTCTGCCTTTATTGTGATTTGGTTCTGTGTCTGAAATTGATATTAAGATTATCATGATTACCTCAGATACGTCTAATTTAAATCAATGATTGACAGTGAGGTTATTAAAGAATCATAACATGTTTATGTTGGCGTTATTTGGGATGCTATTTGCAAACTGCAAAATAAATGGTTGATATTCATATGTCCATGAAGTTTTTGAAAATAAAAAGTGATCTTTCAAATTACCATTTTCATGATTGAACTGATTGTTCCGTGACTTGTTCCAAATTCAAGATGGCAGCTGAGTCGAGAGGGGTCAAAGGTTGAAGTGACGCATTCTCGAAGTTGTGCCCACATAACTGAACACGTCCTGTTGCCAGGTTTTTCACAACTTTCAGACAGCATCAACGTTGTTGTGATGACAACCAGAGCGCAACACAGACACACATGATACATTGTCAAATCTGCAAACAGATATCCTACTAATTTAACTGAAACATTGTGAATGTTGAAATATTTTGAATAATCATTATGAACATAAATAACAAATGGACGTAACACTGGATAAGCATTTTAATGAATATAATGTATTGTATTGAAAAAGTTCAGTGTTCTGATAAAGGAAAGAAATTGTCCTTTTGTCGTTGTCGTTGTTTTCATTACCAAAGTGATGATTTGAGTATTGCAGTAACCTTTAACTTACCAATAAAGGGTATAGCAATAGCAACAGATCTATCCAAGAGGAAGTTCTTCTGAAAAAAGTCCACCAAAACTGAATCTGAAAAATGGTATTCATATCTATATTTAAACTGCTAAAGCGTGGGAAAGTTATCTTGATGTATTTAAATTCAATACAAATCAACGTCTTCACAGGTGAAATTTGACAGCTGATTTTTCAGAGATATTGGATAATCTGAGAAACACATTTTAAAACGGAAAAAGCAAGAATTTGAAAAATTATGTTTTACCTTGGTTTCCTAAAAATGATCTTATTTAATAGAAAAGATGCAAACAAGATTTATTATTTTGAGAAGGGTTTTTTTAATTCAAAATAATTGTCTAAGAACTTATAGATGTATATTTTCTTTTCAGTTTATGAGTTAAGTAAATATGTAGCTTAATCTAATAGCAATAATGTCATTCAAACCGGAAAATATAATAATTTTGATAAATGCTTAATTATTTATCTACCTTGAAAGCCTCTGATTTTATGAACTTCCATGCCTGGCCCAGGCCCGACCCATGTCGAATAAAACAACATACTCTTACAATATATTGAAATAAAGGTATGGCCATCATGTTGCACTTGTTAACTTTATGTTAAGCTCATTGTCGTCTTGATTCCTAATTCCGGGTGATTTGGAGCTTGGAATACGCTTTTGTTCATCAGTCGTAGAATGATATATCATCTGAGGTTGAAGACTTTTATATGGAACATTCGGTTTATAATCTACAGTGAATTGTAACACAATATGCAATATGCAATATGCAATAATACTCTGCTGGTATCTGCTAGGAATGTCTGAGAATATATAATTAATTTTCATTAGAAAAGTCAAAAGCATTTTAAGAAGAAACTCATGTGAATCAAAAATAGTGAAACATTTTTTTAAACCATGCATTCAATAAATTCAATAATGTGGCAATATTTGGACAGTTTGTAAATGGTGACATAACTTGGAAATTTACACTAAACAACTGAGGTACTTGTTCTACAATGACAATGTATCACGTTCTCAGACACATAGGTAATCTGAGCAGGGACATTGCTTTATTTCATATAACACATTGAAAGAAAGTGAGGAAGATGGTCATCACAAAAGTATTTATAAAAAAGTTGACTGCCGATTTAATTATTATTCACAAAATAATCATGCAGTATTAAAAAGTTTTATCTATATTATGAACACGCTCTATGACACACATTCGGTTGATTTCATAAGTATACGTTTGTTTTTACAATTGGGTATTTTAAATACCCAACGACGTCATTATATAATGAGAAGGAGTAGGTGAATCTTAAAAATGAAAATCCTTTTAATTTTTTAATCAATTATTTGGAAGTTCTGGAAAATGTGACTTATACAGAAACAAAGGAGTAATAACAATAAACAAACCCATTGCTGTTATATAACTACCAATGAAGCATGTGATTATATAATGTAAATATATTCCATATTTGCACATAAGCATTAGAAAGTCATATTTTCACTGCAGTGACTAACGTGTGGCCGGAATTACTTTTCACGATTGTCTCACTTTAAAATGAAATTATCTCCCTTTGAAGTGATGATTATCTCCCTTGCTTTCCACGTCTGACGGTTAACAACGCTGTTGTGATGTTTGAGGTGACTTTTGAGGTGTTAATATCATATTCAATATTCCATAACATTCTGAATTTCATTTATTGTTGATATGTTGCTTAATAGTTCTTTTATTTGTGAAAAACTTGGTGAGGCGAGACGTATGTGACACACAATAACGAACGACAAAACATGTGTTCTTAAATCTTTAAGGCATCTTCACTTGACTAGATGGTACCGTAAAATATTATTTATCTTCAATTTAAAAACATTTACAACTTATTTATTTTTTTAAACATTATCCTGTTTTATATCGACTTATTTCAGTCGAATTATTTTCTCAATGCATTAACCGTGAACTTTTCCGGGGAGTTGTTAAGATTAGGCCTATGACAAAACCATTCTAACCTTTCAATAGTCACGATTTATTTGTTTATATGCAGATAAAAGTTATATAATAAATAGACTTTTTCATTGTTTTTGCCGAATATCATTTCTAGTGGAGTGAGAGAGTGACATGTTCACTCGTGGCTGCCCAACAACCTGATGCAGCCTTACAAGAACTTACTCAATGCCCAATCCAAATCCGCCAGATTGAATGTTCATATTCAATTCCTCGAGTGGTGCAAGCAGGCAGACCAGCTTGCGGAACAATACCGGGTGGCTATCCCGAATGTTCAGGCAACATTCCGAGAAGACCTGGCCACCGTCAGGGCCACTTCTGCTAAAAATCTCTCTTTGATTCTGATTGCGAATCACAATGATTTACTTAAGAGACAATGCAAATCCATTGAAGACCTTTCCCGAAGAGATTGACACCAAACACCGGGACACCATACAAGCAGCCATCACAGCCATCTCTGAGCGTGAAACCAGGCTAAGTTCACTGCGAAAGCCAGTGAATTTATGCAATTCTACAGAAACATCCAGCCGTTTGAGTGGAAGAACTACGTCCAGGGAACCCGCCCTAGCATCGCCCCTAGGTCCAGATCTAGGAGCAGAAGCCGTCGCCGTGACAACCGTCGCCCACCGGCAGTACAGCAACGACCACCCCGTCGCCGCTGTAATAATGACGTCCCAGAGGTCCGACCCGTATAGGAGTCTGAAGGATGCACTTCAGTTCATCACGAGGTCACTCGATCTGAACAACTCAGCAGATCTTGCCAACAACTTCTCCACAATCAGTTTGACAAAATAAAATGTCAAACTCAAAAAACTTGTTTGTTGTTAATCTATCTGATTACCAATTAGACGATAGTGAGATAAGTCTGTTAAACAAAGGTCCAACTTTTAGTCCTACACCGGCAAGAGGTAAGAAAAGTCAATCCTTTTCTGACCTCAAATCATTCTTTAGAAAAATGAAAATTAAACATTTTTTTCAAAATTTACCAACTGATAATACCACTCCGGTTTGTTCCTAAAAGCAAGTGGAACCCACCCTATAGCAACGATCACAGTTTGGAATCGTTCATAAGAGCAGTTACCAACGACTTCTTCAAACTAGAAGATAAAAAATTCCACCGCAATAACATCACCAAGTTAGAACTGGAAGCCATTAATCGCCTTAAAACAATCATGAAATTATCATTTAAAAGGCTGATAAAGGCTCAGCGGTAGTCATTCAAAACACCACTGATTACATTAAGGAAGCTGTCAAAAAACTTTCCAATGAGCGCTTTTACTGCAAACTCACAGAAGATCCGACTCAGGAATTTTGTTCAGAAATAACTAAAGAACTCACAAATCTATTTCTCAAAGAAGAAATTAGTCAAAAATGTCTCACCGGCCTTCTACCTGTAGATGCATCAGCTGGACGTTTCTATCTCCTACCCAAAATACATAAGTGGCTCACACCGGGCAGTGTACCAGGCCGTCCCATCATTAGCGGCAATAACACAGCAACTGAAAAAAATCAGTAGTTCTGTGGACGAACACATTAAAAGCTTCGTCAACCAGTACCCTAGCTACATCAGAGACACCACACACTTCATACAGAAGCTGGAGTCTTATCACGTTGAGAACACTTAAGACATCCTGTTAGTCACACTGGATGTTGCTTCTTTATTATCAAATATCCCTAACGGCGAGGGCTTAGGTTCAGTAGCCAAGGCTATTAGAAGATTTAAACCTGATTGGCAAATATCCCCTACTAGCATTCGCAATTTACTGAAACTAGAACTCCATAAAAACAACTTTGTTTTCAATGGAGACAATTACCTCCAAATCGGCGGTACCGCAAAGGGTACCAAACTAGCACCCTCATATGCAAACATCTTCATGGCTGAACTAGAAGAAACTCTTCTAGCAACACTCTCGATAAACCAGATCTCTATGTCCGGTTTATCGACGACATCTTCCTCATTTGGTCTTTAGGTCAAGCCCGACTTGCGAAATTTATTCAATATCTCCATTCAGCCCATCCCACTATCAACTTCACTGCTGAATTCTCGCGTGAACGGGTATCATTCTTGGAAACTTGGGTTTCAAACGAGAACAGAAAAGACACTCTTGAGTTCTCTGCGTACTGCAAACCCACTGACACACATTCCTATCTGCTGTACACGTCTTGTCATCCAAGACATGTCAAAACAAAAGGCCCCTATAGGCAATTTCTACGCCTCAGACGCATTTGCTCTACACAGGCGCAATATGAGATGCATAGCTTGAATCTCATCAACTGCTATCTCAAACGGGGATACCCCACAAAGATAGTACAGCAGAACAAATTGAAGTCGGATCTGAAGGACAGGGAAGAACGCATGTCCCCCATACAACACCAGCGGCCTGAACTAGTATGCGATTACAATCCCATGAACATGGAGCTCAACAAAATAATCAGGAACAGATGGCACCTACTTCAAGGTTCCGACCTCTGCAAAGAAAGCTTCCCTTCACCTCACATCGCGGCCTACAGGAGGAACAAAACCCTCAGGGATATGCTGGTCAAAGCCAACATAACCTACCCTCCATGACTACCACAAACCAGTGGTAGGGTAGTCACATTCGTTGATTTACCATGTGATAAAGATCAGTGCAAACTTTGCATTGGCATCAACAAAGATAGCCACTTCTCTAGCTCAGCTACCGGCCGTAGGTACTCATGTCGTAAATACAGCTGCAAATCCCGCAATGTAGTCTACCTACTAACTTGCAAAAAATGCAAGAAGCAATATGTAGGTGAAACCGAAAGGGAGTTCAGAACACGTCTTACTGAACACTTTGCAGACATCAAACATAAAAGGGACAAACCCGTTTCCCTTCACTTCAATCTCCCTGACCACTCTAAAGGCGACTTATATTTTAAGATAATCGCCCAACTCAGAAAAAACCCTGACTCAGAGAGAACCACTCAGGCTAGATGATCACTAGAACTGAGATGGATTTTTGAGCTACTAACGTTCCGACAACCTTGAAAAGTGAACTTATATTTTTCTTTTTCATGTGAAAAAATGGTTATTCGTATCAGGTGTCTTAGCAATAAGTGTCATTAGATTTCCTAATAACATTACATATCTGTCTCCTATGGTATCCTCGCTCTGATTAAAAGTGCTCTTTTACAAGTCGATTTACAGAGTTAACCAGCCCACCCTGTGTGAACGTGTACACCAGAGCAATATGTACGCTCCCCAATGCTGGCAGTTACTTTCGTGTTGTCTGTTGTAAGTAGAATTTTATTAAATACACATGATATATACACTTTTAAGCAGAGATATATCATGCTGTAAATGAGCATTCCAAACAGTATAGGTATAGCAACTTTCAATCTTCAATTCATAGCATAGAGTTATCTGCTGAGACATTTAGGACACTGCCGTCAGTGCTACACGTGTGAATTTCGGATTTCGGTCAAAATACTCTGACACCAGCTATCCAAATGTTTTAAAGTTCTAACATACTTTTCTATGACCTGTTATCTGTAATACTGCGATATATAAAGACTAGACAGTTCACTGTTTAGGAGCATTTCTGGTTTATAGATTACAGGTCATAAAATCAGTGTACACTTCCAAGACCCAACAACATTTCTTTAGTGTACGCTCTCAATTTATCTTGGCATCCACTCCCAAGAGCGTAGTTAAGTATTGAAAAATTAATGCTTTCTTGTTTTCATTTAATAAAGCTCAATTATTTACTGGGTAAAATAATATTTGTCAGTGAGTGAAGTTTATGTGGCTGTCGGGGCAGGTTGGGTCGATTTTAAAATATTCTTTTTTCGCATTTTACGAAATTATGCTAAAATATTTGTAGAAACTTTAAGTTCCGCTTTGTCGTTTGCGATGTAAAGAAAGTATGTAAACCAATGTTTAATTATATTCTGTCAAAGTTCTTACATTACAAGAAAAATAAGTTTTATTAACCCAACCTTTCATACATATATATTAGGCCCCTTAAATTCAATAGGAGGACTGGAAGCCGATAAAAAAAAGTGCATGAAGTTAAATGTCCCCTCGAATTTAAAAAAAATACCCCGATAGAACTGTCCCTTTGATTAAACAGATATTGCTGCATACAGAATATCGCCAAAGTGTCTTCAGATATATATATCAACACGAGTTGACAGGTCCATATAGTTCTGGTCTCATGGTAACCTCTGAAATATACGGGGAAAAAATCAACAAGCATGTTTTCTTTTGAGATAATTAAATTTTACAAACTCAAAAACAAATACTTTTAAAAAGCATTTGTCCTGTTAGGATATAAACAAACATGTCAAGAGACCTGCCATCTTTCGTGACAAAACACTTAACATAAATAAACAGAAAATGTCAGATCACTATTCTTACAGCCAGGTTCAGGATTGTAGATAGTTCACCATTTTGTGAATGAAATAAAACGTGTAAAATTAAACAAAAAGCTACCGAAACGAACAGACAATTTAGCGCAGTTGGTACACTTGAATGGTTTCATCTGTGCATGTGTGTTCATGTAACCATGGTAGTCACTCTTGCTCATGCTCATATCTGACAAGCATATAAGCATAGGTTGCACCCTTCCCGTGCTTCTCTCGTATGTGAGATTTTAAAGGATAGATGCAATGACATATGGTCAAATTGTTGATTCATTAAAATATGATGTCAATTTGACAATTGCTCGATTCTAAATTTCTGAAATTGGTCCATAAATTACTTATATACAGCTTTTAAAAAAATGGCCTAATTTAGCCCCGGCGACAAGAATGAAAGTCTGCGGGGGTGTGGCCCCTTAAGGGATGACTTTTGTGACGTCACGTGAGTAATCTAATTATCGGCGATAGTCATAATTCAACGTAATTTCGCAACATTTTGATTGTTAATGTCACAAAGAAATATTCAATAAAACAACTTAAATTTCCCATATTACGATTGTTTAGATATCCAACTAGGTAATTCCGCAGATGACACTTACACAACTATTAAATTAAACATGTCTTTTTGGCGGTGTAATTCACCTCATTTATTCATTTAGCGGCAGTGATAATCATCATTAATTAATTAACGAGGCTTGGCGTAGTAGCTGTCTAGCCGGCCCCGTCTGTCGCTTATCACATTCACGCCTCAGTGAGCATTTTCAAAATTAATTGTCTTAATTATCAATTGCAGGTCTTTATATTATTTCGATTTTATGCCTAATTGATTCCAATATACAATATACGTAGAGGTAATCATCTGTCATTCTTGAGAAAAATGCATTTCATGAGATCTTTAAATTGGAGACAGCACTGTAGGTACGAGCACAATTGCCGCATAATGTGCGGCTTCTCTTGACCTTAAGAGGCGTTAACGATGTTAACGAAGGTTCAGCTTTATTGGTTATTTCTTCAATGTGGTCGAAGCTATCATCAGCAAGTGTCAAACCTCTTGCTTCTTAAGCGTCCTGCTAAACTATTAGAAGAAATGGCAATTACGAAAGATAGCAATATGCAACACTCAAAGAATGTGAATGACGGATACAGACAGTTATTTTTAACAAAAACATGACACGCATATTTGGGTTATGAATGCTTAATTGGTAGAAAAGTTCTCAGATTAACTACTTGGAAGCGTACACAAAATTGCTATGACGTGAGCTGAGAGCGGACACTTGCATGAATTGGGAGCGGACACCACACGACCATGTGGCTTGATGAAAATCTGTAATTTTCTTCACAGTCCAGAAACGCAATGACTTCAAATTTGACAGATACTCCCATCAATACCTTTAACACTTGCTGTTGCAGTATGGGTGTATGGGTGTATGGGGTGAACGGATGTATGGATGTATGAATATGTATGGGTGTATCGGTATATGGGTTTATGGGATGTATGGGTGTATGGATGTATGGGTGTATGGGTGTATAGGTGTATGGGTGTATGGATGTATGGGTGTATGGGTGTATGGATGTATGGGTGTATGGGTGTATGGATGTATGGGTGTATGGATGTATGGATGTATGGGTGTATGGGTGTATGGGTTTATGGGATGTATGGGTGTATGGATGTATGGGTTTATGGGATGTATGGGTGTATGGGTGTATAGGTATATGGAGTGTATGGGTGTATGGATGTATGGATATATGGAGTGTATGGGTGTATGGATGTATGGATGTATGAATGTATGGGTGTATCGGTATATGGGTTTATGGGGTTATGGGATGTGTGGTGTTTGGGGATAACATTGACCTAGAGTCATCCTGCAAAATGCCGGTTACATTGAACACTGTGTTACAAAATAGGCCTGGTAACTGTACTTCTGCTGGCCACATGATGTTACACCAAAGTTGTTTATGACGTCACAGTGACGAACTGATGTAAAGTACAGCAGTGTAAGTTTTCTTTGGGGTTGATGAACCTTGATCTTCCGATTCCTGACCTGTCATCGGTCTCGCCTGTTTGTATCCTTTGTTGCTGAAGCCTTGTTACTGTGGCAGTCGAAGATGCAAGCAACCTGGGCACGTCATGCTCCCAACTGCAGGGTACACATTTCCCTCTCTCGCTTAGGTGCATGCAATTGGTATGCAAAATTCGTTGTCTTCACGACAATGCTGCTTTACATGCTGATTGGTGGTTTTCTAGTCCTTATATAGTTGCATTACATTTTTTATGAAAAGTTCCTCAAAGTCAATATTTAGGAAGATGCATGATGTTTTACTGGTTACATGTAAAGTTGTGTTCAAGTGATGTTGTTGAATTATGAAACTCTCAATGGAAACAATAATTTTATATTTTTGGGAAAACAATTATTATTTTGGTACATGTAAAGTTCCCTTTGCCCTTGAGTGTATACACTACCGGGCAGAAGAAACGCCTACGAGTTGTCTTAAGATACAAAATTGAATTTTTTATAAGAAATAATTTATGATGGAATTTTCGCTTTACTGTAACATTTATGAATGTTCTTTTTACTTTAAATTGCAAAGAAATCGTGATTCGGGTCAGTGATTTTCAAGAAAATTGATTTTAAGGAAAAGAACGTTCTGAACATGAAAAGCACTTTGCACGTGCAGTATTTTGGTTTAAGAAGACAGTGTGCTTTCATATTCGGTCATTCTGATTGCAAATTATACAAGAATAATGCCAAGATTAACGGAGGTAGAGAGAGAAAGAGCTATTGGGATGATACATCAAGGTGTGACTCAAGATGAAGTTGCGAGAGCCTTCCGTTGTCACAAATCTATGATAACGAGACTAGTGAGACGACTTCGTGACACAGGGGGGACAGCAGACAGGCCAAGAAGTGGACGTCCACCCGTAACTACGGCCAACGAAGACCGCTACGTCCGGTTGATCCATCTTCGAAATCGGTTTCTCACAGTGACTGAATCTGCAGCGACATCACTCCATCACGCTGTCAGCAGACGCACATTATCATGACTCCTCAAACGATATGGTCTTCGGACGTACAGACCATTCCGCGGCGTAACCTTGACCCCGCGCCACCGACGTAACCGACTGGCGTGGTCACGCACTGTGATGAGATTGCAGAATAGGAACTGGGCTCGTGTGTTGTTCACAGACGAAAGCAAGTTCACATTATTCAAATCTGACAGGAGGATACGTGTTGTGCGTCGTTTAGGGGAACGTGTGATGCCCGAAACTGTCCAAGAGGTGAGAGCATTTGGAGGTGGTGGAGTGATGGTTTGGGGAGGTATCTGTGGAGGCAGAAAGACAGATCTAGTTATTGTAAATGGTAACTTGAATGCCCAGGGATACATTCAACAAATTTTACAGCCCAATGTCATTCCATTCTTCCAACAGATTCCCAGGACGCTGTTGCAACAGGACAATGCACGGATCCACACTGCCCGTCAGACGACCAACTTCTTGCAAGGGCAAAATGTTAATCCCATACCATGGCCAGCACTGTCACCTGACCTTAATCCCATTGAGCACCTCTGGGATCACTTGGATAGGAAAATTCGAAAACGACCAGCGCCCCCTATGAACAGAAATGAACGTATTCAAGCCCTCCAAGAAGAATGGAGACGCATCCCTCCTGTTAGCATCAGACGTCTAACCATGACAATGCGTCGACGAGTGCGTGCATGTATTGCTGCCCGTGGTGGTCACACCAAATATTGAACAGTCATATTGCTGTAAAATTGTTTAACATGTCATTTCTTGGATTAAACACTGATAAAAAACTGGACAGTCTACCGTGTCTAATTTAAGTTCTCACCATTGCGCTGAAACGACATCTCAACTCTTGGAAGTCAGGAATATTGCAGATAAATGATGTAACTTCATTATGCTATAATAGGGTTATCGTGTTGCTTAAAGTATTTACGGAATCTTACAAAATATCTGGTAGGCGTTTCTTCTGCCCGGTAGTGTAGATATATTCAAATAGTTATTCAAGTTATAAAACAATATTCAGAACTGTCGCATTTAGATTATATATATGTTTACTATATAACTTATATGTTAAGCATGTTATTTTATAAGACATTAGAATTCTTTTGGACGAAATTAGAAGATAGTTGGACGAAATAGCTATAGCTATTTAGTTTTAATCATAAGAGTGAATATTAATTACAATAGAAACCAATCATATGTCCCATAGCAAATAGGTTTCCCCATTGGTTACTTTTTGACCTAAAATGCCAACTCGCAAGTGATGATGTTCATATAAGTGGCGAAATCCCAATCTAGCGACGGATTCAACGTGACCCCCTTTTAGCCTAAATCACATTCCAACTGTGGCACATGTTGATGGCTTTCTAATGGCGGATTCAGAAGGGGTGTTCAGCGGGTTCGAACGAAGACCAGAGTTGTAGATAGTTTAATGAACAAAGATGTAAGCTGTCTGAATTTCGTATCATGAGTTTGTTATAAAACAAAGTATTTGAAAATATAGACGCTGACGGATCTTTTTACTAAAGTACACAAAGATAGAAAGTACACAAGAAACCTTTGAAGAGTCGAGTATCTTAGTGTTCAAATACAATGTTATATCTACTTATATCGAAAACCTACTTATATCATTTATCAATCACTGAAGAAATCGTTTATCTACAGCATGACATATGATATGAGTTTTCATATCACGACAATCTGATGAAGTCGGAACTATCTGGGTCACATGCACACTACGTCATCAGCAGTCGTTATAGTTAAAATCAAGGCAAACAGTGTGGCGCCCGGTTTATTTGGCAAATAACATCGATATATTATATAAAATAATAATTTTGATGAAGAAATAATGAAATTTTATCTCTCTTCATCAATGATGTGTATTAAATAGTTCTAGGTATTAAACAAAAGTTGAATTCACTAACCATTGACACCACATGTTGTTCACAAGTAAGATATTTTCTTTTTAAATTATAAAAATGTAATTCTTCAAAAAACAACAAAGAGGGCATAGTCAGAAGAAATATTCTGTGCTGAATTTTTTTAAATGTCAAGTGAGACAAATTGACATTCTGTAAGGGATGAGAGTTGTTGCTTGTACACATGTTCTGAAATAAAATGAAATTACTAGGGAGATTTTTTTTAAATTTCGATAAAATCGTAATTTGACAATAAAATAAGTCTCATTTCTTTAACATTTTACATCTTGAAGTGTTACAGAATGTAAGTAAAATATATCGTAAAAAATATTTTGATACATGATTTTCGAGCAACATTAAACATTATAGTCTACACCCTCCATTTAACAGGAGAAATCTCAATTCATGAAACGCTATTTTCATTATTATCTTTTTTACTGTAAATTCAAAATATTTATTTTGAATTTTAAAATATGAAACGTATTCTATGGATACCCATTTTATGAAAAACATTATTTGATGGTATTCAAATGAGGACAGCAAGTTATTATAATTATCTAGGCATCGTTCTTTCAACTATATTATCTTGGAGTGCTTGTACCAAGACACTTGTTGCCAAGGCAAGTAAAACTTTGTTCGCTTTAAGGCAATTACAGTTTAAATTCAAACATATTCCCCTTCATGTATTATTCAAACTTTATTATTGTAATATAAAACTTAACATATTGTTGTATGGGGCGGAGATATGGTGATATACAGAAAGAAATGTTGTAATTAAATTTCGTAATAATGTTTGTAAATTTGTTTTAGGTGTTGGTAAACACGTGTCAAGTAATGCAGCTTTAGCTGAATGTGGAAGATATAGTATTAAAGTTGATTATTATTATAAA
Organism: Gibbula magus; assembly: GCA_936450465.1. Lineage (NCBI taxonomy): Eukaryota > Metazoa > Mollusca > Gastropoda > Trochida > Trochidae > Gibbula > Gibbula magus. The sequence goes on from OW388299.1 coordinate 35,418,350, forward strand.
TGTATCACATTTTGGTGCACATTGTTGAGAATGCCTAATTGATCGTTATCCTTAGCAAAGTTACAATTATATGTATAGATTAGATGATCTTGGTAGAATTACATGGGCTAAACAAAAACGAAATCTTTTAATCAGCATGGGTATAGTTATGTTTGGCTTGTCCAAGACATTAATAATCTATCTTTGTTTTTAGCATCTTTTAAGCAGAGATTGATTGATTGTTCAAAACAAAATATTAACAGTAATATATTAAACTCATCGAAACTTGTACAATTTAAGAGTATCATATCAAACTTCCATGTAGATAATCACATTCTGAAAATTAAGCTTAAAGATTTGAGGAAATATGTATGTCTATTAAAGTTTAATGCATTACCATTAAGATGATATATGTGGAAGGAAGCAAGTAGCACTGATTTTATTTGTAGAATGTGTTGTTGTAGTTTTTGAATGTGATAAGTATGAAACAATTAGACAGCAATATTTACCTTCATGGAATGAATTGTAAAGCAGTTGCAAACTGATTTAGCTACTAATATCTGATGATGTGTTAGTTTTAATGAAGTGTGCTAAATCTATCAAATCAGCTCTTAAATGTCGTTCACCTGTAAACTTAGTCATGTCTGTACTTATTGCCATTGAAACAGTATAAACTATATTGTAATTGTACATGGGCCGAAGGCCTACAACACTGAAATAAACTTCTGTTCTTTATTAAAACTTGAATTTATAAAAAAATAACTTTTCTTATACTCTTCTTTTTATTCAAAATTTAACTTCAAAATTATAAGGATAATGTCCAAAATAGGCCTTCGGAGATTTATTCCCCACGAATCATCCCAGACTAGCAAATTCTGAATCCAAAATACAGAAACTGTTACAAGCCAATATACAAACAGATATAAATAGCTTCATACAAACATGTGAAACACATATACAAGAATCCGTTATAACACCCGAAACTAATCCTTTTTGGAAAGATACGTTAAAATCTTGGGGTAGATTTTTATCTAAAAAGTCAAAGAACGCACAAAACGGAAATGATATCCTATCCCAGCCCCTGTGGCTAAATGATAATATAAAAATAGGCGGAAAACCAATTAATTATAAACATTACTCTAGCAAAGGTATTACTTACATAAATGACATGTTTGATAATCAAGGAAATTTCGTTACTGTGGAACAATTAAGAAAAACATACGGATGTACAACACATTTTTTGGAACTACAAGGAATTATACAATCCATTAAATGCTACTGTAAATTCACTAAAGTTCATTTTGAGAAGAAACTTCAAACACCATTTCTACCTTACTTATTGCAGAATATTATAGGAGATCCAAAAGGTTGTAGAGATATTTATGACATTCTTATATTTGAAAAACCTAAAAAACCTTTAGCATACCGGGAAAAGTGGCAAAATGAATTAAATGAATCCATTGAGGAACACACTTGGGAGACAATAGAAAAAATAACATTTAAATCCCATAATAGCGTTAAAATCACTTGGTTCCAATACAGTATACTTCATAGGTTTATACCTACAAATGATTTGTTAGCAAAAATGAAATATAAAGACACTAATATATGTACTTTTTGCAAATCTGAAACAGAATCAATATTACACTTATTTCATGAATGTAAAATCATTGAGAATATCTGGAAAGAAATCGCTAAGTGGATATATGTAAAAACTGGAACAACAATAATATTCTCTAGCAAAAACATAATTTTAGGATATCCCGAAAAGAGAAACTATGTTCTAAACTTAATCATATCAGTCGTAAAATATAACATATACAAAATGAAACAAGGAGATAAAATACCAAACTTGAATCACATTAAAGAAGATATTAAAACAGCATACAATATTGACCGCTATAACGCCTACTCAGAGTGTAAATATGATAATTTCAGAAAATTCTGGTCCATATGTCATAATCTTTTCTGAATCACTGATCACTATATTTGCCAACTGCCATTTTTCATTGACCTTATTGTTAAAATGCCTGTTTTCAGACTCTGTATTTGCCTTTATAGAATATGTATTTAACATGTGTATGTATTGAACTGTTTAAATGAACTGTAACGATGGAGATTCAAAAATAAATAAAATTATAAAAAAAAAAATATTTACCTTCATGGATTGAATTGTAAAGCAGTTGCAAACTGATTTAGCTACTAATATCTGATGATGTGTTAGTTTTAATGAAGTGTGCTAAATCTATCAAATCAGCTCTTAAATGTCGTTCACCTGTAAACTTAGTCATGTCTGTACTTATTGCCATTGAAACAGTATAAACTATATTGTAATTGTACATGGGCCGAAGGCCTACAACACTGAAATAAACTTCTGTTCTTTATTAAAACTTGAATTTATAAAAAAATAACTTTTCTTATACTCTTCTTTTTATTCAAAATTTAACTTCAAAATTATAAGGATAATGTCCAAAATAGGCCTTCGGAGATTTATTCCCCACGAATCATCCCACCTGCCGAGGTCATGACCTCTTAGCATCGGTATTTGGCAAGGCGTAGGACCAAACGGGAACTTCTGATAGTCATTATTTTTATTTTTGGGTCTTATACTTGTCACGGTCTTTATAGCATTATAGCAAAGGCATGCACATTAGATTGCAAGATAATTATCGAGATAGTGATGCCCTTTATGCCAAATTATGTTGGAAAAAAAGCAATGAAGACTGGCATTTGGTAAACATGAAGTCTGACGTCACGGGTTTATGCGTAGCGACCGCATAAACCCGGATATGAAAGGTGCGTGAAAATTGATGTGACTGCATTGTTTCACAGATGGAAAGATACAAAAGTTAGAGCAGTTACACCGATTCAGATGTAAACAATTTGACCATGGAGACAACTGACTTGAGATATGCTACCTAGAGTGACATAATAAATAAATGCCATTTAGATAGTGAACAAATATACCATTGTTACATTTGTGATAACACCTGTTTCAATAGTACAAATTATTGCACTTTTGGAATTCGAACCCACACCCTCAGAGTAAGACAACTATCGCCAACACTGACCGTACCAACAGCTTACCACACGACCACATGGCTTCGACAAAAACCGAGGTTCACAATCGATAGTTATGCTAATTTTACATTCAGTACCCCTCTGATAGACGTAAATTGGCGTAGTTCCATAGGCTGAATACATTAGAAATGTAACAATGTTATATTTGTTCACTATCTAAATGGTATATATTTCTAATGCATTCACCCTTGGGAGCTGCGCCAATCGAGCTGTGAGGTTATCGAGTCACTGACAAGGAACAGAAACTTCCACTTACATACAAATTACACTTACATCACTTCTCACATTTGTCAAATCATCTAAAAATGAGGATCCCTTTAGGACATTGTTTTACAATCCATTAAGATACATTTGAAGCTAATGTTATTTTCTCATTAACTTTATTTTTGTTTATGTGTTATGTTTTCATCAGTGCTGGGCTGTAAAATTATCATACCACAGTAATTAAAAGACAGAAAGGTTTATCTTGATTTCGTCACAGTTTTGAAATGTGAACACCTATAAGACAATACCTAGCTTTCAGTGGTAAAGTGTAACTTTCAATACTGCACTCAGCGCAAATAAATTGATTACTAATTAAAGAGGTCTTAACAAAGTTATTTATTCACAGGTTTGAAAGAATTGACAACGCTTCACAATGAAAAAATCCTTATTATGAAAGAAGGATAAATGGTACCGACCGTTTGTGTTATCTTCTAATAAACCCAATTCTCAAAAGGTACGTGTGAAAGTGCTTAAAAGTTACAATTTCTTCTAGAAAATACACTAAAACGTTGTTATACTTGGTTTTGACTGTTGCTGCGACTTAGGAGAAAAGATCAAAAGATTAAATTGCCTCCTGATTTACTGTGAATATTGATTACAGTCGACACAATGTCAAATAGGTTATCTTTAGAACTACAATAACTTATTCAAATTATTTCCTAGAAATAATTTTTTCTTAAGAAAGTATCTTTATCATCCACAGTAGCAACAATTCGTTGTTCTGGGGGCGACTAAGTGAGAATGACTCTTCAGTTGTTCCTAGTTTCAATCATTCGACTTCTTTTCCTGGCCTCTTTGTGTGCTTACCATCACGCGAGACAACCCTTTGGTCCCAAAATGTGCGATGAACTTTGTGAGAAGCAGGCAGATTGCTGTTCCTACAGCTTTCATCATGTTTATCTGAACTGCGAGTTGATGCCATCAAGAAACTATAATGACAGTAGCATTGTTTCAATGAAGAAAGTAAGTCCGTTATTGATCCTTATAACCTTAAAAATTTCATCGCAACAATAACTTTATAAATACATAAACACACTTTAAAACCAGACAGCATACACGATGTAAATAAAAAATGTTCATCACTTTCAAGTTCAGTCATGTTTCAAGTACATTCCTTGCAAAATGTCATAACGATATATTCTTTCCTAGAGAAATTCAACAAAGTGTTTGGACATGTTAAAGGTTCCTAATTCAAGAACATCCAAACTATCACGTAAGTATTGGAATTGTATGATGAAATAGCGTTTAGAGATATATATGCTGATCAAGAGGATTTTGTTTTCACTGTAATATCCCTTCTTTCATTGAGTGACGGATAAAGCCGATATTTGCACGAGTGGCGCAGCCACGAGTGTAAATATAGGCTAAGCCTTTATACCTTTAAAAGAGCTCTGTCAACGCCAAACCATTGTTTCGCTGTCGCATAGCGACGGCGATGCCGTTGCATTGATTGTAGAACTGACGTCATGTCATTGAATCTTGACGTCATCCCCTCTATGATATGTTCACTGTGTTGAGAAACTGATATCGAACTGCAGTGGTGATTTCTCTAGCTGTTAAAACCCAGACAATCAATGCCAAGCATATAATCAAATTATAATTGAAATCTGAAGAAGGTCTCATCCTTATGAAGTCCACAAGCGTAATACCACCAAATAGTATTTTGCAACCTAAAATATCATAATTCATGCAATGCTAATCCGATGATTAAAACTATACAGCAAATTACTTAAAAATGCCCAATACCATTTTTCAACAGATGGAGCAGATAACGAATTGCATGGCAGTCGAGCAAAGAAGAAGTTCCTGGATATTCGACCTCAGTTGATGGTCATCCCTGAGCTTAAAAACAAAATGTTATCTTACTTGATCTTCACAAAATGATTAAAATAGAAAGTAAAATGGATTTCGCCGCTGGCATTGCAGCAATTGCATATATGGCCTCTGTTCAAGGACTTATAATTTCAAAGTATTATCCTTCACCATTTATATTGTCTCATGATCTTAAGCTTCAGTCAAGTGATGTCATCATTCAAGATTTCTCTCCAAAGCATATTGCAACAGATGGAGAACGCACATTTATATTTTTCATTCATAAAGCGAAATCAAAGTCTAGCCCTATGCAATTGTATAAGATAAAACTTGATTTGAAACAATCCTCAGTAATCAAGAAATTTAAGGGCTTTCCTTCATCTTACATTTTGGCGAATCCATCAAATCAAACACTGTTCTGCGCCATACCACGCTTAATGATCGAAATGAGCTACAACGGAGAAACAAGCAGGAGGTGGAAAACATCTCATATACATCTTGGAATGTGTTTGGATGACAGAGGACAAACTCTGTATTACATCTATCATAAGTCCATAAAGGGAGTCCCTCTAGGAACATCCAAGAAGACAGAAAAGATAATTGATTTACGTAAGCAAATCAAACAGTTGGTTTACTACAACAATACACTTTTCGTTATGTCCCGGTTCAATCGAGTTGTTGTTGTAAGTGTATCCTCAGGAGCTGATATTGATGAAGTGGATCTGAGACTGAGAAGAAAGGCAAAGCCTCCCATGTGTATTATACCGTAACATATACATGGCATATCTACTATCGGGTAAAAGAAAATTCACACCTCAATGGTTTTATCATGTGTATCTATGATTTTCAGTTACACATATCTTAAATTTTTGGACGTCGTACTCTAAAAATGAATAGTACAATTAGGCATCATTCAAGGAATACTTCTACGTGGTTTTTGAAATACAAACTTGAAATTTTAAATCTGAAACTTCTGCTATAATTGATTTGAATAACACACAACTGTTCATTGACATATTAGACATGATTATATGTGAAAATCTTGAATGTGCCTCATTCTGCCCACAATATTACAACATGGTAATTTTGCTGTAAATTTCATTTCTTACCCCTGTCTAAATTAAGATGTTTCAACTGAAAATTAATCAGTGACCAATTAATTCATTCAAACTACTGCAGAAGAGTATCATCGTGCCATAATTAAATGCATCTCATTTCTTTCAAATTATTGAACCAATCAAAACAAACCAGGTGATTACTTTCTTGTGCCCGTTAGTTTATGTGTAGTAGTAATACACGTCCCGGGATAAACAACTATACTATTCATATTGCAGCATGGAATATATGTTCGAATACAAGTGTAAGATGTAAGAGAGAAAATAAACATTATTTTGAAGAGTTGATTTATGATATTATTTTCATTTCGTAAATGGGCCTTCAACTAAAGGGGACACGTTTAACTCTATCAGGCCTATAAGGCGAGTTTGGGTTATGGCATGGGCTGACATCAGTCTGTCATCATTTCTTTTTCCACATTTGACATTTTCATCTTCTCCGCCATAACCACTGCGACCCAACACTTAAAATTCCAATCAACGTCTGTTACTAGAAAGAATGAAACAGTAAATATGAATGAACGTGTAGGAGATAGAATGGCTGAAACAGTGAGTCCGAATGTACGTATCCGGGATAGAATGAACGAAACAGTGAATCAGAATACACGTGTCGTGATGTAATGAATGTAGAAGGGGTAAGACAGAATGCAAATATTGGGAATGGAATGGAGGAAGGAGTGAAACAGTAGTAGATCTTCTGGTTCCAGCAACACAGGTTTGTGTTGGTCATCATTGACCCTGATATGATTCAGACTCTGCTGTCCCTGACATCTGAAGATCGTGTCGATATTGTTGGAGGATATCTTTAGTGTTGTGAACGTGCTAGTATCTGTAAGTCTGCAACGCATTGCAACAAGAGTCATCAGAAGATGACATATCCATGACATATCCATCCGGTTCCACAAAATGTGTAAAACACATCTTTGACAGATACTTGTGTATCTACTACCGTACTTCAGTTAGTGGGTATTACAGATGCTGAGTTTCAGGAATGTTAAGGGTTTTAGACTTCTGCTCCAGAACCAGTCAAAATCTACAACAACCAACATCCCTCTCATGTTTCTATGGAAACAAATGTTTTTTAATTTTTCAGAAAAAATCTGAAAATATCAAAAGGCACCACTTCAGTTAGTGGGTAATACACATGCAAAGTTTCAGGAAGTTATGATGAACGGTTTTGGAGCTGTGCTCCATAAACGAACCTGTCTCTGACAAAGTCCAATTTCAACAAGTTTCTATGGGAAGGAAAAACATTTTTTTTTCAGAAATCTGAAAATATCAAAAGGCACCACTTCAGTTGGTGGGTAATACACATGGAACGTTCCAGAAAGATATCAAGAACGGTTTTCGAGTTCTGCTCCGAAAACGAAATGATTACGGACGGCGGGACAGACGGACCGACAGACGGACGGACGGACGGACGGACGGACGGACGGACGGACGGACAGACGGCCGGGGTGATGACTATATCCCACGGTATGTAAATACCGGTGGGATAAAAAGCGACATCGTAAAATTGACAACTGAACATGTCATGAAATGAAACAAGAAGAATGTACATGTAAGGAAATGAGGGACAGTATGAAAGCAAAGTGAAAGTATTAGAACGAAGGACAAGTATAAGCGAATATGAGTAATTGCAAATAAGATATATTGATGTGTGTTTTTTTGTGTTTCAAAGTGTTTTCACACATTCCGTGTTTGAAAATGATGTGAAAATTGAGGGACCAATCTCTATAAGCTACTTATGCCTTTTAATAGTTGCTATTGTTCCTGGTACATTCTTAGTGTTTGATCCAAGGTGATCAAACTTGGAAGGACCATACTTTGTGAAACATTTGTCAAATTAAATTAATTTTATTTCCGCTGTTATCCTTTAATTTTAATTTTTAAATTTTTCTTTTAACAAATACATAATCGAAAGCATTTAGCAAATTATCCATATTTTAAATACACACAATATTAAGACAGATTAACATCATTAGTTTAAAAGATTTCAATTTGAATAGTTAGGACTGTTGTTAACCAACGGAATAGAAATATTCATATAGTTATTTCAGAAAAGAAATAATGTTTAGATCTTTCGAAAGCAGTTGACGAAATTACAAAACACCTTCCGAAATAAGAATTCTTGTGGATGAAATAACAAGATAAGTGAGTGAAATAATACGTACCCTTTGCGTTTATGCTATTTGCTCATAAGAGTTACTTTAGAATAGCAAACAATCATATCTCTTATCACAAAGAGGTTTTACCACGGGTTGACAAATAAGCCAAATTCTATCTGAAATAATATTTCTTTATTTATTAGTTTAATCTGTAATATTTCTGGATCATTCGGTTGATCTTCAATGACAGATCCATTGTAATAGTTACTTCATATGGTCATAGAATCACAACATCTTCACAGCATGACGGCCATAATAGAAATATTCCCGACTCTGTTCGCTCGGTTCTTAGCATAACAGCTCATATTTTCTGTGCTAAGATTTGAGCATACTGCATTCAATTTGAATAGCCAATCAGAAAACAGCTAGCTAAAAATTAACTTCCGATTTCAACAAAAAGGAAAGGGGTTGTCATCTGTTGCGTTTGCAGTCCTACATTATCACCTACTAAATGAAGACAGATTTCTTCTAAATCTTATCATGTATTTTATATGAACAGGCATGTAATTGGTGAAATTAGAATCAATTTGTAAATGTGACAACATCATCGCTACTCTACAGTCCTGCAGTACTAAAGTACTGAAGTACTGAATGTTAACGGCGATTTCATTGGCTGTATGTAAGAAGCTGGTAAGGGGCATAACTCTTGATCACAATAGATGCCACTGCTTGGTTTCAAGCTGATGGGGGCAAGGTAAAAAACGGATTTAAAAGATGGGGTCAAGACGTGACATGACGTCATATTCATGTATGCAGCTGTTTTAAATGTGTGTATCATGTCCTAAAAACCTTTTTAATAGTATTTCTCACGGCATGTAATGAAGTTAATATTCTAATGAATTTTAGCAAATTTTGAAATATGAAGGCTCTTACGTTGAATCACCTCCCATACAGTGAAATTGACATGCATTATCGTTTATTAAGGTTAAGTCAAATATAAACAATATTTTCTAAATAATCATGAGAACCTCTTTCAGCATGTTTCATTCTAAACTTACAATCATTCATATCGTATTAAATATGATATAATGGGAGTTACAAAGTAATGGTTATAAAATAACGAAAGTCGATACAAAGCTGTACTGCCGACATTGCATCACAATTCAACCAAATTTTAACATTGGAAAAGTGACGTACAAAATTGGTTGCAGAACGTCTCGAACTGAAAGCAAATTTGTGACATAAAAATTCCTGCTGTGATAACGTTCATGTTCACATAGAGTTCATTTGGAATTTTACAACAAGTTAAGTATCCTAAAAACTTCTCTTTTCGAGAATAAACTACTTACTTTATGAATAAGATCTTAACAAAAGGATATATTTAGTTAGAATTTTTTCCCAGCAGGATAAATTAAATTGAACGTGTTCTTATTTCAATTCCAATTAAACCAATGTATTTTAACAAATGTGTATATGACCTTAATACTGTAAATATTGAAATTATATCATTTGATTTGATAGCAAACACTACATGTTTAAAAATTAATATTTTGAATCGTGAGTTTTGGCCTGGGAAAAGATCCAAAGATTACACTGTCTCGTGATTTACAGTGGACATTGATTTTTTTCAACAAAATGTCCAACGATTTTTATTTTTCCAAAGAGAATTGCTATAAATAATAATCTTACAGAGTTCAAATAGAACTACAAATATGCTTAGTTTAAAAACAAAGATTTGTCATTTCTAGGTATCTATGCCACCCTCTGTAACGAAAAATTTTCCTGCTGACTTTCTGACTCATCATGCATCATCAGTTGTTTTTCACATTTATAACTGGACTCATCTCATTATCATCTGGTCTTTACCATCGTAGGAGACAACCCTTTGGTCCTAAAATGGGTGATGACCTTCAGTATTAATGGATGAACCTTTAATGAAGGCAAATATTCGATGTTTAATACACTTGCTGATTGTCAACTTTGTTTCATACACCATTTATTAACAGATAAAAACGAAGGAAATAAGAGGGACTTGTCAGTGGGACAACGTGTAATACTCTTTGCACCATTTAAGAGGATTATCCTTCTAGAACTACAGAAACTGACTAAACTGAAAGTGACATTAAGTTCAAATTTCAAGTCGCATCCGCAACGTATGTGTCTTCAATTGACAGCATAGTTCTTTCGAAGTATGCTCCCTCAATGATTATTTCTGTCGATCTCAAAAGTAAGTCTTTTAACAAATTCTTGAAAGGATATACTCCCCGATTTCTGGATGTAGATGGAGAACATAATTTAGTCTTCTTGATTTGATTTGATAGCAAACACTACATGTTTAAAAATTAATATTTTGAATCGTGAGTTTTGGCCTGGGAAAAGATCCAAAGATTACACTGCCTCGTGATTTACAGTGGACATTGATTATTTTCAACAAAATGTCCAACGATTTTTATTTTTCCAAAGAGAATTGCTATAAATCATAATCTTACAGAGTTAAAATAGAACTAGAAATATGTTTAGTTTAAAAACAAAGATTTGTCATTTCTAGGTATCTCTACCATCCTCTGTAACGACAAATTATCCTGCTGACTTTGTGACTCATCATGCATCATCAGTTGTTTTTCACATTTATCACTGGACTCATCTCATTATCATCTGGTCTTTACCATCGTAGGAGACAACCCTTTGGTCCTAAAATGTGTGATGACCTTTGTGTCAGGCAGACAGATTGTTGTTTCTACAGCTTCAACCAACCTTATCTGACATGCAGTTTGATGCCAGCAAGAACCAATACAGAAAGTAATGTATTTTCAGTGAAAAAAGTAAGCAAGGTATTCAGCTTTTTAAAAAAACTTAGTCGTGAAAATTACTTAATACATATAGACTGCAGAACACCAGACAAAAATATTACTAAACCATATTACAATTCTGTCAAGTTCAATAATCCCATGTTATCATTAGCAGCCTCGATTTAGTCGGGGCTGCTATCAGTTTTTGCACAGTTTCCATCGTCGCCACCGCTGCGTTTTGTATTGGCTATAACTTTTTTCCTAAAGGTTTTGAGAACTCATATACATAACTTCTTACTTATACCCCTGGGGAATTATTTTGACATGTTCACATTCAAGGTCAAGGGTCAAGGTCAGGAGTTCTGAAATCGCTAAAAGAAATCCTTGTAAACACGATAACTTAAAACAGATTTGTGCTATCAGGCTCTTATTTGGTGTATGTCAACCATGGAGAAAGGCCAAGATTTGAAAAGGTTTTCGCTAACAACTGTCAAAGGTCAAGTTCATAGCGAGGTCACGACTTAAACATGCTTTTGCGGAAATGTCCTATTTCAACTATTAACACTTTGAATCATTACATGATTGTGATACACAATGAAAAGTGATCACTGATTGTGTGAGCTTGAATTTTAAGGGACAAGGTCACGAGATAGGGTCAAGGTCACCAGTTCTGAAATCACTAAATAACTTTTTTCCAAGAAGGTATCAACACCTCATATACATAGCTTCTTTCTTATACACCTGGGGAATTATTTTGACATGCTTACCTTCAAGGTCAAAGGTCAAGGTCATTAGTTCTGAAATCACTACAAAAATCCTTGTAAAAACGATAACTTCAAACAAATGTTGTGCTGTCGCTCTTATTTGGTATATATCAACTATGGAGAAAGACCAAGATTTGAATACGTTTTCGCTAAAATCTGTCAAAGGTCAAGGTCACAGCGACGTCACAACTTAAGCATGTTTTTGTGAATGTGCCTTATGTTAACTATGAACACTTTGAGTCATTGCATGATTGTTATACACAATGAAAAATAATCATTGATTGTGTGACCTTAAAGGTCAAAGGTCAAGGTCATGAGATATTGGTTAAGGCCATGTTAATCCTTTGATCCAATTTTGAAATCAGAAATAGGTTTTAAGAAAAAACTTGTGAAAAGTGACCCCAGTGATGATTCAACTTGTTAGAATAACTTGAATTATTTAAAAAAATGTTATTTAAAAAATTCCCATTTTAGTTATGCTGACGAGAAGGCGGGGCTGCTCTGCTTTTGCAATGTCACGCAAACGCTCATCTAGTTTCAACATGTATTCCTGCAAACCATTTATTTGATGACAGTTGTTTACTTTTAGGGAAATACCACAAAATGTTTGAAAATAAAGATTCCTAATTCAAGGAAGTCAAGTGGACCATGTGAGTATTGATAATATCATTTTTCCCACATTAGGGGCTTTATAAATAAAAAAATCGTTTTGTATAAATCATTTTTAAGGTACATCCATTGTGTTGATGGGAGTCACATATTCCAAACGTTATAAATGGTGTTACCTTATCGAGAAGTATTGAATGTTACCGAAAACTACCATTAAGATGATAATCGACTTAGTATATAGACGATATGAAGGTAAAAGTAGTGACTTCTGATCGATAACCGGACAATGCATCGTGATTGACGCACGCCAATGAGTCAAACGTAATTTTGGAAATTTTATTTAAAACAGCCAAAATAACAAATTTGGGTTGATAATGACAAATATATACTGTGCATGTAAATGGGACCTGCAGTTTCGGTTTCTTCACATGCATAATGATGTTACTCGATTTTAATTATTGGAAACTAGTAATCATGATATATTTGACGATTGGGGATAAATATTTTAGCTGAGTGAATTTGTTTGTATTGTAAACAACACATATGGTGAGTTGGACTGTATTAAAGCCAAATAATTGTTTATAATGGATGCACCTTTAATGAAGGCAAATATTCGATGTTTAATACACTTGCTGATTGTCAAATTTGTTTCATACACCATTTATTAACAGATAAAAACGAAGGAAGAAAGAGGGACTTGTCAGTGAGACAACGTGTAATACTCTTTGCACCATCTAAGAGGATTATCCTTCTAGAACTACAGAAACTGACTAAACTGAAAAGTGACATTAAGTTCAAATTTCAAGTCGCTTCCGCAACGTATGTGTCTTCAATGGACAGCATAGTTCTTTCGAAGTATGCTCCCTCAATGATTCTATCTGTCGATCTCAAAAGTAAGTCTTTTAACACAATCCTGAAAGGATATACTCCCCGATTTCTGGATGTAGATGGAGAACAGAATTTAGTCTTCTTCATCTTTGCCAAGAGGTTATCCAGATTGTCCTCAACAAAGTTATATAAGGTACAGATTGGCATAAACAAGACTTCGATGATCAAAACCTATAAGCAAAGGCCTTCACAGGTTTTGGTCAATCCATCAACACACACTGTGTTCTCCGCCTTTGAAGATTTCATTCTTGAAATGGAATATGATGGAACGACAGCAAGAAGAATTGCAACAAATCACCGAACTCGGAGAATGTGTTTAGATGACAAAGAACAGACATTGTATTACATCTACAGTAAGTACATAATGGGGATAAATTTGAATCAAGTAAATAACACTGACAAGATAAGAAAAACACCTACGAAAAACAAAGGACTATTTTACTACAACTCTACATTATTTGTTTTATCTATTTTCAACCATATAACTGCTGTTAATATAAACACAAGGGTTGATATCGCCTACAGAGATCTTAGGATCGTATCAACGGCAAAACTTCCAATGTTTGCGTTACCCTAAAATAAGATCGAAGGTAGTACAAATACCTCGCTGACTTCTTGATTTGAATACTGCTCTTCTGGAACCATGTCTAATTACCTTTCACTCTAGCCAATCACGACAAGGCTATTGAAATGTCTGACAGGTTCGATATCTAAGAGGTGTTGTGATTGGTTCAATAAATGAAGGCAAAAGCTTTTGTAAACATTGATGGCATGATGGTTAAACTCAATTCGATAGCATATCAAGGTGACAACATGTACCTGCTTGTGGATAAAACTTTATTGCCGTAGGAGATGATAAGTTTTCAATATTATATCTTTTGGACCTTGCATCTCATTTCTTCATGTAATTATTATGATATTCTAGAAAACGTATTTTACGTACATTATTGTGTGTGTGTGTGTGTGTGTGTGTGTGTGTGTTTGTGTGTGTGTATATATATATATATATATATTACTTCAGATGACACTTACTGTAGATATCATTTTAATGATGCGTCGCATTTCGACTTGTTTACAAGTCTTTTCCACAGTGTGGAGCATTTTCAACTCTACCATTATCATTTAAAAATGTATTCCTGCAAATCCAGACGCAAGTATATATTCACCTATTAATCATGCTGTAATATTTGCCAGGGTAAATTCATCTATAAACCTTGTGCACGAAGTCACGTGATCTGACGTCACGGCTTGTTTATCCGCCATATTGGTGATCAAGCGTCAGTGGTAAGTCTCACTCGGCAATAGTGCCGTGTTTCATGACATGTAATGTCACTTTATTTTTAATCTAACCAAAGAAAATGAAGTTTTATTTTTCTATCAATTTCCCGCTAATCAGGATAGATAATGTAGATAACTATTTTCAGTGCGATAAAGAGAGAAGATGGGCTTCTTAGTGAGCGTACGAGGCGGAATAACCGCCAATGGAGTGAGGGGGGTCAAAACGTTTGTCCAAAAAGGCATATATACTTTATTGTTCAACCGGTTGTGATGAAATACAGTTGTTCATGTACCGGAATAATTATTATTTCCACACAATATGTTTTCTGGCTTTTAATCCTCCAACAAATGCTATCCACATCTCGCGGGAAAAGAGCCTAGACAAACGATTTCACCATAGTATTACTTTGAACGAATACATGCGTTGCTAAAATGGCCACATTTTCGTCAACCAATGTCACAGAGTTTTTAAAAAACCGTGAATCCTAAATCTACCCTGTCAATGTTATTATGCAATTTTAAATAGATGTGTCAAAGTGCAACCATGTTTGCAGATTCTTTGACTTGATTTCGGGTAGCAAATTTTATTCTTTCACCGTGAATACCCTACAAGTAATCAACATTGCATACTCTTAAGCCTCTTTCGCATTGACACAATGTTCTTACATAAGCAATTTACTTACATGAGTAAGTATACTCACATAAGTAAAAGTAAATTTACATCATGTTCACATGTTGTTATCGCCAGGTATAAGTAAACATAGTATTGTGATAAGAATAACAGAATTTTCATATTTTGAGACAATGTCAATGGGAAAGCTGTTCATACAAAACGGATATGGGGTTTGTCGTGGGAGAGAAGTGAATGGAGATGAGAATGATCTCGCCATTGGAGCTCTCAAACCACGAAAATGTCTTTTTATGACACCATTTTGATGAAAATTTTCTGGAGACATTGTATATACTTTGTGTTACTTAATTTAGTATTGATGTAACTACCCTCAGCAATTTTTTTATGTTATCGTAAACAACTATTGAGCATGTTGATAACAATTCAGGAAAGATTCCCAAATTATTTCTAATTGAAATATAATTAATAAATTAATTAATTGGTTATAAGTTGTTTTCCAGTCCATATATATATCGAGTCTTTTATTTTCAAACGCAAAGCATTGTTGTCGACTCTCACACAGTAAACAAATAAAAACAAAAGAGAAACACAGTTGATGAGTAATCCTACTCACGGAAACTGAAATTTGGCGTTATGTTATGTACGTAGTTCCTTATGCAGTTGAAATAGCTGTTTTTACCAACGAGATATTTTGCTTGTAGCATATGATAATATATGTTCTATAGGTTGCTGTTATAACCATAATAAAATACCATTTAAAAGATAAAATGCAAAAGCAAAAGCGCACAGCATTGTGGTAGACTCTCACACAGTTAACAAACAAACAAAAGAGAATCACAGTTTATGAGTAGTCCTATTTACGAAAACTAAAATTTGGCGTTATTTGTAGTTCCTAATGAAATCGAAATAGCTGTTTGTGCCAACGAGATATTTTTCTTGAAGCATATAATAATATAATAATATATGTGCTGGTTGAATCACATTTAACAGATAAAATGCCAATATGTTGTGTATTTACAGGACGTTTAAATACACATTAATATAACTATCGCCAGCAATGATTGAGAAACCTGCAGGACGAAGATAGTCGAGAGAAAGCATGTGCATGTATAGGTTGTCATAAGGACTTTGCAATTGACATACTATTGGTCTCTGAACTGTTGTTATTGTGTTCAACATCATGCCTGCAATAACGAAAAATCTATCTAATGACATCACATTCAGTGGTACACGCTAATCCAATGTACATGTCTTCAAACATTTTATTTTTATTTTAACTGCCTTTTATCAGATTTTTTCCGTATAAAAACTATTTCTCGTACACCAAGACGTAGATGAAAGATTGCTGTAGCAATAGGTATTATTTTTTATTGTATCAGAAACAGAAAATACTTATGGCTCTTTAACTTTTCGGTGAGATACTCACCTAAGCAAACATAAATTCTGTTCAATGACCACAAATACTCCAGGAGTATTTATACTTATGAGTAAATATCCTTTCCTAGACGTCTAGGGATCTAGTAAATATACTTTTACTTAGGTATATTTACTCCAGGAGTATAATTACTCATGTAAGCGTTCACAAGTAAAGTTACCTTATACCCTGTTCGCATGCACTAAATTTACTCCTATGAGGAAATTTACTCACAAGTAAATATACTCATGTGAGTAAAAGCAAAATTACTAAGCGTTCGCATGACATTGACAACAAGGGGGAGGTATTTCTTTATTTTATGTTGTTAAACTTACGGATTTTCTAAAACTTGAAGAAAAATAGAGTCATGGGCTTTGTAGCTCATCGGGGTTTATATTATTTGATGTTGAAGAATGAAATATATTGTTCTCAGTTTACACTCAAGCTCTGAAAAAAAATTTATTCTGAAAATATCACCATTTTATTAAATATTGAAAAGGAGACTGTAAGAAATTGGATTTTCCGAGGAAGAGGCTTCTTTTTAAGATTCTTTTCATGTTTTTTCCAGAGTCTAAGTAACATTATTCACAATCTTAGCCCTGAAAATTTGTTGTCCAAGTATCACAGTTCCTGCAAAGATAACTGCATACAACCCTCCTCCTCCTCCCACCCCAATTACACAGCATTATGCAATATTCTCTACTGTCAGACCCAGCGTCGTGTGGCCTGCTAAAAAGAGTATAGGGGAAAAGGAATTTTAAATTAGCTCTAAAATCTTTGTTTTTCACAGTAGAAAGATACAAAAGTGATCTTCTCAGAATTAGCGTCCTAGCATTACTAGTTCCAGGAGTGAAATTAAAAGTTTGAGTTTAACACTTTGCCACGTCCAGATTTGAGGAAGGATTTTGACCAAATGACCAGACAAAGTCTACAGGTGTTAACGATGTTGTTCTGAAAATTTTAACTTTCTGTATCAAATGTTTTTTGAGAAGAAGCCGTTTAAAGAGCTAAAAATGCGATGGCATGACCAATTACTCCTGTAAACAAATTTGCTCATGAGTAAATATACTTTTGCACGACCCCTTGACTAGGTGCAAATTTGCTCCTGGAGTAAATTTGCTTAGGTGAGTAATTGCGTTCGCATGCACTAAATACTCACGTGAGTATATTTACTTACGTGAGTAAATCGACGTATGCGAACAGGGTATAATGAGTATCTTTACTCACATAAGCAAATGTGTCCATGTGAAAAGGGGTTTAAACTACACTGTTTATATTATATTTATACACTGTCAATCTGAACAACAAAATAAGTAGGACAACGGAATTATAACGTCATATATAATATAATAATGATTAGAGGAACAAGTTTTGAACATAAATCGATGAGTATATATTGGCAACCAAAGCTTACCTGTCATTTATGAGTATTAATCAAAGAATGTCCATGACAACGATTAAAGGGATTGAGCAGACGAAGGAAGTTGTTTATAACAAAATACCACGTTTTGATTAGATAAGAAGTGTTGATCCTTACAAAAGGACCAATCAACGATCTTCGTTTGATACAATATATTTAGACATGAACGGAAAAGCACCTCGCTGTTCATCGCTAAAAATATACTGTGTTTTTAATTGTTTGATTGCCACTACATTTTTATACGCCCTGACATTTTGTTTCCGGCTGTCAAATATTACATTTAAAAAAATGTTATATCTCATTAAAATGAGAAAGATATGAGTGACTACTGTGCGCTTGAAGTCAGAAGATCGGGGAAACGAATGTAAACTAACGATTGTAGATCATGAATCTGTTATCATCCCGAATACTCAGATATGTGTTATGGTTATATATTATGTGATATATCAACATTCCTAGTTTCTAGAACACTTTATTTAAGGAAATTCGGACATGGATTAACGAAATGTAGTCTTTTCATCGAGCCGTGTTGATCACAAGAATCGCCGATTTATTCCCTTTTTCATGTAGTCATTGAAGCTTCTAACCACATATTACAAAAATGTGAACATATTGGTTAGAAAGAAGAATGTGTCTAGTTTCCCCATAAAAATATTTCAACAAAATCGATTGACGAATAACGGAGATATGTCATTTTCAAAATGACCCCATAGATCTTGGCCCTATATGTATATACGGTGAATCCTTGTAGGCTCTGTTGACAACAGCTAGTTCGTTTCAGATAGGCCACAAATCACAGTCACTTTTCAGGATTTTGCGTAAGAGTGTGGACGAGATGTATACAGGGTGAGGACAACACTGTTACAAGCCGGGGGAATGGGAATGGGAATGGGGGAAAACAAGCAAGAGCCACCCCCGAGGCTGACGGTCGGTTGATCACCAATATGGCGTCGTAAACACTGATGACGTCATGTGCACAAGGTTCAGAATGGAAAACTCAAAGAACTACTCATGGCCTGATAAGTGTCTTGCTTTACGTTTACTTACCAAAATTTAAGTTTTGCTGATATCCGGAGAACAATATCAAGGTCGTGCTGACAAGCTTAATAAAATACTTGATGATAAGGTCAAGGTCACCACCATTTATCAGTCCTTAATCTTTCCTAGGAAAAGCGTTGAAGAGAATCCAGTGACAAGAGTAAAATTGCAAAGTGTCGTTGTGAACTTGAAATAAATGCCAACGTAAAGCAAGACACTTATCAGGCCATGAGTAGTTCTTTGAGTTTTCCATTCTGAACCTTGTGCACATGACGTCATCAGTGTTTACGACGCCATATTGGTGATCAACCGACCGTCAGCCTCGGGGGTGGCTCTTGCTTGTTTTCCCCCATTCCCATTCCCATTCCCCCGGCTTGTAACAGTGTTGTCCTCACCCTGTATACATCTCGTCCACACTCTTACGCAAAATCCTGAAAAGTGACTGTGATTTGTGGCCTATCTGAAACGAACTAGCTGTTGTCAACAGAGCCTACAAGGATTCACCGTATATACATATAGGGCCAAGATCTATGGGGTCATTTTGAAAATGACATATCTCCGTTATTCGTCAATCGATTTTGTTGAAATATTTTTATGGGGAAACTAGACACATTCTTCTTTCTAACCAATATGTTCACATTTTTGTAATATGTGGTTAGAAGCTTCAATGACTACATGAAAAAGGGAATAAATCGGCGATTCTTGTGATCAACACGGCTCGATGAAAAGACTACATTTCGTTAATCCATGTCCGAATTTCCTTAAATAAAGTGTTCTAGAAACTAGGAATGTTGATATATCACATAATATATAACCATAACACATATCTGAGTATTCGGGATGATAACAGATTCATGATCTACAATCGTTAGTTTACATTCGTTTCCCCGATCTTCTGACTTCAAGCGCACAGTAGTCACTCATATCTTTCTTATTTTAATGAGATATAACATTTTTTTAAATGTAATATTTGACAGCCGGAAACAAAATGTCAGGGCGTATAAAAATGTAGTGGCAATCAAACAATTAAAAACACAGTATATTTTTAGCGATGAACAGCGAGGTGCTTTTCCGTTCATGTCTAAATATATTGTATCAAACGAAGATCGTTGATTGGTCCTTTTGTAAGGATCAACACTTCTTATCTAATCAAAACGTGGTATTTTGTTATAAACAACTTCCTTCGTCTGCTCAATCCCTTTAATCGTTGTCATGGACATTCTTTGATTAATACTCATAAATGACAGGTAAGCTTTGGTTGCCAATATATACTCATCGATTTATGTTCAAAACTTGTTCCTCTAATCATTATTATATTATATATGACGTTATAATTCCGTTGTCCTACTTATTTTGTTGTTCAGATTGACAGTGTATAAATATAATATAAACAGTGTAGTTTAAACCCCTTTTCACATGGACACATTTGCTTATGTGAGTAAAGATACTCATTATACCCTGTTCGCATACGTCGATTTACTCACGTAAGTAAATATACTCACGTGAGTATTTAGTGCATGCGAACGCAATTACTCACCTAAGCAAATTTACTCCAGGAGCAAATTTGCACCTAGTCAAGGGGTCGTGCAAAAGTATATTTACTCATGAGCAAATTTGTTTACAGGAGTAAATTGGTCATGCCATCGCATTTTTAGCTCTTTAAACGGCTTCTTCTCAAAAAACATTTGATACAGAAAGTTAAAATTTTCAGAACAACATCGTTAACACCTGTAGACTTTGTTTGGTCATTTGGTCAAAATCCTTCCTCAAATCTGGACGTGGCAAAGTGTTAAACTCAAACTTTTAATTTCACTCCTGGAACTAGTAATGCTAGGACGCTAATTCTGAGAAGATCACTTTTGTATCTTTCTACTGTGAAAAACAAAGATTTTAGAGCTAATTTAAAATTCCTTTTCCCCTATACTCTTTTTAGCAGGCCACACGACGCTGGGTCTGACAGTAGAGAATATTGCATAATGCTGTGTAATTGGGGTGGGAGGAGGAGGAGGGTTGTATGCAGTTATCTTTGCAGGAACTGTGATACTTGGACAACAAATTTTCAGGGCTAAGATTGTGAATAATGTTACTTAGACTCTGGAAAAAACATGAAAAGAATCTTAAAAAGAAGCCTCTTCCTCGGAAAATCCAATTTCTTACAGTCTCCTTTTCAATATTTAATAAAATGGTGATATTTTCAGAATAAATTTTTTTTCAGAGCTTGAGTGTAAACTGAGAACAATATATTTCATTCTTCAACATCAAATAATATAAACCCCGATGAGCTACAAAGCCCATGACTCTATTTTTCTTCAAGTTTTAGAAAATCCGTAAGTTTAACAACATAAAATAAAGAAATACCTCCCCCTTGTTGTCAATGTCATGCGAACGCTTAGTAATTTTGCTTTTACTCACATGAGTATATTTACTTGTGAGTAAATTTCCTCATAGGAGTAAATTTAGTGCATGCGAACAGGGTATAAGGTAACTTTACTTGTGAACGCTTACATGAGTAATTATACTCCTGGAGTAAATATACCTAAGTAAAAGTATATTTACTAGATCCCTAGACGTCTAGGAAAGGATATTTACTCATAAGTATAAATACTCCTGGAGTATTTGTGGTCATTGAACAGAATTTATGTTTGCTTAGGTGAGTATCTCACCGAAAAGTTAAAGAGCCATAAGTATTTTCTGTTTCTGATACAATAAAAAATAATACCTATTGCTACAGCAATCTTTCATCTACGTCTTGGTGTACGAGAAATAGTTTTTATACGGAAAAAATCTGATAAAAGTCAGTTAAAATAAAAATAAAATGTTTGAAGACATGTACATTGGATTAGCGTGTACCACTGAATGTGATGTCATTAGATAGATTTTTCGTTATTGCAGGCATGATGTTGAACACAATAACAACAGTTCAGAGACCAATAGTATGTCAATTGCAAAGTCCTTATGACAACCTATACATGCACATGCTTTCTCTCGACTATCTTCGTCCTGCAGGTTTCTCAATCATTGCTGGCGATAGTTATATTAATGTGTATTTAAACGTCCTGTAAATACACAACATATTGGCATTTTATCTGTTAAATGTGATTCAACCAGCACATATATTATTATATTATTATATGCTTCAAGAAAAATATCTCGTTGGCACAAACAGCTATTTCGATTTCATTAGGAACTACAAATAACGCCAAATTTTAGTTTTCGTAAATAGGACTACTCATAAACTGTGATTCTCTTTTGTTTGTTTGTTAACTGTGTGAGAGTCTACCACAATGCTGTGCGCTTTTGCTTTTGCATTTTATCTTTTAAATGGTATTTTATTATGGTTATAACAGCAACCTATAGAACATATATTATCATATGCTACAAGCAAAATATCTCGTTGGTAAAAACAGCTATTTCAACTGCATAAGGAACTACGTACATAACATAACGCCAAATTTCAGTTTCCGTGAGTAGGATTACTCATCAACTGTGTTTCTCTTTTGTTTTTATTTGTTTACTGTGTGAGAGTCGACAACAATGCTTTGCGTTTGAAAATAAAAGACTCGATATATATATGGACTGGAAAACAACTTATAACCAATTAATTAATTTATTAATTATATTTCAATTAGAAATAATTTGGGAATCTTTCCTGAATTGTTATCAACATGCTCAATAGTTGTTTACGATAACATAAAAAAATTGCTGAGGGTAGTTACATCAATACTAAATTAAGTAACACAAAGTATATACAATGTCTCCAGAAAATTTTCATCAAAATGGTGTCATAAAAAGACATTTTCGTGGTTTGAGAGCTCCAATGGCGAGATCATTCTCATCTCCATTCACTTCTCTCCCACGACAAACCCCATATCCGTTTTGTATGAACAGCTTTCCCATTGACATTGTCTCAAAATATGAAAATTCTGTTATTCTTATCACAATACTATGTTTACTTATACCTGGCGATAACAACATGTGAACATGATGTAAATTTACTTTTACTTATGTGAGTATACTTACTCATGTAAGTAAATTGCTTATGTAAGAACATTGTGTCAATGCGAAAGAGGCTTAAGAGTATGCAATGTTGATTACTTGTAGGGTATTCACGGTGAAAGAATAAAATTTGCTACCCGAAATCAAGTCAAAGAATCTGCAAACATGGTTGCACTTTGACACATCTATTTAAAATTGCATAATAACATTGACAGGGTAGATTTAGGATTCACGGTTTTTTAAAAACTCTGTGACATTGGTTGACGAAAATGTGGCCATTTTAGCAACGCATGTATTCGTTCAAAGTAATACTATGGTGAAATCGTTTGTCTAGGCTCTTTTCCCGCGAGATGTGGATAGCATTTGTTGGAGGATTAAAAGCCAGAAAACATATTGTGTGGAAATAATAATTATTCCGGTACATGAACAACTGTATTTCATCACAACCGGTTGAACAATAAAGTATATATGCCTTTTTGGACAAACGTTTTGACCCCCCTCACTCCATTGGCGGTTATTCCGCCTCGTACGCTCACTAAGAAGCCCATCTTCTCTCTTTATCGCACTGAAAATAGTTATCTACATTATCTATCCTGATTAGCGGGAAATTGATAGAAAAATAAAACTTCATTTTCTTTGGTTAGATTAAAAATAAAGTGACATTACATGTCATGAAACACGGCACTATTGCCGAGTGAGACTTACCACTGACGCTTGATCACCAATATGGCGGATAAACAAGCCGTGACGTCAGATCACGTGACTTCGTGCACAAGGTTTATAGATGAATTTACCCTGGCAAATATTACAGCATGATTAATAGGTGAATATATACTTGCGTCTGGATTTGCAGGAATACATTTTTAAATGATAATGGTAGAGTATGGATGTATGGATGTATGGATGTATGGATGTATGGGTGTATGGATGTATGGGTGTATGGATGTATGGGTGTATGGGTGTATGGGTGTATGGGTGTATGGATGTATGGGTGTATGGATGTATGGGTGTATGGGTGTAAGGGTGTATGGATGTATGGGTGTATGGGTGTATGGATGTATGGATGTATGGGTGTATGGATGTATGGGTGTATGGGTGTATGGATGTATGGGTGTATGGGTGTATGGGTGTATGGATGTATGGGTGTATGGGTGTATGGATCTATGGGTGTATGGATGTATGGATGTATGGATGTATGGATGTATGGATGTATGGATGTATGGATGTATGGGTGTATGGATGTATGGGTGTATGGGTGTATGGATGTATGGATGTATGGATGTATGGGTGTATGGATGTATGGGTGTATGGGTGTATGGATGTATGGGTGTATGGGTGTATGGGTGTATGGGTGTATGGATGTATGGGTTTATGGATGTATGGATGTATGGGTGTATGGATGTATGGATGTATGGGTGTATGGGTGTATGGGTGTATGGGTGTATGGGTGTATGGGTGTATGGATGTATGGGTTTATGGATGTATGAATGTATGGGTGTATGGATGTATGGATGTAGGGGTGTATGGATGTATGGGTGTATGGGTGTATGGATGTATGGGTGTATGGGTGTATGGGTGTATGGATGTATGGGTGTATGGGTGTTTGGATCTATGGGTGTATGGATGTATGGATGTATGGATGTATGGATGTATGGGTGTATGGGTGTATGGATGTATGGGTGTATGGGTGTATGGGTGTATGGGTGTATGGATGTATGGGTGTATGGATGTATGGGTGTATGGGTGTATGGATGTATGGATGTATTGATGTATGGATGTATGGGTGTATGGGTGTATGGATGTATGGATGTATGGATGTATGGGTGTATGGATGTATGGATGTATGGATGTATGGATGTATGGATGTATTGGTGTATGGATGTAAGGGTGTATGGGTGTATGGATGTATGGATGTATGGATGTATTGGTGTATGGATGTATGGGTGTATGGGTGTATGGATGTATGGGTGTATGGTTGTATGGGTGTATGGGTGTATGGATGTATGGGTGTATGGATGTATGGGTGTAAGGTTGTATGGATGTATGGGTGTATGGGTGTATGGATGTATGGATGTATGGGTGTATGGATGTATGGGTGTATGGGTGTATGGGTGTATAGGTGTATGGATGTATGGGTGTATGGGTGTATGGGTGTATGGGTGTATGGATGTATGGGTGTATGGATGTATGGGTGTATGGATGTATGGATGTATGGATGTATGGATGTATGGGTGTATGGATGTATGGGTGTATGGATGTATGGGTGTATGGGTGTATGGGTGTATGGGTGTATGGATCTATGGGTGTATGGATGTATGGGTGTATGGATGTATGGGTGTAAGGGTGTATGGATGTATGGGTGTATGGGTGTATGGGTGTATGGGTGTATGGGTGTATGGATGTATGGGAGTATGGGTGTATGGATCTATGGGTGTATGGATGTATGGATGTATGGATGTATGGATGTATGGGTGTATGGATGTATGGGTGTATGGGTGTATGGATGTATGGATGTATGGATGTATGGATGTATGGATGTATGGATGTATGGATGTATGGATGTATGGATGTATGGATGTATTGGTGTATGGATGTATGGGTGTATGGGTGTATGGATGTATGGGTGTATGGATGTATGGATGTATGGATGTATGGGTGTATGGATGTATGGGTGTATGGGTGTATGGGTGTATGGATGTATGGGTGTATGGGTGTTTGGATCTATGGGTGTATGGATGTATGGATGTATGGATGTATGGATGTATGGATGTATGGATGTATGGATGTATGGGTGTATGGGTGTATGGATGTATGGGTGTATGGGTGTATGGATGTATGGATGTATGGGTGTATGGATGTATTGATGTATTGATGTATGGATGTATGGTTGTATGGGTGTATGGATGTATGGATGTATGGATGTATGGGTGTATGGATGTATGGGTGTATGGATGTATGGATGTATGGATGTATTGGTGTATGGATGTAAGGGTGTATGGGTGTATGGATGTATGGATGTATGGATGTATTGGTGTATGGATGTATGGGTGTATGGGTGTATGGATGTATGGGTGTATGGGTGTATGGGTGTATGGGTGTATGGGTGTATGGGTGTATGGATGTATGGGTGTATGGGTGTATGGGTGTATGGGTGTATGGATGTATGGGTGTATGGATGTATGGGTGTATGGATGTATGGATGTATGGATGTATGGATGTATGGGTGTATGGATGTATGGGTGTATGGATGTATAGGTGTATGGGTGTATGGGTGTATGGGTGTATGGATGTATGGGTTTATGGATGTATGGATGTATGGGTGTATGGATGTATGGATGTATGGGTGTATGGGTGTATGGGTGTATGGGTGTATGGATGTATGGGTTTATGGATGTATGAATGTATGGGTGTATGGATGTATGGATGTATGGGTGTATGGATGTATGGTGGTATGGGTGTATGGATATATGGGTGTATGGGTGTATGGGTGTATGGATGTATGGGTGTATGGGTGTTTGGATCTATGGGTGTATGGATGTA
This sequence comes from Gibbula magus, assembly GCA_936450465.1. Taxonomy (NCBI): domain Eukaryota; kingdom Metazoa; phylum Mollusca; class Gastropoda; order Trochida; family Trochidae; genus Gibbula; species Gibbula magus. The sequence goes on from OW388299.1 coordinate 35,445,076, forward strand.
TGGATGTATGGATGTATGGATGTATGGGTGTATGGGTGTATGGATGTATGGGTGTATGGGTGTATGGGTGTATGGGTGTATGGATGTATGGGTGTATGGATGTATGGGTGTATGGGTGTATGGATGTATGGATGTATTGATGTATGGATGTATGGGTGTATGGGTGTATGGATGTATGGATGTATGGATGTATGGGTGTATGGATGTATGGATGTATGGATGTATGGATTTATGGATGTATTGGTGTATGGATGTAAGGGTGTATGGGTGTATGGATGTATGGATGTATGGATGTATTGGTGTATGGATGTATGGGTGTATGGGTGTATGGATGTATGGGTGTATGGGTGTATGGGTGTATGGGTGTATGGATGTATGGGTGTATGGATGTATGGGTGTAAGGGTGTATGGATGTATGGGTGTATGGGTGTATGGATGTATGGATGTATGGGTGTATGGATGTATGGGTGTATGGGTGTATGGGTGTATGGGTGTATGGATGTATGGGTGTATGGGTGTATGGGTGTATGGGTGTATGGATGTATGGGTGTATGGATGTATGGGTGTATGGATGTATGGATGTATGGATGTATGGATGTATGGGTGTATGGATGTATGGGTGTATGGATGTATGGGTGTATGGGTGTATGGGTGTATGGGTGTATGGGTGTATGGATCTATGGGTGTATGGATGTATGGGTGTATGGATGTATGGGTGTAAGGGTGTATGGATGTATGGGTGTATGGGTGTATGGGTGTATGGGTGTATGGGTGTATGGATGTATGGGAGTATGGGTGTATGGATCTATGGGTGTATGGATGTATGGATGTATGGATGTATGGATGTATGGGTGTATGGATGTATGGGTGTATGGGTGTATGGATGTATGGATGTATGGATGTATGGATGTATGGATGTATGGATGTATGGATGTATGGATGTATTGGTGTATGGATGTATGGGTGTATGGGTGTATGGATGTATGGGTGTATGGATGTATGGATGTATGGATGTATGGGTGTATGGATGTATGGGTGTATGGGTGTATGGGTGTATGGATGTATGGGTGTATGGGTGTTTGGATCTATGGGTGTATGGATGTATGGATGTATGGATGTATGGATGTATGGATGTATGGATGTATGGATGTATGGATGTATGGGTGTATGGGTGTATGGATGTATGGGTGTATGGGTGTATGGGTGTATGGGTGTATGGATGTATGGGTGTATGGATGTATGGATGTATGGGTGTATGGATGTATGGATGTATTGATGTATGGATGTATGGTTGTATGGGTGTATGGATGTATGGATGTATGGATGTATGGGTGTATGGATGTATGGGTGTATGGATGTATGGATGTATGGATGTATTGGTGTATGGATGTAAGGGTGTATGGGTGTATGGATGTATGGATGTATGGATGTATTGGTGTATGGATGTATGGGTGTATGGGTGTATGGATGTATGGGTGTATGGGTGTATGGGTGTATGGGTGTATGGGTGTATGGATGTATGGGTGTATGGATGTATGGGTGTAAGGGTGTATGGATGTATGGGTGTATGGGTGTATCGATGTATGGATGTATGGGTGTATGGATGTATGGGTGTATGGGTGTATGGGTGTATGGATGTATGGGTGTATGGGTGTATGGGTGTATGGGTGTATGGATGTATGGGTGTATGGATGTATGGGTGTATGGATGTATGGGTGTAAGCGTGTATGGATGTATGGGTGTATGGGTGTATGGATGTATGGATGTATGGATGTATTGATGTATGGGTGTATGGATGTATGGGTGTATGGGTGTATGGATGTATGGGTGTATGGGTGTATGGGTGTATGGGTGTATGGGTGTATGGATGTATGGGTGTATGGGTGTATGGATCTATGGGTGTATGGATGTATGGATGTATGGATGTATGGATGTATGGATGTATGGATGTATGGATGTATGGATGTATGGGTGTATGGATGTATGGGTGTATGGGTGTACGGATGTATGGATGTATGGATGTACGGGTGTATGGATGTATGGGTGTATGGGTGTATGGATGTATGGGTGTATGGGTGTATGGGTGTATGGGTGTATGGATGTATGGGTTTATGGATGTATGGATGTATGGGTGTATGGATGTATGGATGTATGGGTGTATGGATGTATGGGTGTATGGGTGTATGGATGTATGGGTGTATGGGTGTATGGGTGTATGGATGTATGGGTGTATGGGTGTTTGGATCTATGGGTGTATTGATGTATGGATGTATGGATGTATGGATGTATGGATGTATGGATGTATGGGTGTATGGATGTATGGATGTATGGATGTATGGGTGTATGGGTGTATGGATGTATGGGTGTATGGATGTATGGGTGTATGGGTGTATGGGTGTATGGGTGTATGGGTGTATGGATCTATGTGTGTATGGATGTATGGGTGTATGGATGTATTGGTGTAAGGGTGTATGGATGTATGGGTGTATTGGTGTATGGATGTATGGATGTATGGGTGTATGGATGTATGGGTGTATGGGTGTATGGATGTATGGGTGTATGGGTGTATGGGTGTATGGGTGTATGGATGTATGGGAGTATAGGTGTATGGATCTATGGGTGTATGGATGTATGGATGTATGGATGTATGGATGTATGGATGTATGGGTGTATGGATGTATGGGTGTATGGTAGTATGGATGTATGGATGTATGGATGTATGGATGTATGGATGTATGGATGTATGGGTGTATGGGTGTATGGGTGTATGGGTGTATGGGTGTATGGATGTATGGGTGTATGGGTGTATGGTTGTATGGATGTATGGATGTATGGATGTATGGTTGTATGGGTGTATGGTTGTATGGGTGTATGGATGTATGGGTGTATGGGTGTATGGGTGTATGGGTGTATTGGTGTATGGATGTATGGGTGTATGGGTGTATGGGTGTATGGGTGTATGGATGTATGGGTTAATGGGTGTATGGGTGTATGGATGTATGGGTGTATGGATGTATGGGTGTATGGGTGTATGGGTGTATGGATGTATGGGTGTATGGATGTATGGATGTATGGGTGTATGGGTGTATGGATGTATGGGTGTATGGGTGTATGGATGTATGGGTGTATGGATGTATGGATGTATGGGTGTATGGGTGTATGGGTGTATGGGTGTATGGGTGTATGGGTGTATGGATGTATGGATGTATGGATGTATGGGTGTATGGGTTTATGGATGTATGGGTGTATAGGTGTATGGGTGTATGGGTGTATGGATGTATGGATGTATGGATGTATGGATGTATGGGTGTATGGGTTTATTGATGTATGGGTGTATGGGTGTATGGATGTATGGATGTATGGATGTATTGATGTATGGATGTATGGGTGTATGGGTGTATGGATGTATGGATGTATGGATGTATGGGTGTATGGATGTATGGGTGTATGGGTGTATGGATGTATGGATGTATGGATGTATTGGTGTATGGATGTAAGGGTGTATGGGTGTATGGATGTATGGATGTATGGGTGTATGGATGTATTGGTGTATGGATGTATGGGTGTATGGGTGTATGGATGTATGGGTGTATGGGTGTATGGGTGTATGGGTGTATGGGTGTATGGGTGTATGGATGTATGGGTGTATGGGTGTTTGGATCTATGGGTGTATGGATGTATGGATGTATGGATGTATGGATGTATGGATGTATGGATGTATGGGTGTATGGGTGTATGGATGTATGGATGTATGGATGTATGGATGTATGGGTGTATGGATGTATGGGTGTATGGATGTATGGGTGTATGGGTGTATGGGTGTATGGATCTATGGGTGTATGGATGTATGGGTGTATGGATGTATGGGTGTAAGGGTGTATGGATGTATGGGTGTATGGGTGTATGGATGTATGGATGTATGGGTGTATGGATGTATGGGTGTATGGGTGTATGGATGTATGGGTGTATGGGTGTATGGATGTATGGGAGTATGGGTGTATGGATCTATGGGTGTATGGATCTATGGGTGTATGGATGTATGGATGTATGGATGTATGGATGTAAGGGTGTATGGATGTATGGGTGTATGGATGTATGGGTGTATGGATGTATGGATGTATGGATGTATGGATGTATGGATGTATGGGTGTATGGATGTATGGGTGTATGGGTGTATGGATGTATGGATGTATGGATGTATTGATGTATGGATGTATGGGTGTATGGGTGTATGGATGTATGGATGTATGGATGTATGGGTGTATGGATGTATGGGTGTATGGGTGTATGGATGTATGGATGTATGGATGTATTGGTGTATGGATGTATGGATGTATGGGTGTATGGATGTATGGGTGTATGGGTGTATGGATGTATGGGTGTATGGGTGTATGGGTGTATGGGTGTATGGATGTATGGGTGTATGGGTGTTTGTATCTATGGGTGTATTGATGTATGGATGTATGGATGTATGGATGTATGGATGTATGGATGTATGGGTGTATGGATGTATGGATGTATGGATGTATGGGTGTATGGGTGTATGGATGTATGGGTGTATGGATGTATGGGTGTATGGGTGTATGGGTGTATGGGTGTATGGATCTATGTGTGTATGGATGTATGGGTGTATGGATGTATTGGTGTAAGGGTGTATGGATGTATGGGTGTTGGTGTATGGATGTATGGATGTATGGGTGTATGGATGTATGGGTGTATGGGTGTATGGATGTATGGGTGTATGGGTGTATGGGTGTATGGGTGTATGGATGTATGGGAGTATGGGTGTTTGGATCTATGGGTGTATGGATGTATGGATGTATGGATGTATGGATGTATGGATGTATGGGTGTATGGATGTATGGGTGTATGGGTGTATGGATGTATGGATGTATGGATGTATGGATGTATGGATGTATGGATGTATGGGTGTATGGGTGTATGGGTGTATGGGTGTATGGGTGTATGGATGTATGGGTGTATGGGTGTATGGTTGTATGGATGTATGGATGTATGGATGTATGGTTGTATGGGTGTATGGTTGTATGGGTGTATGGATGTATGGGTGTATGGGTGTATGGGTGTATTGGTGTATGGATGTATGGGTGTATGGGTGTATGGGTGTATGGATGTATGGGTTAATGGGTGTATGGGTGTATGGATGTATGGGTGTATGGATGTATGGGTGTATGGGTGTATGGGTGTATGGATGTATGGGTGTATGGATGTATGGATGTATGGGTGTATGGGTGTATGGATGTATGGGTGTATGGGTGTATGGATGTATGGGTGTATGGATGTATGGATGTATGGGTGTATGGGTGTATGGGTGTATGGGTGTATGGGTGTATGGGTGTATGGATGTATGGATGTATGGATGTATGGGTGTATGGGTTTATGGATGTATGGGTGTATAGGTGTATGGGTGTATGGGTGTATGGGTGTATGGATGTATGGATGTATGGATGTATGGGTGTATGGGTTTATTGATGTATGGGTGTATGGGTGTATGGATGTATTGATGTATGGATGTATTGATGTATGGATGTATGGGTGTATGGGTGTATGGATGTATGGATGTATGGATGTATGGGTGTATGGATGTATGGGTGTATGGGTGTATGGATGTATGGATGTATGGATGTATTGGTGTATGGATGTAAGGGTGTATGGGTGTATGGATGTATGGATGTATGGGTGTATGGATGTATTGGTGTATGGATGTATGGGTGTATGGGTGTATGGATGTATGGGTGTATGGGTGTATGGGTGTATGGGTGTATGGGTGTGTGGGTGTATGGATGTATGGGTGTATGGGTGTTTGGATCTATGGGTGTATGGATGTATGGATGTATGGGTGTATGGGTGTATGGATGTATGGATGTATGGATGTATGGATGTATGGGTGTATGGATGTATGGGTGTATGGATGTATGGGTGTATGGGTGTATGGGTGTATGGATCTATGGGTGTATGGATGTATGGGTGTATGGATGTATGGGTGTAAGGGTGTATGGATGTATGGGTGTATGGGTGTATGGATGTATGGATGTATGGGTGTATGGATGTATGGGTGTATGGGTGTATGGATGTATGGGTGTATGGGTGTATGGATGTATGGGAGTATGGGTGTATGGATCTATGGGTGTATGGATCTATGGGTGTATGGATGTATGGATGTATGGATGTAAGGGTGTATGGATGTATGGGTGTATGGATGTATGGGTGTATGGATGTATGGATGTATGGATGTATGGATGTATGGATGTATGGGTGTATGGATGTATGGGTGTATGGGTGTATGGATGTATGGATGTATGGATGTATTGATGTATGGATGTATGGGTGTATGGGTGTATGGATGTATGGATGTATGGATGTATGGGTGTATGGATGTATGGGTGTATGGGTGTATGGATGTATGGATGTATGGATGTATTGGTGTATGGATGTAAGGGTGTATGGGTGTATGGATGTATGGATGTATGGATGTATTGGTGTATGGATGTATGGGTGTATGGGTGTATGGATGTATGGGTGTATGGGTGTATGGGTGTATGAGTGTATGGGTGTATGGGTGTATGGATGTATGGGTGTATGGGTGTATGGATGTATGGGTGTAAGGGTGTATGGATGTATGGATGTATGGATGTATGGATGTATGGATGTATGGATGTATGGATGTATGGGTGTATGGATGTATTGGTGTATGGGTGTATGGATGTATGGATGTATTGATGTATTGATGTATGGATGTATGGGTGTATGGATGTATGGATGTATGGATGTATGGATTTATGGGTGTATGAATGTATGGGTGTATGGGTGTATGGGTGTATGGATGTATGGGTGTATGGGTGTATGGATGTATGGATGTATGGATGTATGGATGTATGGGTGTATGGGTGTATGGATGTATGGATGTATGGATGTATGGATGTATGGATGTATGGATGTATGGATGTATGGATGTATGGGTGTATGGGTGTATGGGTGTATGGGTGTATGGATGTATGGGTGTATGGGTGTATGGTTGTATGGATGTATGGATGTATGGATGTATGGTTGTATGGGTGTATGGTTGTATGGGTGTATGGATGTATGGGTGTATGGGTGTATGGGTGTATTGGTGTATGGATGTATGGGTGTATGGGTGTATGGGTGTATGGGTGTATGGATGTATAGGTTAATGGGTGTATGGGTGTATGGATGTATGGGTGTATGGATGTATGGGTGTATGGGTGTATGGGTGTGTGGATGTATGGGTGTATGGATGTATGGATGTATGGGTGTATGGGTGTATGGATGTATGGGTGTATGGGTGTATGGATGTATGGGTGTATGGATGTATGGATGTATGGGTGTATGGGTGTATGGGTGTATGGGTGTATGGGTGTATGGGTGTATGGATGTATGGATGTATGGATGTATGGGTGTATGGGTTTATGGATGTATGGGTGTATAGGTGTATGGGTGTATGGGTGTATGGGTGTATGGATGTATGGATGTATGGATGTATGGGTGTATGGGTTTATGGATGTATGGGTGTATGGGTGTATGGATGTATGGATGTATGGATGTATTGATGTATGGATGTATGGGTGTATGGGTGTATGGATGTATGGATGTATGGATGTATGGGTGTATGGATGTATGGGTGTATGGGTGTATGGATGTATGGATGTATGGATGTATTGGTGTATGGATGTAAGGGTGTATGGGTGTATGGATGTATGGATGTATGGGTGTATGGATGTATTGGTGTATGGATGTATGGGTGTATGGGTGTATGGATGTATGGGTGTATGGGTGTATGGGTGTATGGGTGTATGGGTGTATGGATGTATGGATGTATGGGTGTATGGGTGTTTGGATCTATGGGTGTATGGATGTATGGATGTATGGATGTATGGATGTATGGATGTATGGATGTATGGGTGTATGGGTGTATGGATGTATGGATGTATGGATGTATGGATGTATGGGTGTATGGATGTATGGGTGTATGGATGTATGGGTGTATGGGTGTATGGGTGTATGGATCTATGGGTGTATGGATGTATGGGTGTATGGATGTATGGGTGTAAGGGTGTATGGGTGTATGGGTGTATGGGTGTATGGATGAATGGATGTATGGGTGTATGGATGTATGGGTGTATGGGTGTATGGATGTATGGGTGTATGGGTGTATGGATGTATGGTAGTATGGGTGTATGGATCTATGGGTGTATGGATCTATGGGTGTATGGATGTATGGATGTATGGATGTAAGGGTGTATGGATGTATGGGTGTATGGATGTATGGGTGTATGGATGTATGGATGTATGGATGTATGGATGTATGGATGTATGGGTGTATGGATGTATGGGTGTATGGGTGTATGGATGTATGGATGTATGGATGTATTGATGTATGGATGTATGGGTGTATGGGTGTATGGATGTATGGATGTATGGATGTATGGGTGTATGGATGTATGGGTGTATGGATGTATGGATGTATGGATGTATGGATGTATTGGTGTATGGATGTAAGGGTGTATGGGTGTATGGATGTATGGATGTATGGATGTATTGGTGTATGGATGTATGGGTGTATGGGTGTATGGATGTATGGGTGTATGGGTGTATGGGTGTATGAGTGTATGGGTGTATGGGTGTATGGATGTATGGGTGTATGGGTGTATGGATGTATGGGTGTAAGGGTGTATGGATGTATGGGTGTATGGGTGTATGGATGTATGGATGTATGGGTGTATGGATGTATGGGTGTATGGGTGTATGGGTGTGTGGATGTATGGGTGTATGGGTGTATGGGTGTATGGGTGTATGGATGTTTGGGTGTATGGATGTATGGGTGTATGGATGTATGGATGTATTGATGTATGGATGTATGGGTGTATGGATGTATGGGTGTATGGATGTATGGGTGTATGGGTGTATGGGTGTATGGGTGTATGGATGTATGGATGTATGGGTGTATGGATGTATGGGTGTATGGATGTATGGATGTATGGGTGTATGGGTGTATGGGTGTATGGGTGTATGGATGTATGGGTGTATGGGTGTATGGATCTATGGGTGTATGGATGTATGGATGTATGGATGTATGGATGTATGGATGTATGGGTGTATGGATGTATGGGTGTATGGGTGTATGGATGTATGGATGTATGGATGTATGGATGTATGGATGTATGGATGTATGGGTGTATGGGTGTATGGGTGTATGGGTGTATGGATGTATGGTTGTATGGGTGTATGGATGTATGGGTGTATGGGTGTATGGGTGTATGGGTGTATGGGTGTATGGATGTATGGGTGTATGGGTGTATGGATGTATGGGTGTATAGGTGTATGGATGTATGGGTGTATGGGTGTATGGGTGTATGGATGTATGGATGTATGGATGTATGGATGTATGGGTGTATGGATGTATGGGTGTATGGCTGTATGGCTGTATGGGTGTATGGATGTATGGATGTATGGATGTATGGATGTATGGATGTATGGGTGTATGGGTGTATGGGTGTATGGATGTATGGGTGTATGGGTGTATGGGTGTGTGGGTGTATGGATGTATGGGTGTATGGGTGTATGGATGTATGGGTGTATGGGTGTATGGATCTATGGGTGTATGGATGTATGGATGTATGGATGTATGGATGTATGGATGTATGGGTGTATGGATGTATGGGTGTATGGGTGTATGGATGTATGGATGTATGGATGTATGGATGTATGGATGTATGGATGTATGGGTGTATGGGTGTATGGGTGTATGGGTGTATGGATGTATGGTTGTATGGGTGTATGGATGTATGGGTGTATGGGTGTATGGGTGTATGGGTGTATGGGTGTATGGATGTATGGGTGTATGGGTGTATGGATGTATGGGTGTATAGGTGTATGGATGTATGGGTGTATGGGTGTATGGGTGTATGGATGTATGGATGTATGGATGTATGGATGTATGGGTGTATGGATGTATGGGTGTATGGCTGTATGGCTGTATGGGTGTATGGATGTATGGATGTATGGATGTATGGATGTATGGATGTATGGGTGTATGGGTGTATGGGTGTATGGATGTATGGGTGTATGGGTGTATGGGTGTGTGGGTGTATGGATGTATGGGTGTATGGGTGTATGGGTGTATGGGTGTATGGGTGTATGGGTGTATGGGTGTGTTGGTGTATGGGTGTATGGATGTATGGATGTATGGGTGTATGGATGTATGGATGTATGGATGTATGGATGTATGGGTGTATGGGTGTATGGGTGTATGGATGTATGGGTGTATGGGTGTATGGGTGTATAGGTGTATGGATGTATGGATGTATGGATGTATGGATGTATGGATGTATGGGTGTATGGGTGTATGGGTGTATGGGTGTATGGGTGTATGGGTGTATGGGTGTATGGATGTATGGATGTATGGATGTATGGTTGTATGGGTGTATGGATGTATGGGTGTATGGGTGTATGGGTGTATGGGTGTATGGGTGTGTGGGTGTATGGGTGTAAGGGTGTATTTATGTATGGGTGTATGGATGTGTGGGTGTATGGGTGTATGGGTGTATGGATGTATGGGTGTATGGGTGTATGGATGTATGGATGTATGGGTGTATGGATGTATGGGTGTATGGGTGTATGGTTGTATGGGTGTATGGATGTATGGATGTATGGGTGTATGGGTGTATGGGTGTATGGGTGTATGGGTGTATGGGTGTATGGATGTATGGATGTATGGATGTATGGGTGTATGGGTTTATGGATGTATGGGTGTATAGGTGTATGGGTGTATGGGTGTATGGGTGTATGGGTGTATGGATGTATTGGTGTATGGATGTATGGATGTATGGGTGTATGGGTGTATGGGTGTATGGGTGTATGGATGTATGGATGTATGGATGTATGGATGTATGGGTGTATGGGTGTATGGATGTATGGGTGTATGGATGTATGGATGTATGGATGTATGGATGTATGGATGTATGGGTGTATGGATGTATTGGTGTATGGGTGTATGGATGTATGGATGTATTGATGTATTGATGTATGGATGTATGGGTGTATGGATGTATGGATGTATGGATGTATGGATGTATGGGTGTATGAATGTATGGGTGTATGGGTGTATGGGTGTATGGATGTATGGGTGTATGGGTGTATGGATGTATGGATGTATGGATGTATGGATGTATGGGTGTATGGGTGTATGGGTGTATGGGTGTATGGGTGTATGGGTGTATGGATGTATGGATGTATGGATGTATGGGTGTATGGGTTTATGGATGTATGGGTGTATAGGTGTATGGGTGTATGGGTGTATGGGTGTATGGGTGTATGGATGTATTGGTGTATGGATGTATGGATGTATGGGTGTATGGGTGTATGGGTGTATGGATGTATGGATGTATTGGTGTATGGATGTATGGGTGTATGGGTGTATGTATGTATGGGTGTATGGGTGTATCTGTGTATGGGTGTATGGATGTATATGTGTAAGGATGTATGGGTGTAAGGGTGTAAGGATGTATGGGTGTATGGATGTATGGATGTATGGATGTATGGGTGTATGGATGTATGGATGTATGGATGTATGGATGTATGGGTGTATGGGTGTATGGGTGTATGGATGTATGGGTGTATGGGTGTATGGGTGTATAGGTGTATGGATGTATGGATGTATGGATGTATGGATGTATGGATGTATGGATGTATGGGTGTATGGATGTATGGGTGTATCGGTGTATGGATGTATGGGTGTATGGGTGTATGGGTGTATGGGTGTATGGGTGTATGGATGTATGGGTTTATGGATGTATGGATGTAAGGGTGTATGGATGTATGGATGTATGGGTGTATGGATGTATGGGTGTATGGGTGTATGGATGTATGGGTGTATGGGTGTATGGGTGTATGGATGTATGGGTGTATGGGTGTTTGGATCTATGGGTGTATGGATGTATGGATGTATGGATGTATGGATGTATGGATGTATGGGTGTATGGGTGTATGGATGTATGGGTGTGTGGGTGTATGGGTGTATAGGTGTATGGATGTATGGGTGTATGGATGTATGGGTGTACGGATGTATGGGTTAATGGGCGTATGGATGTATGGGTGTATGAGTGTATGGATGTATGGATGGATTGGTGTATGGGTGTATGGGTGTTTGGATGGATGGGTGTATGGATGTATGGGTGTATTGGTATATGGGGTGTATGGGTGTATGGGTATATGGGGTGTATGGATGTATGGGTGTATGGGAATACGGGTATATTGGGTGTATGGGTGTATGGATGTATGGTTGTATTGGTGTATGGTATACGGGTATATGGGGTGTATGGATGTATGGATGTATGGATGTATGAGTATATGGGTATATTGGATTATGGGGTGTATGGGGATAACACTGACCTGGAGTCGTCCTGCAAAATGGCAGTTACATTGAACACTGTCTTCCAAAATAGGCCTGGTAACTGTACTTCTGCTGGCCACATGGTGTTACACCAAAGTTGTTTATGACGTCACAGTGACGAAATGATGTAAAGTACAGCAGTGTAAGTTTTCTTTGGGGTTGATGAACCTTGATCTTCCGATTCCTGACCTGTCATCGGTCTCGCCTGTTTGTATCCTTTGTTACCGAAGCCTTGTTACTGTGGCAGTCGAAGATGCAAGCAACCTGGCACGTCATGCTCCCAACTGCAGGGTACACATTTCCCTCTCTCGCTTAAGTGCATGCAATTGGTATGCAAAATTCGCTGTCTTCACGACAATGCTGCTTTACATGCTGATTGGTGGTTTTCTAGTCCTTATATAGTTACATTACATTTTTTATGAAAAGTTCCTCAAAGTCAATATTTAGGAAGATGCATGATGTATTACTGGTTACATGTAAAGTTTTGTTCAAGTGATGTTGAATTATGAAACTCTCAATGGAAATATTAATTTGATATTTTTGGGAAAACAATTACTTTGGTACATGTATAGTTCCCTATGCTATAAACTGTTTTGCTCGTTGCTGAGATTTGGGAAAAGAACAAAAGATTAAATTGCCTCCTGATTTACATGTACTCTGGATATTGATATCTCCCATTTAACGAACTGTCAAATTATTTATCGTGAGAACTATAATAAATTATTCTCGTAAAGTCCAAGAAATCAATTTGCCATTTCTCAGAATCTCTGCCATCTACATTAGCACCAAAGTTTTATACTGAGAGAGACTGAGTGAGAATGTTTCTCGTTTACATTACTGGACTTATACTCCTGACCTGTTCGTGTGGTTATCGTCACACAAGACAGCCTTTTGGTCCGAAAATGTGCGATGAATTTTGTGAGAAGCAGGCAGATTGCTGTTCCTACAACTTCAATTATTTTGATCTGGCATGCAGTTTGACGACATCAATAAACATTACAGATAGAAGTGTTTTTTCAAGAAAGAAAGTAAGTCAATTGTCATACATTTATACTAAATTACTTTGTCAAAATAATTACTTAATAAATACTTAATCACAGATTGCATAACACATGTACACATGTACAAAACAACATACACTATTTCAATATATAAAGTTCAATAATGTTTGAACATACGTTCCTGCAAAATGTCATGACAATATTTTGTTTATCTTTAGAGAAATACAACAAAATGTATGGACACTTCAGGAATTTTAAATTCAAGAAAATCCAAACTACCATGTAAGTATTGAAATACTATGTTGAAATAGTGTTTATATGCTGATCAAAGACAATTTTTATTTGAAATCTGGAGAAGGTCCCAGCATTATAAAGGACGGATGGGAAATGCCCTGAACATCTATTGTTTCATATGTTAATCTTCAACTTCTGATTTCCTAATTCATGAAATGCCTGGAGTACATATTTAGCTCGTAGGTAAATCAATGATACGAAATGCACATTAAACTATAGACAATTCCCAATTTTTTTTTCTTCAACAGATGGAGGAGATGAAAAAGTGCTAGACACTCGTGGAAAGAAGACGTTCCTGAATATACGACATCACTTAATAGTCATCCCTGAGTCAAAAAAACAAGCTGTTATCTTACTTAATCTGCACAAAATGACCAGAAATGACAGTGAAATGGGATTCAGCCATGGTATAGTAGCAATTGCATATATGGCATCTATTCAAACACTTATCTTTTCAAAGCAGCATCCGTCACCATTTATAATGTCTCATGATCTTAAGCTTGGATCTGATGATGTCATCAATCAAGGTTATTGTCCAAAGGATATTGCAACAGATGGAGAACGCAAATTGATATTTTTCGTTCATAAAGAGAAATCTAAGTCTAGTCGCATCAATATGCATTTGTATAGGATAACACTTGACTTGAAAACTCCCTCAATAATCAAGAAATACATACCTGCGTCTTACATTTTGGCGAATCCATCAAGTCAAACACTGTTCTTCGCCTTACCACGTTTTATTATGGAAATAAGCTACAACGGAAAACCAAAAAGGAACTGGAAAACTTCTCGTCCAACTTTTGGAATGTGTTTGGATGAAAAAGGACAAACGCTGTATTACATCTACGACGAAGGAAGGAAGTTCTTCTAGGGACATCACACAAAAAGGAAACAATAATAGATGTACATAGGATAAACAAAGGTGTGGTTTACTATAACAATACACTGTTTGTGATGTCTCAATCCAATCGAGTTGTTGCTTTAAATGTTTCCTCAAGACTTGAAATTGACTCGGTGAATCTGAAACTGAGAACAAAGGCAAAGCTTCCCATGTGTATTGTACCGTAACATATACATGTCATATATAAATATATTTAATAACAAATTATGTATAAATATTTATATCATGTTTCTTCGTTGGCAGTTTGTAAAGAATAAAGAGCGTGTTCGCTTGTTTAATCTTTTGATAATAAACTTGTCTGGCTAAAGCCTGCTGAACAATAGATATATTCAAATAGTTATTCAAGATATAAAACAATATTCAGAACTGTCGCATTTAGATTATATATATGTTTACTATATAACTAATATGTTAAGCATGTTATTTTATAAGACATTAGAATTCTTTTGGACGAAATTACAAGATAGTTGGACGAAATAGCCCATCTGACACTATTTAGTTTTGTTCATAAGAGTGAATATTAATTACAATAGAAACCAATCATATGTCTCATAGCAAATAGGTTTCCCCATTGGTTACTTTTTTACCTAAAATGCCAACTCGCAAATGATGATGTTCATATAAGTGGCGAAATCCCAATCTAGCGACGGATTCAACGTGACCCACTTTTAGCCATAAATCACATTCCAACTGTGGCACATGTTGATGGCTTTCTAATGGCGGATTCAGAAGGGGTGTTCAGCGGGTTCGAACGAAGACCAGAGTTGTAGATAGTTTTATGAACAAAGATGTAAGCTGTCTGAATTTCGTACCATGAGTTTGTCATAAAACAAAGTATTTTGAAAATATAGACGCTGACGGATCTTCTTACTAAAGTACACAAAGATAGAAAGTACACAAGAAACCATTAAAGAGCGATCGAGTATCTTAGTGTTCAAATACAACGTTATATCTACTTATATCGAAAACCTACTTATATCATTTATCAATCACTGAAAAAATCGTTTATCTACAGCATGACATATGATATGAGGTTTCATATCACGACAATCTGATGAAGTGGGAACTATCTGGGTCACATGCACACTATGTCATCAACAGTCGTTATAGTTAAAATCCAGGCAAACAGAGTGGCGCCCGGTTTATTTGGCAAATAACATCGATATATTATATAAAATAATAAGTTTGATGAAGAAATAATGAAATGTTATCTCTCTTCATCAATGATGTGTATTAAATAGTTCTAGGTATTTAACAAAAGTTGAATTCACTAACCATTGACACCACATGTTGTTCAGAAGTAAGATATTTTCTTTTTAAATAATAAAAATTTAATTCTTCAAAAAACAACAAAGAGGGCATAGTCAGAAGAAATATTCTGTGCTGATTTTTTAAAAATTTCAAGTGAGACAAATTGACATTCTGTAAGGGATGAGAGTTGTTGCTTGTACACATGTTCTGAAATAAAATGAAATTACTAGGGAGATTTTAATTTTTTTTCGATAAAATCGTAATTTGACAATAAAATAAGTCTCATTTCTTTAACATTTTACATCTTGAAGTGTTACAGAATGTAAGTAAAATATATCGTAAAAAACATTTTAATACATGATTTTCGAGCAACATTAAACATTATAGTCTACACCCTCCATTTAACAGGAGAAATTTCAATTCATGAAACGCTATTTTCATTATTATTTTTTTTACTGTAAATTCAAAATATTTATTTTGAATTTTAAAATATGAAACGTATTCTATGGATACCCATTTTATGAAAAACATTATTTGATGGTATTCAAATGAGGACAGCAAGTTATTATAATTATCTAGGCATCGTTTTTTCAACTATATTATCTTGGAGTGTTTGTACCAAGACACTTGTTGCCAAGGCAAGTAAAACTTTGTTCGCTTTAAGGCAATTACAGTTTAAATTCAAACATATTCCCCTTCATGTATTATTCAAACTTTATTATTGTAAAATAAAACCAATATTGTTGTATGGGCGGAGATATGGGGATATACAGAAAGAAATGTTGTAGATAAATTTCGTAATAATTTTTGTAAATTTGTTTTAGGTGTTGGTAAACACGTGTTAAGTAATGCAGCTTTAGCTGAATGTTGAAGATATAGTATTAAAGTTGATTATTATTATAAATGTATCACATTTTGGTGTACATTGTTGAGAATGCCTAATTGATCGTTATCCTTAGCAAAGTTACAATTATATGTATAGATTAGATGCTCTTGGTAGAATTACGTGGGCTAAACAAAAACGAAATCTTTTAATCAGCATGGGTATAGTTATGTTTGGCTTGTCCAAGACATTGATAATCTATCTTTGTTTTTAGCATCTTTTAAGCAGAGATTGATTGATTGTTCAAAACAAAATATTAACAGTAATATATTAAACTCATCGAAACTTGTACAATTTAAGAGTATCATATCAAACTTCCATGTAGATAATCACATTCTGAAAATTAAGCTTAAAGATTTGAGGAAATATGTATGTCTATTAAAGTTTAATGCATTACCATTAAGATGATATATGTGGAAGGAAGCAAGTAGCACTGATTTTATTTGTAGAATGTGTTGTAGTAGTTTTTTAATGTGATAAGTATGAAACAATTAGACAGCAATATTTACCTTCATGGAATGAATTGTAAAGCAGTTGCAAACTGATTTAGCTACTAATATCTGATGATGTGTTAGTTTTAATGAAGTGTGCTAAATCTATCAAATCAGCTCTTAAATGTCGTTCACCTGTAAACTCAGTCATGTCTGTACTTATTGCCATTGAAACAGTATAAACTATATTTTAATTGTACATGGGCCGAAGGCCTACAACACTGAAATAAACTTCTGTTCTTTATTAAAACTTGAATTTATAAAAAAAATAACTTTTCTTATACTCTTCTTTTTATTCAAAATTTAACTTCAAAATTATAAGGATAATGTCCAAAATAGGCCTTCGGAGATTTATTCCCCACGAATCATCCCACCTGCCGAGGTCATGACCTCTTAGCATCGGTATTTGGCAAGGCGTAGGACCAAACGGGAACTTCTGATAGTCATAATTTTTATTTTTGGGTCTTTATAGCATTATAGCAAAGGCATGCACATTATATTGCAAGATAATTATCGAGATGTTGATGCCCTTTATGCCAAATTATGTTGGCAAAAAAGCAATGAAGACTGGCATTTGGTAAACATGAAGTCTGACGTCACGGGTTTATGCATAGCGACCACATAAACCCGGATATGAAAGGTGCGTGAAAATTGATGTGACTGCATTGTTTCACAGATGGAAAGATACAAAAGTTAGAGCAGTTACACCGATTCAGATGTAAACAATTTGACCATGGAGACAACTGACTTGAGATATGCTACCTAGAGTGACATAATAAATAAATGCCATTTAGATAGTGAACAAATATACCATTGTTACATTTGTGATAACACCTTTTTCAAAAGTACAAATTATTGCACTTGTGGAATTCGAACCCACACCCTCAGAGTACGACAACTATCGCCAATACTGACCGTACCAACAGCTTACCACACGACCACATGGCTTCGACAAAAACCGAGGTTCACAATCGATAGTTATGCTAATTTTACATTCAGTACCCCTCTGATAGACGTAAATTGGCGTAGTTCCCAAGGCTGAATACATTAGAAATGTAACAATGTTATATTTGTTCACTATCTAAATGGTATATATTTCTAATGCATTCACCCTTGGGAGCTGCGCCAATCGAGCTGTGAGGTTATCGAGTCACTGCCAAGGAACAGAAACTTCCACTTACATACAAATTACACTTACATCACTTCTCACATTTGTCAAATCATCTAAAAATGAAGATCCCTTTAGGACATTGTTTTACAATCCATTAAGATACATTTGAAGCTAATGTTATTTTCTCATTAACTTTATTTTTGTTTATGTGTTATGTTTTCATCAGTGCTGGGCTGTAAAATTATCATACCACAGTAATTAAAAGACATAAAGGTTTATCTTGATTTCGTCACAGTTTTGAAATGTGAACACCTATAAGACAATACCTAGCTTTCAGTGGTAAAGTGTAACTTTCAATACTGCACTCAGCGCAAATAAATTGATTACTAATTAAAGAGGTCTTAACAAAGTTATTTATTCACAGGTTTGAAAGAATTGACAACGCTTCACAATGAAAAAATCCTTATTATGAAATAAGGATAAATGGTACCGACCATTTGTGTTATCTTCTAATAAACCCAATTCTCAAAAGGTACGTGTGAAAGTGCTTGAAAGTTACAATTTCTTCTAGAAAATACACCAAAACGTTGTTATACTTGGTTTTGACTGTTGCTGCGACTTAGGAGAAAAGATCAAAAGATTAAATTGCCTCCTGATTTACTGTCAATATTGATTACAGTCGACACAATGTCAAATAGGTTATCTTTAGAACTACAATAACTTATTCAAATTATTTCCTAGAAATAATTTTGTCATAAGAAAGTATCTTTATCATCCACAGTAGCAACAATTCGTTGTTCTGGGGGCGACTAAGTGAGAATGACTCTTCAGTTGTTCCTAGTTTCAATCATTCGACTTCTTTTCCTGGCCTCTTCGTGTGCTTACCATCACGCGAGACAACCCTTTGGTCCCAAAATGTGCGATGAACTTTGTGAGAAGCAGGCAGATTGTTGTTCCTACAGCTTTCATCATGTTTATCTGAACTGCGAGTTGATGCCATCAAGAAACTATAATGACAGTAGCATTGTTTCA
Source organism: Gibbula magus (assembly GCA_936450465.1). Lineage (NCBI taxonomy): Eukaryota > Metazoa > Mollusca > Gastropoda > Trochida > Trochidae > Gibbula > Gibbula magus. Next base: position 35,464,467 of record OW388299.1, read on the forward strand.
ATGAAGAAAGTAAGTCCGTTATTGATCCTTATAACCTTAAAAATTTCGTCGCAACAATAACTTTATAAATACATAAACACACTTTAAAACCAGACAGCATACACGATGTAAATAAAAAATGTTCATCACTTTCGAGTGCAGTCATGTTTCAAGTACATTCCTTGCAAAATGTCATAACGATATATTTTTTCCTAGAGAAATTCAACAAAGTGTTTGGACATGTCAAAGGTTCCTAATTCAAGAACATCCAAACTATCACGTAAGTATTGAAATTGTATGATGAAATAGCGTTTAGAGATATATATGCTGATCAAGAGGATTTTGTTTTCACTGTAATATCCCTTCTTTCATTGAGTGACGGATAAAGCCGATATTTGCACGAGTGGCGCAGCCACGAGTGTAAATATAGGCTAAGCCTTTATACCTTTAAAAGAGCTCTGTCAACGCCAAACCATTGTTTCGCTGTCGCCTAGCGACGGCGATGCCGTTGCATTGATTGTAGAAGTGACGTCATGTCATTGAACCTTGACGTCATCCCCTCTATGAAATGTTCACTGTGTTGAGAAACTGATATCGAACTGCATTGGTGATTTCTCTAACTGATAAAACTCAGACAATCAATTCCAAGCATATAATCAAATTATAATTGAAATCTGAAGAAGGTCTCATCATTATGAAGTCCACAAGCGTAATACCACCAAATAGTATTTTGCAACCTAAAATTTCATAATTCATGCAATGCTAATCCAATGATTAAAACTATACAGCACATTACTTAAAAATGCCAAATACCATTTTTCAACAGATGGAGCAGATAACGAATTGCATGGCAGTCGAGCAAAGAACAAGTTTCTGGATATTCGACCTCAGTTGATGGTCATCCCTGAGCTTAAAAAACAAAATGTTATCTTACTTAATCTTCACAAAATGATTAAAATAGAAAGTAAAATGAATTTCGCCACTGGCATTGCAGCAATTGCATATATGGCCTCTGTTCAAAGACTTATAATTTCAAAGTATTATCCTTCACCATTTATAATGTCACATGATCTTAAGCTTCGGTCAAGTGATGTCATCATTCAAGATTTCTCTCCAAAACATTTTGCAACAGATGGAGAACGCAAATTGATATTTTTCATTCATAAAGCGAAATCAAAGTCTAGCCCTATGCAATTGTATAAGATAAAACTTGATTTGAAACAATCCTCAGTAATCAAGAAATATAAGGGCTTTCCTTCATCTTACATTTTGGCAAATCCATCAAATCAAACACTGTTCTGCGCCATCCCGCGCTTTATTATCGAAATTAGCTACAACGGAGAAACAAGAAGGAAGTGGAAAACATCTCATATACTTCTTGGAATGTGTTTGGATGACAGAGGACAAACTCTGTATTACATCTATCATAAATCAATAAAGGGAGTCGCTCTAGGAACATCCAAGAAGACAGAAACGATAATTGATTTACGTAGGCAAATCAAACAGTTGGTTTACTACAACAATACACTTTTCGTTATGTCCCGGTTCAATCGAGTTGTTGTTGTAAATGTATCCTCAGGAGCTGTTATTGATGAAGTGGATCTGAGACTGAGAAGAAAGGCAAGTCCTCCCATGTGTATTATACCGTAACATATACATGGCATATGGATTATCGGGTAAAAGATAATTCACACCTCAATGGTTTTATCATGTGTATCTATGATTTTCAGTTACACATATCTTAAAGTTGTGGATGTGGTACTCTTAAAATGAATAGTACAATTAGGCATCATTCAAGGAATACTTCTACGTGTTTTTTTAAATACAAACTTGAAATTTTAAATCGGAAACTTCTGCTAAAATTAATTTGAATAACACACAACGGTTCATTGACATATTAGACATGATTATATGTGAAACTCTTTAATGTGCCTCATTCTGCCCACAATATTACAACATGGTAAATGTGATAAGTGGTTATTTTGCTGTAAATTCCATTTCTTACCCCAGTCTAAATTAAGATGTTTCAACTGAAAATTAATCAGTGACCAATTAATTTATTCAAACTACTGCAGAAAAGTATCATCGCGCCATAATCAAATGCATCTCTTTTCTTTCAAATTATTGAACTAATCGAAACAAGGTGATTACTTTCTTTTGCCCGTTAGTTTATCTGTAGTGGTAATACACGTCCTGGGATAAACAACTAAGCTATTCATATTGCAGCATGGAATATATGTTCGAATACAAGTGTAAGATGTAAGAGAGAAAATAAACATTATTTGGAAGAGTTGATTTATTATATTAAATTCGTAAATGAGCCATCAACTAAAGGGGACACGTTTAACTCTATTAGGCCTATAAGGCGAGTTTGGGTTATGGCATGGGCTGACATCAGTCTGTCATCAGTTCTTCTTCCATATTTGACATTTTCATCTTCTCCGCCATAACCATTGCGACCCAACACTTAAAATTTCAATTAACGTTTGTTCGTTGTGTACTAGAAAGAATGAAACAGTAAATCTGAATGAACGTGCGGGAGAAAGAATGGCTGAAACAGTGAATGTACGTATCCGGGATAGAAATAACGAAACAGTGAATCAGAATACACATGTCGTGATGTAATGAATGTAGAAGGGGTGAGTCAGAATGCCCATGTCTGGAGGAGTGAAACAGTGGTAGATCTTCTGGTTCCAGCAACACAGGTTTGTGTTGGTCATCATTGACCCTGATATGATTCCGACTCTGCTGTCCATGACATCTGAAGATCGTGTCGATATTGTTGGATGATATCTTTAGTGTTGTGAACGTGCTAGTGTCTGTAAGTCTGCAACGAATTGCAAAAAGGGACATCGTATAATTGACAACTGAACATGTCATGAAATGAAACAAGAAGAATGTTAATGTAAGGAAATGAGGGAAAGTATGAAAGCAAAGTGAAAGTATTAGAACGAAGGACAAGTATAAGCGAATATGAGTAATTGCAAATAAGATATATTGATGTGTGTTGTTTATATGTTTCAAAGTGTTTTCATACATTCCGTGTTTAAAAATGATGCGAAAACTGAGGGACCAATCTCTATAAGCTACTTCTGCGTTTAATAGTTGCTATTGTTCCTGGTACATTCTTAGTGTTTGATCCAAGGTTTGTCAAATTAAATTAATTTAATTTCCGCTGTTATGCTTTAATTTTAATCTTTAAAATTGTTCTTTTAACAAATACATAATCGAAAGCATTTAGCAAATTATCCATATTTTAAATACACACAATATTAAGACAGATTAACATCATTAGTTTAAAAGATTTCAATTTGAATAGTTAGGACTGTTGTTAACCAACGGAATAGAAATATTCATATAGTTATTTCAGAAATGAAATAATGTTTAGATCTTTCGAAAGCAGTGGATGAAATTACAAAAAACCTTTCGAAATAATAATTCTTGAGGATGAAATTACAAGATAAGTGAGTGAAATAATACATACCCTTTGCCTTTATGCTATTTGTTCATAAGAGTTGCTTTAGAATAGCAAGCAATCATATCTCTTATCACAAAGAGGTTTTACCACGGGTTGACAAATAAGCCAAATTCTATCTGAAATATTATTTCTTTATTTATTAGTTTAATCTGTCACACATTTCGGGATCATTCGGTTGATCTTCAATGACAGGCATGTAATTGGTGAAATTAGAATCAATTTGTAAATGTGACAACATCATCGCTTCTCTACAGTCCTGCAGTACTAAAGTACTGAAGTTCTGAATGTTAACGGCGATTTGATTGGCTGTATGTAAGAAGCTGGTAAGGGGCATAACTCTTGATCACAATATATGCCACTGCTTGGTTTCAACGGTTTTGTTGCTGATGGGGGCAAGGTAAAAAACGGATTTAAAAGATGGGGTCAATACTAAGACGTGACATGACGTCATATTCATGTATGCAGCTGTTTTAATGTGTGTATCATGCCCTATAAATCTTCTTAATAGTATTTCTCAAGGCATGTATTGTACTTAATATTCTAATGAATTCTTACCAAATTTTGAAATATGAAGGCTTTGTCAGCAGGCTCTTACGTTGAATCACCTCCCATACAGTGAAATTGGCATGCATTATCGTTTATTAAGTTTAAGTCAAATATAAACAATATTTTCTAAATAATCATGGGAACCTCTTTCAGAATGTTTCATTCTAAACCTTCAATCATTCATATCATATTAAATATGCTATAATGGGAGTTACAAAGCAATGGTTCAAAAATAACGAAAGTTGATACAAAGCTGTACTGCCGACATGGCATCACAATTCAACCAAATTTCAACATTCGAAAAGTGGCGTACAAAATTGGTTGTTGAACGTCTCGAACTGAAAGCAAACAAATTGTGAAATCAAAATTCCTGCTGTGATAACGTTCATGTTTACATAGAGTTCATTTGGAATTTTACAACAAATTAAGTATCTTAAAAACTTCACTTTTCGAGAATAAACTACTTACTTTATGAATAAGATTGTAACAAAAGGATATATTTAGTTAGAATTTGTTCTCACATGATTCAAGGAAGTAACATCGCCTCACAGTGATACAGAACCTTTCAACACCTAACACAATCCCAGTTATCCAGGCAGGATAAATTAAATTGAACGTTTTCTTATTTAAATTCCAATTAAACCAATCTATATTAACAAATGTGTATATGACCTTAATACTGTAAATATTGAAATTATATCATTTGATTTGATAGCAAACACGGCATGTTTAAAAATTAGTATTGGGAATCGTGAGTTTTGGCGTGGGAAAAGATCAAACGATTAAACTGCCTCGTGATTTACAGTGGACATTGATTATTTTCAAAAACAAAATGTCCAACGATTTTTATTTTTCCAAAGAGAATTGCTATAAATCATAATCTTACAGAGTTCAAATAGAACTAGAAATATGTTTAGTTTAAAACAAAGATTTGTCATTTCTAGGTATCTCTACCACCATCTGTAACGACAAATTATCCTGCTGACTTTGTGACTCATCATGCATCATCAGTTGTTGTTCACATTTATCACTGGACTCATCTCATTATCATCTGGTCTTTACCATCGTACGAGACAACCTTTTGGTCCTAAAATGTGTGATGACCTTTGTGTCAGGCAGACAGATTGTTGTTTCTACAGCTTCAACCAACCTTATCTGACATGCAGTTTGATGCCAGCAAGAACCAATACAGAAAGTAATGTATTTTCAGTGAAAAAAGTAAGCAAGGTATTGGACTTAGTCGTGATAATTACTTAATACATATAGACTGCAGAACACAAGACAAACATATTAAAAAATTACAATTCTGTCAAGTTCAATAATCCCATGTTATCATTAGCAGCCTCGACTTAGTCAGGGCCGCTATCAGTTTTTGCGCAGTTTCCATCGCCGCCGCCTTCACAGCTGCGTTTTGTATTGGTTAGAACTTTTTTCCTATAAGGTTTTGAGAACTCATATACATAACTTCTTACTTATACCCCTAGGGAATTATTTTGACATGTTCACATTCAAGGTCAAAGGTCAAGGTCAGGAGTTCTGAAATCGCTAAAAAAATCCTTGTAAACACGATAACTTGAAACATATTTGTGCTATCAGGCTCTTATATGGTGCATATCAACTATGGAGAAAGGCCAAGATTTGAAAAGGTTTTCGCTAACAACCGTCAAAGGTCAAGTTCATAGCGAGGTCACGACTTAAACATGCTTTTGCAGAAATGTCCTATTTTAACTATTAACACTTTGAATCATTACATGATTGTGATACACAATGAAAAGTGATCATTGATTGTGTGAGCTTGAATTTTAAGGGACAAGGTCACCAGTTCTGAAATCACTAAATAACTTTTTTCCAAGAAGGTATCAACACCCCATATACATAGCTTCTTTCTTATACACCTTGGGAATTATTTTGACATGCTTACCTTCAAGGTCAAAGGTCAAGGTCATTAGTTCTGAAATCACTACAAAAATCCTTGTAAAAACGATAACTTCAAATAAAAATTGTCCTGTCACTCTTATTTGGTATATATGAACTATGGAGAAAGACCAAGATTTGAATACGTTTTCGCTAAAATCTGTCAAAGGTCAAGGTCACAGCGAGATCAAAACTTAAGCATCCTTTTGTGAATGTGCCTTATGTTAACTATGAACACTTTGAGTCATTGCATGATTGTTATACACAATGAAAAATAATCATTGATTGTGTCACCTTGAAGGTCAAAGGTCGAGGTCATGAGATATTGGTTAAGGCCATGTTAATCCTTTGATCCAATTTTGAAATCAGAAATAGGTTTTAAGAACAAACTTGTGAAAAGTGACCCCAGTGATGATTCAACTTGTTAGAATAACTTGAATAATGAAACAAATGCTGACGAGAAGGCGGGGCTGCTCTGCTTTTGCGGTGTCCCACAAACGCTCACCTAGTTTCAACATATATTCCTGCAAACCATATATTTGATGACAGTTGTTTACTTTTAGGGAAATACCACAATATGTTTGAAAATAAAGATTCCTAATTCAAGGAAGTCAAGTGGACCATGTGAGTATTGATAATATCATTTTTCCCACATTAGGGGCTTTATACATTTAAAAAATCGTTTTGTATAAACCATTTTTAAAGGTACATCCATTGTGTTGAGTCACATATTCCAAACGTTATAAATGGTGTCACTTTATCGAGAAGTACTGACTGTTACCTAAAACTACCATTTATATGATAATCGACTAAGTATATAGACGATATGAAGGTAAAAGTAGTGACTTCTGATCGAAAACCGGACAATGCATCGCAATTGACGCACGCCAATGAGTCAAACGTAATTTTGGAAATTTTATTTAAAACAGCCAAAATAAAAAATTTGGGTTGACAATGTCAAATAAATACTGTGCATGTAAATGGGACCTGCAGTTTTGGTTTCTTCACATGCATAATGATGATGTATTTGCCGATTGGGGGTAAATATGCAAGCTGAGTGAATTTGTTTGTATTGTAAACAACACATATGGTGAGTTGGAATGTATTAAAGCCAAATAATTGTTTATAATGGATGCACCTTTAATGAAGGCAAATATTCGATGTTTAACACACTTGCTGATTGTCAAATTTGTTTCATACACCATTAATTAACAGATAAAAACGAAGGAAGAAAGAGGGACTTGTCAACGAGACAACGTGTAATACTCTTTGCACCATCTAAGAGGATTATCCTTCTAGAACTACAGAAACTGACTAAACTGAAAAGTGACATTAAATTCAAATTTCAAGTCGCATCCGCAACGTATGTGTCTTCAATGGACAGCATAGTTCTTTCGAAGTATGCTCCCTCAATGATTCTATCTGTCGATCTCAAAAGTAAGTCTTTTAACACAATCCTGAAAGGATATACTCCCCGATTTCTGGATGTAGATGGAGAACAGAATTTAGTCTGCTTCATCGTTGCCAAGAGGTTATCCAGATTGTCCTCAACAAAGTTATATAAGATACAGATTGGCATAAACAAGACTTCGATGATCAAAACCTATAAGCAAAGTCCTTCACAGGTTTTGGTCAATCCATCAACACACACTGTGTTCTCCGCCATTGAAGATTTCATTCTTGAAATGGAATATGATGGAACGACAGCAAGAAGAATTGCAACAAATCACCGAACTCGGGGAATGTGTTTAGATGACAAAGGACAGACATTGTATTACATCTACAGTAAGTACATAATGGGGATAAATTTGAACCAAGTAAATAACACCGAAATGATAAGAAAAACACATACGAAAAACAAAGGACTATTTTACTACAACTCTACATTATTTGTTTTATCTCTTTTCAACCAAATAACTGCTGTTAATATAAACGCAAGGGTTGATATCGCCTACAAAGATCTTGGGATCGTATCAACGGCAAAACTTCCAATGTTTGCGTTACCCTAATGTCAAACTCATTAAAATCAAATCGAAGGTAGTACAAATACCTCGCTGACTTCTTGATCTGAATACTGCTCTGCTGGAACCATGTCCAATTACCTTTCACTCCAGCCAATCAGCGACGAGGCTAGTGAATTGTCTGACAGGTTGTTAAGAGGTGTTGTGATACGTTTTCAATATTATATGTTTTATACCTTTGCATTTCATTTCTTCATGTACTTATTATGATATTCTAGAAAACGTATATATATATATATATATATATATATATATATATATATATATATATATATATATATATATATATATATATATATATATATATACACACGTCACACTCGGCAACAGTGCCGTGTTTCATGACACGTAATGTCACTTCGGATTTTTCTAACCAAAAATGAGTGAATAACCGCCAATGGTCAACCGATTATGACAAAATAAAGTTGTTCATGTACCGGAATAATTATTCTTTCCACACAACCAGATGCTATCCACATCTCGGGGAAAAGAGCCTCGACAGACGATTTCACCATAGTATTACCTTGAACGAATACATGCGTTGCCAAAATTGCCACATTTTCGTCAACCAATATCCCAGAGTGTTTTAAAAACCTGAATCCTAAATCTACCCCGTCAATGTTATTATGCAATTTTAAATAGATGTGTCACAGTGCAACCATGTTTGCAGATTCTTTGACTTGATTTCGGGTAGCAAATTGTATTCTTTCACCGTGAATACCCTACAAGTAATCAACATTGCCTACTCTTAAGCCTCTTTCACATTGACAAAATGTACTTACATAAGCAATTTACTTAAAAGTAAGTAAAAGTAAATTTACATCATGTTCACATGTTGTTATCGCCAGGTATAAATAAACATAATATTGTGGTTAGAATAACAGAATTTTCATATTTTGAGACAATGTCAACTGGAAACCTGTTCATTCAAAACGGATCTGGGGTTTGTCATGGAAGTGAAGTGAATGGAGATGAGAATGATCTCACCATTGCAGGTCTCAAACCACGAAAATGTCTTTTTATGACACCCTATGAATGAGAATTTTCTGGAGACATTGCATATACTTTGTGTTACTTAATTTAGTATTGATGTAACTACCCTCAGCAATTTTTTATGATATCGTAAACAACTATTGAGCATATTGATAAAAATTCAGGAAAGATTCCCAAAATATTTCTAATTGAAATATAATTAATAAATTAAAGTTATAAGTTGTTTTCCAGTCCATATATATATCGAGTCTTTTATTTTCAAACGCAAAGCATTGTTGTCGACTCTCACACAGTAAACAAATAAAAACAAAAGAGAAACACAGTTGATGAGTAGTCCTACTCACGGAAACTGAAATTTGGCGTTATGTTATGTACGTAGTTCCTTATGCAGTTGAAATAGCTGTTTTTACCAACGAGATATTTTGCTTGTAGAATATGATAATATATGTTCTATAGGTTGCTGTTATAACCATAATAAAATACCAGTTAAAAGATAAATGCAAAAGCAAAAGCGCACATCATTATGGTAGACTCTCACACAGTAAACAAACAAACAAAAGAGAATCACAGTTTATGAGTAGTCCTATTCACGAAAACTAAAATTTGGCGTTATTTGTAGTTCCTAATGAAATCGAAATAGCTGTTCGTGCCAACGAGATATTTTTCTTGAAGCATATAATAATATAATAATATATGTGCCAAAGGTTGCTGGTTGAATCACAGTAAATAACATTTAACAGATAAAATGCCAATATTTTGTGTATTAACAAGACGTTTAAATACACATTAACATAACTATCGCCAGCAATGATTGAGAAACCTGCAGTACGAAGAAAGTCGAGAGAAAGCATGTACTTTTATACGTTGTCATAGGGACTTTGCAATTGACAGACTGTTGGTCTCTGAACTCTTGTTATTGTGTATTCAACATCATGCATGCAATAAAGGAAAATCTGTCTAATGACACCACATTCAGTGGTGCACGCTAATCCAATGTACATGTCTTCAAACATTTTATTTTTATTTTAACTGACTTTTATCAGATTGTCCCCGTATGAAAACTATTTCTCGTACACCAAGACGTAGATGAAAGATTGCTGTAGCAATAGGTATTATTTTTTATTGTATCAGAAACAGAAAATACTTATAGCTCTTTAACTTTTCGGTGAGATACTCACCTAAGCAAACATAGATTCTGTTCAATGACCACAAATACTACAGGAGTATTTATACTTATGAGTAAATATCCTTTTACTAGACGTCTAGGGACCTAGTAACTATACTTTTACTTTGGTATATTTACTCCAGGAGTATAATTACTCATGTAAGCAAATGCGTTCACATGCCACCCTAAGTAAAGTTACTATCATGAGTATCTTTACTCACATAAGCAAATGTGTCCATGTGAAATGGGCTTTACACTACACTGTTTATAATCCTGTGCTGAAATTGATTGTGGTTCCAACCATATTTTTTTCGGAAAAAAAAGTGAGTGACGGAGAAATATTTCGAGAAGTTCTGTCAATCTGAACAACAAAATATTAGTAGGACAACGAAATTATAACTTCATATATAATATTATAATAATGAGAGGAACAAGTTTTGAACATCAATCGATGAGTATATATTGGCAATCAAAGCTTACCTGTCATTTATTAGTATTAATCACGGAATGTCCATGACAACGAATAAAGAGATTGAGCAGACGAAGGAAGCTGTTTATAACAAAATACCACGTTTTGATTGGATAAAAAGTGTTGATCCTTACAAAAGGACCAATCAACGATCTTCGTTTGATACAATATATTTAGACATGAACGGAAGAAGCACCTTGCTGTTCATCGCTCAGTTTACTGTTTTTTTTAATTGTTTATAGGCCACAGTTACATTTTTATACACCCTGACATTATGTTTCGGGCTGTCAAATATTACATTTTACAAAATGTTATATCTCATCAAAATAATAAAGATAAGAGTATGTCACTAAAAACTACTGTGCGCTTGAAGTCGGAAGACCGGGGAAACGATTGTAAACTAACGATTGTTGATCGTGATTTATCATCCCGAATACACAGATATGTGTTGTGGCTATATATTATGTGATATATCAACATTCTTAGTTTCTAGAACACTTTATTTTATTGAAATTCGGACATGGATTAAAGAAAATGTAGTCTTTTCATCGAGCCGTGTTGACCACAGGAATCGCCGATTTATTCCCTTCTTCAAGTAGTGATTGAAGCTTCTAACCACATACTACAAAGTTGTGAAAATATTGGTTAGAAAGAAGAATGTTTCTAGTTTCAAAAAAATATATTTCATCAAAATCGGTTAACGAATAACGGAGATATGTCATTTTCAAAATGACCCCATAGATATAGGCCCTATATGTATACAACGGTAAATCCTTGTAGGCTCTGTTGACAACAGCTAGTTCGTTTCAAATCACCGTCACTTTTTGCGTAAAAGTGTAGACTAGATGTATACAGTGTTGATGACAACACTGTTATAAGCCGGGGGTAAAGTCATTGCCAAAAACAAGCGAGAGCCACCCCCGAGGCGGTTGATCACCAATATGCCGTCGCCAAGTTGTGCCAACACTGATGACGTCACGTGCACAAGGTCTATACATACAGTTCGGAATTGAAAACTCTAAGAACTACTCATGGACTGATAGTGTCTTGCTTGGCATTTATTTCAAGGTCACAACGACACTTTGCAATTTTACTCTTGTCACTGGATTCTCTTCATATCTTAACCAACGCTTTTCCTAGGAAAGACTAAGGACTGATTAATGGTGTTGACCTTGACCTTATCTTCAAGTATTTTATTAAGCTTGTCAGCAAGATCTTGATATTATTCTCCGGATATCAGCGAAACTTAAATTTTGGTAATTGAACTTGCATGTGAAGCTTGTCAGCAGGATATCTCAAGAACGGTTCACTGGATTCGCTTCGCATCTTACACAAAGCTTTTCCAAGTTGGGATTAAGGGCTGATAAAACTTAGGTGACCTTGACATTATTTTCTAGTCTCCATAAATCATTGAATTGCATGTTAAGCTTATCAGTACGTCCTTGGCGTTGTAATATCAAGTTTAAACTGTGTTTTGAAAATATCTTAGACACCAAGAATAAGAAACTGTATACTTAATTATTAATTCTATTGACATCTTATTTCTGATTAAACTATATGACCTCTACTTTGTTTGTTTTTTTGAAGTGATGATTGGCGATTGGAGATCAAGTCACCTCAGTAATAATTTCTGTATCTGAAATAACTGTATATTTTAAATGTCAATTTATTGTTTAGTCCTTTCTCTGTAAAACATCTAACATTACTTTTTAAATCAAATATTGAATACAAGTTATTTCTGGTACAAGTATTATATGCCCATCATTTCAATCAGAAACAAGACAAAACCTAAGTAATCACAGGGTACGTGTTTACTAAATTCACTTTATAAATTATTTTCTTGTAAGATGTAATATTAGGGCTGCAGAGGTTTTGTGAAAGGAATGTTCCTATTGTTATAAGTCTGAATATTTCACTGGGTAAAACATATTTAGCAAATATGTTTAAGCAGTGTTAATATTAGTACTAGTGTTGATAATATTAATGCATTAATGTTTGCTGATGATATGTCAGGGGTTGCATATACTGCACTTCAGTTACAGAAGAGGTTTTATTACCCATACGGTTGAAAATAACCGAGTTAATATTATTGATATGAGCACATGTGCACATAACACGTTTGCCTAGCAACAATTGTTTCACCGCGATTTCCCGTATTGTTTCGTCTGTGACGTCATAAACCGATTGTTCGTGACGTCACTGTAGCTTGACATCGCAAGAGAAGTTGGTCGCTTCCTGTCTATTTTTACGCGAATGCAACGGCACATAATGGGTAATAAAAAAAATAATTACACTCGAAAGTGTGCCGTATGACTTTTACAAATCTCGTGCAAATTTGTTTTTAGCCCTCGCTCTCGCTCGGGCAATACAAAAATTCACACTCGTTTTGTAAAAATTATATGACACACTCCTCGGGTAATAATCTCTATAAATAAACTAGAGTTAGTCTGTAGACGTGATGGTTACTTTGAACAAACACATATTTTGAGGTTTCGAAATTTCATTATTTAAGGCAGTATGAAAGGTTGTTTTTCAAAGGTAAACAAATTAAAGTTGTTTCATCTTATAGGTAGTCGGAATACTTTTCACCCAAAGGCTTTCGTCGACTAAGGCTAAACTCTATCTGCTGAAAAACTGGATGTCACTTTTACATTGGATGTTTGAGAAAATGAAAATGACTTCAAAATAATTAGTTAAATGAAAAAAATATATTGATTATGAAAATTTATTTGATGAACAAACATACTTTGATAGGAAAACTATAGCACGCAGTTCTTACTGAATTTTTTCTCTCACGAAAAGAAGGTTTACCACATGCTAAATAGTACACCTCGATCAATAAAAAGTTAAAACGAATGTTATTTACATGGTTTTTGTTAAGGCATGTGAGTCCATTGCCTTTCGAGCCATAAGGTGTTCGCAAAATGGCCGCTCGAAGGTGGTAGCTGTAGCTATTCTCCTATACATGTACTCAGAGAAAACTTTAAATATAGAACCATGATGAAACGGTCAAAATTGTCGCTTTATATAACAAACCATGTATGGACCAATATGAATAACGGGTTACACGGCTTATCTGATTGTCCAATGAGATGTTTTACCCTCTAACATAATAATATATTGTATAAACTTTAATTATAAATGGCAAATGTTAAAACAAATGCTATGCCCTACAGAGCGTTAAATGGAAAAACTTACTATGATGAAAATAAACTGAACGCCAAAAGAAAAACAAGGCAAAACGTGGACGTTGTTGACGTTGAGGTACTGTAACGTCACTCTGGCTTCATGAAAAGGGGTGTTTGGATGGCGTTCTAAGAATGAGATGACCTCTGACTGTAGGACCATGTCAATGTACCTCTGCGCCGTCAGATTGCCGTCAATGACAATGAGGTTGGTGGTTGCGTTGCCGCGTATCCCACCCCCGACCATGACGCTGCCTCCAGCGAAAGGGATAACTTTATGTACGCATCAGCGTGGCTCCCTCTCACCCGGCAACGGTAGACCCTCCTTCTCCCGTCTGCTACGAGCATCTGGAACCGACTTTCGTCGGAAAATAACACTCTGTCAGTTTTGGTTCTGCCAATGTCGAACCTTTCTGGCCCAAGCAACCCTGTCGGCACGTCAACAGCATTGCTCGCATCGGACTGTATGACCTCAGTCCATGTTGTTGGAGCCTTCTTCTCACCGTCTGGGGATTTGATTCAGTGTAGAAGCTGTCGTGTTGGCGGCTTAAAAGCGGTTCCTGAGTGAGATGCAGTTGAAGCAGGTACCGGTCTTCATTTGGAGTTGTCACTGGCGGTCTGCCGCTTCTAGCTCGGTCTCGAGTCGATGCAGTCTGTTGTAGACGTCCACGCAGCCTAAGATTGGTGAGACGATGACATCCGAATGTGGCAGCGACTTCTTCATCAGTGGACCCAGTCTGCAGCATTCCAATCGCTCTTTCCCGCTCTTCAGGTGTTAATCTCGGCATTGTAATCGAATTATGGTGTGAAATAATGAATACAGGGACCTTTTGAATATGTTCAACTTCCTTCTGGAAGGAGATACTTATTACCTCGATACAAAACTAATAGAGGTCTGAATACATTTATTCCTTTCAGCATTCGTTTGTTAAATGATCCTTAAGTTAACCAATTGTGATTGTGTTTTGTATCTGTGACTGTTAATTGCCATGCATGTACCCGAGCTCTGCCATGATACAAAATGAATTCCTTTCGAGGTAATAAAGTTTTATTATTATATTATTATTATTTTATACCCGGTACCAACTAATTTAACGTGCATTTCATGCGTGGTAAACATTCTATCGCTACGTTTTTGTGACATGATCCTTCTGATGAAAAACAAAATGTTTAAGAAGTTCACTATTCAGAAAGATTTAGAAACAAATCTTGTCCGTGAACGTCTGCCAAAGCTTCCTAAAACAGTCGAAGCACATTTTAACAAAAATGTTTTCTTAGAATATTATGGTTGTGTGTAGAATAGAAAAATAACAAATATCAATATTTCGTCATTTTCAGACAAAATACCGAATAAATATTTCCAAAACCATAACTTATTTCCTTTTTTATGAATGTGCATTCATTATCAAAGAAGACAAAGTCTGTTTGGTGTATTTTCAAACCATATTTACAATTTTCCCTTCAATTATTGCATGATCGGAAATAGGACAATTGACCCCACCCATGAAGAACTGGCGATAACTTATGTACCATTAAAATTACAGGTCTGCTATTTTAGCACAAAACACTAAACTAATGGAGTGTTACAACACAACAAAGCAAATTCCTCTGAACATTCAAAGAGGTGTAACATTTCTTTTGGTGTTCAGTTTATATAAATGTTTAACCTTTGATGATGTGTTACAAATCATTTCACTGATGACGTCACACAGAGGACCCTGTAACTGAGTCTTTGCTGAACCTTCTTGAGGCTTTTTGCTGTGTTCACCCCGTTGACAAGAACAGTACGTTCAGTTTGCCTGTCTTTTGATTATCGTTATTGGCACACGCTGACTTTTTCAACTACTTATACCGAATCCTAGTACAAAAATTTCCCCTAGGTCATTTCCCAAAGCACAGTGGAATTTCCATATTTCATCGATTCGCCAAAAGAATTTACTGTTGCATTTGGAATTCAATAAGAATGTCTTTAACTAGGACTCTAGGGGTGCATTAATGTTGTTTAAACGTTTAAATAGACAAGTCAAGGATTCATACAATTTTATTTATTTTTAAGAAGTCATCAACACAAAGTGTACAGAATTTCAACACAAAGTATACACACTTTCAATTTTCGAAACATCAGTTCATTTTAAGACCTAGATTGTACAGCTGAACATTAACTTGGCTGTCACTCGGATAAATATAGTTCGAAACGTTACAGTTAAGAACAGTTAAGTCATAAACTAGCTTTCATATGGAGTACATGTACACTATTCTCCTCCCACAGAGGTAATTCAAGTCAGGTCTTCCCACGAAACCTCTGTTCGGAATTCGATTTGGTTCAGTTGAAGAGGCCTAAATCAAAACACCCCTATGGAAAAGCTCAAAATAAATTCTACTATCACTCAATTAAACATATCTCAAACCCTTGGTCTCTAGGTCCATGTAGATTCACATCTGTCCTGGAGTTTCTTATTCCAATACCTAACTTAATTGCACTTATCCTGGAACCTTTCATATAGGAGACATATACATAGTTGTCCAAGGTCACCAACCGTCTCGGTTCCTCACGAAGCATTGCTACAGTTTGGATGTAGATTGATGTATTCAGATCAAAAGAACTCACTCTATTTTGTAGTTAAAATACAGAATAGATCTATTTTTGTCTAGACACAGAGTATTTGTTTTATAATTTATTTCAATTTCCCTAGTTAAACTTCCATCATAAGTTAAACTGAGAATCAGTTTATCAAAACTACAAAATAATAACTTTGATTGTGGATCAACTGCAACTGCAGGACTGACGTGTCTATCAAAATGTTTAACACCTTTCAGTTTTTTGCTCTGAAAATTAAATTTAAATAGCTGCGAACGTTGATTGGGTAATCGTTCAAAGAAAAACACCAACAAAAGTTCATTATCTAAACCAAACGCAAACGGTGTATAATTAACAGGTTCAACAGAGAACTTTCTAGTTTCAAAATCATATGATATCATTCGTCTAATAAATCTAAACTTTGATAGAAGTAATGTTTTCCTTGATGGGATATAGACCATGGCAGCGACCTGACGGCTGTCCAGTTGTTTGCCAATTGTTTTGTGGAGTGAGTTCAGAGACAGATGGTAGGGAGGAGGAACTTGACCGCGCGTCCATCCATGTGGCACAACAAGGAGAAATCTCCCCAATGTTGAGGACTGACTTCCTCGCCTTCCTGTAACTGAAATATTCACAGCAGATCAATACTTGCTTATCGTTTTCTTAGATAGTCTATTACGCATGTTTTGAATATTAACAAGTGTTTTCTGAACAATCTAATTTACTTTTTCAACGTTTCAAATAATACAATAAAGTGTTCGACAGGTACAAAGTTTATGAACATTTATTGCATTAATATATAACTATGTAAATGGCATTATTTGAAAAGATGTTTCCCATATTAAACAGACTCAGTTTATTATCAACCCACGTTTATTATCAACCCGGATTTATTATCAATCCGAATTTATAATCAACCCCTGTTAAAGCATTGAGGTCTCGGTGTAATGGCATGGTTCACAAATAGAGGATAAGAGCATTATAACATTTCATTAAGTGACGTGTGTCTTTCGAGAAGGTAGATGCGTTTGCAACAAAAGAACAAACACGTGTCACAATACTTAAATTAGAAATGTTTAGTGTAAAGATACGAAGGTCAATATGAGGATGGATTGTTTTACTTCCAGAAAGTGAGGAGGTGGTGAGGTGAGGTGAGTTGGGGTTTAACGCCGTTTTCAAGAGTATTTCACTTATATCACGGCTGCTAGTATTACGACAGGAAGAAAGCCCGCAACGCCATGTGGCTATGCATTGCGGTGAAACCTGGAGCTAGCGAACCTAGTGGTACTCCTCTGAAATTCAGTGTAGCATTGCACACCTTACTGCGTGTAGAACAGTTCTCTACTGCAGACAAAGTTGCCGCGCCCCTGGCGGGATTCGAACCCCGAAGCCGAAGCCGAACGCGCTAATCACTGTGCTATCCCGCTCCCCTCTCCTTGGATATAAAGTTAATAAATACCTATATTTTTACAAGTGGGTTAACTAAAGGCTTTTGAGGGGTTCATTTTATTTACTTACCTTTGAAGAATATAAAATCAAATGTGTTTTCTGCCTTTATTGTGATTTGGTTCTGTGTCTGAAATTGATATTAATATTATCATGATAACCTCAGATACAAGTTTAATTTAAATCAATGATTAACAGTGGGGTTATTAAAAATAGAATTATAACATGTTTACGTTGGCGTTATTGGGGAGGTTATTTGCAAACTGCAAAAGGAATTATTGATATATATTTGTCCATGACGTTTTTTAAAATAAAAAAGTGATCTTTCAAATTACCATTTTCATGATTGAACTGATTGTTTCGTGACTTGTTCCAAATTCAAGATGGTAGCTGAGTCGAGAGGGGTCAAAGGTTGAAGTGACGCATTTTCGTAGTTGTGCGCACAGAACTGAACACGTCCTGTTACCAGGTTTTTCAAAACTTTCAGACAGCATCAACGATGTTTTGATGACAACCAGAGAGCAACACAGACACACGTGATACATTGTCAAATCTTCAAAAAGATATCATACTAATTTAACTGAAACATCGTGAAGAGTGAAATATTTTGAATAATCATTATGAACGTTTCTTGAAAGATATCGGACAAAATAATGAGAGAAAACTGTGCCTGATAGAATTTTTAGAAATATGTAAATAACAAATGTACATAACACTTGATAAGCATTTTAATGAACATAATGTGTTCAGTGTTCAGTGTTCTGATAAAGGAAAGAAATTGTCCTTTTTATGTCTAAGTCCTCGTTGTATTGTATTGCATTAACATTTAGCTTACCAATAAAGGGTATGGCAATATCAACAGATCTATCCAAGATGAAGTTCTTCTAAAAATATATACCAAAATTGAATCTGAAAAAGGGTATTCATATCTATATTCAAACGGCTAAAGCGTGGGAAAGTTAACTTGATGTATTTGAATTCATTGCAAATCAACATACTTGTAGATGAGTCTTCACAGGTGAAATTTGACAGCTGATAAAAATATCAGAGAAATTGGATACTCTGAGAAACACATTTTAAAACGGAAAAAGCTACAAAATATTAATGATAAAAGTGGAGAAATGAGATTTCCAAGAATTTCCAAGGTTTTTTATTCAAAATAATTGTCTCTTATACAAATGTAGATGTATATTTTCTTTTCAATTTATGAGTTAAGTAAATATGTAGCTTAATATAATACCAATAATGTCATTCAAACCGGCAAATATCATAATTTTGATAAATGCTTAATTAGTTATCTACCCTGCAAGTCTCTGATTTTATTAAATAAAGGCCCGATCAATGTCGAATCAAACAACATACTCTTAAAGTATATTGAAATAAAGGTTTGGCCATCATGGTGGAAATTGTTAACTTTATGTAAACCTCCTTGCCGTCTTATTTCCAGGTGATTTCGAGCTTGGAATACTCTTTAGTTCATCAGTCGTTGCATGATTTATCATCTGAGGTTGAAGACTTTTATATGGAACATTCGGTTTATAATCTACAGTGAATTGTAACACAATATGCAATATGCAATAATAATGTGCTGGTCTAGGAATGTCTGCCGAGAATATAGCATTCATTTTCATTAAAAAAGTCAAAAGCATTTTAGGGAGAAACTCATGTGAATCAGAAATAGTGAAACATTATTTTTAAACCATGCATTCAATAAATTCAATAATGTGGCATTATTTGGACAGTTTGTAAATGGTGACACAACATGGAAATAAACACATAAACAACTGAGGTACGTGTTGTACAATGACAATGTATCACGTCCTCAGACACATAGGTAATCTGAGCAGGGACATTGCTTTGTTTCATATTACTCATTGAAAGAAAGTGAGGAAGATGGTCATCACAAAGTATTTATAAAAAAGATGACTGCCGAGTTAATTATTATTCACAACATAATCATGCAGTATTAAAAAGTTGTATCTATATTATGAACACGCTCTATGACACAAATTCGGTTGATGTCTTAAGTATACGTTTGCTTTTACAATAGAGTATTTTAAGTACCCAACGACGTCATTATATAATGACAAGGAGTAGGTGAATCTTAAAAATTAATATCCTTATTATTTTTTAATCAATTATTTGGAAGTTCTGGAAAATATGACTTATTCAGAAACAAAGGAATAATAACAATAAACGAACCCATTGCTGTTTAAAGAATATTCAAACTGCTTGAAATAATTCTTTAAAATACAAGCATGATATTTCAAACACCTAATTTTTAACACTTTACCCAAAAACTGTCGTGTTTTGTCAGAGAAAATATCCAAATATAACCTTAGATATGATTCTATATTTAAATGATATAAACGTTGAAAAGATAAACTACTGATCAATTATTGTGGTGGAATGTTTAACAGATAGGATCTGACACATGAATATTCATCCTGCTCCGACAGTGTAAATCTCGTGGATACTCCGATTCGCTCAGCCCAAAAACCCTCTTGTTCCTGTAGTTGTAGTAACTAATCTATGTAAAGCATTTTATATTTCAGCCAATGAAATCTGTTTTTGAACGATGGTGATCACGCATTGGGTCTCTCATCCGGGTACTGCCTATGTTGCTCGAATGCATGTTCTTTCATTGCTTGAATATTTATGGGTATATGACAGTACTAGTAATACCGCTTAGGGAATGAAGTAAATGTAATATTTAAGTGGGTACAATTTAAGTGATTACATTTAGTAACTTGGAAAATTGAAATTATTTAAAAAACATATGTTATGCTGTTTCAACATTAACAAGTTATCAGCGCCAAAGTAAGAAAGAAAATGTTCAACTATATCACTTAAACTGATAGAACTATGTATTGTTGAATAGAAAAAAACAAATCAATAAGAATTTCACATCGAAACAGTCTAATTGTTCTACTCATTAATATGAATATGTTAGTAGCGCATGATTGTTAGGTAAAGACCAGTTAATAATATATTTATGAGGAGAAGATAATCGAGCTTTTAAATGAAAAAGAATTTTGATCTAATGTGAATAGTTAGATGACACAGGAAGAAAACAAAACACGGCACTGGGATGATTTCTCGATCCTTGTTCTGCCTCAAAGATCACCCCATAGCAGGCAGTTCACCCAACCTATGATACCTATAACATTCAACAAACAATTGTCGACATAAATCTGCAATGGTCTTTATTCCAATCAATAAATAAATTGATTCTATAAACTAATCGAAAAATATCAATGCTCTTTTAAAATTCCAGAGTTTATGTTGCACTAGTTGAGTAAGTACCATTTACTTTTGGTTTTAATCAATTATATTCGTGCAGCTTGCTTGGCTATACATGTATAGTATAGTGTATGTACATTGAAGAAACTTACAACAGGTCAGAACATATTGAAGATGATTCACAATGAAGTTTGTTTGTATTGCATTATTGATAACATCAATGTTGCTTATGATGTAATTCAAAATACACAGTTTATGGATAGCGGTAGAAATCGTCTCTATTTTACCCTCAAGAATTAACTCAGGTTATTATTCTCAAACATCAACTATGAAACCTTAGTTCAACTAAGTAGAGAACCTTGAAAAATTAACTTATATTTATTTTTTCTTGTGAAACATGGTTATTCGTATCAGGTGTCTTAATTAACAGTAGGTGTCATTAGATTTACTAATAACATTACATGTCTGTCTCCTATGGCATTCTCGCTCTGATTAAAAGTGCTCTTTTACAAGTCGATTGACAGAGTTATCAATCATGACCTTATTCAGGATGTCTCGAAAGAGTGATTGAATAACTGTTCTGCTGACTCTGACAATAAAGGATTTTCCCCTCCTGTCAATGCAGATTATTGTACAGATGGAAGTGCTCGAAGGCTGATAAGTCATGCAAACGTTCATGACAATGACCTTATTCGCAGAAAGGAAGTCTCTTATCACCCTGGGCGTTGTGGGGTTACATTGGGTGTATGGATGTATGGGTGTATGGATGTATGGGTGTATTGGTGTATGGATGTATGGATGTATGGGTGTATGGATGTATGGGTGTATGGGTGTATGGGTGTATGGATGTATGGGTGTATGGATGTATGGGTGTATGGGTGTATGGGTGTATGGATGTATGGATGTATGGATGTATGGATGTATGGATGTATGGGTGTATGGGTGTATGGATGTATGGATGTATGGATGTATGGGTGTATGGATGTATGGGTGTATGGGTGTATGGATGTATGGGTGTATGGATGTATGGGTGTATGGGTGTATGGGTGTATGGATGTATGGATGTATTGGTGTATGGGTGTATGGATGTATGGATGTATGGGTGTATGGATGTATGGGTGTATGGGTGTATGGATGTATGGGTGTATGGGTGTATGGTTGTGTGGATGTATGGGTGTATGGATGTATGGGTGTATGAGTGTATAGGTGTATTGGTGTATGGGTGTATGGGTGTATGGATGTATGGGTGTATGGGTGTATGGATGTATGGGTGTATGGTTGTATGGATGTATGGATGTATGGGTATATGGATGTATGGGTGTATGGGTGTATGGATGTATGGGTGTATGGGTGTATGGGTGTATGGGTGTATGGATGTATGGGTGTATGGGTGTATGGATGTATGGGTGTATGGTTGTATGGGTGTAAGGATGTATGGGTGTATGGATGTATGGATGTATATGTGTATGGATGTATGGGTGTATGGATGTATTGATGTATGGGTGTATGGATGTATGAATGTATGGATGTATGGGTGTATGGGTGTATGGATGTATGGATGTATGGATGTATGGGTGTATGGATGTATTGATGTATGGATGTATGGATGTATGGGTGTATGGATGTATTGATGTATGGATGTATGGGTGTATGGATGTATTGATGTATGGGTGTATGGATGTATGAATGTATGGATGTAAAGGTGTATGGGTGTATGGATGTATGGGTGTATGGGTGTATGGATGTATGGGTGTATGGTTGTATGGATGTATGGATGTATGGGTGTATGGATGTATGGGTGTATGGGTGTATGGATGTATGGATGTATGGATGTATGGGTGTATGGATGTATTGATGTATGGGTGTATGGATGTATGAATGTATGGATGTATGGGTGTATGGGTGTATGGGTGTATGGGTGTAAGGATGTATGGGTGTATGGATGTATGGATGTATATGTGTATGGATGTATGGGTGTATGGATGTATTGATGTATGGGTGTATGGATGTATGAATGTATGGATGTATGGGTGTATGGGTGTATGGATGTATGGATGTATGGATGTATGGGTGTATGGATGTATTGATGTATGGATGTATGGATGTATGGGTGTATGGATGTATTGATGTATGGATGTATGGGTGTATGGATGTAATGATGTATGGGTGTATGGATGTATGAATGTATGGATGTATGGGTGTATGGGTGTATGGATGTATGGGTGTATGGGTGTATGGATGTATGGGTGTATGGTTGTATGGATGTATGGATGTATGGGTGTATGGATGTATGGGTGTATGGATGTATGGATGTATGAATGTATGGATGTATGGGTGTATGGATGTATTGATGTATGGGTGTATGGATGTATGAATGTATGGATGTATGGGTGTATGGGTGTATGGGTGTATGGGTGTAAGGATGTATGGGTGTATGGATGTATGGATGTATATGTGTATGGATGTATGGGTGTATGGATGTATTGATGTATGGGTGTATGGATGTATGAATGTATGGGTGTATGGGTGTATGGGTGTATGGGTGTAAGGATGTATGGGTGTATGGATGTATGGATGTATATGTGTATGGATGTATGGGTGTATGGATGTATTGATGTATGGGTGTATGGGAGTATGGATGTATGGATGTATGGATGTATGGATATATGGGTGTATGGGTGTATGGATGTATGGGTGTATGGGTGTATGGATGTATGGATGTATGGATGTATGGGTGTATGGATGTATGGGTGTATGGGTGTATGGGTGTATGGATGTATGGATGTATGGATGTATGGGTGTATGGATGTATGGGTGTATGGGTGTATGGGTGTATGGATATATGGGTGTATGGATGTATGGATGTATGGGTGTATGGGTGTATGGATGTATGGATGTATGGATGTATGGATATATGGGTGTATGGGTGTATGGATGTATGGATGTATGGGTGTATGGCTGTATGGGTGTATGGGTGTATGGATGTATGGGTGTATGGATGTATGGGTGTATGGATGTATGGGTGTATGGATGTATGAATGTATGGATGTATGGGTGTATGGATGTATGGATGTATGGGTGTATGGATGTATGGATGTATGGATGTATGGGTGTATAGGTGTATTGGTGTATGGGTGTATGGGTGTATGGATGTATGGGTGTAAGGATGTATGGGTGTATGGATGTATGGGTGTATGGATTTATGGATGTATGGGTGTATGGATGTATGGATGTATGGATGTATGGGTGTATGGATGTATGGATGTATGGGTGTATGGGTGTATGGATGTATGGGTGTATGGATGTATGGGTGTATGGATGTATGGGTGTATGGATGTATGGGTGTATGGAAGTATGGGTGTATGGATGTATGGGTGTATGGATGTATTGATGTATGGGTGTATGGATGTATGGATGTATGAATGTATGGGTGTATGGGTGTATGGGTGTATGGGTGTATGGGTGCATGGATGTATGGGTGTATGGATGTATGGGTGTATGGATGTATGGGTGTATGGATGTATGGATGTATGGGTGTATGGGTGTATGGATGTATGGGTGTATGGATGTATGGGTGTATGGATGTATGGGTGTATGGGTGTATGGATGTATGGGTGTATGGGTGTATGGGTGTATGGGTGTATGGATGTATGGATGTATGGGTGTATGGGTGTATGGGTGTATGGATGTATGGATGTATGGATTTATGGATGTATGGGTGTATGGATGTATGGATGTATGGGTGTATGGGTGTATGGGTGTATGTATGTATGGGTGTCTGGATGTATGAATGTATGAATGTATGGATGTATGGGTGTATGGGTGTATGGGTGTATGGGTGTATGGATGTATGGGTGTATGGGTGTATGGATGTATGGGTGTATGGTTGTATGGATGTATGGATGTATGGATGTATGGATGTATGGATATATGGGTGTATGGGTGTATGGATGTATGGGTGTATGGGTGTATGGATGTATGGATGTATGGATGTATGGGTGTATGGATGTATGGGTGTATGGGTGTATGGGTGTATGGATGTATGGATGTATGGATGTATGGGTGTATGGATGTATGGGTGTATGGGTGTATGGGTGTATGGGTGTATGGATATATGGGTGTATGGATGAATGGGTGTATGGGTGTATGGATGTATGGGTGTATGGATGTATGGGTGTATGGGTGTATGTATGTGTGGGTGTATGGATGTATGGGTGTATGGATGTATGGATGTATGGATGTATGGATGTATGGATGTATGGATGTATGTGTGTATGGATGTATGGGTGTATGGATGTATGGGTGTATGGGTGTATGGATGTATGGATGTATGGATGTATGGGTGTATGGATGTATGGATGTATGGGTGTATGGGTGTATGGGTGTATGGATGTATGGATGTATGGATGTATGGGTGTATGGATGTATGGGTGTATGGGTGTATGGGTGTATGGGTGTATGGGTGTAAGGATGTATGGGTGTATGGATGTATGGATGTATATGTGTATGGATGTATGGGTGTATGGATGTATTGATGTATGGGTGTATGGATGTATGAATGTATGGGTGTATGGATATATGGGTGTATGGGTGTATGGATGTATGGGTGTATGGGTGTATGGATGTATGGATGTATGGATGTATGGGTGTATGGATGTATGGGTGTATGGGTGTATGGGTGTATGGATGTATGGATGTATGGATGTATGTATGTGTGGGTGTATGGATGTATGGGTGTATGGATGTATGGATGTATGGATGTATGGATGTATGGATGTATGGATGTATGTGTGTATGGATGTATGGGTGTATGGATGTATGGGTGTATGGGTGTATGGGTGTATGGGTGTAAGGATGTATGGGTGTATGGATGTATGGATGTATATGTGTATGGATGTATGGGTGTATGGATGTATTGATGTATGGGTGTATGGATGTATGAATGTATGGGTGTATGGGTGTATGGGTGTATGGGTGTAAGGATGTATGGGTGTATGGATGTATGGATGTATATGTGTATGGATGTATGGGTGTATGGATGTATTGATGTATGGGTGTATGGGAGTATGGATGTATGGATGTATGGATGTATGGATATATGGGTGTATGGGTGTATGGATGTATGGGTGTATGGGTGTATGGATGTATGGATGTATGGATGTATGGGTGTATGGATGTATGGGTGTATGGGTGTATGGGTGTATGGATGTATGGATGTATGGATGTATGGGTGTATGGATGTATGGGTGTATGGGTGTATGGGTGTATGGATATATGGGTGTATGGATGTATGGATGTATGGGTGTATGGGTGTATGGATGTATGGATGTATGGATGTATGGATATATGGGTGTATGGGTGTATGGATGTATGGATGTATGGGTGTATGGCTGTATGGGTGTATGGGTGTATGGATGTATGGGTGTATGGATGTATGGGTGTATGGATGTATGGGTGTATGGATGTATGAATGTATGGATGTATGGGTGTATGGATGTATGGATGTATGGGTGTATGGATGTATGGATGTATGGATGTATGGGTGTATAGGTGTATTGGTGTATGGGTGTATGGGTGTATGGATGTATGGGTGTAAGGATGTATGGGTGTATGGATGTATGGGTGTATGGATTTATGGATGTATGGGTGTATGGATGTATGGATGTATGGATGTATGGGTGTATGGATGTATGGATGTATGGGTGTATGGGTGTATGGATGTATGGGTGTATGGATGTATGGGTGTATGGATGTATGGGTGTATGGATGTATGGGTGTATGGATGTATGGGTGTATGGATGTATGGGTGTATGGATGTATTGATGTATGGGTGTATGGATGTATGGATGTATGAATGTATGGGTGTATGGGTGTATGGGTGTATGGGTGTATGGGTGCATGGATGTATGGGTGTATGGATGTATGGGTGTATGGATGTATGGGTGTATGGATGTATGGATGTATGGGTGTATGGGTGTATGGATGTATGGGTGTATGGATGTATGGGTGTATGGATGTATGGGTGTATGGGTGTATGGATGTATATGTGTATGGGTGTATGGGTGTATGGGTGTATGGATGTATGGATGTATGGGTGTATGGGTGTATGGGTGTATGGATGTATGGATGTATGGATTTATGGATGTATGGGTGTATGGATGTATGGATGTATGGGTGTATGGGTGTATGGGTGTATGTATGTATGGGTGTCTGGATGTATGAATGTATGAATGTATGGATGTATGGGTGTATGGGTGTATGGGTGTATGGGTGTATGGATGTATGGGTGTATGGGTGTATGGATGTATGGGTGTATGGTTGTATGGATGTATGGATGTATGGATGTATGGATGTATGGATATATGGGTGTATGGGTGTATGGATGTATGGGTGTATGGGTGTATGGATGTATGGATGTATGGATGTATGGGTGTATGGATGTATGGGTGTATGGGTGTATGGGTGTATGGATGTATGGATGTATGGATGTATGGGTGTATGGATGTATGGGTGTATGGGTGTATGGGTGTATGGGTGTATGGATATATGGGTGTATGGATGAATGGGTGTATGGGTGTATGGATGTATGGGTGTATGGATGTATGGGTGTATGGGTGTATGTATGTGTGGGTGTATGGATGTATGGGTGTATGGATGTATGGATATATGGATGTATGGATGTATGGATGTATGGATGTATGTGTGTATGGATGTATGGGTGTATGGATGTATGGGTGTATGGGTGTATGGATGTATGGATGTATGGATGTATGGGTGTATGGATGTATGGATGTATGGGTGTATGGGTGTATGGGTGTATGGATGTATGGATGTATGGATGTATGGGTGTATGGATGTATGGGTGTATGGGTGTATGGGTGTATGGGTGTATGGATATATGGGTGTATGGATGTATGGGTGTATGGGTGTATGGATGTATGGGTGTATAGATGTATGGGTGTATGGGTGTATGGATGTGTGGGTGTATGGATGTATGGGTGTATGGATGTATGGGTGTATGGATGTATGGATGTATGTGTGTATGGATGTATGGGTGTATGGGTGTATGGGTGTATGGATGTATGGATGTATTGTTGTATGGATGTATGGGTGTATGGGTGTATGGATGTATGGGTGTATGGATGTATGGATGCATGGATGTATGGATGTATGGGTGTATGGATGTATGGGTGTATGGGTGTATGGATGTATGGATGCATGGATTTATGGATGTATGGGTGTATGGATGTATGGATGTATGGGTGTATGGGTGTATGGATATATGGGTGTATGGGTGTATGGGTGTATGGGTGTATGGGTGTATGGGTGTATGGGTGTATGGATCTATGGGTGTATGGGTGTATGGGTGTATGGATGTTTGGGTGTATGGGTGTATGGATGTATGGATGTTTGGGGGTATGGATGTATGGGTGTATGGGTGTATGGGTGTATGGATGTATGGGTGTATGGGTGTATGGATGTATGGATGTATGGATGTATGGGTGTATGGATGTTTGGGTGTATGGATGTATGGGTGTATTGATGTATGGATGTATGGGTGTATGGATGTAAGGGTGTATGGGCGTATGGATGTATGGGTTTATGGGTGTATGGATGCGTGGGTGTATGGATGTATGGGTGTATGGGTGTATGGGTGTATGGGTGTATGGTTGTATGGGTGAATGGATGGATGGGTGTATGGGTGTATGGGTGTATGGGTGTATGGATGTATGGGTGTATGGGTGTATGGGTGTATGGATGTATGGGTGTATGGGTGTATGGATGAATGGGTGTATATTTGTATGGATGTATGGGTGTATGGATGTATGGATGTATGGATGTATGGGGGTATGGATGTATGGGTGTATGGGTGTAT
Source organism: Gibbula magus (assembly GCA_936450465.1). Lineage (NCBI taxonomy): Eukaryota > Metazoa > Mollusca > Gastropoda > Trochida > Trochidae > Gibbula > Gibbula magus. The sequence continues at coordinate 35,493,360 of OW388299.1, forward strand.
GGGTGTATGGATGTATGGGTGTATGGGTGTATGGATGTATGGATGTATGGATGTATGGGTGTATGGATGTTTGGGCGTATGGATGTATGGGTGTATTGATGTATGGATGTATGGGTGTATGGATGTAAGGGTGTATGGGCGTATGGATGTATGGGTTTATGGGTGTATGGATGCGGGGGTGTATGGATGTATGGATGTATGGATGTATGGGTGTATGGGTGTATGGGTGTATGGGTGTATGGGTGTATGGGTGTATGGGTGTACTGATGTATGGGTGTATGGATGTATGGGTGTATGGATGTATGGATGTATGGATGTATGGATGTATGGGTGTATGGGTGTGTGGGTGTATGGTTGATGGGTGTATGGGTGTATGGATGTATGGGTGTATAGGTGTATGGATGTATGGATGTATGGATGTATGGATGTATGGATGTATGGATGTATGGGTGTATGGATGTATGGATGTATGGATGTATGGGTGTATGGGTGTATGGGTGTAAGGATGTATGGGTGTATGGATGTATGGGTGTATGGATGTATGGGTGTACGGATGTATGGATGTATGGATGTATGGGTGTATGGGTGTATGGATGTATGGGTGTATGGGTGTATGGGTGTATGGATGTATGGGTGTATAGGTGTATTGATGTATGGATGTATGGATGTATGCACCGCAAGAAAAGTGCTAGTATACTGACCAGTATACGTCTTGTCAACCACCCTAATTTCCTGGCGTATACTGGTTTGTCAACCACCCTAATTTCCTAGCGTATACTAATCAGTATACGAGACATTTCCAAAGCTTAGGAAACTTCAGTATACCCCAGTATACGCTAGTATACCCCAGTATACCTCAGTATACCCCAGTATACTCTAGTATACTCCACTATATAATAGTATGTGTCATAATTTATTACAAATGAAATGAAAATATATTTGTTGGTTTGTTTATATAGGTGTTCTCTGTTGGCTTAATTATATCAGATTGAACTACGCTAGACAAACTTGTCTTGGGTCTTTTGTTTTATAAGATGAAAATGTCCGTGTGACAAAGTTGATAATAGCTATATATGCATTCAAATAAATAAAACTATATTTACGTGATTATTTAAGCAGATCAAATGTAAACGTGATCAGCAGAAAGGCATTATGAGAATTATGTATTTAATAGCAAACACGATATAGTGTATCCTCTTTGGTATGCATTGGATTATAGGCACTGGTTACTTATATCGGATTTAAATTCTCTGTTCAGTTAGTATCAATTGTGATCGTGGTTTGTCGTTACTCATACAGCATCAATTAATGGACTGTAGTATAGACTGTCTCATCATTGTAAATATAATTCGCAAAATGTGTGAAAGTGTGTTATCGTCATACAAGACGTTTCACACTTTAAACATCTCATATATATATATGTGACAATGGATATATTGCATTATTGAAGACTTACCTTTGTCGACGAACATTATAAATATCCAGATAGTCAAAAGAACACAACTTGAAACAGTAAATCCCTAATCGAAACGTATGTGTTTGGGTCACAACTGATGTCGAAAAACACAGAGATAACATCAACGTTACGTTATTTGTTTGACAGTAACTGCTAATGATGATGGCGCAGTCTTTCAACTGAGGGGGTAACTGGTAAAGGCATGTCCAAATATTCATGATCATGTATTTTATTGGTTGTTAGTTTTGGCCTTAATTCTTATTGGCTAACTTTAAATGACCAACCAGACGCGCGAAGCCCATAGTCAGACAGACATAGTGTTTATTAGCCTGTCGCCAGGTCATCTGTATGTTTATACAACACACCTGTCAAGCTCTTCAACGCACAACTGGTCTCTCAGCTAATTACTAGCCTGAGTGGCTAAAAGTTTTGTTTAAATAAATGCTAATTAAGCATGCATTGTCCCTCAAACAGACAGACAATTGTTTAGTTGCACCTAGCTTTGGGCATACAAAAAAGCGTTATATCAATAACCAACAACAATAATTATTCAACTCATTTAACCATAAATTTATGTATTAAGAAGAACATGAACTAAAATAAGATGGAACATATCATACAGACCAGGACATAGCTTCATGAAATTACTGCATCACAGTTACGTTGGGATTTTTTAAATTGTGAGAATAAATGAGATAAATGTACATAAAAACAGGATATCTATGGTGAAGCAACAACAGTGCTGTTAAATAATCCAAAGAATATAAATGAGATTATTCAAATTAAGTTATTAAATTTATAATATTGGTACACCTGTTGCCGTTTTATGTGAAAAAATTTGTTTTAAGTTGCGCGAAATAATATAAATATAAACGGACAATAGCTATGCAAAACGATATGATTTTGTAAAGTTTGCTTTTGTTCAGACTTCACTTCACAAGTACAAACATAATATACAAATAGCATATAGGATATAGATAATGAAATAACAACAAAGTATGTGCAAAACAAAACGAACTTACATAAGGCTAGCAGTTACTTTTCATTGGTTTTTTTTTTGCTTTTCTCTTTTCTTTAGACTGCCTGACCGGATGAAATCGCTAATAAATTGGTAATGGGACGCATCGTATATGTAGGTCAACATCCTCAGTCGAAACAATCACCACTGAAATGAAGGAATAGTTGACCGTATTCAATATAACACAATTCATTGTTTCTAATATCTGTACTTTTTATTTTACGTATAAAAATAAGTGTGATTGCATCCTCATTGTCATATGAAGACGAACATTCAGCTTTAGTTGATATATCCATATATATGTTTACTTTAGATCAAATGATATGTAAATAACTACTATTATTAAGGATAAATTAACAAAGTTAAGTATACATGTTATCTGTAATAACAGGATTTAAACAGGAAATGTATCCTTAAAATTACTATCAATGTAGTTTTCATAATCTTCTTAAATTACAAGAATTCAATTCAATACCATACTCTTATTGTTTCTTTATATCAATTGTTTTACTTATTTCAGTTATTTGTTTTCCTACATATATCTTAACCTGATCAGCTAGCTTTGAGTAAACCTATAGGAACAAACAAGAATTGGTAAACAGACTCGCAGTTTATCTTTAAATGTCTTTAAAGGTGACATCGTGCTTTGAACTAAGACGTTGTGCTTGTATATTACCGGTATATGACAAACTCTCACTGTACTGTTGAAAACTGTTTTTTTCTTAGCAAACACTGTTACTATTTTCTGATACTTATTTCTGTTACTTTTTTCTGTTACTTTTTCCCTAGCACCAAGTTTTAAGTCGAAAGTATGTCTCCATTAGAAAGTTAAAATCCAAAGATATATTTTCGTTATTTATGATTCAACTTTTCACAATAATAAACATTTTAATCCCCATTCTTGCATCACGAAATGACAGGCAGAGGTTTTTTAAAATGCTGCAACTGATCAGAGACAAATCGGATTTATTCATGAAAACATCAATTTCTCAAACTCTTGTTATGTTACTGATCAAAGACAAAAAGGGAATTACTTATGAAAACAACACTTTTTCAAGCTGTTTTACTGTTACTGATCAAAGACAAATTGGAACTATTTATGAAAACAAAAATTTCTCAAAATTCACTTTGTACAAACTACTCTACAACGCTCTATAACAAAAGATCATTTTAAGCCTACTTATTAGAAATAACATAAAGATCAAAGACACATTCTATTGTGTTGGGGATGGTGTCTGTGTCTTGTTGTTTTTGGGTGGGGGGATTATATCCACTGGGGATTTTGTCATAGGGGATTATTTTCCTTGGGGATTATGTCCAGTGGGGATTTTGTCCGTCCACCTCTCTGGTCTCCATAAATCCCGAAAAGTTATCATTAAGACTACTATTTAAACTAAAATAACATTACATTTTGTAAAGTAAACTTGTTATCAGTAGATACTTTAATGCACTGGGATTTAATTCTGCCCTCTCGCCTAAGCAGAGGCTTATGTTCAGCTTAATTTAGTAAACGCTGTAGCTGTAAGAGCACTTCTCTCTGTTTAAACATATTTATTTCCAAAAAGAAGGAACCGGATTGGTAGGTAAGAAAATGCTTTTATACAAAGCGCTCCGGGATACAACCAAATACAAAACATGACATGTACAGTATAATTATGAATACAAATAAATGATACAATCTGATTATACAAATTATGACTGTGCCATAGAAGCACTACTTTAAATCAAATCTGCCTGTTAAATTTATAAATGAATGAACTGAATTTAAGAGTTCCATATTTACAGCTGGGCAAGAAATGTGACTTCCAAACAAAATTGATTTCAGATCAAATCCCTTTGCATAATAATACAGACTTAACGATATATAATAACGAATATCGCTATAGAGAGGACATACAAGGAATTAATGAATATTCTTCAAAGATATAACCACAAGAGCAAGCTGGTGTTGGAGATATAAACCGTTGATATTTATGTGCATTATGATCAGTACATTCTGGTCGGAGACGAGATTGTATTATTTGACAAAATCTGATGCCGGTGTTGAAGTCAAAAGTGGCTGTAAATATTAATATTGTTTAGAATGGCAGTTTGAAATCTTGAAACTGGCTGTATTTCAGTTCTGTTCAGGTGGCAATGAATTCAATAATTTAACTGCATCGATATCTGTGGGGAAAGGACCTCGCATAACTTTCAGTTTTACAATGTATAATCTGAAGATTCGAATCATTGCGAAGATTATAACCCGTGACATCTGAGAACTTCTCTCATTAGAAATGATCAAAAATAAAGATGATAAATTTAAGTCTCACCTCACAAATTAAATACATACATTGTACAAAGGCAATCATTTATGTTTAACTATTGCGAGTTTACTAAACATGTGTATGAACTTCAATGTATTCCCACAAATGTATTAACAAATGATTTGTTTTAAGTTTGTTTTAGAAGAAGCATTTATATAGGCTAGTGTATAGCCTGTTTGCTAATCCTTTTTTAAAAGTTAACTTCTCATAATTTCTTTTGTGTTATATGTTATTTGGGAATAAAATACTGTTTAATCAACTATTGCTTTTTCTCAAGCAAAAACAGTTACTTTTTTCTGCTATTTTTCCCGGTTACCTAACAGTAATGTCAAAGCTAAGTTATGTAACCCATTTCATCATCACTAAAACGAATGTGAAACACAATCATCCACATGCCATTATTATAATACGTTTAAGCTTTCTACATCGAATATACTTTTCATTGAATTTACAATAAGTACCTGTAACCGTAGACTCCCGAATGAAACAGATAGAACTATGTTAAAAAGGATGAAAGATTATGTGCATTTTGTAAAAGGCTATGTATGTAGCAAATGTGACTCATAACATACGCAGGTCACCTGACTGAGCTTCTAATACTTTCTTAAAATGTAAATGGACAATATTGTATTGTTTTGTCTGTCAAAAGTAAAAAAGTGCCCATGTCTGGTATACAATGTATACTATAAAGTATGACGTATATACCCGTTAACTATATTACTTAGAAATATGTATTCGCCAGAAAGTATATATCAAGTATTATGATGAACAACTGCACATCACGCACAGTGTTCATTCAGGAATAACAAAACGATTAAGTGCCATGCCCATTCAGGTGTGACTTATCTCGAATTCAGGTTTCTCGGCCATGAACCGTATGACATTACACACGCCCAGTACTGATCATCCAAAAAGTTAGCACTCAATACACATTGATGACTTTCACTGATTAGACTTGAAACTAGGTGTGATAAAGCGCCGATATATTGCCGGCAATTGATGACAGTGGCGACGCAATGTCTGGTTGAACATATCTTTTACCGACTGTTAAAGTGTCACTCTCTGCGCGTGAATAAACAGTGGTTACACTAATTAGACCTATACCCCTTTGAGAAGTGACCATTAACCACCACGGAAACATATTGCCCACAATTAATTACCGTTACATAATGCGTGGCTATTTAAACTGGGACTCTCTGTAAGTCCAAATCACTTCATAGATATATTCAGTTGCGTTAATCCCTCCTGGTTCCTGCAATTTATTTTGCACAAGTGTTTACCAAGTCCTGAGGAATGGATTTCTATCAAAGGTACGTTGTCACTTCTCATGTCAATGTATAATGTATGATGAATGAACTGATTTTAAGATCGAGGTACAGATAACAGATCGTAAGTAAGATACATTAGGCTGTCGAAATGTTCCAGATCAAAGTTTTGGTAAAAAGAGAGGGTTCGATGGTTTTAGAATGGACTGCATGTTCCAAGCTAATAAGGGTGATATTATTATTCATTGATTTGTAAAATCTAGCGTACATTCATTACAAAATCCAAAACAATGGCGAGTGTAGAAAGCTTTGCTACGGCATAAGAGGACAATGTTGATTAAATAATTCACATCTAAAAATGTTGCGAAGATTTAATCACTTCATCAATATTTGAATGAAAATACATCATTATCCTTGTAAATATCAATATATACTTTGTGATAAGAAAGTGGATGTGTCTTAAACGTGAATAACATAAATGAGAATATATCTAAAATAAATTATGGTTTAGGAAATAGTAAAATTTATATCACAGAACACATGGAGTGTAAATGTAAACTTGTTAAGGCATATTGATAATATAAACACTATTTATCTATATATTTTAATTATTATTCCTACAAATTAGAGAGATCATTTAAATAAAGGTCAGTATAATGATCATATCAAATATTCCTTTCACATTCTATAAATATCTTAATTGTATAAAGTTACTTGAACCGTTACACTAGCCCATTGGTTGTTTCGTTTTGAAAAGCCGAATGCATTTACGCTCGATTCTTTGATGTTTGATATCTGTGGCTAGTCCGGTTAAATTAAACAATTGACTTATCTGTGTTTATTATCAAACTTCCTGTTCCCTGTAACGTAAATGCATGGGACCACAGACTAAAAGGTTACTACCTCGTATATTCTGCCAACGGCAGCACATGAGTTAATTCAATATTTACAGTAAGACGGAAAAATTTGTTTTTGATTGTGATTCTTTAGCACTTATGCATTCCAATGTACACACAAGATGATAAAGTGTATGGATATTTATTTATCAAATATAAGCGTTGATTTGATAAAGCATTACAATTAAATAAATAATGAAATTCATCACGAATCTAGATAGAATTATATAATGTATATACTCGTTCTTGACGAGGGATTGTGATATCGACCTTTTTCAACCGGCAAATTAAGAATTACAATATTGATTTGTACACCATATTGGTTTCGTTCCTTATAACATATTGATCAAAACATGGGGAATCCTTAATGACAGCAGAGTATATTTGATAATGTCACTACACTATGTTTGCAGAATTTATCTTTTAAAACATTGAATAACTATCCATTTCTTACAGAAATACTAGGGATAATGGAAAATAAGTATTTGACCACATGCCACATGTAGTTTTGACATAATTTAACCAAGGATATGATTGTCGTGCTTATAATTATGCATAATACTTGTCCAGACTGTGTACAGTACGTATTAAACGGTTTGCAATTTGCTATAGGCGCTGTTTTGTATGATTCTCGCAATTCCTTCATTACCGAAAAAGACTTTGTACCGTATGTTTTTGACCCTGTTGAAATGTGTTAGCTTGGCCTACACCCCATATTGCCTACATCCCCAAAACTCCTCGTATCGCCTTCACTAAATGCAGAGCGTCACCTATTGTATAACATACTACTGTTCACTTAGCAATTAATGAACTGGTTCATTGTTATGAAGTCAAATCTGGTAAGGTATACATAATGACATATATACAAATATATATGAATATAACGCAAAATTTGATGGAGCATACGAAATTCACGTTTGTTATGCAAAGCAAATCTAACTAGTATTGGTTTGTATGTGATGGACATAAGTGAAATATATTTTTCAATGGATACATGTTAACAATAATAAGCTGGATGAGGCTGGAATTATGCTATCAAATAACGTGCGTATTCGTTTCAGAAGTTTTATATGGCGGTATTGCAGTGAATATACCAGAATAGGTCGATGGTTAGTCGACATCGGTAATTTTTTATTATGAAATATGATAATCTTGTAAATTGTCGAAAAAGCATTTGTCTTACATGTCCGACAGTACAATCTTACACCTGAAAAAATATGTAAACATATATAAAATAAAATATATAAGGAAATTATATGGTCTATGAAAAACGATAGTACTTTATTAACAGCCATCTCCTTCATGTATTTGATCTGTTTGTGGTAGGTGAAGTTTCTAACTAGTTTTATTCAAGTTATCCATTGGCATCTAGCACGTGGACGTAATTATTCAAATAATATACAGTATATAGTATTCATACAGTATTTGCCAATATGTCGCTATTTTGCAATTTTGATATCCGTTGCAGTGAGCAGATACACTAGCTGTCATGTTTAACCTTCTAGCAAATTGCATCATTTGACCATGACGTGAATATACAAATGTGAGAATGTACCAGATTAACTGTCAAGTAATTACTGCTCATTATGTCTCAGGGTGTTGAAACTGCGCTGTGTATGTGTTTTGTTAATTGACTTCATTGGAAATTGCGTTCAAGATTAAAGATGTTAATGGTGGGCCGACCGTGAAAAGGATCTTTTGTCACCTAACTAACAACCTAACAAGTAAAGATATAAAGAATATCATTGAAAATGACACAATTATAATGACATCAACATACATTGGGAGATATATAAGGTTTACTTATTTAAAAGGTTGATTGTTTGGATAATAAAAGTAGCTAATTTCCCATCCGACAAACCAGGGGATGAACCGTTGTGTGTATAAGGACAGACAGACAGACAGACAAGTGTTTATTAGAGTCTCACCCCGTTACAATATAAAACATACAATAAATATATACATAAAAAGGGCCATCCACAAGTGGGATTATGAGAGACTATAACTAAAATATACCTAAAATATATATACACATAAATAGAACATTGTTACGTAAAAGGCTAGAGTAAAAGAAAAACGTTGGTAAAATTACGAGTATAAAACCTGTTTTCTCTTCAACAAAATATTTTGGCAGGTTTTGGCAGCAATCATAAAAACATAAACATTTGATAGTATAAAACCCACTTTCTTTAAATCATTAAAACTACAAAACTCTTGATTAAACATATTGCACATTTCAACTAAATATTCTCTCTCACATTCATACAGGGGGCAGTGAAGTAGTACGTGCATTTCGGACATGTATTAACCCCTAAATTATATTCTGTTGTATGATATATCATAACGTTGACGTTAGACCTGCAGTCTATATCGATTTGTGTTTCATGCATAATAATACAACAGTTCGATCATCAATAATTTGAATAGAAAGGCGGTTGATTTCATCATATCATATCATCTCATCTCGATGAAATACATGGAATAGATAACGAATTGTGAAATTTTAATAATGTTAATATTATTAGAAGTTGGAGGCTTGAAAAGACAATACACCTTGTTATACTTTAGAGGTAAACCATCATAAGATAACAAATGTGGATCTTTGTTCAATAGTTTTTTAAATTTGTATTTTTGTTTGTATTGTTGTATGTGCCTAACTTTATTTATCAAGATCAAGTTTGTCAAACCTAGTCTATATCGTATTGATGAATGATACCATAAAATGTGGAATATTGTTTTCTTCATGAATCATATCGTTAACGGTAAATATGCTTTTTATTATGTACTTAGAGTGATTAAACCAAGCAACTATAAATGCACGGAGAGTAAATGACACAAACCAGGTACCCTCTAATCATAACTGTCATTAGCGATAATAAGTATGTACCTGCACGAACATAAATGTATTTAACTCTCCCTTGGTTATCCGTTTGGATGTAAGTTGGCTCTGTACCCGCCTCCCCCATTAAATTCTCACATATATATATATATATATATATATATATATATATATATATATATATATATATATATATATATATAAACTAAAATCGTTTATGCACATTTGTATCTCTAAAAAAGGTTACACATGACTTCATATATGCTTCATGCTTGAATAGTTACACATTGGTAAAAGCAAAGTCGTCATTTTAATGTTTATATGAGAAAAATGCTCCCAAAATGTTGAACTAACTAATTCTAGTGATTGAAATACATGTATTATTTACACATAAACGCATTTCATATGGCATTTTGCATTGGCATTTTAAAATCCTTCCATCCTTACTTAAACTAGTAACCCACAGTTGATTTACAGTGAAGCTATCACTTACTGAATTGCAATTAATTTATTGCCCCAATAAACTTGCTCTCCAAAAGGATGTTCACAATCCCGTTACGGTTCGTTAATCACCGCACTATACAGAAATTAACCCCTAATTAATTTATTGCTACAATAAACTCGGGATCAGAGTCTATGCAACACCGTTATCCAAATGTACGTTTGGTTTGGTACATATAAAACTATATGTTAGCACGAATCAGACTTTTTAATTATTATTATCTAATTAATTAATTAATTAATTATACTTAAGTTTAATCATACAGCTTCAAAATATGCTAACAGATGTTTAGTAAGTATCTGTGTTTGGTTTGTTATTTATCCATATATTCATGTATAACTCAATTTAAATTCTCACATATTTAAAACCGATGATGTAATAAGAAATGAGTTAATCATTGTCTTAAAGGTACATCCATTGTGTTTCATAACATTTGGCTTTAATACGTTCCAACTCACGACATGTTCTGTCTACAATACAAATAAATTCACTCAGCTTGCAAATTTATCCCCAATCGCCAAATATATCATAATTATTAGTTTCCGATTAAAATTGAGTAACATAATTATACATGTGCAGAAACCGAAACTGCACGCCCCATTTGCATGCACAGTGATAATGGGACCTATTAAACATTATCAACTCAAATTTGTCTTTTTGTCTGTTATAAATATAATTCCAAAATTACGTTTGACTCATTGACGCGCGCCACACGCTGTGCATTGTCCGGTTTTCGATCATATCGTCAATATGCTAAGTCTGCTATCATCAAAATGGTAGTTTTCGGTAACAGTCGGTACTTATCGATAAAGTAATACCATTTATAGCGTTTGCAATATGTGACCCCCAACAACACAATGGATGTACCAAGTTTGTATGGAAGGCAGAACGGTCTGAGGAGAAAATTTGTTTTCAGATAGTGTGCAAGAATTCCTCTATAAATGTCTAGATTCAGTATTCAGTGATATCAATCGTAGTGTACAATATGTGGCAGATGAGATGTGTACTGTTGCAGCAAATATGAAACGAAAATTGTCGTTTAGAAATGCGGGAAAGGATAGTCCATGGGTTGATTCTGAATGTAGAAGTTTGAAAGCTGAGCGTTGTCACAATATTAAACCAGTTTAGAAAACATAAATGTAAGCAACACTTAGATGATTACCACGTAACAAGAAAATTTATATAACACTGAAATTAAACAGAAACGAAAGGAATACTATAAGCAGAAACCAGTTAAGCTAGAAAATAATATCAATTCCAAAGAGTTTTGGTCCATCCTTCGGGAGTTGCAGGGTAAGCAATTCAAAAAGTATAATATAAGCAATAAAGAATGGTATGAACATTTCAAACATATGTTTTTGTCTATCGGAAAGGAAACAGATAGCACTTTCAGTGTAAACTCGACTACGGGAGTTACTGGCGATTTACGTTATGAGCTTGAAGAATTATAGTGAATATAGTGATATTCTGGATTCGCCAATAGATAGGCAAGAAACATTATATAGCATACAAAAAAGGACAACAAAGCAGCAGGTGTAGATAATATTTTACCGGAATTTATAAAACACTCGGGGGATATTTAGTTATATTAGTTTTTAACGTAATCTTAGAGAGTTGCAACTTCCCATCGACTACTGGAAGTGTTATCCCAATCCATAAGAGTTGAGATGTAAATAATGTAGCTAATTATATAGGTATAAAGTCCCTAAGTATATAAGGGAAAGTATTCGTCTACATCATCGAGGTTAACATTCTGGGCTGATACACTAGATAAAATAGATATTAGGCTTAAGGGCGGGATATAGCACAGTAGATAATATTTTTATATTGCAATTGATAGTTCAGAAGTGTCTTGGTACAAAAGGTAATAAACTATATGCCCTGATTATTGACTTAAAAAAAGACTTTGACTCGATACAAAAAATAAAACTTTGGGAGGTAATGGAGAAACATGGCATAAGCCCTAAGATGAATACATTGTTCAGAAATATGTATGATAAAGTCAAAGTTGTATCAGAAATAACCATGACATTTCAGATTCTTTTACCTGCAATTCTGGTCTTAGACAGGGATGCATTTTAAGGCCGTTTCCGTTTTCAATGTTTATAAATGAATTTTGATTATTCAAAGTAGTGGTTCTCATGGCATCCAGTTACACTCTTATTTGACGAATTGTTTTTATTAATGTTTGCCGATGATATGATTTTATTTTCTTCAAGCGTCATCGGGTTACAACGGCATATAAATGAATTAGAACATTACTGAGAAAATGCAGGATTGACTGTCAACATGGAGAAAAGTTAAGTTATAGTATTCAAAAACGGAGGTAAGCTGTCTAAAACGGAAAAGTGGTGTTATAAAGGTCAGCCGCATATCAATATCTTGGAGTAAACTTTTCAAATTGCTTATGCCTTTCATGCAAAACATTGTTCCACACTAGCCAAAAAGGTGTTGATTGGTGTTCTCAAAAGTATTTATAAACTAGTAGATACAACCAATGTATTGATTGCAAATCATTTTACAAAATATTTGACTAAAAAATTCTTCCACTATTATTGTATGGATCAGAGGTATGGGGAATTAAACATTATGATATTATTGAAAAGATACACTTTTATACCTGTAAGAACTTTCTAGTAGTGAAGGCAAGCACACCCAGTAATATGGTGTATGGACAGTGTGGCAGATTCCCAGTTCATATATTTGCCAAAGCTGGAATGATAAAATTTCTTAAATATGCCTTCTAATAGATACCCTGTTATGATATGAAGATTCTGTATGATAAGAGAGGAAAGGCAAATTGGGTATCCAACGTTTGTGAGTTATCAAATACTATTATTTTTGGGGATATATGGCAGAGTCAAAACGTGGATTTCAATTCAAATTTTGTAAATAATGTTACACAAAGACTGAAAGATATATTTACACAGGAATGGGCTACATCGCTGTCACTTTCAAACAAATGTGTTGACTATAAAATGTTTAAATCACACAGAAAGAGAATATTATTTGAGTATGTTAGATATAAGGAAATTCCTAAATGCAGTTTCACGTTTCAGGTGCTCATCCCACGAGTTAGTAATTGAGACAGGAAGATATTACAATATGGCATTAGAAAATAGAATTTGTAAATTGTGTAAACTTAAATGTGTTGAAGACGAATACCATTTTCTTTTAATTTGTCCTTTGTATACTGTCCTGAGAACAAATAATATTCCAAAATATTACTAGGTACCTCCAAACAGTCGTTTTCTATGTTTGCATGTGAATCTTTGCACGTTTTTGTACTATAGGCCTGTGGCCTCTAAGTATAAGAAATAAAGATTATCATAACTAAAATCGTTTGTATGCACATTTGTATCATTAAACAAGGTTACACATGACTTCATATATGCTTCATGCTTGAAGAGTTACACATTGGTAAAAGCAAAGTCGTAATTTTAATGTTTATATGAGAAAAATGCTCCCAAAACTAACTAATTCTAGTGATTGAAATACTTGTATTATGTACACATATATATAGTCGCATTTCAGTATATGAACACAAGCACTTTATTCATTGGTTCATATGGCATTTTGCATTGACATTTTAAAATCCTTCACCCATTTTACTCAAACTAATAACCCACAGTTGATTTACAGTGAAGCTATCACTTACTCAATTGCAATTAATTTACTGCCCCAATAAACTCGCTCTCAAAAAGGATGTTCACAATCCCGTTACGGTTCGTTAATCACCGCACTACACAGAAATTAACACCTAATTAATTTATTGCTACAATAAACTCGGGATCAGAGTCAATGCAGTTCACACTTCCAACACCGTTATCCAAACATACAATTGGTTTGGTACATATTAAACATTAGTTAGCACGAATCAGACTATATATTAATATTTAATTAATTAATTAATTATATCGTAAGTTTTATCATACAGCTACAAAATATGCCGTATTTCTGTACTTGGTTTGTTATTTATCCATGTATAATTCAATTAACTTATTTTAATCAATTGACTGACTACAGACGCGTGCTTGTAATTTGTACTTCTGTAAATGTTTTTGTACTACCGAACGTTGTTTTTGAGTAAACAGTTTGTAGCTTTGTATTTGTAACATTGGGATGACATACTATACCACCATTCACGCATTAAAGAAAGTAAATAATTACAAAGATAAGTTCAATGATTAATAATAATAATTAATAATGATTAATCGTCCTATGTAAGACATATCATATTCACTTTATTTTTAGATTTTATACATAGTTGTATTGTAAGTCTAGCATGGGTCTGTAACCTTTGGAATTATATAAGAACGCAATGTTACCATTTTTGTAACTGTTTCCAGGTTGAAATGATTTGCACCATCAGCATTATATTTTTTACCCAAACCGAACATTGGTTGATATAACATGATATATCTTAACAATTACTACTGTATGTTTTGCTGTAGTTTGATAATACTTGTTGAATCATGTGTCACATCCATAATCATCTATAAGGTTCACTGAATTCAACTACACAGTAAACAAAGCATCTTTGTTACAAAAGTTTCCTGCAACGACAGGCAGGCTCTTACGTAATATACATAAACCATATCACGGGACCGTGGAATATTAAACAACTGTCCCTTTACATTCACAGAAACACTTCTATGAACAGATACGACTCAGCGACTTCAATCTACATAAGCAAACCATACAATAGAAACCATAATTAGCCACATTGACGTATCTTAAAACATAATGACTGACACATTACACAAAAGTTAGTTACTTCAATCACACACAAATCCGACTAATGCTCCCATAAATATGCAACATACATGTAGCGCTATATCATTGTAGTTACATATAGAAATGACTCCACCTTGCTTTTCTAATTATTGTTTTCTTATTTTACATCTTAGACAATGTGCATCTCAGCATAGTCACCCGAGTCTACCACTAGGTACATATATCCCCAGCTCCCAGCATAACTCTTCACTTACATCCTTCCTACATCACCGTCCCCATTCCCAGTAATTTACCATGCCGCTACCAAACCCTGCCTTAGTAATCCTTCAACCATATATTTACCAAAGACTATCTCGATCTATGCCCATAACCCCCAGTCAGTCACTCACTATTAATTAATTTCTATTCCCAGTTCCAAACTTCACCCATCATGTTATCACTCACCCTAGATCGACTCACATCTCCTAACATTAAGGCATAAACTGTGCCTCTACATGTACATCTACAATTAAATTGAAACCACAGTTCAAGTACTACCCACGACCCTTCCTTCCTAGACCTAAGCAAATAAACATAAATATCAAACCCCTAACTCGTAGCCACTCAACTCAACACAGGCAACACAGGCAACAGCGGCCGTCCCAACCTCCAATCTATAGCCACAAGTACACAACAACACTCATGCCTCTCAATGACGAACTTCACACTGAAAAACGGCACCCCACACCCAGTCACCTACCCTCAAAACTCCACAACCCCAACCACCAACATACAGATTTGTAACAATTATAAATAAACCTGTATAATTAACATTAATTAAGTTACTATTATTATCAGACTACATTCATGAAGGATATAAATTTTCATGCTAATTCCAAAACTTCATTCCTTATTATGTTAATGTTATTAAAGTGTAAAATGCACTCTGAAGTAGTTAATTCAATATAAAATAGTTCATGCAAAAGTATACAAGAGTATACAAAAGTTTCCTAGAGTATACAAGAGTATACAAAAGTTAACAAAAGTTTCCAAGAGTATCCTGAGTTTGGATACCCGCCGTATACTGATCAGGATATTTTTGGATACCCGACGTATACTGCCGTATACTGGTTTGGATACCCGACGTATACTATTCAGGAAACTTCAGGAAATCACTGTATTTTCTCCTGTGATGGGTGTATGGATGTATGGATGTATGGATGTATGGATGTATGGGTGTATGGGTGTATGGGTGTATGGATGTATTGATGCATGGATTTATGGATGTATGGGTGTATGGATGTATGGATGTATGGGTGTATGGGTGTATGGATATATGGGTGTATGGGTGTATGGGTGTATGGGTGTATGGGTGTATGGGTGTATGGGTGTATGGGTGTATGGGTGTAAGGATCTATGGGTGTATGGGTGTATGGGTGTATGGATGTTTGGGTGTATGGGTGTATGGATGTATGGATGTATGGGGGTATGGATGTATGGGTGTATGGGTGTATGGGTGTATGGATGTATGGGTGTATGGGTGTATGGATGTATGGATGTATGGATGTATGGGTGTATGGATGTATGGGCGTATGGATGTATGGGTGTATTGATGTATGGATGTATGGGTGTATGGATGTAAGGGTGTATGGGCGTATGGATGTATGGGTTTATGGGTGTATGGATGCGTGGGTGTATGGATGTATGGGTGTATGGGTGTATGGGTGTATGGGTGTATGGATGTATGGGTGAATGGATGTATGGGTGTATGGATGTATGGGTGTATGGGTGTATGGGTGTATGGGTGTATGGGTGTATGGGTGTATGGATGTATTGGTGTATGGTTGTATGGATGAATGGGTGTATATGTGTATGGATGTATGGGTGTATGGATGTATGGATGTATAGGTGTATGGATGTATGGATGTATGGATGTATGGGTGTATGGGTGTATGGGTGTATGGGTATATTGGTGTATGGATGTATGGGTGTACTGATGTATGGGTGTATGGATGTATGGGTGTATGGATGTATGGATGTATGGATGTATGGGTGTATGGGTGTGTGGGTGTATGGATGTATGGATGTATGGGTGTATAGGTGTATGGATGTATGGATGTATGGATGTATGGGTGTATGGATGTATGGATGTATGGATGTATGGGTGTATGGGTGTATGGGTGTATGGATGTATGGGTGTATGGATGTATGGGTGTATGGATGTATGGGTGTACGGATGTATGGATGTATGGATGTATGGGTGTATGTGTGTATGGATGTATGGGTGTATGGGTGTATGGGTGTATGGATGTATAGGTGTATGGATGTATGGATGTATGGATGTATGGGTGTATGGGTGTATGGATGTATGGATGTATGGGTGTATGGATGTATGGGTGTATGGGTGTATGGGTGTATGGATGTATGGGTGTATGGATGTATGGATGTATGGGTGTATGGGTGTATGGGTGTATGGATGGTTGGATGTATGGGTTTATGGGTGGATGTATGGGTGTATGGATGTATGGGTGTATGGATGTATGGGTGTACGGATGTATGGATGTATGGATGTATGGGTGTATGGGTGTATGGATGTATGGGTGTATGGGTGTATGGGTGTATGGATGTATGGGTGTATGGATGTATGGATGTATGGGTGTATGGGTGTATGGGTGTATGGATGGTTGGATGTATGGGTTTATGGGTGGATGTATGGGTGTATGGATGTATGGGTGTATGGATGTATGGGTGTACGGATGTATGGATGTATGGATGTATGGGTGTATGGGTGTATGGATGTATGGGTGTATGGGTGTATGGGTGTATGGATGTATGGGTGTATAGGTGTATGGATGTATGGATGTATGGATGTATGGGTGTATGGATGTATGGATGTATGGATGTATGGATGTATGGGTGTATGGGTGTATGGGTGTATGGATGTATGGGTGTATGGATGTATGGGTGTATGGATGTATGGGTGTATGGGTGTATGGATGTATGGATGGTTGGATGTATGGGTGTATGGATGTATGGGTGTATGGGTGTATGGATGTATGGGTGTATGGGTGTATGGGTGTATGGTATATGGGTGTATTTATGTATTGGTGTATGGATGTATGGATGTATGGATGTATTAACTATGGATGTATGGTTGTATGGTAGTATGGGTGTATGGGTGTATAGGTGTATGGGTGTATGGGTGTATGGGTGTATGGGTGTATGGGTGTATGGGTGTATGGATGTATGGGTGTATGGATGTATGGATGTATGGATGTATGGATGTATGGGTGTATGGGTAATGGATGTATGGATGTATGGATGTATGGATGTATGGATGTATGGATGTATGGGTGTATGGATGTATGGGTGTATGGGTGTATGGATGGATGGGTGTATGGATGTATGGATGTATGGATGTATGGATGTATGGGTGTATGGATGTATGGATGTATGGGTGTATGGATGTATGGGTGTATGAGTGTATGGATGTATGGATGGATTGGTGTATGGGTGTGTGGGTGTTTGGATGGATGGGTGTATGGATGTATGGGTGTATTGGTATATGGGGTGTATGGGTGTATGGGTATATGGGGTGTATGGATGTATGGGTGTATGGGAATACGGGTATATTGGGTGTATGGGTGTATGGATGTATGGGTGTATTGGTGTATGGTATACGGGTTTATGGGGTGTATGGATGTATGGATGTATGGATGTATGAGTATATGGGTATATGGGTTTATGGGGTGTATGGGGATAACACTGACCTGGAGTCGTCCTGCAAAATGGCGGTTACATTGAACACTATCTTCCAAAATAGGCCTGGTAACTGTACTTCTGCTGGCCACATGCTGTTACACCAAAGTTGTTTATGACGTCACAGTGACGAAATGATGCAAAGTACAGCAGTGTATGTTTTCTTTGGGGTTGATGAACCTTGATCTTCCCATTCCTGACCTGTCATCGGTCTGGCCTGTTTGTTGCCGAAGCCTTGTTATTGTTGCAGTCGAAGATGCAAGCAACCTGGGCACGTCATGCTCCCAACTGCAGGGTACACATTTCCCTCTCTCGCTTAGGTGCATGCAATTGGTATGCAAAATTCGCTGTCTTCACGACAATGCTGCTTTACATGCTGATTGGTGGTTTTCTAGTCCTTATATAGTTACATTACATTTTTTATGAAAAGTTCCTCAAAGTCAATATTTAGGAAGATGCATGATGTATTACTGGTTACATGTAAAGTTTTGTTCAAGTGATGTTGAATTATGAAACTCTCAATGGAAATATTAATTTGATATTTTTGGGAAAACAATTACTTTGGTACATGTATAGTTCCCTATGCTATAAACTGTTTTGCTTGTTGCTGAGATTTGGGAAAAGAACAAAAGATTAAATTGCCTCCTGATTTACATGTACTCTGGATATTGATATCTCCCATTTAACGAACTGTCAAATTATTTATCGTGAGAACTATAATAAATTATTCTCGTAAAGTCCAAGAAATCAATTTGCCATTTCTCAGAATCTCTGCCATCTACATTAGCACCAAAGTTTTATACTAAGAGAGACTGAGTGAGAATGTTTCTCGTTTACATTACTGGACTTATACTCCTGACCTGTTCGTGTGGTTATCGTCACACAAGACAGCCTTTTGGTCCGAAAATGTGCGATGAATTTTGTGAGAAGCAGGCAGATTGCTGTTCCTACAACTTCAATTATTTTGATCTGGCATGCAGTTTGACGACATCAATAAACATTACAGATAGAAGTGTTTTTTCAAGAAAGAAAGTAAGTCAATTGTCATACATTTATACTGAATTACTTTGTCAAAATAATTACTTAATAAATACTTAATCACAGATTGCATAACACATATACACATGTACAAAACAACATACACTATTTCAATATATAAAGTTCAATAATGTTTGAACATACGTTCCTGCAAAATGTCATGACAATATTTTGTTTATCTTTAGAGAAATACAACAAAATGTATGGACACTTCAGGAATTTTAAATTCAAGAAAATCCAAACTACCATGTAAGTATTGAAATACTATGTTGAAATAGTGTTTATATGCTGATCAAAGACAATTTTTATTTGATATCTGGAGAAGGTCCCAGCATTATAAAGGACGGATGGGAAATGCCCTGAACAAATATTGTTTCATATGTTAATCTTCAACTTCTGATTTCCTAATTCATGAAATGCCTGGAGTACATATTTAGCTCGTAGGTAAATCAATGATACGAAATGCACATTAAACTATAGACAATTCCCAATTTTTTTTTCTTCAACAGATGGAGGAGATGAAAAAGTGCTAGACACTCGTGGAAAGAAGACGTTCCTGAATATACGACATCACTTGATAGTCATCCCTGAGTCAAAAAAACAAGCTGTTATCTTACTTAATCTGCACAAAATGACCAGAAATGACAGTGAAATGGGATTCAGCCATGGTATAGTAGCAATTGCATATATGGCATCTATTCAAACACTTATCTTTTCAAAGCAGCATCCGTCACCATTTATAATGTCTCATGATCTTAAGCTTGGGTCTGATGATGTCATCAATCAAGGTTATTGTCCAAAGGATATTGCAACAGATGGAGAACGCAAATTGATATTTTTCGTTCATAAAGAGAAATCTAAGTCTAGTCGCATCAATATGCATTTGTATAGGATAACACTTGACTTGAAAACTCCCTCAATAATCAAGAAATACATACCTGCGTCTTACATTTTGGCGAATCCATCAAGTCAAACACTGTTCTTCGCCTTACCACGTTTTATTATGGAAATAAGCTACAACGGAAAACCAAAAAGGAACTGGAAAACTTCTCGTCCAACTTTTGGAATGTGTTTGGATGAAAAAGGACAAACGCTGTATTACATCTACGACAGGTACATAAAGGAAGTTCCTCTAGGGACATCACACAAAAAGGAAACAATAATAGATGTACATAGGATAAACAAAGGTGTGGTTTACTATAACAATACACTGTTTGTGATGTCTCAATCCAATCGAGTTGTTGCTTTAAATGTTTCCTCAAGACTTGAAATTGACTCGGTGAATCTGAAACTGAGAACAAAGGCAAAGCTTCCCATGTGTATTGTACCGTAACATATACATGTCATATATAAATATATTTAATAACAAATTATGTATAAATATTTATATCATGTTTCTTCGTTGGCAGTTTGTAAAGAATAAAGAGCGTGTTCGCTTGTTTAATCTTTTGATAATAAACTTGTCTGGCTAAAGCCATATATATTCAAATAGTTATTCAAGATATAAAACAATATTCAGAACTGTCGCATTTAGATTATATATATGTTTACTATATAACTAATATGTTAAGCATGTTATTTTATAAGACATTAGAATTCTTTTGGACGAAATTACAAGATAGTTGGACGAAATAGCCCATCTGACACTATTTAGTTTTGTTCATAAGTGTGAATATTAATTACAATAGAAACCAATCATATGTCTCATAGCAAATAGGTTTCCCCATTGGTTACTTTTTGACCTAAAATGCCAACTCGCAAATGATGATGTTCATATAAGTGGCGAAATCCCAATCTAGCGACGGATTCAACGTGACCCCCTTTTAGCCATAAATCACATTCCAACTGTGGCACATGTTGATGGCTTTCTAATGGCGGATTCAGAAGGGGTGTTCAGCGGGTTCGAACGAAGACCAGAGTTGTAGATAGTTTTATGAACAAAGATGTAAGATGTCTGAATTTCGTACCATGAGTTTGTCATAAAACAAAGTATTTTGAAAATATAGACGCTGACGGATCTTCTTACTAAAGTACACAAAGATA
The DNA here is from genome assembly GCA_936450465.1 of Gibbula magus. Taxonomy (NCBI): domain Eukaryota; kingdom Metazoa; phylum Mollusca; class Gastropoda; order Trochida; family Trochidae; genus Gibbula; species Gibbula magus. The sequence continues at coordinate 35,515,198 of OW388299.1, forward strand.
GAAAGTACACAAGAAACCATTAAAGAGCGATCGAGTATCTTAGTGTTCAAATACAACGTTATATCTACTTATATCGAAAACCTACTTATATCATTTATCAATCATTGAAAAAATCGTTTATCTACAGCATGACATATGATATGAGGTTTCATATCACGACAATCTGATGAAGTGGGAACTATCTGGGTCACATGCACACTACGTCATCAACAGTCGTTATAGTTAAAATCCAGGCAAACAGAGTGGCGCCCGGTTTATTTGGCAAATAACATCGATATATTATATAAAATAATAATTTTGATGAAGAAATAATGAAATGTTATCTCTCTTCATCAATGATGTGTATTAAATAGTTCTAGGTATTTAACAAAAGTTTAATTCACTAACCATTGACACCACATGTTGTTCACAAGTAAGATATTTTCTTTTTAAATTATAAAAATTTAATTCTTCAAAAAACAACAAAGAGGGCATAGTCAGAAGAAATATTCTGTGCTGATTTTTTAAAAATTTCAAGTGAGACAAATTGACATTCTGTAAGGGATGAGAGTTGTTGCTTGTACACATGTTCTGAAATAAAATGAAATTACTAGGGAGATTTTAATTTTTTTTCGATAAAATCGTAATTTGACAATAAAATAAGTCTCATTTCTTTAACATTTTACATCTTGAAGTGTTACAGAATGTAAGTAAAATATATCGTAAAAAATATTTTAATACATGATTTTCGAGCAACATTAAACATTATACATCTACACCCTCCATTTAACAGGAGAAATCTCAATTCATGAAACGCTATTTTCATTAGTATTTTTTTTACTGTAAATTCAAAATATTTATTTTGAATTTTAAAATATGAAACGTATTCTATGGATACCCATTTTATGAAAAACATTATTTGATGGTATTCAAATGAGGACAGCAAGTTATTATAATTGTCTAGGCATCGTTTTTTCAACTATATTATCTTGGAGTGTTTGTACCAAGACACTTGTTGTCAAGGAAAGTAAAACTTTGTTCGCTTTAAGGCAATTACAGTTTAAATTCAAACATATTCCCCTTCATGTATTATTCAAACTTTATTATTGTAAAATAAAACCAATATTGTTGTATGGGGCGGAGATATGGGGATATACAGAAAGAAATGTTGTAGATAAATTTCGTAATAATTTTTGTAAATTTGTTTTAGGTGTTGGTAAACACGTGTTAAGTAATGCAGCTTTAGCTGAACGTTGAAGATATAGTATTAAAGTTGATTATTATTATAAATGTATCACATTTTGGTGTACATTGTTGAGAATGCCTAATTGATCGTTATCCTTAGCAAAGTTACAATTATATGTATAGATTAGATGCTCTTGGTAGAATTACGTGGGCTAAACAAAAACGAAATCTTTTAATCAGCATGGGTATAGTTATGTTTGGCTTGTCCAAGACATTGATAATCTATCTTTGTTTTTAGCATCTTTTAAGCAGAGATTGATTGATTGTTCAAAACAAAATATTAACAGTAATATAGTAAACTCATCGAAACTTGTACAATTTAAGAGTATCATATCAAACTTCCATGTAGATAATCACATTCTGAAAATTAAGCTTAAAGATTTGAGGAAATATGTATGTCTATTAAAGTTTAATGCATTACCATTAAGATGATATATGTGGAAGGAAGCAAGTAGCACTGATTTTATTTGTAGAATGTGTTGTAGTAGTTTTTTAATGTGATAAGTATGAAACAATTAGACAGCAATATTTACCTTCATGGAATGAATTGTAAAGCAGTTGCAAACTGATTTAGCTACTAATATCTGATGAGGTGTTAGTTTTAATGAAGTGTGCTAAATCTATCAAATCAGCTCTTAAATGTCGTTCACCTGTAAACTCAGTCATGTCTGTACTTATTGCCATTGAAACAGTATAAACTATATTGTAATTGTACATGGGCCGAAGGCCTACAACACTGAAATAAACTTCTGTTCTTTATTAAAACTTGAATTTATAAAAAAAATAACTTTTCTTATACTCTTCTTTTTATTCAAAATTTAACTTCAAAATTATAAGGATAATGTCCAAAATAGGCCTTCGGAGATTTATTCCCCACGAATCATCCCACCTGCCGAGGTCATGACCTCTTAGCATCGGTATTTGGCAAGGCGTAGGACCAAACGGGAACTTCTGATAGTCATAATTTTTATTTTTGGGTCTTTATAGCATTATAGCAAAGGCATGCACATTAGATTGCAAGATAATTATCGAGATATTGATGCCCTTTATGCCAAATTATGTTGGAAAAAAAGCAATGAAGACTGGCATTTGGTAAACATGAAGTCTGACGTCACGGGTTTATGCGTAGCGACCGCATAAACCCGGATATGAAAGGTGCGTGAAAATTGATGTGACTGCATTGTTTCACAGATGGAAAGATACAAAAGTTAGAGCAGTTACACCGATTCAGATGTAAACAATTTGACCATGGAGACAACTGACTTGAGATATGCTACCTAGAGTGACATAATAAATAAATGCCATTTAGATAGTGAACAAATATACCATTGTTACATTTGTGATAACACCTTTTTCAAAAGTACAAATTATTGCACTTGTGGAATTCGAACCCACACCCTCAGAGTACGACAACTATCGCCAATACTGACCGTACCAACAGCTTACCACACGACCACATGGCTTCGACAAAAACCGAGGTTCACAATCGATAGTTATGCTAATTTTACATTCAGTACCTCTCTGATAGACGTAAATTGGGGTAGTTCCCAAGGCTGAATACATTAGAAATGTAACAATGTTATATTTGTTCACTATCTAAATGGTATATATTTCTAATGCATTCACCCTTGGGAGCTGCGCCAATCGAGCTGTGAGGTTATCGAGTCACTGCCAAGGAACAGAAACTTCCACTTACATACAATTTACACTTACATCACTTCTCACATTTGTCAAATCATCTAAAAATGAGGATCCCTTTAGGACATTGTTTTACAATCCATTAAGATACATTTGAAGCTAATGTTATTTTCTCATTAACTTTATTTTTGTTTATGTGTTATGTTTTCATCAGTGCTGGGCTGTAAAATTATCATACCACAGTAATTAAAAGACATAAAGGTTTATCTTGATTTCGTCACAGTTTTGAAATGTGAACACCTATAAGACAATACCTAGCTTTCAGTGGTAAAGTGTAACTTTCAATACTGCACTCAGCGCAAATAAATTGATTACTAATTAAAGAGGTCTTAACAAAGTTATTTATTCACAGGTTTGAAAGAATTGACAACGCTTCACAATGAAAAAATCCTTATTATGAAAGAAGGATAAATGGTACCGACCATTTGTGTTATCTTCTAATAAACCCAATTCTCAAAAGGTACGTGTGAAAGTGCTTGAAAGTTACAATTTCTTCTAGAAAATACACCAAAACGTTGTTATACTTGGTTTTGACTGTTGCTGCGACTTAGGAGAAAAGATCAAAAGATTAAATTGCCTCCTGATTTACTGTGAATATTGATTACAGTCGACACAATGTCAAATAGGTTATCTTTAGAACTACAATAACTTATTCAAATTATTTCCTAGAAATAATTTTGTCATAAGAAAGTATCTTTATCATCCACAGTAGCAACAATTCGTTGTTCTGGGGGCGACTAAGTGAGAATGACTCTTCAGTTGTTCCTAGTTTCAATCATTCGACTTCTTTTCCTGGCCTCTTCGTGTGCTTACCATCACGCGAGACAACCCGTTGGTCCCAAAATGTGCGATGAACTTTGTGAGAAGCAGGCAGATTGCTGTTCCTACAGCTTTCATCATGTTTATCTGAACTGCGAGTTGATGCCATCAAGAAACTATAATGACAGTAGCATTGTTTCAATGAAGAAAGTAAGTCCGTTATTGATCCTTATAACCTTAAAAATTTCGTCGCAACAATAACTTTATAAATACATAAACACACTTTAAAACCAGACAGCATACACGATGTAAATAAAAAATGTTCATCACTTTCAAGTGCAGTCATGTTTCAAGTACATTCCTTGCAAAATGTCATAACGATATATTTTTTCCTAGAGAAATTCAACAAAGTGTTTGGACATGTCAAAGGTTCCTAATTCAAGAACATCCAAACTATCACGTAAGTATTGGAATTGTATGATGAAATAGCGTTTAGAGATATATATGCTGATCAAGAGGATTTTGTTTTCACTGTAATATCCCTTCTTTCATTGAGTGACGGATAAAGCCGATATTTGCACGAGTGGCGCAGCCACGAGTGTAAATATAGGCTAAGCCTTTATACCTTTAAAAGAGCTCTGTCAACGCCAAACCATTGTTTCGCTGTCGCCTAGCGACGGCGATGCCGTTGCATTGATTGTAGAAGTGACGTCATGTCATTGAACCTTGACGTCATCCCCTCTATGATCTGTTCAATGTGTTGAGAAACTGATATCGAACTGCATTGGTGATTTCTCTAACTGATAAAACTCAGACAATCAATTCCAAGCATATAATCAAATTATAATTGAAATCTGAAGAAGGTCTCATCATTATGAAGTCCACAAGCGTAATACCACCAAATAGTATTTTGCAACCTAAAATTTCATAATTCATGCAATGCTAATCCAATGATTAAAACTATACAGCACATTACTTAAAAATGCCAAATACCATTTTTCAACAGATGGAGCAGATAACGAATTGCATGGCAGTCGAGCAAAGAACAAGTTTCTGGATATTCGACCTCAGTTGATGGTCATCCCTGAGCTTAAAAAACAAAATGTTATCTTACTTAATCTTCACAAAATGATTAAAATAGAAAGTAAAATGAATTTCGCCACTGGCATTGCAGCAATTGCATATATGGCCTCTGTTCAAAGACTTATAATTTCAAAGTATTATCCTTCACCATTTATAATGTCACATGATCTTAAGCTTCGGTCAAGTGATGTCATCATTCAAGATTTCTCTCCAAAACATATTGCAACAGATGGAGAACGCAAATTGATATTTTTCATTCATAAAGCGAAATCAAAGTCTAGCCCTATGCAATTGTATAAGATAAAACTTGATTTGAAACAATCCTCAGTAATCAAGAAATTTAAGGGCTTTCCTTCAGTCGCTCTAGGAACATCCAAGAAGACAGAAACGATAATTGATTTACGTAGGCAAATCAAACAGTTGGTTTACTACAACAATACACTTTTCGTTATGTCCCGGTTCAATCGAGTTGTTGTTGTAAATGTATCCTCAGGAGCTGTTATTGATGAAGTGGATCTGAGACTGAGAAGAAAGGCAAGGCCTCCCATGTGTATTATACCGTAACATATACATGGCATATGGACTATCGGGTAAAAGATAATTCACACCTCAATGGTTTTATCATGTGTATCTATGATTTTCAGTTACACATATCTTAAAGTTGTGGATGTGGTACTCTAAAAATGAATAGTACAATTAGGCATCATTCAAGGAATACTTCTACGTGTTTTTTGAAATACAAACTTGAAATTTTAAATCTGAAACTTCTGCTAAAATTAATTTGAATAACACACAACGGTTCATTGACATATTAGACATGATTATATGTGAAACTCTTTAATGTGCCTCATTCTGCCCACAATATTACAACATGGTAAATGTGATAAGTGGTTATTTTGCTGTAAATTCCATTTCTTACCCCAGTCTAAATTAAGATGTTTCAACTGAAAATTAATCAGTGACCAATTAATTTATTCAAACTACTGCAGAAAAGTATCATCGCGCCATAATCAAATGCATCTCTTTTCTTTCAAATTATTGAACTAATCGAAACAAGGTGATTACTTTCTTTTGCCCGTTAGTTTATCTGTAGTGGTAATACACGTCCTGGGATAAACAACTAAGCTATTCATATTGCAGCATGGAATATATGTTCGAATACAAGTGTAAGATGTAAGAGAGAAAATAAACATTATTTGGAAGAGTTGATTTATTATATTAAATTCGTAAATGAGCCTTCAACTAAAGGGGACACGTTTAACTCTATTAGGCCTATAAGGCGAGTTTGGGTTATGGCATGGGCTGACATCAGTCTGTCATCAGTTCTTCTTCCATATTTGACATTTTCATCTTCTCCGCCATAACCATTGGAACCCAACACTTAAAATTTCAATTAACGTTTGTTCGTTGTGTACTAGAAAGAATGAAACAGTAAATCTGAATGAACGTGCGGGAGAAAGAATGGCTGAAACAGTGAATGTACGTATCCGGGATAGAAATAACGAAACAGTGAATCAGAATACACATGTCGTGATGTAATGAATGTAGAAGGGGTGAGTCAGAATGCCCATGTCTGGAGGAGTGAAACAGTGGTAGATCTTCTGGTTCCAGCAACACAGGTTTGTGTTGGTCATCATTGACCCTGATATGATTCCGACTCTGCTGTCCATGACATCTGAAGATCGTGTCGATATTGTTGGATGATATCGTTAGGGTTGTGAACGTTCTAGTATCTGTAAGTCTGCAACGAATTGCAAAAAGGGACATCGTATAATTGACAAATGAACATGTCATGAAATGAAACAAGAAGAATGTACATGTAAGGAAATGAGGGACAGTATGAAAGCAAAGTGAAAGTATTAGAACGAAGGACAAGTATAAGCGAATATGAGTAATTGCAAATAAGATATATTGATGTGTGTTGTTTATATGTTTCAAAGTGTTTTCATACATTCCGTGTTTAAAAATGATGCGAAAACTGAGGGACCAATCTCTATAAGCTACTTCTGCGTTTAATAGTTGCTATTGTTCCTGGTACATTCTTAGTGTTTGATCCAAGGTTTGTCAAATTAAATTAATTTAATTTCCGCTGTTATGCTTTAATTTTAATCTTTAAAATTGTTCTTTTAACAAATACATAATCGAAAGCATTTAGCAAATTATCCATATTTTAAATACACACAATATTAAGACAGATTAACATCATTAGTTTAAAAGATTTCAATTTGAATAGTTAGGACTGTTGTTAACCAACGGAATAGAAATATTCATATAGTTATTTCAGAAATGAAATAATGTTTAGAACTGTCGAAAGCAGTGGATGAAATTACAAAAAAACCTTTCGAAATAATAATTCTTGAGGATGAAATTACAAGATAAGTGAGTGAAATAATACGTACCCTTTGCCTTTATGTTATTTGTTCATAAGAGTTGCTTTAGAATAGCAAACAATCATATCTCTTATCACAAAGAGGTTTTACCACGGGTTGACAAATAAGCCAAATTCTATCTGAAATATTATTTCTTTATTTATTAGTTTAATCTGTCACACATTTCTGGATCATTCGGTTGATCTTCAATGACAGGCATGTAATTGGTGAAATTAGAATCAATTTGTAAATGTGACAACATCATCGCTTCTCTACAGTCCTACAGTACTAAAGTACTGAAGTTCTGAATGTTAACGGCGATTTGATTGGCTGTATGTAAGAAGCTGGTAAGGGGCATAACTCTTGATCACAATATATGCCACTGCTTGGTTTCAACGGTTTTGTTGCTGATGGGGGCAAGGTAAAAAACGGATTTAAAAGATGGGGTCAATACTAAGACGTGACATGACGCCATATTCATGTATGCAGCTGTTTTAATGTGTGTATCATGCCCTATAAATCTTCTTAATAGTATTTCTCAAGGCATGTATTGTACTTAATATTCTAATGAATTCTTAGCAAATTTTGAAATATGAAGGCTTTGTCAGCAGGCTCTTACGTTGAATCACCTCCCATACAGTGAAATTGGCATGCATTATCGTTTATTAAGTTTAAGTCAAATATAAACAATATTTTCTAAATAATCATGGGAACCTCTTTCAGAATGTTTCATTCTTAACTTTCAATCATTCATATCATATTAAATATGCTATCATGGGAGTTACAAAGCAATGGTTAAAAAATAACGAAAGTTGATACAAAGCTGTACTGCCGACATGGCATCACAATTCAACCAAATTTCAACATTCGAAAAGTGGCGTACAAAATTTGTTGTTGAACGTCTCGAACTGAAAGCAAACAAATTGTAAAATCAAAATTCCTGCTGTGATAACGTTCATGTTTACATAGAGTTCATTTGGAATTTTACAACAAATTAAGTATCTTAAAAACTTCACTTTTCGAGAATAAACTACTTACTTTATGAATAAGATTTTAACAAAAGGATATATTTAGTTAGAATTTGTTCTCACATGAATCAAGGAAGTAACATCGCCTCACAGTGATACAGAACCTTTCAACACCTAACACAATCCCAGTTATCCAGGCAGGATAAATTAAATTGAACGTTTTCTTATTTAAATTCCAATTAAACCAATCTATATTAACAAATGTGTATATGACCTTAATCCTGTAAATATTGAAATTATATCATTTGATTTGATAGCAAACACGGCATGTTTAAAAATTAGTATTTGGAATCGTGAGTTTTGGCGTGGGAAAAGATCAAACGATTAAACTGCCTCGTGATTTACAGTGGACATTGATTATTTTCAACAAAATGTCCAACGATTTTTATTTGTCCAAAGAGAATTGCTATAAATCATAATCTTAAAAAGTTCAAATAGAACTAGAAATATGTTTAGTTTAAAAACAAAGATTTGTCATTTCTAGGTATCTCTACCACCCTCTGTAACGACAAATTATCCTGCTGACTTTGTGACTCATCATGCATCATCAGTTGTTTTTCACATTTATCACTGGACTCATCCCATTATCATCTGGTCTTTACCATCGTACGAGACAACCTTTTGGTCCTAAAATGTGTGATGACCTTTGTGTCAGGCAGACAGATTGTTGTTTCTACAGCTTCAACCAACCTTATCTGACATGCAGTTTGATGCCAGCAAGAACCAATACAGAAAGTAATGTATTTTCAGTGAAAAAAGTAAGCAAGGTATTGGGCTTAGTCGTGATAATTACTTAATACATATAGACTGCAGAACACAAGACAAACATATTATAAAATTACAATTCTGTCAAGCTCAATAATCCAATGTTATCATTAGCAGCCTCGATTTAGTCGGGGCTGCTATCAGTTTTTGCGCAGTTTCCATCGCCGCCGCCGCCACAGCTGCGTTTTGTATTGGTTAGAACTTTTTTCCTATAAGGTTTTGAGAACTCATATACATAACTTCCTACTTATACCCCTAGGGAATTATTTTGACATGTTCACATTCAAGGCAAAATGTCAAGGTCAGGTGTTCTGAAATCGCTAAAAATTATCCTTGTAAACAGGATAACTTGAAACATAATTGTGCTATCAGGCTCTTATTTGGTGTATATCAACCATGGAGAAAGGCCAATATTTGAAAAGGTTCTCGCTTACAACCGTCAAAGGTCAAGTTCATAGCGAGGTCACGACTTAAACATGCTTTTGCGGAAATGTCCTATTTCAACTATTAACACTTTGAATCATTACATGATTGTGATACACAATGAAAAGTGATCACTGATTGTGTGAGCTTGAATTTTAAGGGACAAGGACACGAGATAGGGTCAAGGTCACCAGTTCTGAAATCACTAAATAACTTTTTTCCAAGAAGGTATCAACATCTCATATACATAGCTTCTTTCTTATACACCTGGGGAATTATTTTGACATGCTTACCTTCAAGGTCAAAGGTCAAGGTCATTAGTTCTTAAAAAACTACAAAAATCCTTGTAAAAATGATAACTTAAAACAAATGTTGTGCTGTCGCTAGTATTTGGTATATATCAACTATGGAGAAAGACCAAGATTTGAATACGTTTTCGCTAAAATCTGTCAAAGGTCAAGGTCACAGCGAGGTCACAACTTAAGCATGCTTTTGTGAATGTGCCTTATGTTAACTATGAAAACTTTGAGTCATTGCATGATTGTTATACACAATGAAAAATAATCATTGATTGTGTGACCTTGAAGGTCAAAGGTCAAGGTCATGAAATATTGGTTAAGGCCATGTTAATCCTTTGATCCAATTTTGAAATCAGAAATAGCTTTTAAGAACAAACTTGTGAAAAGTGACCCCAGTGATGATTCAACTTGTAAGAATAACTTGAATAATGACAAAAATGTTGTTAAAAAAATTCCCATTTTAGTTATGCTGACGAGAAGGTGGGGCTGCTCTGCTTTTGCAGTGTCCCGCAAACGCTCAACTAGTTTCAACATGTATTCCTGCAAACCATATATTTGATGACAGTTGTTTACTTTAAGGGAAATACCACAAAATGTTTGAAAATAAAGATTCCTAACTCAAGGAAGTCAAGTGGACCATGTGAGTATTGATAATCTCATTTTTCCCACATTAGGGGCTTTATACATAAAAAAAAAACGTTTTGTATAAACCATTTTTAAAGGTACATCCATTGTGTTGATGGGAGTCACATATTCCAAACGCTATAAATGGTGTTACTTTATCGAGAAGTACCGACTGTTACCGAAAACTACCATTTAGATGATAATCGACTTAGTATATAGACAATATGAAGGTAAAAGTAGTGACTTCTGATCGAAAACCGGACAATGCATCGCGATTGACGCACGCCAATGAGTCAAACGTAATTTTGGAAATTTTATTTAAAACAGCCAAAATAACAAATTTGGGTTGACAATGTCAAATAAATACTGTGCATGTGAATGGGACCTGCATTTTCGGTTTCTTCACATGCATAATGATGTCACTCGATTTTAATTGGAAACTAGTAATTATGATATATTTGCCGATTGGGGATAAATATGCAAGCTGAGTGAATTTGTTTGTATTGTAAACAACACATATGGTGAGTTGGAATGTATTAAAGCCAAATAATTGTTTATAATGGATGCACCTTTAATGAAGGCAAATATTCGATGTTTAATACACTTGCTGATTGTCAAATTTGTTTCATACACCATAAATTAACAGATAAAACCGAAGGAAGAAAGAGGGACTTGTCAACGAGACAACGTGTAATACTCTTTGCACCATCTAAGAGGATTATCCTTCTAGAACTACAGAAACTGACTAAACTGAAAAGTGACATTAAGTTCAAATTTCAAGTCGCATCCGCAACGTATGTGTCTTCAATGGACAGCATAGTTCTTTCGAAGTATGCTCCCTCAATGATTCTATCTGTCGATCTCAAAAGTAAGTCTTTTAACACAATCCTGAAAGGATATACTCCCCGATTTCTGGATGTAGATGGAGAACAGAATTTAGTCTTCTTCATCGTTGCCAAGAGGTTATCCAGATTGTCCTCAACAAAGTTATATAAGATACAGATTGGCATAAACAAGATTTCGATGATCAAAACCTATAAGCAAAGTCCTTCACAGGTTTTGGTCAATCCATCAACACACACTGTGTTCTCCGCCTTTGAAGATTTCATTCTTGAAATTGAATATGATGGAACGACAGCAAGAAGAATTGCAACAAATCACCGAACTCGGGGAATGTGTTTAGATGACAAAGGACAGACATTGTATTACATCTACAGTAAGTACATAATGGGGATAAATTTGAACCAAGTAAATAACACCGAAATGATAAGAAAAACACATACGAAGAACAAAGGACTATTTTACTACAACTCTACATTATTTGTTTTATCTCTTTTCAACCAAATAACTGCTGTTAATATAAACGCAAGGGTTGATATCGCCTACAAAGATCTTGGGATCGTATCAACAGCAAAACTTCCAATGTTTGCATTACCCTAATGTCAAACTCATTAAAATCAGATCGAAGGTAGTACAAAAACCTCGCTGACTTCTTGATCTGAATACTGCTCTGCTGGAACCATGTCCAATTACCTCCACTCCAGCCAATCAGCGACGAGGCTAGTGAATTGTCTGACAGGTTCGACATCTAAGAGGTGTTGTGATACGTTTTAAATATTATATGTTTTATACCTTTGCATTTCATTTCTTCATGTTATTATAATGATATTCTAGAAAACGTATATATATATATATATTTTTATATATATACGTCTCACTCGGCAACAGTGCCGTGTTTCATGACACATAATGTCACTTCGGATTTTTCTAACCAAAAATGAGTGAATAACCGCCAATGGTCAAGGGTCAAAACTTATGTCCGATACAAAAAGGCATATATACTTTATTTTTCAAACGATTATGATAAAATAAAGTTGTTCATGTACCGGAATCATTATTCTTTCCACACAACCAGATGCTATCCACATCTCGGGGAAAAGAGCCTCGACAGACGATTTCACCATAGTATTACCTTGAACGAATACATGCGTTGCTAAAATGGCCACATTTTCGTCAACCAATGTCCCAGAGTTTTTTAAAAACCTGAATCCTAAATCTACCCCGTCAATGTTATTATGCAATTTTAAATAGATGTGTCACAGTGCAACCATGTTTGCAGATTCTTTGACTTGGTTTCGGGTAGCAAATTGTATTCTTTCACCGTGAATACCCTACAAGTAATCAACATTGCCTACCCTTAAGCCTCTTTCACATTGACACAATGTACTTACATAAGCAATTTACTTAAAAGTAAGTAAAAGTAAATTTACATCATGTTCACATGTTGTTATCGCCAGGTATAAAGAAACATAATATTGTGATAAGAATAACAGAATTTTCATATTTTGAGACAATGTCAATGGGAAACCTGTTCATACAAAACAGATCTGGGGTTTGTTGTGGAAGTGAAGTGAATGGAGATGAGAATGATCTCACCATTGCAGGTCTCAAACCACGAAAATGTCTTTTTATGACACCCTATGAATGAGAAATTTCTGGAGACATTGTATATACATTGTGTTACTTAATTTAGTATTGATGTAACTACCCTCAGCAATATTTTATGATATCGTAAACAACCATTGAGCATGTTGATAAAAATTCAGGGAAAGATTCCCAAAATATTTCTAATTGAAATATAGTAAGTAAATTTTATTAATTTTATTAATTGGTTAGGTTGTTTTCCAGTCCATATATATATCGAGTCTTTTATTTTCAAACGCAAAGCATTGTGGTCGACTCTCACACAGTAAACAAACAAAAGAGAATCACAGTTTATGAGTAGTCCTATTCACGAAAACTAAAATTTGGCGTAATATGTAGTTCCTAATGAAAGCGAAATAGCTGTTCGTACCAACGAGATATTTTTCTTGAAGCAAATAATAATATATGTGCCAAAGGTTGCTGGTTGCACAGTAAATAACATTTAACAGATAAAATGCCAATATTTTGTGTATTTACAAGACCTTCAAATACACATTAACATAACTATCGCCAGCAATGATTGAGAAACCTGCAGGACGAAGATAGTCGAGAGAAAACGTGTGCATGTATACGTTGTCATAGGGACTTTGCAATTGACAGACTGTTGGTCTCTGAACTCTTGTTATTGTGTTCAACATCATGCATGCAATAAAGGAAAATTTGTCTAATGACATCACATTCAGTGGGGCACGCTAATCCAATGTACATGTCTTCAAACATTTTATTTTTAATTTTAACTGACTTTTATCAGATTGTCCCCGTATGAAAACTATTTCTCGTACACCAAGACGTAGATGAAAGATTGCTGTAGCAGTAGGTATTAGTTTTTATTTATCAGAAACAGAAAATACTTATGGCTCTTAACTTTTCGGTGAGATACTCACCTAAGCAAACATAAATTCTGTTCAATGACAACAGATACTCCAGGAGTATTTATACTTATGAGTAAATATCCTTTTACTAGACCTCTAGGGATCTAGTAAATATACTTTTACTTAGGTATATTTACTCCAGGAGTATAATTACTCATGTAAGCAAATGCGTTCACATGGCACCCTAAGTAAAGTTACTATAATATACCCTGTTCGCAAGCACTAAATTTACTGCTTTGAGCAGATTTACTCATAAGTAAATACACTCATGTGAGTAAGAGCAACATTACTAAGCGTTCACATGACATTGACAACAAGGGGGGTGGGGGTATTTCTTTATTTTATGTTGTTAAACTTACGGATTTTCTAAAACCTGAAGAAAAATAGAGTCTCGGGCTCTGTAGCTCATCGGGGTTTATATTGTTTGATGTTGAAGAATGAAATATATTGTTCTCAATTTAGTCTTACACTCAAGCTCTGAAAAAATGTTTATTCTGAAAATATCACCATTTTATTAAATATTGAAAAGGAGACTGTAAGAAATTGGATTTTCCGAAGAAGAGGCCCCTTTTCAATATTCTTTTCATGTTTTTTTTCAGAGTCTACATGTAAGTAACATAATTCACAATCTTAGCCCTGAAAAATTGGTTGTCCAAGTTTCACAGTTCCTGCAAAGATAACTGCATACAACCCTCCTCCTCCCCCCACCTTCAATTCAGTGTGCAATATTCTCTACTGTCCAACCCAGCGTCGTGTGGCCTGCTGGAGAGAGTATATGGGAAAAGGAGTTTTATATTAGCTCTAAAATCTTTTTCACAGTAGAAAGATACAAAAGTGATCTTCTCAGAATTAGCGGCCTAGCATTACCAGTTCCAGGAGTGAAATTAAAGGTTTGAGTTTGAGGATTTTAACCAAATGACCAAACAAAGTCTACAGGTGTTAACGATGTTGTTCTGAAATTTTAAGGTTCTGTATCAAATGGCTTTTGAGAAGAAACAGTTTAAAGAGCTAAAAATGCGATGGCATGACCAATTTACTCCTGTAAACAAATTTGCTCATGAGTAAATATACTTTTGCACGACCCCTTGACTAGGTGCAAATTTCCTCCTGGAGTAAATGTACTTAGGTGAGTAATTGCGTTCGCATGCACTAACTACTCACGTGAGTTAATATACTCAAGTGAGTAAATATACTCAAGTGTGTAAATCGATGCATGCGAACGGGGTATTACATGAGTATCTTTTCTCAAATAAGCAAATGTGTCCATGTGAAATGGGCTTTACACTACACTGTTTATAATCCTGTGCTGAAATTGATTGTGGTTGCAACCATATTTTTTTCGGAAAAAAAAATTAAGTGACAGAGAAATATTTCGAGAAGTTCTGTCAATCTGAACAACAAAATAAGTAGGACCAATCAACGATCTTCGTTTGATACAATATATTTAGACATGAACGGAAGAAGCACCTCGCCGTTCATCGCTGAGTTTACTGGTTTTTAATTGTTAACATGCCACAACTACATTTTTATACGCCCTGGCATTTTGTTTCGTGCTGGCAAATATTACATTTAAAAAAAAGTTATATCTCATCAAAATAAGAAAGATACGAGTGACTAATGTGCGCTTGAAGTCGGAAGACCGGGGAAACGAATGTAAACTAACGATTGTCGATCGTGATTCTGTTATCATCCCGAATACACAGATATGTGTTGTGAATATATATTATGTGATATATCAACATTCCTAGTTTCTAGAACACTTTATTTAATGGAATTCGGACATGGATTAACGCAAATGTAGTATTTTCATCGAGCCGTGTTGACCACAGGAATCGTCGATTTATTCCCTTCTTCAAGTAGTGATTGAAGCTTCTAACCACATATTACAAAGATGTGAGCATATTGGTTAGAAAGAAGAATGTTTCTTTAAAGCAAAAATTATTTCATCAAAATCGGTTGACAAATAACGGAGATATGTCATTTTCAAAATGACCCCATAGATCTAGGCCCTATATGTATATAACGGTAAATCCTTGTAGGCTCTGTTGACAACAGCTAGTTCGTTTCAAATCACAGTCACTTTTCAGGATTTTGCGTAAGAGTGTAGACTAGATGAATACAGGTAGAGGACAACACTGTTACAAGCCAGGGGTAAAGTCATTGCCAAAAACAGGTGAGAGCCACCCGCAAGGCGGGCGGTCGGTTGATCACCAATATGGCGTCGTAAACACTGATGACGTCACGTGCACAAGGTCTATACATACAGTTCGGAATGGAAAACTCCAAGAACTACTCATGGACTGATAGTGTCTTGCTTTCACCTTGGCATTTATTTCAAGGTCTCAACGACACTCTGCAATTTTACTCTTGTCACTGGATTCTCTTCATATCTTAACCAACGCTTTTCCTTGTAAAGATTAAGGACTGATAAATGTTGGTGACCTTGACATTATCTTCAAGTATCAACAAAACAAAGCATTGCATTGTTTAAGCTTGTCAGCACGACCTTGATATTATTCTCCGGATATAAGCGAAACTTAAATTTTGGTAAGTGAACATGCATGTGAAGCTTGTCAGCAGGATATCTCAAGAATGGTTCAATGGATTCTCTTCGCATCTTACACACAACTTTTCCAAGTTGGGATTAAGGACTGATGAAACTCTTGGCGTTGTAATGTAAAACTACTGAAAATATCTTAGACACCAAGAATAAGAAACTGTATAATTATTAATTCTATTGACATCATATTTCTGATTAAACTATATGACCTCTACTTTTTTCTTCTTTAATTTTGAAGTGATGATTTGTGATTGGAGATCAAGTCACCTCAGTAACAATTTCTGTATCTGAAATAAATGTATATTTTAAATGACAATTCATTGTTAAGTCCATTCTCTGTAAAACATCTTACATTACTTTTTAAATCAAATATTGAATACAAGTTATTTCTGGTACAAGTATTATATGCCCGTCATTTTAATCAGAAACAAGACAAAACCTAAGTAATCACAGGGTACGTGTTTACTAGATTCACGTTATAAATTATTTTCTTGTAAGATGTAAGATTTAGGCTGCAGAGGTTTTGTGAAAGGAATGTTCCTATTGGTTCAAGTCTGAACATTTAACTGGGTAAAACACATTTAGCAAATATGTTTCAGCAGTGTTAATATTAGTACTAGTGTTGATAATATTAATGCATTAATGTTTGCTGATGATGTGTCAGGGGTTGCATATACTGCACTTCAGTTACAGAAGAGGTTTTATTACCAATACGGTTGAAAATAACCGAGTTAATATTATTGATATGAGCACATGTGCACATAACACGTTTGCCTGGCAACCATTCTTTCACCGTGACTTCCCGTATTGTTTCGTCTGTGACGACATGAACCGATTGTTCGTGACGTCACTGTAGCCTGCCGTCGCAAGAGAACTTGGTCGTTTCCTGTTATTATTACGAGAAACTCGTGCAAATTTGTGTATAGCCGTCGCTCTTGCTCGGGCAATACAAAAATTCACACTCGTTTCGTAAAAATCATATGACACACTTCCTCGGGTAATAATCTCTATAAATAAACTAGAGTTAGTCTGTAGACATGATGGTTACTTTGGACAGGCACATATTTTGAGGTTTCGAAATTTCATTATTTAAGGCAGTATGAAAAGTTGTTCTTCAAAGGTAAACAAATTAAAGTTGTTTCATCTTAGCGGTAGGTGCAATACTTTTCACCCAAAAGGCTTTCGTCGACTAAGGCTAAACTCTATCTGCTGAAAAACTGGATGTCACTTTTACATTGGAAAAAATTAAAATGACTTCGAAATAATTAGTTTAATGAACAAGATATATTGACCATGAACATTTATTTGATGAACAAACATACTTTGATGTACTTTCAATGTACCTCTGCGCTGTCAGATTGCCGTCAATGACAATGAGGTCGGTGGTTGCGTTTCGGCGTATCACACCCCAGACCATGATGCTGCCTCCACCGAAAGGGATAACTTCCTGTACGCAGCAGCGTGCCTCCCTCTCACCCGGCGACGGTAGACCCCCCCCCCCCCCCTTTCCGTCTTCTACGTGCATCTGCACTCGACTTGAAATCGTCGGAAAATAACACTCTCTACCAGTTTTAGTTCTGCCAACGTCGAAAATGTCTGGTCCAAGCAACCCTGTTTTGTCGATGTCGGCACGTCAACAGCATTGCTCGCATCGGTCGGTATGACCTCAGTCCATGTTGTTGGAGCCTTCTTCTCACCGTCTGGGGACTGATTCGGGGTCCAAGTGCAGTAGAAGCTGTCGTTGTGGGCTTGAAAGTGGTTCCTGACATGCAGTTGAAGCAGGTACCGGTCTTCATTTGGGGTTGTCACTCGGCCTGCAGCTTCTAGCTCGATCTCGAGTCGATCCGGTCTGTTGTAGACGTCCAAGAATGGTGAGACGATGACATCCGAATGTGATAGCGACTTCTTCATCAGTGGACCCAGTCTGCAGCATTGCAACTCTACCGCGCTCTTCAGTTGTCAATCTCGGCATTGTAATCGAATTATGGTGTGAAATAATGAATACAGGGGCCTTTTACACCCGATAACAACTGATTTAACGTGCATTTCATACGTGGTAAAAACTTCTATTGCTACGTTTTGGTGACATGATCCTTCTGAAGAAGATCACTATTTAGAAAGATTTAGAAACAAATCTAATCCATAAACACGCGCCAAAGCTTCCTAAAACAGTCGAAGCACATTTTAACAAAAATGTTTTCTTAGAATCTTAAGGTTGTGTTTAGAATAGAAAATAACAAATATAATTTTTTCAGACAAAATAACGAATAAATATTTCCAAAAACATAACTTATTTTTTTTTTTTATGAATGTGCATTCTTTATCAAAGAAGACAAAGTCAGTTTGATTAATTTTCCAACCATTTTTACAATTTTCCCTTCAATTATTGCATGATCGGAAATAGGACAATTGACCCCACCCATGAAGAACTGGCGATAACTTATTTACCATTACAGTTACAGGTCTGTTATTTTAGCACAAAACACTAAACTGATGGAGTGTTACAACACAACAAAGCAAATTCCTTTGAACATTAAAAGAGGTGTATCATTTCTTTTGGCGTTCAGTTTATATACATGTTTAACCTTTGATGATGTGTTACAAATCATTTCACTGATGACGTCACACAGAGGACCCTGTAACTGAGTCTTTGCTGGACCTTCTTGAGCCTTTTTGCTGTGTTCACCCGTTGACAAGTACAGTACGTTCAGTTAGCCCGTCTTTCGATTATCGTTATTGACACATGCTGACTTTTTCAACTACTTTAACCGAATTCTAGTACACTATTTTCCCCTAGGCCATTTCTCAAACCACAGTTGAATTTCCATATTTCATCGATTCGCCAAACTACTGATTAATAATATACTGTTGCATTCAATAAGAATGTCTTTAACTAGGACTCTAGGGGTGCATTAATATTGTTTAAACATTTAAATAGACAAGTCAAGGATTCATACAATTTTATTTATTTTTATGAAGTCATCAACACAAAGTATACACAATTTCAATTTTCTAAACATTAAGTTCATTTGAAGACGTAGATTGTACAGCTGAACACTATCTTGGCTGTAACTCGGATAAATATAGTTCGAAACGTTACAGTTAAGAACAGTTTAGTCATAAACTAGCTTTCATATGGAGTACATGTACACTATTCTCCAACCACAGAGGTAATTCAAGTCAGGTCTTCCCACGAAACCTCTGTTGGACAGGAATCATGAAAGAAACACTCAGTTCAGTGGAACAGGCCTTAATTAAAACACCCCTATGGAAAAGCTCAACATAAATTTTACTATCACTCAATTAAACATATCTCAAACCCTTGGTCTCTAGGTCCATGTAGGTTCACATCTGTCCTGGAGTTTCTTATTCCAATACCTAACTTAATTGCGCTAATCCTGGAACCTTTCATATAGGAAACATATACATAGTTGTCCAAGGTCACCAACCGTCTAGGTTCCTCACGAAGCATTGCTACAGTTTGGATGTAGATTGATGTATTCAGATCAAAAGAACTCACTCTATTTTTGAAGTTAAAATACAGAATAGATCTTCTTTTGTCTAAACACAGAGTATTTGTTTTATAATTTATTTCAATTTCCCTAGTTAAACTTCCATCATAGGTTAAAGTGACAATAAGTTTATCAAAACTACAAAATAATAACTTTGATTGTGGATCAACTGCAACTGCAGGACTGACGTGTCCATCATAATGTTTTACATCTTTCAGTTTTTTGCTCTGAAAATTAAATTTCAATAGCTGTGAACGTTGATTGGGTAATCGGTCAAAGAAAAAAACCAACAAACGTTCATTATCTAAACCAAAAGCAAACGGTGTATAATTAACATGTTCAACAGAGAACCTTCTAGTTTCAAAATCATATGATATCATTCGTCTACTAAATCTAAACTTTGATAGAAGTAATGTTTTCCGTGATGGCAGCGACCTGACGGGTGTCCAGTTGTTTTGTGGAGTGAGTTCAGAGACAGATGGTAGGGCGGAGGAACTTGACCGCGCGTCCATCCATGTGGCACAACAAGGAGATATCTCCCCAATGTTGAGGACTGACTTCCTCGCCTTCCTGTAACTGAAATATTCACAGCAGATCAATACTTGCTTATCGTTTTTCTTAGATAGTTTAATACGCATTTGTAGAATATTAACAAGGTTTTTTTCTAAATATTTCTGAACAATCTTATTTACTCTTTTCAGTGTTTCAAATAATACAATAAAGTGTTCGACAGGTACAAAGTTAATGACCATTTATTGCATTAATATATTACTATATAAATGGCATTATTTGGAAAGATGCTTCGGATATTAAACATACTCAATTTATTATCAACCTATGTTTATTATCAACCCGGATTTATTATAAATCCGAATTTATAATCAACCCCTGTTAAAGCATTGAGGTCTCGGTGTAATGGCATGATTCACAAATAGAGGATAAGAGCATTATATCATTTCATTAACTGGTGTGTGTCTTTCGAGAAGGTAGATGCGTTTTCAACAAAAGAACATAAACGTGTCACAACACTTAAATTAGAAATGTTTAGTGTAAAGATACGAAGGTCAATATGAGGATTGCTTTACTTCCAGAAAGTGTGAGTCCTCTCCTTGCATATAGAGTTAATAAATACCTATATTTTTATAAGGTGGTTAACTAAACGCTTTTGAGGGGTTCATTTTCTTTACTTACCTTTGAAGAATATAAAATCAAATGTGTTTTCTGCCTTTATTGTGATTTGGTTCTGTGTCTGAAATTGATATTAAGATTATCATGATTACCTCAGATACACGTCTAATTTAAATCAATGATTGACAGTGAGGTTATTAAAGAATCATAACATGTTTATGTTGGCGTTATTTGGGATGCTATTTGCAAACTGCAAAATAAATGGGTGATATTCATATGTCCATGAAGTTTTTGAAAATAAAAAGTGATCTTTCAAATTACCATTTTCATGATTGAACTGATTGTTCCGTGACTTGTTCCAAATTCAAGATGGCAGCTGAGTCGAGAGGGGTCAAAGGTTGAAGTGACGCATTCTCGAAGTTGTGCGCACATAACTGAACACGTCCTGTTGCCAGGTTTTTCACAACTTTCAGACAGCATCAACGATGTTGTGATGACAACCAGAGCGCAACAAAGACACACATGATACATTGTCAAATCTGCAAACAGATATCCTACTAATTTAACTGAAACATTGTGAATGTTGAACTATTTTGAATAATCATTATGAACATAAATAACAAATGGACGTAACACTGGATAAGCATTTTAATGAATATAATGTATTGTATTGAAAAAGTTCAGTGTTCTGATAAAGGAAAGAAATTGTCCTTTTGTCGTTGTCGTTGTTTTCATTACCAAAGTGATGATTTGAGTATTGCAGTAACCTTTAACTTACCAATAAAGGGTATAGCAATAGCAACAGATCTATCCAAGAGGAAGTTCTTCTGAAAAAAGTCCACCAAAACTGAATCTGAAAAATGGTATTCATATCTATATTTAAACTGCTAAAGCGTGGGAAAGTTATCTTGATGTATTTAAATTCAATACAAATCAACGTCTTCACAGGTGAAATTTGATAGCTGATTTTTCAGAGATATTGGATAATCTGAGAAACACATTTTAAAACGGAAAAAGCAAGAATTTGAAAAATTATGTTTTACCTTGGTTTCCTAAAAATGATCTTATTTAATAGAAAAGATGCAAACAAGATTTATTATTTTGAGAAGGGTTTTTTTAATTCAAAATAATTGTCTAAGAACTTATAGATGTATATTTTCTTTTCAGTTTATGAGTTAAGTAAATATGTAGCTTAATCTAATACCAATAATGTCATTCAAACCGGAAAATATAATAATTTTGATAAATGCTTAATTATTTATCTACCTTGAAAGCCTCTGATTTTATGAACTTCCATGCCTGGCCCAGGCCCGACCCATGTCGAATTAAACAACATACTCTTAAAATATATTGAAATAAAGGTATGGCCATCATGTTGCACTTGTTAACTTTATGTTAAGCTCATTGTCGTCTTGATTCCTAATTCCGGGTGATTTGGAGCTTGGAATACGCTTTTGTTCATCAGTCGTAGAATGATATATCATCTGAGGTTGAAGACTTTTATATGGAACATTCGGTTTATAATCTACAGTGAATTGTAACACAATATGCAATATGCAATAATACTCTGCTGGTATCTGCTAGGAATGTCTGAGAATATATAATTAATTTTCATTAGAAAAGTCAAAAGCATTTTAAGAAGAAACTCATGTGAATCAAAAATAGTGAAACATTTTTTTAAACCATGCATTCAATAAATTCAATAATGTGGCAATATTTGGACAGTTTGTAAATGGTGACATAACTTGGAAATTTACACAAAACAACTGAGGTACTTGTTCTACAATGACAATGTATCACGTTCTCAGACACATAGGTAATCTGAGCAGGGACATTGCTTTATTTCATATAACACATTGAAAGAAAGTGAGGAAGATGGTCATCACAAAAGTATTTATAAAAAAGTTGACTGCCGATTTAATTATTATTCACAAAATAATCATGCAGTATTAAAAAGTTTTATCTATATTATGAACACGCTCTATGACACAAATTCGGTTGATTTCTTAAGTATACGTTTGTTTTTACAATTGGGTATTTTAAATACCCAACGACGTCATTATATAATGACAAGGAGTAGGTGAATCTTAAAAATGAAAATCCTTTTTATTTTTTAATCAATTATTTTGAAGTTCTGGAAAATGTGACTTATACAGAAACAAAGGAGTAATAACAATAAACAAACCCATTGCTGTTATATAACTACCAATGAAGCATGTGATTATACAATGTAAATATATTCCATATTTGCACATAAGCATTAGAAAGTCATATTTTCACTGCAGTGACTAACGTGTGGCCGGAATTACTTTTCACGATTGTCTCACTTTAAAATGAAATTATCTCCCTTTGAAGTGTTGATTATCTCCCTTGCTTTCCACGTCTGACGGTGAACAACGCTGTTGTGATGTTTGAGGTGACTTTTGAGGTGTTAATATCATATTCAATATTCCATAACATTCTGAATTTCATTTATTGTTGATATGTTGCTTAATAGTTCTTTTATTTGTGAAAAACTTGGTGAGGCGAGACGTATGTGACACACAATAACGAACGACAAAACATGTGTTCTTCAATCTTTAAGGCATCTTCACTTGACTAGATGGTACCGTAAAATATTATTATCTTCAATTTAAAAACATTTACAACTTATTTATTTTTTTAAACATTATCCTGTTTTATATAGACTTATTTCAGTCGAATTATTTTCTCAATGCATTAACCGTGAACTTTTCCGGGGAGTTGTTAAGATTAGGCCTATGACAAAACAATTCTAACCTTTCAATAGTCACGATTTATTTGTTTATATGCAGATAAAAGTTATATAATAAATAGACTTTTTCATTGTTTTTGCCGAATATCATTTCTAGTGGAGTGAGAGAGTGACATGTTCACTCGTGGCTGCCCAACAACCTGATGCAGGCTTACAAGAACTTACTCAATGCCCAATCCAAATCCGCCAGATTTTATGTTCATATTCAATTCCTCGAGTGGTGCAAGCAGGCAGACCAGCTTTCGGAACAATACCGGGTGGCTATCCCGAATGTTCAGGCAACATTCCGAGAAGACCTGGCCACCGTCAGGGCCACTTCTGCTAAAAATCTCTCTTTGATTCTGATTGCGAATCACAATGATTTACTTAAGAGACAATGCAAATCCATTGAAGACCTTTCCCGAAGAGATTGACACCAAACACCGGGACACCATACAAGCAGCCATCACAGCCATCTCTGAGCGTGAAACCAGGCTAAGTTCACTGCGAAAGCCAGTGAATTTATGCAATTCTACAGAAACATCCAGCCGTTTGAGTGGAAGAACTACGTCCAGGGAACCCGCCCTAGCATCGCCCCTAGGTCCAGATCTAGGAGCAGAAGCCGTCGCCGTGACAACCGTCGCCCACCGGCAGTACAGCAACGACCACCCCGTCGCCGCTGTAATAATGACGTCCCAGAGGTCCGACCCGTATAGGAGTCTGAAGGATGCACTTCAGTTCATCACGAGGTCACTCGATCTGAACAACTCAGCAGATCTTGCCAACAACTTCTCCACAATCAGTTTGACAAAATAAAATGTCAAACTCAAAAAACTTGTTTGTTGTTAATCTATCTGATTACCAATTAGACGATAGTGAGATAAGTCTGTTAAACAAAGGTCCAACTTTTAGTCCTACACCGGCAAGAGGTAAGAAAAGTCAATCCTTTTCTGACCTCAAATCATTCTTTAGAAAAATGAAAATTAAACATTTTTTTTCAAAATTTACCAACTGATAATACCACTCCGGTTTGTTCCTAAAAGCAAGTGGAACCCACCCTATAGCAACGATCACAGTTTGGAATCGTTCATAAGAGCAGTTACCAACGACTTCTTCAAACTAGAAGATAAAAAATTCCACCGCAATAACATCACCAAGTTAGAACTGGAAGCCATTAATCGCCTTAAAACAATCATGAAATTATCATTTAAAAGGCTGATAAAGGCTCAGCGGTAGTCATTCAAAACACCACTGATTACATAAAGGAAGCTGTCAAAAAACTTTCCAATGAGCGCTTTTACTGCAAACTCACAGAAGATCCGACTCAGGAATTTTGTTCAGAAATAACTAAAGAACTCTCAAATCTATTTCTCAAAGAAGAAATTAGTCAAAAATGTCTCACCGGCCTTCTACCTGTAGATGCATCAGCTGGACGTTTCTATCTCCTACCCAAAATACATAAGTGGCTCACACCGGGCAGTGTACCAGGCCGTCCCATCATTAGCGGCAATAACAGAGCAACTGAAAAAAATCAGTAGTTCTGTGGACGAACACATTAAAAGCTTCGTCAACCAGTACCCTAGCTACATCAGAGACACCACACACTTCATACAGAAGCTGGAGTCTTATCACGTTGAGAACACTTAAGACATCCTGTTAGTCACACTGGATGTTGCTTCTTTATTATCAAATATCCCTAACGGCGAGGGCTTAGGTTCAGTAGCCAAGGCTATTAGAATATTTAAACCTGATTGGCAAATATCCCCTACTAGCATTCGCAATTTACTGAAACTAGAACTCCATAAAAACAACTTTGTTTTCAATGGAGACAATTACCTCCAAATCGGCGGTACCGCAAAGGGTACCAAAGTAGCACCCTCATATGCAAACATCTTCATGGCTGAACTAGAAGAAACTCTTCTAGCAAACACTCTCGATAAACCAGATCTCTATGTCCGGTTTATCGACGACATCTTCCTCATTTGGTCTTTAGGTCAAGCCCGACTTGCGAAATTTATTCAATATCTCCATTCAGCCCATCCCACTATCAACTTCACTGCTGAATTCTCGCGTGAACGGGTATCATTCTTGGAAACTTGGGTTTCAAACGAGAACAGAAAAGACACTCTCGAGTTCTCTGCGTACTGCAAAACCACTGACACACATTCCTATCTGCTGTACACGTCTTGTCATCCAAGACATGTCAAAACAAAAGGCCCCTATTGGCAATTTCTACGCCTCAGACGCATTTGCTCTACACAGGCGCAATATGAGATGCATAGCTTGAATCTCATCAACTACTATCTCAAACGGGGATACCCCAAAAAGATAGTACAGCAGAACAAATTGAAGTCGGATCTGAAGGACAGGGAAGAACGCATGTCCCCCATACAACACCAGCGGCCTGAACTAGTATGCGATTACAATCCCATGAACATGGAGCTCAACAAAATAATCAGGAACAGATGGCACCTACTTCAAGGTTCCGACCTCTGCAAAGAAAGCTTCCCTTCACCTCACATCGCGGCCTACAGGAGGAACAAAACCCTCAGGGATATGCTGGTCAAAGCCAACATAACCTACCCTCCATGACTACCACAAACCAGTGGTAGGGTAGTCACATTCGTTGATTTACCATGTGATAAAGATCAGTGCAAACTTTGCATTGGCATCAACAAAGATAGCCACTTCTCTAGCTCAGCTACCGGCCGTAGGTACTCATGTCGTAAATACAGCTGCAAATCCCGCAATGTAGTCTACCTACTAACTTGCAAAAAATGCAAGGAGCAATATGTAGGTGAAACCGAAAGGGAGTTCAGAACACGTCTTACTGAACACTTTGCAGACATCAAACATAAAAGGGACAAACCCGTTTCCCTTCACTTCAATCTCCCTGACCACTCTAAAGGCGACTTATCTTTTAAGATAATCGCCCAACTCAGAAAAAACCCTGACTCAGAGAGAACCACTCAAGCTAGACGATCACTAGAACTGAGATGGATTTTTGAGCTACTAACGTTCCGACAACCTTGAAAAGTGAACTTATATTTTTCTTTTTCATGTGAAAAAATGGTTATTCGTATCAGGTGTCTTAGCAATAAGTGTCATTAGATTTCCTAATAACATTACATATCTGTCTCCTATGGTATCCTCGCTCTGATTAAAAGTGCTCTTTTACAAGTCGATTTACAGAGTTAACCAGCCCAGCCCGTGTGAACGTGTACACCAGAGCAATATGTACGCTCCCCAATGCTGGCAGTTACTTTCGTGTTGTCTGTTGTAAGTAGAATTTTATTAAATACACATGATATATACACTTTTAAGCAGAGATATATCATGCTGTAAATGAGCATTCCAAACATTATAGGTATAGCAACTTTCAATCTTCAATTCATAGCATAGAGTTATCTGCTGAGACATTTAGGACACTGCCGTCAGTGCTACACGTGTGAATTTCGGATTTCGGTCAAAATACTCTGACACCAGCTATCCAAATGTTTTAAAGTTCTAACATACTTTTCTATGACCTGTTATCTGTAATACTGCGAAATATAAAGACTAGACAGTTCACTGTTTAGGAGCATTTCTGGTTTAAAGATTACAGGTCATAAAATCAGTGTACACTTCCAAGACCCAACAACATTTCTTTAGTGTACGCTCTCAATTTATCTTGGCATCCACTCCCAAGAGCGTAGTTAAGTATTGAAAAATTAATGATTTCTTGTTTTCCTTTAATAAAGCTCAATTATTTACTGGGTAAAATAATATTTGTCCGTGAGTGAAGTTTATGTGGCTGTCGGGGCAGGTTGGGTCGATTTTAAAATATTCTTTTTTCGCATTTTACGAAATTATGCTAAAATATTTGTAGAAACTTTAAGTTCCGCTTTGTCGTTTGCGATCTAAAGAAAGTATGTAAACCAATGTTTAATTATATTCTGTCAATGTACTTACATTACAAGAAAAATAAGTTTTATTGACCCAACCTGCCCCGGTTTCCCCTAAGTTTCATACATATATATTAGGCCCCTTAAATTCAATAGGAGGACTGGAAGTCGATAAAAAAGTGCATGAAGTTAAATGTCCCCTCGAATTTAAAAAAAATACCCCGATAGAACTGTCCCTTTGATTAAACAGATATTGCTGCATACAGAATATCGCCAAAGTGTCTTCAGATATATATATCAACACGAGTTGACAGGTCCACATAGTTCTGGTCTCATGGTAACCTCTGAAATATACGGGGAAAAAATCAACAAGCATGTTTTCTTTTGAGATAATTTAATTTTACAAACTCAAAAACAAATAGGATATAAACAAACATGTCAAGAGACTTGCCATCTTTCGTGACAAAACACTTAACATAAATAAACAGAAAATGTCAGATCACGATTCCTACAGCAAGGTTCAGGATTGTAGATAGTTCACCATTTTGTGAATGAAATAAAACGTGTAAAATTAAACAAAAAGCTACCGAAACGAACAGACAATTTAGCGCAGTTGGTACACTTGAATGGTTTCATCTGTGCATGTGTGTTCATGTAACCATGGTAGTCACTCTTGCTCATGCTCATATCTGACAAGCATATAAGCATAGGTTGCACCCTTCCCGTGCTTCTCTCGTATGTGAGATTTTAAAGGATAGATGCAATGACATATTGTCAAATTGTGGATTAGTTAAAATATGATGTCAATTTGACAATTGCTCGATTTTAAATTTCTGAAATTGGTCCATAAATTACTTATATACAGCTTTTAAAAAAATGGCCTAATTTAGCCCCGGCGACAAGAATGAAAGTCTGCGGGGGTGTGGCCCCTTAAGGGATGACTTTTGTGACGTCACGTGAGTAATCTAATTATCGGCGATAGTCATAATTCAACGTAATTTCGCAACATTTTGATTGTTAATGTCACAAAGAAATATTCAATAAAACAACTTAAATTTCCCATATTACGATTGTTTAGATATCCAACTAGGTAATTCCGCAGATGACACTTACACAACTATTAAATTAAACATGTCTTTTTGGCGGTGTAATTCACCTCATTAATTCATTTAGCGGCAGTGATAATCATCATTAATTAATTAACGAGGCTTGGCGTAGTAGCTGTCTAGCCGGCCCCGTCTGTCGCTTATCACATTCACGCCTCAGTGAGCATTTTAAAAATTAATTGTCTTAATTATCAATTGCAGGTCTATATATTATTTCGATTTTATGCCTAATTGATTCCAATATACAATATACGTAGAGGTAATCATCTGTCATTCTTGAGAAAAATGCATTTCATGAGATCTTTAAATTGGAGACAGCACTGTAGGTACGAGCACAATTGCCGCAAAATGTGCGGCTTCTCTTGACCTTAAGAGGCGTTAACGATGTTAACGAAGGTTCAGCTTGATTGGTTATTTCTTCAATGTGGTCGAAGCTATCATCAGCAAGTGTCAAACCTCTTGCTTCTTAAGCGTCCTGCTAAACTATTAGAAGAAATGGCAATTACGAAAGATAGCAATATGCAACACTCAAAGAATGTGAATGACGGATACAGACAGTTATTTTTAACAAAAACATGACACGCATATTTGGCTTAATTGGTAGAAAAGTTCTCAGATTAACTACTTGGAAGCGTACAAAAAATTGCTATGACGTGAGCTGAGAGCGGACACTTGCATGAATTGGGAGCGGACACCACACGACCACGTGGCTGGATGAAAATCTGTAATTTTCTTCACAGTCTAGAAACGCAATGACTTCAAATTTGACAGATACTCCCATCAATACCTTTAACACTTGCTGTTGCAGTATGGGTGTATGGGTTTATGGGGTGAACGGATGTATGGATGTATGAATATGTATGGGTGTATCGGTATATGGGTTTATGGGATGTATGGGTGTATGGATGTATGGGTGTATGGATGTATGGGTGTATGGGTGTATGGGTGTATGGATGTATGGGTGTATGGGTGTATGGATGTATGGGTGTATGGGTGTATGGATGTATGGGTGTATGGATGTATGGATGTATGGGTGTATGGGTGTATGGGTTTATGGGATGTATGGGTGTATGGATGTATGGGTTTATGGGATGTATGGGTGTATGGGTGTATGGGTATATGGAGTGTATGGGTGTATGGATGTATGGATATATGGAGTGTATGGGTGTATGGATGTATGGATGTATGAATGTATGGGTGTATCGGTATATGGGTTTATGGGGTTATGGGATGTGTGGTGTTTGGGGATAACATTGACCTAGAGTCATCCTGCAAAATGCCGGTTACATTGAACACTGTGTTACAAAATAGGCCTGGTAACTGTACTTCTGCTGGCCACATGATGTTACACCAAAGTTGTTTATGACGTCACAGTGACGAACTGGTGTAAAGTACAGCAGTGTAAGTTTTCTTTGGGGTTGATGAACCTTGATCTTCCGATTCCTGACCTGTCATCGGTCTCGCCTGTGTGTATCCTTTGTTGCCGAAGCCTTGTTACTGTGGCAGTCGAAGATGCAAGCAACCTGGGCACGTCATGCTCCCAACTGCAGGGTACACATTTCCCTCTCTCGCTTAGGTGCATGCAATTGGTATGCAAAATTCGTTGTCTTCACGACAATGCTGCTTTACATGCTGATTGGTGGTTTTCTAGTCCTTATATAGTTGCATTACATTTTTTATGAAAAGTTCCTCAAAGTCAATATTTAGGAAGATGCATGATGTTTTACTGGTTACATGTAAAGTTGTGTTCAAGTGATGTTGTTGAATTATGAAACTCTCAAAGGAAACACTAATTTTATATTTTTGGGAAAACAATTATTATTTTGGTACATGTAAAGTTCCCTTTGCCCTTGAGTGTATACACTACCGGGCAGAAGAAACGCCTACGAGTTGTCTTAAGATAAAAAATTGAATTTTTTATAAGAAATAATTTATGATGGAATTTTCGCTTTACTGTAACATTTATGAATGTTCTTTTTACTTTAAATTGCAAAGAAATCGTGATTCGGGTCAGTGATTTTCAAGAAAATTGATTTTAAGGAAAAGAACGTTCTGAACATGAAAAGCAATTTGCACGTGCAGTATTTTGGTTTAAGAAGACAGTGTGCTTTCATATTCGGTCATTCTGATTGCAAATCTAACAAGAATAATGCCAAGATTAACGGAGGTAGAGAGAGAAAGAGCTATTGGGATGATACATCAAGGTGTGACTCAAGATGAAGTTGCGAGAGCCTTCCGTTGTCACAAATCTATGATAACGAGACTAGTGAGACGACTTCGTGACACAGGGGGGACAGCAGACAGGCCAAGAAGTGGACGTCAACCCGTAACTACGGCCAACGAAGATCGCTACGTCCGGTTGATCCATCTTCGAAATCGGTTTCTCACAGTGACTGAATCTGCAGCGACATCACTCCATCACGCTGTCAGCAGACGCACATTATCATGACTCCTCAAACGATATGGTCTTCGGACGTACAGACCATTCCGCGGCGTAACCTTGACCCCGCGCCACCGACGTAACCGACTGGCGTGGTCACGCACTGTGATGAGATTGCAGAATAGGAACTGGGCTCGTGTGTTGTTCACAGACGAAAGCAAGTTCACATTATTCAAATCTGACAGGAGGATACGTGTTGTGCGTCGTTTAGGGGAACGTGTGATGCCCGAAACTGTCCAAGAGGTGAGAGCATTTGGAGGTGGTGGAGTGATGGTTTGGGGAGGTATCTGTGGAGGCAGGAAGACATATCTAGTTATTGTAAATGGTAACTTGAATGCCCAGGGATACATTCAACAAATTTTACAGCCCATTGTCATTCCATTCTTCCTACAGATTCCCAGGACGCTGTTGCAACAGGACAATGCACGGATCCGCACTGCCCGTCAGACGACCAACTTCTTGCAAGGGCAAAATGTTAATCCCATACCATGGCCAGCACTGTCACCTGACCTTAATCCCATTGAGCACCTCTGGGATCACTTGGATAGGAAAATTCGAAAACGACCAGCGCCCCCTATGAACAGAAATGAACGTATTCAAGCCCTCCAAGAAGAATGGAGACGCATCCCTCCTGTTAGCATCAGACGTCTAACCATGTCAATGCGTCGACGAGTGCGTGCATGTATTGCTGCCCGTGGTGGTCACACCAAATATTGAACAGTCATATTGCTGTAAAATTGTTTAACATGTCATTTCTTGGATTAAACACTGATAAAAAACTGGACAGTCTACCGTGTCTAATTTAAGTTCTCACCATTGCGCTGAAACGACATCTCAACTCTTGGAAGTCAGGAATATTGCAGATAATTGATGTAACTTCATTATGCTATAATAGGGTTATCGTGTTGCTTAAAGTATTTACGGAATCTTACAAAATATCTGGTAGGCGTTTCTTCTGCCCGGTAGTGTAGATATATTCAAATAGTTATTCAAGTTATAAAACAATATTCAGAACTGTCGCATTTAGATTATATATATGTTTACTATATAACTTATATGTTAAGCATGTTATTTTATAAGACATTAGAATTCTTTTGGACGAAATTAGAAGATAGTTGGACGAAATAGCTATAGCTATTTAGTTTTAATCATAAGAGTGAATATTAATTACAATAGAAACCAATCATATGTCTCATAGCAAATAGGTTTCCCCATTGGTTACTTTTTGACCTAAAATGCCAACTCGCAAGTGATGATGTTCATATAAGTGGCGAAATCCCAATCTAGCGACGGATTCAACGTGACCCCCTTTTAGCCTAAATCACATTCCAACTGTGGCACATGTTGATGGCTTTCTAATGGCGGATTCAGAAGGGGTGTTCAGCGGGTTCGAACGAAGACCAGAGTTGTAGATAGTTTAATGAACAAAGATGTAAGCTGTCTGAATTTCGTATCATGAGTTTGTTATAAAACAAAGTATTTTGAAAATATAGACGCTGACGGATCTTTTTACTAAAGTACACAAAGATAGAAAGTACACAAGAAACCATTGAAGAGTCGAGTATCTTAGTGTTCAAATACAATGTTATATCTACTTATATCGAAAACCTACTTATATCATTTATCAATCACTGAAGAAATCGTTTATCTACAGCATGACATATGATATGAGTTTTCATATCACGACAATCTGATGAAGTCGGAACTATCTGGGTCACATGCACACTACGTCATCAGCAGTCGTTATAGTTAAAATCCAGGCAAACAGTGTGGCGCCCGGTTTATTTGGCAAATAACATCGATATATTATATGAAATAATAATTTTGATGAAGAAATAATGAAATTTTATCTCTCTTCATCAATGATGTGTATTAAATAGTTCTAGGTATTAAACAAAAGTTGAATTCACTAACCATTGACACCACATGTTGTTCACAAGTAAGATATTTTCTTTTTAAATTATAAAAATGTAATTCTTCAAAAAACAACAAAGAGGGCATAGTCAGAAGAAATATTCTGTGCTGAATTTTTTTAAATGTCAAGTGAGACAAATTGACATTCTGTAAGGGATGAGAGTTGTTGCTTGTACACATGTTCTGAAATAAAATGAAATTACTAGGGAGATTTTTTTAAAATTTCGATAAAATCGTAATTTGACAATAAAATAAGTCTCATTTCTTTAACATTTTACATCTTGAAGTGTTACAGAATGTAAGTAAAATATATCGTAAAAAATATTTTGATACATGATTTTCGAGCAACATTAAACATTATAGTCTACACCCTCCATTTAACAGGAGAAATCTCAATTCATGAAACGCTATTTTCATTATTATCATTTTTACTGTAAATTCAAAATATTTATTTTGAATTTTAAAATATGAAACGTATTCTATGGATACCCATTTTATGAAAAACATTATTTGATGGTATTCAAATGAGGACAGCAAGTTATTATAATTATCTAGGCATCGTTTTTTCAACTATATTATCTTGGAGTGCTTGTACCAAGACACTTGTTGCCAAGGCAAGTAAAACTTTGTTCGCTTTAAGGCAATTACAGTTTAAATTCAAACATTTTCCCCTTCATGTATTATTCAAACTTTATTATTGTAATATAAAACTAAACATATTGTTGTATGGGGCGGAGATATGGTGATATACAGAAAGAAATGTTGTAATTAAATTTCGTAATAATGTTTGTAAATTTGTTTTAGGTGTTGGTAAACACGTGTCAAGTAATGCAGCTTTAGCTGAATGTTGAAGATATAGTATTAAAGTTGATTATTATTATAAATGTATCACATTTTGGTGCACATTGTTGAGAATGCCTAATTGATCGTTATCCTTAGCAAAGTTACAATTATATGTATAGATTAGATGATCTTGGTAGAATTACGTGGGCTAAACAAAAACGAAATCTTTTAATCAGCATGGGTATAGTTATGTTTGGCTTGTCCAAGACATTAATAATCTATCTTTGTTTTTAGCATCTTTTAAGCAGAGATTGATTGATTGTTCAAAACAAAATATTAACAGTAATATATTAAACTCATCGTAATTTGTACAATTTAAGAGTATCATATCAAACTTCCATGTAGATAATCACATTCTGAAAATTAAGCTTAAAGATTTGAGGAAATATGTATGTCTATTAAAGTTTAATGCATTACCATTAAGATGATATATGTGGAAGGAAGCAAGTAGCACTGATTTTATTTGTAGAATGTGTTGTTGTAGTTTTTGAATGTGATAAGTATGAAACAATTAGACAGCAATATTTACCTTCATGGAATGAATTGTAAAGCAGTTGCAAACTGATTTAGCTACTAATATCTGATGATGTGTTAGTTTTAATGAAGTGTGCTAAATCTATCAAATCAGCTCTTAAATGTCGTTCACCTGTAAACTCAGTCATGTCTGTACTTATTGCCATTGAAACAGTATAAACTATATTGTAATTGTACATGGGCCGAAGGCCTACAACACTGAAATAAACTTATGTTCTTTATTAAAACTTGAATTTATAAAAAAATAACTTTTCTTATACTCTTCTTTTTATTCAAAATTTAACTTCAAAATTATAAGGATAATGTCCAAAATAGGCCTTCGGAGATTTATTCCCCACGAATCATCCCACCTGCCGAGGTCATGACCTCTTAGCATCGGTATTTGGCAAGGCGTAGGACCAAACGGGAACTTCTGATAGTCATTATTTTTATTTTTGGGTCTTATACTTGTCATGGTCTTTATAGCATTATAGCAAAGGCATGCACATTAGATTGCAAGATAATTATCGAGATATTGATGCCCTTTATGCCAAATTATGTTGGAAAAAAAGCAATGAAGACTGGCATTTGGTAAACATGAAGTCTGACGTCACAGGTTTATGCGTAGCGACCGCATAAACCCGGATATGAAAGGTGCGTGAAAATTGATGTGACTGCATTGTTTCACAGATGGAAAGATACAAAAGTTAGAGCAGTTGCACCGATTCAGATGTAAACAATTTGACCATGGAGACAACTGACTTGAGATATGCTACCTAGAGTGACATAATAAATAAATGCCATTTAGATAGTGAACAAATATACCATTGTTACATTTGTGATAACACCTTTTTCAATAGTATAAATTATTGCACTTTTGGAATTCGAACCCACACCCTCAGAGTAAGACAACTATCGCCAACACTGACCGTACCAACAGCTTACCACACGACCACATGGCTTCGACAAAAACCGAGGTTCACAATCGATAGTTATGCTAATTTTACATTCAGTACCCCTCTGATAGACGTAAATTGGCGTAGTTCCCAAGGCTGAATACATTAGAAATGTAACAATGTTATATTTGTTCACTATCTAAATGGTATATATTTCTAATGCATTCACCCTTGGGAGCTGCGCCAATCGAGCTGTGAGGTTATCGAGTCACTGCCAAGGAACAGAAACTTCCACTTACATACAAATTACACTTACATCACTTCTCACATGAAGGATAAATGGTACCGACCGTTTGTGTTATCTTCTAATAAACCCAATTCTCAAAAGGTACGTGTGAAAGTGCTTAAAAGTTACAATTTCTTCTAGAAAATACACTAAAACGTTGTTATACTTGGTTTTGACTGTTGCTGCGACTTAGGAGAAAAGATCAAAAGATTAAATTGCCTCCTGATTTACTGTGAATATTGATTACAGTCGACACAATGTCAAATAGGTTATCTTTAGAACTACAATAACTTATTCAAATTATTTCCTAGAAATAATTTTTTCTTAAGAAAGTATCTTTATCATCCACAGTAGCAACAATTCGTTGTTCTGGGGGCGACTAAGTGAGAATGACTCTTCAGTTGTTCCTAGTTTCAATCATTCGACTTCTTTTCCTGGCCTCTTTGTGTGCTTACCATCACGCGAGACAACCCTTTGGTCCCAAAATGTGCGATGAACTTTGTGAGAAGCAGGCAGATTGCTGTTCCTACAGCTTTCATCATGTTTATCTGAACTGCGAGTTGATGCCATCAAGAAACTATAATGACAGTAGCATTGTTTCAATGAAGAAAGTAAGTCCGTTATTGATCCTTATAACCTTAAAAATTTCGTCGCAACAATAACTTTATAAATACATAAACACACTTTAAAACCAGACAGCATACACGATGTAAATAAAAAATGTTCATCACTTTCAAGTTCAGTCATGTTTCAAGTACATTCCTTGCAAAATGTCATAACGATATATTTTTTCCTAGAGAAATTCAACAAAGTGTTTGGACATGTTAAAGGTTCCTAATTCAAGAACATCCAAACTATCACGTAAGTATTGGAATTGTATGATGAAATAGCGTTTAGAGATATATATGCTGATCAAGAGGATTTTGTTTTCACTGTAATATCCCTTCTTTCATTGAGTGATGGATAAAGCCGATATTTGCACGAGTGCCGCAGCCACGAGTGTAAATATAGGCTAAGCCTTTATACCTTTAAAAGAGCTCTGTCAACGCCAAACCATTGTTTCGCTGTCGCATAGCGACGGCGATGCCGTTGCATTGATTGTAGAAGTGACGTCATGTCATTGAATCTTGACGTCATCCCCTCTATGATATGTTCACTGTGTTGAGAAACTGATATCGAACTGCAGTGGTGATTTCTCTAACTGTTAAAACCCAGACAATCAATGCCAAGCATATAATCAAATTATAATTGAAATCTGAAGAAGGTCTCATCCTTATGAAGTCCACAAGCGTAATACCACCAAATAGTATTTTGCAACCTAAAATTTCATAATTCATGCAATGCTAATCCGATGATTAAAACTATACAGCAAATTACTTAAAAATGCCAAATACCATTTTTCAACAGATGGAACAGATAACGAATTGCATGGCAGTCGAGCAAAGAAGAAGTTCCTGGATATTCGACCTCAGTTGATGGTCATCCCTGAGCTTAAAAAACAAAATGTTATCTTACTTGATCTTCACAAAATGATTAAAATAGAAAGTAAAATGGATTTCGCCGCTGGCATTGCAGCAATTGCATATATGGCCTCTGTTCAAAGACTTATAATTTCAAAGTATTATCCTTCACCATTTATATTGTCTCATGATCTTAAGCTTCAGTCAAGTGATGTCATCATTCAAGATTTCTCTCCAAAGCATATTGCAACAGATGGAGAACGCACATTTATATTTTTCATTCATAAAGCGAAATCAAAGTCTAGCCCTATGCAATTGTATAAGATAAAACTTGATTTGAAACAATCCTCAGTAATCAAGAAATTTAAGGGCTTTCCTTCATCTTACATTTTGGCGAATCCATCAAATCAAACACTGTTCTGCGCCATACCACGCTTTATGATCGAAATGAGCTACAACGGAGAAACAAGCAGGAGGTGGAAAACATCTCATATACATTTTGGAATGTGTTTGGATTACAGAGGACAAACTCTGTATTACATCTATCATAAGTCCATAAAGGGAGTCCCTCTAGGAACATCCAAGAAGACAGAAAAGATAATTGATTTACGTAAGCAAATCAAACAGTTGGTTTACTACAACAATACACTTTTCGTTATGTCCCGGTTCAATCGAGTTGTTGTTGTAAGTGTATCCTCAGGAGCTGTTATTGATGAAGTGGATCTGAGACTGAGAAGAAAGGCAAAGCCTCCCATGTGTATTATACCGTAACATATACATGGCATATCTACTATCGGGTAAAAGAAAATTCACACCTCAATGGTTTTATCATGTGTATCTATGATTTTCAGTTACACATATCTTAAATTTTTGGACGTCGTACTCTAAAAATGAATAGTAGAATTAGGCATCATTCAAGGAATACTTCTACGTGGTTTTTGAAATACAAACTTGAAATTTTAAATCTGAAACTTCTGCTATAATTGATTTGAATAACACACAACGGTTCATTGACATATTAGACATGATTATATGTGGAAATCTTTAATGTGCCTCATTCTGCCCACAATATTACAACATGGTCATTTTGCTATAAATTTCATTTCTTACCCCTGTCTAAATTAAGATGTTTCAACTGAAAATTAATCAGTGACCAATTAATTCATTCAAACTACTGCAGAAAAGTATCATCGTGCCATTATCAAATGCATCTCATTTCTTTCAAATTATTGAACCAATCGAAACAAACCAGGTGATTACTTTCTTTTGCCCGTTAGTTTATGTGTAGTAGTAATACACGTCCCGGGATAAACAAATATACTATTCATATTGCAGCATGGAATATATGTTCGAATACAAGTGTAAGATGTAAGAGAGAAAATAAACATTATTTTGAAGAGTTGATTTATGATATTATTTTCATTTCGTAAATGAGCCTTCAACTAAAGGGGACACGTTTAACTCTATCAGGCCTATAAGGCGAGTTTGGGTTATGGCATGGGCTGACATCAGTCTGTCATCAGTTCTTTTTCCACATTTGACATTTTCATCTTCTCCGCCATAACCTCTGCGACCCAACACTTAAAATTCCAATCAACGTCTGTTACTAGAAAGAATGAAACAGTAAATCTGAATGAACGTGTAGGAGATAGAATGGCTGAAACAGTGAGTCCGAATGTATGTATCCGGGATAGAATGAACGAAACAGTGAATCAGAATACACGTGTCGTGATGTAATGAATGTAGAAGGGGTATGACAGTATGCACATATTGGGAATGGAATGGAGGAAGGAGTGAAACAGTGGTAGATCTTCTGGTTCCAGCAGCACAGGGCTGTGTTGGTCATCATTGACCCTGATATGATTCAGACTCTGCTGTCCCTGACATCTGAAGATCGTGTCGATATTGTTGGAGGATATCTTTAGTGTTGTGAACGTGCTAGTATCTGTAAGTCTGCAACGCATTGCAACAAGAGTCATCAGAAGATGACATATCCATCCGGTTCCACAAAATGTGTAAAACACATCTTTGACAGATACTTGTGTATCTACTACCGTACTTCAGTTAGTGGGTATTACAGATGCTGAGTTTCAGGTATGTTAAGGGTTTTAGACTTCTGCTCCAGAACCAGTCAAAATCTACAACAAGCAACATCTCTCTCATGTTTCTATGGAAACAAAAAAAAAAAAATTCAGAAAAAATCTGAAAATATCAAAAGACACCACTTCAGTTAGTGGGTAATACACATGCAAAGTTTCAGGAAGTTATGATGAACGGTTTTGGAGCTGTGCTCCGGAAACGAACCTGTCTCTGACAAAGTCCAATTTCAACAAGTTTCTATGGAAAGGAAAAACATTTTTTTTCTCAGAAATCTGAAAATATCAAAAGGCACCACTTCAGTTGGTGGGTAATACACTTGGAACGTTCCAGAAAGCTATCAAGAACGAATTTCGAGTTCTGCTCCGAAAACGAAATGATTACGGACGAAGGGACAGACGGACCGACAGACGGACGGACGGACGGACGGACGGACGGACGGACGAACGGACGGACGGACAGACGGACAGACGGCCGGGGTGATGACTATATCCCACGGTATGTAAATACCTGTGGGATAAAAAGGGACATCGTAAAATTGACAACTGAACATGTCATGAAATGAAACAAGAAGAATGTACATGTAAGGAAATGAGGGACAGTATGAAAGCAAAGTGAAAGTATTAGAACGAGGGACAAGTATAAGCGAATATGAGTAATTGCAAATAAGATATATTGATGTGTGTTGTTGATATGTTTCAAAGTGTTTTCACACATTCTGTGTTTGAAAATGATGCGAAAATTGAGGGACCAATCTCTATAAGCTACTTATGCCTTTTAATAGTTGCTATTGTTCCTGGTACATTCTTAGTGTTTGATCCAAGGTGATCAAACTTGGAAGGACCATACTTTGTGAAACATTTGTCAAATTAAATTAATTTTATTTCCGCTGTTATCCTTTAATTTTAATTTTTAAATTTTTCTTTTAACAAATACATAATCGAAAGCATTTAGCAAATTATCCATATTTTAAATACACACAATATTAAGACAGATTAACATCATTAGTTTAAAAGATTTCAATTTGAATAGTTAGGACTGTTGTTAACCAACGGAATAGAAATATTCATATAGTTATTTCAGAAAAGAAATAATATTTAGATCTTTCGAAAGCAGTTGACGAAATTACAAAACACCTTCCGAAATAAGAATTCTTGTGGATGAAATAACAAGATAAGTGAGTGAAATAATACGTACCCTTTGCGTTTATGCTATTTGCTCATAAGAGTTACTTTAGAATAGCAAACAATCATATCTCTTATCAGAAAGAGGTTTTACCACGGGTTGACAAATAAGCCAAATTCTATCTGAAATAATATTTCTTTATTTATTAGTTTAATCTGTAATATTTCTGGATCATTCGATTGATCTTCAATGACAGATCCATTGTAATAGTTACTTCATATGGTCATAGAATCACAACATCTTCACAGCATGACGGCCATAATAGAAATATTCCCGACTCCCGATTCCCGCGCTAAGATTTGAGCATACTGCATTCAATTTGAATAGCCAATCAGAAAACAGCTAGCTAAAAATTAACTTCCGATTTCAACAAAAAGGAAAGGGGTTGTCATCTGTTGCGTTTGCAGCCCTACATTATCACCTACTAAATGAAGACAGATTTCTTCTAAATCTTATCATGTATTTGATATGAACAGGCATGTAATTGGTGAAATTAGAATCAATTTGTAAATGTGACAACATCATCGCTACTCTACAGTCCTGCATTACTAAAGTACTGAAGTACTGAATGTTAACGGCGATTTCATTGGCTGTATGTAAGAAGCTGGTAAGGGGCATAACTCTTGATCACAATAGATGCCACTGCTTGGTTTCAAGCTGATGGGGGCAAGGTAAAAAACGGATTTAAAAGATGGGGTCAAGACGTGACATGACGTCATATTCATGTATGCAGCTGTTTTAAATGTGTGTATCATGCCCTAAAAACCTTTTTAATAGTATTTCTCAAGGCATGTAATGTAGTTAATATTCTAATGAATTTTAGCAAATTTTGAAATATGAAGGCTCTTACGTTGAATCACCTCCCATACAGTGAAATTGGCATGCATTATAGATTATTAAGGTTAAGTCAAATATAAACAATATTTTCTAAATAATCATGAGAACCTCTTTCAGCATGTTTCATTCTAAACTTTCAATCATTCATATCGTATTAAATATGATATAATGGGAGTTACAAAGTAATGGTTATAAAATAACGAAAGTCGATACAAAGCTGTACTGCCGACATTGCATCACAATTCAACCAAATTTTAACATTGGAAAAGTGACGTACAAAATTGGTTGCAGAACGTCTCAAACTGAAAGCAAATTTGTGACATAAAAATTCCTGCTGTGATAACGTTCATGTTTACATTTGGAATTCAAATTTGGAATTTTACAACAAGTTAAGTATCCTAAAAACTTCACTTTTCGAGAATAAACTACTTACTTTATGAATAAGATCTTAACAAAAGGATATATTTAGTTAGAATTTTTTCCCAGCAGGATAAATTAAATTGAACGTGCTCTTATTTCAATTCCAATTAAACCAATGTATTTTAACAAATTTGTATATGACCTTAATACTGTAAATATTGAAATTATATCATTTGATTT
Source organism: Gibbula magus (assembly GCA_936450465.1). Classification (NCBI taxonomy): domain Eukaryota; kingdom Metazoa; phylum Mollusca; class Gastropoda; order Trochida; family Trochidae; genus Gibbula; species Gibbula magus. The sequence continues at coordinate 35,556,839 of OW388299.1, forward strand.
GATAGCAAACACTACATGTTTAAAAATTAATATTTTGAATCGTGAGTTTTGGCCTGGGAAAAGATCCAAAGATTACACTGTCTCGTGATTTACAGTGGACATTGATTATTTTCAAACAAAATGTCCAACGATTTTTATTTTTCCATAGAGAATTGCTATAAATAATAATCTTACAGAGTTCAAATAGAACTAGAAATATGCTTAGTTTAAAAACAAAGATTTGTCATTTCTAGGTATCTATGCCACCCTCTGTAACAACAAATTTTCCTGCTGACTTTCTGACTCATCATGCATCATCAGTTGTTTTTCACATTTATAACTGGACTCATCTCATTATCATCTGGTCTTTACCATCGTAGGAGACAACCCTTTGGTCCTAAAATGGGTGATGACCTTCAGTATTAATGGATGAAACTTTAATTAAGGCAAATATTCGATGTTTAATACACTTGCTGATTGTCAACTTTGTTTCATACACCATTTATTAACAGATAAAAACGAAGGAAATAAGAGGGACTTGTCAGTGGGACAACGTGTAATACTCTTTGCACTATCTAAGAGGATTATCCTTCTAGAACTACAGAAACTGACTAAACTAAAAGTGACATTAAGTTCAAATTTCAAGTCGCATCCGCAACGTATGTGTCTTCAATGGACAGCATAGTTCTTTCGAAGTATGCTCCCTCAATGATTATTTCTGTCGATCTCAAAAGTAAGTCTTTTAACAAATTCTTGAAAGGATATACTCCCCGATTTCTGGATGTAGATGGAGAACAGAATTTAGTCTTCTTGATTTGATTTGATAGCAAACACTACATGTTTAAAAATTAATATTTTGAATCGTGAGTTTTGGCCTGGGAAAAGATCCAAAGATTACACTGCCTCGTGATTTACAGTGGACATTGATTATTTTCAACAAAATGTCCAACGATTTTTATTTTTCCAAAGAGAATTACTATAAATCATAATCTTACAGAGTTCAAATAGAACTAGAAATATGTTTAGTTTAAAAACAAAGATTTGTCATTTCTAGGTATCTCTACACTCCTCTGTAACGACAAATTATCCTGCTGACTTTCTGACTCATCATGCATCATCAGTTGTTTTTCACATTTATCACTGGACTCATCTCATTATCATCTGGTCTTTACCATCGTAGGAGACAACCCTTTGGTCCTAAAATGTGTGATGACCTTTGTGTCAGGCAGACAGATTGTTGTTTCTACAGCTTCAACCAACCTTATCTGACATGCAGTTTGATGCCAGCAAGAACCAATACAGAAAGTAATGTATTTTCAGTGAAAAAAGTAAGCAAGGTATTCAGCTTTTTAAAAAAACTTAGTCGTGAAAATTACTTAATACATATAGACTGCAGAACACCAGACAAACATATTACTAAACCATATTACAATTCTGTCAAGTTAAATAATCCCATGTTATCATTAGCAGCCTCGACTTAGTCGGGGCTGCTATCAGTTTTTGCACAGTTTCCATCGCCGCCGCCACCACCGCTGCGTTTTGTATTGGCTATAACTTTTTTCCTAAAGGTTTTGAGAACTCATATACATAACTTCTTACTTATACCCCTGGGGAATTATTTTGACATGTTCACATTCAAGGTCAAAGGTCAAGGTCAGGAGTTCTGAAATCGCTAAAAAAAAATCCTTGTAAACATGATAACTTAAAACAGATTTGTGCTATCAGGCTCTTATTTGGTGTATGTCAACCATGGAGAAAGGCCAAGATTTGAAAAGGTTTTCGCTAACAACCGTCAAAGGTCAAGTTCATAGCGAGGTCACGACTTAAACATGCTTTTGCGGAAATGTCCTATTTCAACTATTAACACTTTGAATCATTACATGATTGTGATACACAATGAAAAGTGATCACTGATTGTGTGAGCTTGAATTTTAAGGGACAAGGTCACGAGATAGGGTCAAGGTCACCAGTTCTGAAATCACTAAATAACTTTTTTCCAAGAAGGTATCAACACCTCATATACATAGCTTCTTTCTTATACACCTGGGGAATTATTTTGACATGCTTACCTTCAAGGTCAAAGGTCAAGGTCATTAGTTCTGAAATCACTACAAAAATCCTTGTAAAAACGATAACTTCAAACAAATGTTGTGCTGTCGCTCTTATTTGGTATATATCAACTATGGAGAAAGACCAAGATTTGAATACGTTTTCGCTAAAATCTATCAAAGGTCAAGGTCACAGGGAGGTCACAACTTAAGCATGTTTTTGTGAATGTGCCTTATGTTAACTATGAAAACTTTGAGTCATTGCATGATTGTTATACACAATGAAAAATAATCATTGATTGTGTGACCTTAAAGGTCAAAGGTCAAGGTCATGAAATATTGGTTAAGGCCATGTTAATCCTTTGATCCAATTTTGAAATCAGAAATAGGTTTCAATAAAAAAAACTTGTGAAAAGTGACCCCAGTGATGATTCAACTTGTTAGAATAACATGAATTATTTAAAAAAATGTTATTTAAAAAATTCCCATTTTAGTTATGCTGACGAGAAGGCGGGGCTGCTCTGCTTTTGCAATGTCCCGCAAACGCTCATCTAGTTTCAACATGTATTCCTGCAAACCATTTATTTGATGACAGTTGTTTACTTTTAGGGAAATACCACAAAATGTTTGAAAATAAAGATTCCTAATTCAAGGAAGTCAAGTGGACCATGTGAGTATTGATAATATCATTTTTCCCACATTAGGGGCTTTATACATAAAAAAATCGTTTTGTATAAATAATTTTTAAAGGTTCATCCATTGTGTTGATGGGAGTCACATATTCCAAACGTTATAAATGGTGTTACCTTATCGAGAAGTATTGACTGTTACCGAAAACTACCATTAAGATGATAATCGACTTAGTATATAGACGATATGAAGGTAAAAGTAGTGACTTCTGATCGATAACCGGACAATGCATCGCGATTGACGCACGCCAATGAGTCAAACGTAATTTTGGAAATTTTATTTAAAACAGCCAAAATAACAAATTTGGGTTGATAATGTCAAATAAATACTGTGCACGTAAATGGGACCTGCAGTTTCGGTTTCTTCACATGCATAATGATGTTACTCGATTTTAATTATTGGAAACTAGTAATTATGATATATTTGACGATTGGGGATAAATATGCAAGCTGAGTGAATTTGGTTGTATTGTAAACAACACATATGGTGAGTTGGAATGTATTAAAGCCAAATAATTGTTTATAATGGATGCACCTTTAATGAAGGCAAATATTCGATGTTTAATACACTTGCTGATTGTCAAATTTGTTTCATACACCATTTATTAACAGATAAAAACGAAGGAAGAAAGAGGGACTTGTCAGTGAGACAACGTGTAATACTCTTTGCACCATCTAAGAGGATTATCCTTCTAGAACTACAGAAACTGACTAAACTGAAAAGTGACATTAAGTTCAAATTTCAAGTCGCTTCCGCAACGTATGTGTCTTCAATGGACAGCATAGTTCTTTCGAAGTATGCTCCCTCAATGATTCTATCTGTCGATCTCAAAAGTAAGTCTTTTAACACAATCCTGAAAGGATATACTCCCCGATTCCTGGATGTAGATGGAGAACAGAATTTAGTCTTCTTCATCTTTGCCAAGAGGTTATCCAGATTGTCCTCAACAAAGTTATATAAGGTACAGATTGGCATAAACAAGACTTCGATGATCAAAACCTATAAGCAAAGGCCTTCACAGGTTTTGGTCAATCCATCAACACACACTGTGTTCTCCGCCTTTGAAGATTTCATTCTTGAAATGGAATATGATGGAACGACAGGAAGAAGAATTGCAACAAATCACCGAACTCGGAGAATGTGTTTAGATGACAAAGAACAGACATTGTATTACATCTACAGTAAGTACATAATGGGGATAAATTTGAATCAAGTAAATAACACTGAAAAGATAAGAAAAACACCTACGAAAAACAAAGGACTATTTTACTACAACTCTACATTATTTGTTTTATCTATTTTCAACCATATAACTGCTGTTAATATAAACACAAGGGTTGATATCGCCTACAGAGATCTTAGGATCGTATCAACGGCAAAACTTCCAATGTTTGCGTTACCCTAAAATAAGATCGAAGGTAGTACAAATACCTGGTTGACTTCTTGATCTGAATACTGCTCTTCTGGAACCATGTCTAATTACCTTTCACTCTAGCCAATCACGACAAGGCTATTGAAATGTCTGACAGGTTCGATATCTAAGAGGTGTTGTGATTGGTTCAATAAATGAAGGCGAAAGCTTTTTTAAACATTGATGGCATGATGATTAAACTCAATTCGATAGCATATCAAGGTGACAACATGTACCTGCTTGTGGATAAAACTTTATTGCCGTAGGAGATGATAAGTTTTCAATATTATATCATTTGGACCTTGCATCTCATTTCTTCATGTAATTATTATGATATTCTAGAAAACGTATTTTACGTACATTATTGTGTGCGTCGCATTTCGACTTGTTTACAAGTCTTTTCCACAGTATGGAGCATTTTCAACTCTACCATTATCATTTAAAAATGTATTCCTGCAAATCCAGACGCAAGTATATATTCACCTATTAATCATGCTGTAATATTTGCCAGGGTAAATTCATCTATAAACCTTGTGCACGAAGTCACGTGATCTGACGTCACGGCTTGTTTATCCGCCATATTGGTTATCAAGCGTCAGTGGTAAGTCTCACTCGGCAATAGTGCCGTGTTTCATGACATGTAATGTCCCTTTATTTTTAATCTAACCAAAGAAAATGAAGTTTTATTTTTCTATCAATTTCCCGCTAATCAGGATAGATAATGTAGATAACTATTTTCAGTGCGATAAAGAGAGAAGATGGGCTTCTTAGTGAGCATACGAGACGGAATAACCGCCAATGGAGTGAGGGGGGTCAAAACGTTTGTCCAGAAAGGCATATATACTTTATTTTTCAACCGGTTGTGATGAAGTACAGTTGTTCATGTACCGGAATAATTATTATTTCCACACAATATGTTTTCTGGCTTTTAATCCTCCAACAAATGCTATCCACATCTCGCGGGAAAAGAGCCTAGACAAACGATTTCACCATAGTATTACTTTGAACGAATACATGCGTTGCTAAAATGGCCACATTTTCGTCAACCAATGTCACAGAGTTTTTAAAAAACCTGAATCCTAAATCTACCCTGTCAATGTTATTATGCAATTTTCAATAGATGTGTCAAAGTGCAACCATGTTTGCAGATTCTTTGACTTGATTTCGGGTGGCTAATTTTATTCTGTCACCGTGAATACCCTACAAGTAATCAACATTGCATACTCTTAAGCCTCTTTCGCATTGACACAATGTACTTACATAAGCAATTTACTTACATGAGTAAGTATACTCACATAAGTAAAAGTAAATTTACATCATGTTCACATGTTGTTATCGCCAGGTATAAGTAAACATAATATTGTGATAAGAATAACAGAATTTTCATATTTTGAGACAATGTCAATGGGAAACCTGTTCATACAAAACAGATCTGGGGTTTGTTGTGGAAGTGAAGTGAATGGAGATGAGAATGATCTCGCCATTGGAGCTCTCAAACCACGAAAATGTCTTTTTATGACACCATTTGGATGAAAATTTTCTGGAGACATTGTATGTACTTTGTGTTACTTAATTTAGTATTGATGTAACTACCCTCAGCAATTTTTTATGATATCGTAAACAACTATTGAGCATGTTGATAAAAATTCAGGAAAGATTCTCAAAATATTTCTAATTGAAATATAATTAGTAAATTTTATTAATTTTAATAATTGGTTAGGTTGTATTCCAGTTCATATATATATATCGAGTCTTTTATTTTCAAACGCAAAGCATTGTGGTCGACTCTCACACAGTAAACAAACAAAAGAGAATCACAGTTTATGAGTAGTCCTATTGGCGTTATTTGTAGTTCCTAATGAAATCGAAATAGCTGTTCGTACCAACGAGATATTTTTCTTGAAGCAAATAATAATATATGTGCCAAAGGTTGCTGGTTGCACAGTAAATAACATTTAACAGATAAAATGCCAATATTTTGTGTATTTACAAGACCTTTAAATACACATTAACATAACTATCGCCAGCAATGATTGAGAAACCTGCAGGACGAAGATAGTCGAGAGAAAGCATGTGCATGTGTACGTTGTCATAGGGACTTTGCAATTGACAGACTGTTGGTCTCTGAACTCTTGTTATTGTGTTCAACATCATGCATGCAATAAAGGAAAATATGTCTAATGACATCACATTCAGTGGGGCACGCTAATCCAATGTACATGTCTTCAAACATTTTATTTTTATTTTAACTGACTTTTATCAGATTGTCCCCGTATGAAAACTATTTCTCGTACACCAAGACGTAGAAGAAAGATTGCTGTAGCAGTAGGTATTAGTTTTTATTTATCAGAAACAGAAAATACTTATGGCTCTTTAACTTTTCGGTGAGATACTCACCTAAGCAAACATAAATTCTGTTCGATGACAACAGATACTCCAGGAGTATTTATACTTATGAGTAAATCTCCTTTTACTAGACCTCTAGGGATCTAGTAAATATACTTTTACTTAGGTATATTTACTCCAGGAGTATAATTACTCATGTAAGCAAATGCGTCCACATGGCACCCTAAGTAAAGTTACTATTACCCTGTTCGCAAGCACTAAATTTACTGCTATGAGCAAATTTACTCATAAGTATATATACTCATGTGAGTAAGAGCAACATTACTAAGCGTTCACATGACATTGACAACAAGGGGGGTGGGGGTATTTCTTTATTTTATGTTGTTAAACTTACGGATTTTCTAAAACCTGAAGAAAAATAGAGTCACGGGCTCTGTAGCTCATCGGGGTTTATATTGTTTGATGTTGAAGAATGAAATATATTGTTCCCAATTTAGTCTTACACTCAAGCTCTGAAAAAATGTTTATTCTGAAAATATCACCATTTTATTAAATATTGAAAAGGAGACTGTAAGAAATTGGATTTTCCGAAGAAGAGGCTCCTTTTCAATATTATTTTCATTTTTTTTTCAGAGTCGACATGTAAGTAACATAATTCACAATCTTAGCCCTGAAAAATTGGTTGTCCAAGTATCACAGTTCCTGCAAAGATAACTGCATACAACCCTCCTCCTCCCCCCACCTTCAATTCAGTGTGCAATATTCTCTACTGTCCAACCCAGCGTCGTTTGGCCTGATGGAGAGAGTATATGGGAAAAGGAGTTTTATATTAGCTCTAAAATCTTTTTCACAGTAGAAAGATACAAAAGTGATCTTCTCAGAATTAGCGTCCTAGCATTACTAGTTCCAGGAGTGAAATTAAAGGTTTGAGTTCAAGGATTTTAACCAAATGACCAAACAAAGTCTACAGGTGTTAACGATGTTGTTCTGAAAATTTTAACGTTCTGTATCAAATGGTTTTTGAGAAGAAGCCGTTTAAAGAGCTAAAAATGCGATGACATGACCAATTTACTCCTGTAAACAAATTTGCTCATGAGTAAATATACTTTTGCACGACCCCTTGACTAGGTGCAAATTTCCTCCTGGAGTAAATGTACTTAGGTGAGTAATTGCGTTCGCATGCACTAACTACTCACGTGAGTAAATATACTCAAGTGAGTGAATATACTCAAGTGTGTAAATCGATACATGCGAACGGGGTATTACATGAGTATATTTACTCAAATAAGCAAATGTGTCCATGTGAAAAGGGCTTTACACTACACTGTTTATAATCCTGTGCTGAAATTGATTGTGGTTCCAACCATATTTTTTTCGGAAAAAAGGTGAGTGACGGAGAAATATTTCGAGAAGTTCTGTCAATCTGAACAACTAAATAAGTAGGACCAATCAACGATCTTTGTTTTATACAATATATTTAGACATGAACGGAAGAATCACCTCGCCGTTCATCGCTGAGTTTACTTGTTTTTAATTGTTTACATGCCACAACTACATTTTTATACGCCCTGGCAATTTGTTTCGTGCTGGCAAATATTACATTTTAAAAAATATTATATTTCATCAAAATAAGAAAGATACGAGTGACTACTGTGCGCTTGAAGTCGGAAGACCGGGGAAACGAATGTAAACTAACGATTGGCGATCGTGATTCTGTTATCATCCCGAATACACAGATATGTGTTGTGAATATATATTATGTGATATATCAACATTCCTAGTTTCTAGAACACTTTATTTAATGGAATTCGGACATGGATTAACGAAAATGTAGTATTTTCATCGAGCGGTGTTGACCACAGGAATCGTCGATTTATTCCCTTCTTCAAGTAGTGATTGAAGCTTCTAACCACATATTACAAAGATGTGAACATATTGGTTAGAAAGAAGAATGTTTCTTTAAAGCAAAAATTATTTCATCAAAATCGGTTGACGAATAACGGAGATATGTCATTTTCAAAATGACCCCATAGATCTAGGCCCTATATGTATACAACGGTAAATCCTTGTAGGCTCTATTGACAACAGCTAGTTCGTTTCAAATCACAGTCACTTTTCAGGATTTTGCGTAAGAGTGTAGACTAGATGTATACAGGTAGAGGACAACACTGTTACAAGCCGGGGGTAAAGTCATTGCCAAAAACAGGGGAGAGCCACCACCGAGACGGGCGGACGGTTGATCACCAATATGGCATCGTAAACACTGATGACGTCACGTGCACAAGGTCTATACATACAGTTCGGAATGGAAAACTCCAAGAACTACTAATGGACTTATAGTGTCTTGCTTTCACCTTGGCATTTATTTCAAGGTCACAACGACACTCTGCAATTTTACTCTTGTCACTGGATTCTCTTCATATCTTAACCAACGCTTTTCCTTGTAAAGATTAAGGACTGATAAATGTTGGTGACCTTGACATTATCTTCAAGTATCAACAAAACAAATCATTGCATTTTTTAAGCTTGTCAGCACGACCTTGATATTATTCTCCGGATATCAGCGAAACTTAAATTTTGGTAAGTGAACATGCATGTGAAGCTTGTCAGCAGGATATCTCAAGAACGGTTCAATGGATTCTCTTCGCATCTTACACACAACTTTTCCAAGTTGGGATTAAGGACTGATGAAACTCTTGGCGTTGTAATGTAAAACTGTGTTTTGAAAATATCTTAGACACCAAGAATAAGAAACTGTATAATTATTAATTATATTGACATCATATTTCTGATTAAACTATATGACCGCTACTTTTTTTCTTCTTTAATTTTAAAGTGATGATTGGCGATTGGAGATCAAGTAACCTCAGTAACAATTTCTGTATCTGAAATAAATGTATATTTTAAATGACAATTCATTGTTAAGTCCTTTCTCTTTAAAACATCTTACATTACTTGTTAAATCAAATATTGAATACAAGTTATTTATGGTACAAGTATTATATGCCCGTCATCTTAATCAGAAACAAGACAAAACCTAAGTAATCACAGGGTACCTGTTTACTAGATTCACGTTATAAATTATTTTCTTGTAAGATGTAAGATTTAGGCTGCAGAGGTTTTGTGAAAGGAATGTTCCTATTGGTACAAGCTAAGTCTGAACATTTAACTGGGTAAAACACATTTAGCAAATATGTTTCAGCAGTGTTAATATTAGTACTAGTGTTGATAATATTAATGCATTAATGTTTGCTGATGATGTGTCAGGGGTTGCATATACTGCACTTCAGTTACAGAAGAGGTTTTATTACCCATACGGTTGAAAATAACCGAGTTAATATTATTGATATGAGCACATGTGCACATAACACGTTTGCCTGGCAACCATTCTTTCACCGTGACTTCCCGTATTGTTTCGTCTGTGACGACATGAACGGACTGTTCGTGACGTCACTGTAGCCTGCCGTCGCAAGAGAACTTGGTCGTTTCCTGTTATTATTACGAGAAACTCTCTCTCGCTCGCTCTTACTCGGGCAATACAAAAATTCACACTCGTTTTGTAAAAAACATATGACACACTTCCTCGGGTAATAATCTCTATAAATAAACTAGAGTTAGTCTGTAGACATGATGGTTACTTTGTACAAGCACATATTTTGAGGTTTCGAAATTTCATTATTTAAGGCAGTATGAAAAGTTGTTCATCAAAGGTAAACAAATTAAAGTTGTTTCATCTTATAGATAGGTGGAATACTTTTCACCCAAAGGCTTTCGTCGACTAAGGCTAAACTCTATCTGCTGAAAAACTGGATGTCACTTTTACATTGGAAAAAATGAAAATGACTTCGAAATAATTAGTTTAATGAACAAGATATATTGACCATGAAAATTTATTTGATGAACAAACATACTTAGATGTACTTTCAATGTACCTCTGCGCTGTCAGATCGCCGTCAATGACAATGAGGTCGGTGGTTGCGTTTCGGCGTATCACACCCCAGACCATGACGCTGCCTCCACCGAAAGGGATAACTTCCTGTACGCAGCAGCGTGCCTTCCTCTCACCCGGCGACGGTAGACCCCCCTTTTCCGTCTTCTAGGTGCATCTGCAATCGACTTGAAATCGTCGGAAAATAACACTCTCTTCCAGTTTAAGTTCTGCCAACGTCGAAACTTTCTGGTCCAAGCAACCCTGTTTTGTCGATGTCGGCACGTCAACAGCATTGCTCGCATCGGTCTGTATGACCTCAGTCCATGTTGTTGGAGCCTTCTTCTCACCGTCTGGGGACTGATTCGGGGTCCAAGTGCAGTAGAAGCTGTCGTTGTGGCGGCTTGAAAATGGTTCCTGACATGCAGTTGAAGCAGGTACCGGTCTTCATTTGGGGTTGTCACTGGCGGCCTGCAGCTTCTAGCTCGATCTCGAGTCGATCCGGTCTGTTGTAGACGTCCAAGAATGGTGAGACGATGACATCAGAATGTGACAGCGACTTCTTCATCAGTGGACCCAGTCTGCAGCATTGCAACTCTACCGCGCTCTTCAGTTGTCAATCTCGGCATTGTAATCGAATTATGGTGTGAAATAATGAATACAGGGGCCTTTTACACCCGATAACAACTGATTTAACGTGCATTTCATGCGTGGTAAAAAATTCTATTGCTACGTTTTGGTGACATGATCCTTCTGAAGAAGATCACTATTTAGAAAGATTTAGAAACAAATCTAATCCATAAACACGTGCCAAAGCTTCCTAAAACAGTCGAAGCACATTTTAACAAAAATGTTTTCTTAGAATCTTAAGGTTGTGTTTAGAATAGAAAATAACAAATATAATTTTTTCAGACAAAATAACGAATAAATATTTCCAAAAACATAACTAATTTCTTTTTTTTATGAATGTGCATTCTTTATCAAAGAAGACAAAGTCAGTTTGATTAATTTTCCAACCATTTTTACAATTTTCCCTTCAATTATTGCATGATCGGAAATAGGACAATTGACCCCACCCATGAAGAACTGGCGATAACTTATTTACCATTACAGTTACAGGTCTGTTATTTTAGCACAAAACACTAAACTGATGGAGTGTTACAACACAACAAAGCAAATTCCTTTGAACATTAAAAGAGGTGTAACATTTCTTTTGGCGTTCAGTTTATATACATGTTTAACCTTTGATGATGTGTTACAAATCATTTCACTGATGACGTCACACAGAGGACCCTGTAACTGAGTCTTTGCTGGACCTTCTTGAGCCTTTTTGCTGTGTTCACCCGTTGACAAGTACAGTACGTTCAGTTAGCCCGTCTTTCGATTATCGTTATTGACACATGCTGACTTTTTCAACTACTTTAACCGAATTCTAGTACACTATTTTCCCCTAGGCCATTTCCCAAACCACAGTTGAATTTCCATATTTCATCGATTCGCCAAACTACTGATTAATAATATACTGTTGCATTCAATAAGAATGTCTTTAACTAGGACTCTAGGGGTGCATTAATATTGTTTAAACGTTTAAATAGACAAGTCAAGGATTCATACAATTTTATTTATTTTTATGAAGTCATCAACACAAAGTATACACAATTTCAATTTTCTAAACATTAAGTTCATTTGAAGACGTAGATTGTACAGCTGAACACTATCTTCGCTGTAACTCGGATAAATATAGTTCGAAACGTTACAGTTAAGAACAGTTTAGTCATAAACTAGCTTTCATATGGAGTACATGTACACTATTCTCCACCCACAGAGGTAATTCAAGTCAGGTCTTCCCACGAAACCTCTGTTGGACAGGAATCATGAAAGAAACACTCAGTTCAGTGGAACAGGCCTTAATTAAAACACCCCTTTGGAAAAACTCAACATAAATTTTACTATCACTCAATTAAACATATCTCAAACCCTTGGTCTCTTGGTCCATGTAGGTTCACATCTGTCCTGGAGTTTCTTATTCCAATACCTAACTTAATTGCGCTAATCCTGGAACCTTTCATATAGGAAACATATACATAGTTGTCCAAGGTCACCAACCGTCTAGGTTCCTCACGAACCATTGCTACAGTTTGGATGTAGATTGATGTATTCAGATCAAAAGAACTCACTCTATTTTTGAAGTTAAAATACAGAATAGATCTACTTTTGTCTAAACACAGAGTATTTGTTTTATAATTTATTTCAATTTCCCTAGTTAAACTTCCATCATAGGTTAAAGCAAAAATACGTTTATCAAAACTACAAAATAATAACTTTGATTGTGGATCAACTGCAACTGCAGGACTGACGTGTCCATCATAATGTTTTACACCTTTCAGTTTTTTGCTCTGAAAATTAAATTTCAATAGCTCTGAACGTTGATTGGGTAATCGGTCAAAGAAAAAAACCAACAAACGTTCATTATCTAAACCAAAAGCAAACGGTGTATAATTAACAGGTTCAACAGAGAACCTTTTAGTTTCAAAATCATATGATATCATTCGTCTACTAAATCTAAACTTTGATAGAAGTAATGTTTTCCGTGATGGGATATAAACCATGGCAGCGACCTGACGGCTGTCCAGTTGTTTGCCAATTGTTTTGTGGAGTGAGTTCAGAGACAGATGGTAGGGAGGAGGAACTTGACCGCGCGTCCATCCATGTGGCACAACAAGGAGAAATCTCCCCAATGTTGAGGACTGACTTCCTCGCCTTCCTGTAGCTGAAATATTCACAGCAGATCAATACTTGCTTATCGTTTTTCTTAGATAGTTTAATACGCATTTGTAGAATATTAACAAGTTTTTTCTAAATATTTCTGAACAATCTTATTTACTGTTTTCAGTGTTTCAAATAATACAATAAAGTGTTCGACAGGTACAAAGTTAATGACCATTTATTGCATTAATATATTACTATATAAATGGCATTATTTGGAAAGATGCTTCCCATATTAAACAGACTCAGTTTATTATCAACCTATGTTTATTATCAACCCGGATTTATTATCAATCCGAATTTATAATCAACCCCTGTTAAAGCATTGAGGTCTCGGTGTAATGGCATGATTCACAAATAGAGGATAAGAGCATTATAACATTTCATTAACTGGTGTGTGTCTTTCGAGAAGGTAGATGCGTTTGCAACAAAAGAACATAAACGTGTCACAACACTTAAATTAGAAATGTTTAGTGTAAAGATACGAAGGTCAATATGAGGATTGTTTTACTTCCAGAAAGTGTGAGTCCTCTCCTTGCATATAAAGTTAATAAATACCTATATTTTTATAAGGTGGTTAACTAAACGCTTTTGAGGGGTTCATTTTCTTTACTTACCTTTGAAGAATATAAAATCAAATGTGTTTTCTGCCTTTATTGTGATTTGGTTCTGTGTCTGAAATTGATATTAAGATTATCATGATTACCTCAGATACACGTCTAATTTAAATCAATGATTGACAGTGAGGTTATTAAAGAATCATAACATGTTTATGTTGGCGTTATTGGGGATGCTATTTGCAAACTGCAAAAGAAATGATTGATATTCATATGTCCATGAAGTTTTTGAAAAAACAAAAGTGATCTTTCAAATTACCATTTTCATGATTGAACTGATTGTTCCGTGACTTGTTCCAAATTCAAGATGGCAGCTGAGTCGAGAGGGGTCAAAGGTTGAAGTGACGCATTCTCGTAGTTGTGCGCACAGAACTGAACACGTCCTGTTGCCAGGTTTTTCACAACTTTCAGACAGCATCAACGATGTTGTGATGACAACCAGAGCGCAACACAGACACACATGATACATTGTCAAATCTGCAAACAGATATCCTACTAATTTAACTGAAACATTGTGAATGTTGAAATATTTTGAATAATCATTATGAACATAAATAACAAATGGACGTAACACTGGATAAGCATTTTAATGAATATAATGTATTGTATTGAAAAAGTTCAGTGTTCTGATAAAGGAAAGAAATTGTCCTTTTTATGTCTAAGTCGTTGTTTTCATTACCAAAGTGATGATTTGAGTATTGCAGTAACCTTTAACTTACCAATAAAGGGTATAGCAATAGCAACAGATCTATCCAAGATGAAGTTCTTCTGAAAAAAGTCAAACAAAACTGAATCTAAAAAATGGTATTCATATCTATATTTAAACTGCTAAAGCGTGGGAAAGTTATCTTGATGTATTTGAATTCAATACAAATCAACGTCTTCACCGGTGAAATTTGACAGCTGACTTTTCAGAGATATTGGATAATCTAAGAAACACATTTAAAACGGAAAAAGCAAGAATTTGAAAAATTATGTTTTACCTTGGTTTCCTAAAAATGATCTTATTTAATAGAAAAGATGCAAACAAGATTTATTATTTTGAGAAGGGTTTTTTTTTATTCAAAATAATTGTCTAAGAACTTATAGATGTATATTTATTTTCAGTTTATGAGTTAAGTAAATATGTAGCTTAATCTAATACCAAAATCTAAAACCGGCAAATATAATAATTTTGATAAATGCTTAATTATTTATCTACCCTGAAAGCCTCTGATTTTATTAACTTCTATGCCTGGCCCAGGCCCGACCCATGTCGAATCAAACAACATACTCTTAAAATATATTGAAATAAAGGTATGGCCATCATGTTGCACTTGTTAACTTTATGTTAAGCTCATTGTCGTCTTGATTCCTAATTCCGGGTGATTTGGAGCTTGGAATACGCTTTTGTTCATCAGTCGTAGAATGATATATAATCTGAGGTTGAAGACTTTTATATGGAACATTCGGTTTATAATCTACAGTGAATTGTAACACAATATGCAATATGCAATAATACTCTGCTGGTATCTGCTAGGAATGTCTGAGAATATATAGTTAATTTTCATTAGAAAAGTCAAAAGCATTTTAAGAAGAAACTCATGTGAATCAGAAATAGTGAAACATTTTTTTAAACCATGCATTCAATAAATTCAATAATGTCGCAATATTTGGACAGTTTGTAAATTGTGACATAACTTGGAAATTTACACAAAAACAACTGAGGTACTTGTTCTACAATGACAATGTATCACGTTCTCAGACACATAGGTGATCTGAGCAGGGACATTGCTTTATTTCATATAACACATTGAAAGAAAGTGAGGAAGATGGTCATCACAAAAGTATTTATAAAAAAGTTGACTGCCGATTTAATTATTATTCACAACATAATCATGCAGTATTAAAAAGTTTTATCCATATTATGAACACACTCTATGACACAAATTCGGTTGATTTCTTAAGTATACGTTTGTTTTTACAATAGGGTATTTTAAATACCCAACGACGTCATTATATAATGACAAGGAGTAGGTGAATCTTAAAAATGAAAATCCTTTTTATTTTTTAATCAATTATTTGGAAGTTCTTGAAAATGTGACTTATACAGAAACAAAGGAATAATAACAATAAACGAACCCATTGCTGTTATATAACTAGCAATGAAGCATGTGATTATACAATGTAAATATATTCCATATTTGCACATAAGCATTAGAAAGTCATATTTTCACTGCAGTGATTAACGTGTGGCCGGAATTACCTTTCACGATTGTCTCACTTTAAAATGAAATTATCTCCCTTTGAAGTGTTGATTATCTCCCTTGCTTTCCACGTCTGACGCTGAACAACGCTGTTGTGATGTTTGAGGTGACTTTTGAGGTGTTAATATCATATTCAATATTCCATAACATTCTGAATTTCATTTATTGTTGATATGTTGCTTAATAGTTCTTTTATTCGTGAAAAACTTGGTGAGGCGAGACGTATGTGACACACAATAACGAGCGACAAAACATGTGTTCTTCAATCTTTTAGGCATCTTCACTTGACTAGATGGTACTGTAAAATATTATTTATCTTCAATTTAAAAACATTTACAACATATTTATTTTTTTAAACATTATCCTGTTTTATATCGACTTATTTCAGTCGAATTATTTTCTCAATGCATTAACCGTGAACTTTTCCGGGGAGTTGTTAAGATTAGGCCTATGACAAAACCATTCTAACCTTTCAATAGTCACGATTTATTTGTTTATATGCAGATAAAAGTTATATAATAAATAGACTATTTCATTGTTTTTGCCGAATATCATTTCTAGTGGAGTGAGAGAGTGACATGTTCACTCGTGGCTGCCCAACAACCTGATGCAGCCTTACAAGAACTTACTCAATGCCCAATCCAAATCCGCCAGATTGAATGTTCATATTCAATTCCTCGAGTGGTGCAAGCAGGCAGACCAGCTTGCGGAACAATACCAGGTGGCTATCCCGAATGTTCAGGCAACATTCCGAGAAGACCTGGCCACCGTCAGGGCCACTTCTGCTAAAAATCTCTCTTTGATTCTGATTGCGAATCACAATGATTTACTCAAGAGACAATACAAATCCATTGAAGACCTTTCCCGAAGAGATTGACACCAAACACCGGGACACCATACAAGCAGCCATCACAGCCATCTCTGAGCGTGACACCTGGCTAAGTTCACTGCGAAAGCCAGTGAATTTATGCAATTCTACAGAAACATCCAGCCGTTTGAGTGGAAGAACTACGTCCAGGGAACCCGCCCTAGCATCGCCCCTAGGTCCAGATCTAGGAGCAGAAGCCGTCGCCGTGACAACCGTCGCCCACCGGCAGTACAGCAACGACCACCCCGTCGCCGCTGTAATAATGACGTCCCAGAGGTCCGACCCGTATAGGAGTCTGAAGGATGCACTTCAGTTCATCACGAGGTCACTCGATCTGAACAACTCAGCAGATCTTGCCAACAACTTCTCAACAATCAGTTTGACAAAATAAAATGTCAAACTAAAAAAACTTGTTTGTTGTCTGATTACCAATTTGACGATAGTGAGATAAGTCTGTTAAACAAAGGTCCAACTTTTAGTCCTACACCGGCAAGAGGTAACAAAAGTCAATCTTTTTCTGACCTCAAATCGTTCTTTAGAAAAATGAAAATTAAACATTTTTTTCAAAATTTACCAACTGATAATACCACTCCGGTGTTAGACAAACAGTTTGTTCCTAAAAGCAAGTGGAATCCACCCTATAGCAACGATCACAGTTTGGAATCGTTCATAAGAGCAGTTACCAACGACTTCTTCAAACTAGAAGATAAAAAATTCCACCGCAATAACATCACCAAGTTAGAACTGGAAGCCATTAATCGCCTTAAAGGAGAATATTTGTGAAAATTTATATTCTGTTATAGTAAAATATACTTTAAAAAACATATTCCCCCGAAAATAATATGGAAAGCCGTGTTTAATTACTAAATACGCGATATAACAACCATGCCTACTGTTGCCTGTGCGTGTATGCATATTTGCCGTTAGCCTTCGGCAGGTTTAGGCTGTGACGTCAGAGATGCTCTACGGCCCGCTTTGGGTCCTTAGCGCAGTGAAAGGGAAGGCATTAGAGTAGATGAAGAATCGTTGAATACGAAGAATTCGGGTAGTTTCGGACTGGATATGGTATATTGTGCAGCGTTGGTGTGCAGTAATTCATCAAAGTCTGGACAGAAGTTTACATATTTTTAATTTTCAAGTGAAAAGACGGATGCAGCGCGGCGAAAGTTTTGGATAGTGTCAAAGAGGAAAGAAGAACCGAAAACCGTCAGAATCTGTCTCACTATGTTCAGAGCATTTTGATCCGTTATATTAAAACAGTTTTATAAATAAGTGATAGTTAGTCTTAGAGTACTCGTAATTAACAGTCCTTTATAAGGATATAACTTATAACTTATAATGCTTTCTTATGGGATGTGTCATCCTCGGTTACCCAGAGTTTTATATATGCTCCTGCTGAGAGTAACAGAGCATATATAAAACCCTGGGTACCACCAAGAGGGGATGTGTAGGCCTTAAAACTTAGTACACATGCAGTTGTATAATTATTTGTCATTGGCAAATAACTGTATTAGATTAATTTCAATATAATATGGCCAACGTGGCAGCTCAAATGGCATTGTCAGACACACAAACAATATTTCCTGGTTATAAATCATTTGAAAACTATAGTGATATTCAACGCTAAAATGATATCTGTCGCCTATATTACACCCCACCACCCTCACTAACTAAATTCTAAATCTTGCCCCAACTTTTGAACCCTTCCTACGTCTATGTTAGATCCTGTTTTTTTTAAATATATATACTAAAAATGCACTTCCACTGATTGTATATGTTCACAATATCATAACAAATGATTATTGCAAAAATAATAAGTTTCAGTGTTCAATCCTTGTGGGTGCTTGGTTTGTGTACTTGTGATAGGAGAACACGTAACTGTCTAGCAACTCAAGTTCAAATAATTACTGAAAGCCCACGTAGAAAGGGCTCAAAATCAAAGCCTCCTCCTCCCCCCCCCCCCCCCCCCCCCCCCCCCCTCCCCCGATTTTCATTAAAATTAGGGCGACAAAGTCAAACCAATGTTGACAGATTTAAATTAATGTCATTTATTTAGTTTACATCTAATACATATTAATTGACATATTTTAGAAATTCTCTATTGATTATTAAAAGAGTTGAAATCCCATTTTCTAAGGCAGAAATTAAACACGCATGATCGCATAGTAAATTTAATTTTACTAACATGCGTATATTTCTACCATAAGCAACATTGCATATGTGCACTGCAAAGTTCGCCGTATAAACAGGGCTTTAGGTACACTACGTTATTACAGGCTTCTAATATCGCGAGTTCCTTATTATTGCGTTAGTCCGGTTTTCGTGACTACCAAATCCCTCACGTAGCTATGTGTAGATCTTACTGTCTATCTTTCTTGCTTAGGATTGAACAGTGGTTTGTACGTTAGATCTAAATACTAATAATATTTAATATCAATACGTTTTTAAAGCAAACATGATTTGAATAATCGAGAATCAAGATGGTTCATTTTGTCCTGTGCAACTGGTTACTTCAGAGGTACAGTATATATACGAATAAAGCAGTATAATTTGTAGTAACATATTTTAATTAACTACATATAAGTTGTTGACACCCATGTTATCTACATGTAGACCATAACTATTTAATGTACGGCATAATCCCCTTATTGTGAAATTGTAACGTTAGCGTTTGCCAGTCCCTACGTACGAATCTGTATTTCCAACTCTCTCACTGTTTACTTCTGAAAGCTCATCCTTACTTGATTCCTGGTGTTCAACTCAATGTTGATTCACAATAGGTTCATACTGATAAGGACGGATGTTATGTATGTCAGATGGTTGAAAATCAATGCTGCCATCGCTATCCGAGAAAGCCATAACAACACTACGAACGTAGAAAATACACTGTCTCAGCGCGCGGGAGAGCATCTTTGACATCATATCACATGACTGCTGCCAGCCTGATTAACTCTCGGGGATTTCCGGAAAACGACTCGCACCGAAAACGTTTTTCAACGTTTCTACATAAAATGTCGCATTTTAATAATTTTTTTGACACACTTTGTCTTGAACAATAATGTTAAACATGTTAAAACAAAGTTTTTCTCTAATATTCTCCTTTAAAACAATCATGAAATTATCATTTAAAAGGCTGATAAAGGCTCAGCGGTAGTCATTCAAAACACCACTGATTACATTAAGGAAGCTGTCAAAAAACTTTCCAATGAGCACTTTTACTGCAAACTCACAGAAGATCAGACTCAGGAATTCTGTTCAGAAATAACTAAAGAACTCACAAATCTATTTCTCAAAGAAGAAATTAGTCAAAAATGTCTCACCGGCCTTCTTCCGGTAGATCTTCAGCTGGACGTTTCTATCTCCTACCCAAAATACATAAGTGGCTCACACCGGGCAGTGTACCAGGTCGTCCCATCATTAGCGACAATAACACAGCAACTGAAAAAAATCAGTAGTTTTGTGGACAAACACATTAAAAGCTTCGTCAACCAGTACCCTAGCTACATCAGAGACACCACACACTTCATACAGAAGCTGGAGTCTTATCACGTTGAGAACACTTAAGACATCCTGTTAGTCACCCTGGATGTTATTTCTTTATTATCAAATAACCCTAACGGCGAGGGCTTAGGTTCAGTAGCCAAGGCTATTAGAAGATTTAAACCTGATTGGCAAATATCCCCTACTAGCATTCGCAATTTACTGAAACTAGTACTCCATAAAAACAACTTTGTTTTCAATGGAGACAATTACCTCCAAATCGGCGGTACCGCAAAGGGTACCAAACTAGCACCCTCATATGCAAACATCTTCATGGCTGAACTAGAAGAAACTCTTCTAGCAAACACCCTCGATAAACCAGATCTCTATGTCCGGTTTATCGACGACATCTTCCTCATTTGGTCTTTAGGTCAAGCGCGACTTGAGAAATTTATTCAATATCTCCACTAATCCCATCCCACTATCAACTTCACTGCTAAATTCTCGCTTGAACGGGTATCATTCTTGGAAACTTGGGTTTCAAACGAGAACAGAAAAGACACTCTCGAGTTCTCTGCGTACTGCAAACCCACTGACACACATTCCTATCTGCTGTACACGTCTTGTCATCCAAGACATGTCAAAACAAAAGGCCCCTATAGGCAATTTCTACGCCTCAGACGCATTTGCTCTACACAGGCGCAATATGAGATGCATAGCTTGAATCTCATCAACTACTATCTCAAACGGGGATACCCCACAACGATAGTACAGCAGAACAAATTGAAGTCGGATCTGAAGGACAGGAAAGAACTCATGTCCCCCATACAACATGTACAACAACAACACCAGCGGCCTGTACTAGTATGCGATTACAATCCCATGAACATGGAGCTCAACAAAATAATCAGGAACAGATGGCACCTACTTCAAGGTTCCGACCTCTGCAAAGAAAGCTTCCCTTCACCTCACATCGCGGCCTACAGGAGGAACACAACCCTCAGGGATATGCTGGTCAAAGCCAACATAACCTACCCTCCATGACTACCACAAACCAGTGGTAGGGTAGTCACATTCGTTGATTTACCATGTGATAAAGATCAGTGCAAACTTTGCATTGGCATCAACAAAGATAGCCACTTCTCTAGCTCAGCTACCGGCCGTAGGTACTCATGTCGCAAATACAGCTGTAAGTCCCGCAATGTAGTCTACCTACTAACTTGCAAAAAATGCAAGAAGCAATATGTAGGTGAAACCAAAAGGGAGTTCAGAACACGTCTTACTGAACACTTTGCAGACATCACACATAAAAGGGACAAACCCGTTTCCCTTCACTTAAATCTCCCTGACCACTCTAAAGGCGACTTATCTTTTAAGATAATCGCCCAACTCAGAAAAAACCCTGACTCAGAGAGAACCACTCAGGCTGAACGATCACTAGAACTGAGATGGATTTTTGAGCTACTAACGTTCCGACAACCTTGAAAAGTGAACTTATATTTTTCTTTTTCATGTGAAAAAATGGTTTTTCGTATCAGGTGTCTTAGCAATAAGTGTCATTAGATTTCCTAATAACATTACATGTCTGTCTCCTATGGTATCCTCGCTCTGATTAAAAGTGCTCTTTTACAAGTCGATTTACAGAGTTAACCAGCCCACCCCGTGTGAACGTGTACGCCAGAGCAATATTCCCAGAAGGGAAATGTACGCTCCCCAATGCTGGCGGTTACTTTCGTGTTGTCTGTTGTAAGTAGAATTTTATTAAATAACACATGATATATACACTTTTAAGCAGAGATATATCATGCTGTAAATGAGCATTCCAAACATTATAGGTATTGCAACTTTCAATCTTCAATTCATAGCATAGAGTTATCTGCTGAGACATTTAGGACACTGCCGTCAGTGCTACACGTGTGAATTTCGGATTTCGGTCAAAATACTCTGACACCAGCTATCCAAATGTTTTAAAGTTCTAACATACTTTTCTATGACCTGTTATCTGTAATACTGCGAAATATAAAGACTAGACAGTTCACCGTTTAGGAGCATTTCTTGTTTAAAGATTACACGGTCATAAAATCAGTGTACACTTCCAAGACCCAACAACATTTCTTTAGTGTACGCTCTCAATTTATCTTGGCATCCACTCCCAAGAGCGTAGTTAAGTATTGAAAAATTAATGATTTCTTGTTTTCATTTAATAAAGCTCAATTATTTACAGGGTAAAATAATATTTGTCCGTGAGTGAAGTTTATGTGGCTGTCGGGGCAGGTTGGGTCGATTTTAAAATATTCTTTTTTTGCATTTTACGAAATTATGCTAAAATATTTGTAGAAACTTTAAGTTCCGCTTTGTCGTTTGCGATGTAAAGAAAGTATGTAAACCAATGTTTAATTATATTCTGTCAATGTACTTACATTACAAGAAAAATAAGTTTTATTGACCTAACCTGCCCCGGTTTCCCCTTAGTTTCATACATATATATTAGGCCCCTTAAATTCAATAGGAGGACTTGAAGCCGATAAAAAAAGTGCATGAAGTTAAATGTCCCCTCGAATTTCAAAAAAATACCCCGATAGAACTGTCCCTTTGATTAAACAGATATTGCTGCATACAGAATATCGCCCAAGTGTCTTCAGATATATATATCAACACGAGTTGACAGGTCCATATAGTTCTGGTCTCATGGTAACCTCTGAAATATACGGGGAAAAAATCAACAAGCATGTTTTCTTTTGAGATAATTTAATTTTACAAACTCAAAAACAAATACTTTTAAAAAGCATTTGTCCTTTTAGGATATAAACAAACATGTCAAGAGACTTGCCACCTTTCGTGACAAAACACTGAACATAAATAAACAGAAAATGTCAGATCACGATTCCTACAGCCAGGTTCAGGATTGTAGATTGTTCACCATTTTGTGAATGAAATAAAACGGGTAAAATTAAACAAAAAGCGACTGAAACGAACAGACTGTTTAGCGCAGTTGGTACACTTGAATGGTTTCATCTGTGCATGTGTGTTCATGTAACCATGGTAGTCACTCTTGCTCATGCTCATAGCTGACAAGCATATAAGCATAGGTTGCACCCTTCCCGTGCTTCTCTCGCATGTGAGATCTTATATAAAGGATAGATGCAATGACATATGGTCAAATTGTGGATTCATTAAAATGTGATGTCAATTTGACAATTGCTCGATTTTAAATTTCTGAAATTGGTCCATAAATTACTTATATACAGCTTTTAATAAAACGGCCTAATTTAGCCCCTGCGACAAGAATGAAAGTCTGCGGGGGTGTGGCCCCTTAAGGGATGATTTTCGTGACGTCACGTGAGTAATCTAATTATCGGCGATAGTCATAATTCAACGTAATTTCGCAACATTTTGATTGTTAATGTCACAAAGAAATATTCAATAAAACAACTTAAATTTCCCATATTACGATTGTTTAGATATCCAACTAGGTAATTCCGCAGATGACACTTACACATCTATTAAATTAACATGTCTTTTTGGCGGTGTAATTCACCTCATTAATTCATTTAGCGGCAGTGATAATCATCATTAATTAATTAACGCGGCTTGGCGTAGTAGCTGTCTAGCCGGCCCAGTCTGTCGCTTATCACATTCACGCCTCAGTGAGCATTTTCAAAATTAATCGTCTTAATTATCAATTGCAGGTGTATATATTGTTTCGATTTTATGCTCAATTGATTCCAATATACAATATTCGTAGAGGTAATCATCTGTCATTCTTGAGAAAAATGCATTTCATGAGATCTTTAATTGGAGACAGCACTGTAGGTACGAGCACAATTGCCGCATAATGTGCGGCTTCTCTTGACCTTAAGAGGCGTTAACGATGTTAACGAAGGTTCAGCTTTATTGGTTATTTCTTCAATGTGGTCGAAGCTGTCATCAGCAAGTGTCAAACCTCTTGCTTCTAAAGCGTCCTGCTAAAATATTAGAAGAAACGGCAATTACGAAAGATATCAATATGCAACACTCAAAGAATGTGAATGACGGATACAGACAGTTATTTTTAACAAAAACATGACACGCATATATGGGTTATGAATGCTTAATTGGTAGAAAAGTTCTCAGATTAACTACTTGGAAGCGTACAAAAAATTGCTATGACGTGAGCTGAGAGCGGACACTTGCATGAATTGGGAGCGGACACCACACGACCACGTGGCTGGATGAAAATCTGTAATTTTCTTCACAGTCTAGAAACGCAATGACTTCAAATTTGACAGATACTCCCATCAATACCTTTAACACTTGCTGTTGCAGTATGGATGTATGGGTTTATGGGGTGAATGGATGTATGGATGTATGAATGTGTATGGGTGTATCGGTATATGGGTTTATGGGATGTATGGGTGTATGGATGTATGGGTGTATGGAGTGTATGGGTGTATGGATGTATGGGTATATGGAGTGTATGGGTGTATGGATGTATGGATGTATGAATGTATGGGTGTATCGGTATATGGGTTTATGGGGTTATGGGGTGTGTGGATGTATGGGGATAACATTGACCTAGAGTCATCCTGCAAAATGCCGGTTACATTGAACACTGTGTTACAAACTAGGCCTGGTAACTGTACTTCTGCTGGCCACATGATGTTACACCAAAGTTGTTTATGACGTCACAGTGACGAACTGATGTAAAGTACAGCAGTGTAAGTTTTCTTTGGGGTTGATGAACCTTGATCTTCCGATTCCTGACCTGTCATCGGTCTCGCCTGTTTGTATCCTTTGTTGCCAAAGCCTTGTTACTGTGGCAGTCGAAGATGCAAGCAACCTGGGCACGTCATGCTCCCAACTGCAGGGTACACATTTCCCTCTCTTGCTTAGGTGCATGCAATTGGTATGCAAAATTCGTTGTCTTCACGACAATGCTGCTTTACATGCTGATTGGTGGTTTTCTAGTCCTTATATAGTTGCATTACATTTTTTATGAAAAGTTCCTCAAAGTCAATATTTAGGAAGATGCATGATGTTTTACTGGTTACATGTAAAGTTGTGTTCAAGTGATGTTGTTGAATTATGAAACTCTCAATGGAAACAATAATTTACATTTTGGGAAAACAATTATTATTTTGGTACATGTAAAGTTCCCTTTGCCCTTGAGTGTATACACTACCGGGCAGAAGAAACGCCTACGAGTTGTCTTAAGATAAAAAATTGAATTTTTTATAAGAAATAATTTATGATGGAATTTTCGCTTTACTGTAACATTTATGAATGTTCTTTTTACTTTAAATTGCAAAGAAATCGTGATTCGGGTCAGTGATTTTCAAGAAAATTGATTTTAAGGAAAAGAACGTTCTGAACATGAAAAGCAATTTGCACGTGCAGTATTTTGGTTTAAGAAGACAGTGTGCTTTCATATTCGGTCATTCTGATTGCAAATCTAACAAGAATAATGCCAAGATTAACGGAGGTAGAGAGAGAAAAAGCTATTGGGATGATACAGCAAGGTGCGACTCAAGATGAAGTTGCGAGAGCCTTCCGTTGTCACAAATCTATGATAACGAGACTAGTGAGACGACTTCGTGACACAGGGGGGACAGCAGACAGGCCAAGAAGTGGACGTCCACCCGTAACTACGGCCAACGAAGACCGCTACGTCTGGTTGATCCATCTTCGAAATCGGTTTCTCACAGTGACTGAATCTGCAGCAACATCACTCCATCACGCTGTCAGCAGACGCACATTATCACGAGGCATTTGGAGGTGGTGGAGTGATGGTTTGGAGAGGTATCTGCGGAGGCAGGAAGACAGATCTAGTTATTGTAAATGGTAACTTGAATGCCCAGGGATACATTCAACAAATTTTACAGCCCATTGTCATTCCATTCTTCCAACAGATTCCCAGGACGCTGTTGCAACAGGACAATGCACGGATCCACACTGCCCGTCAGACGACCAACTTCTTGCAAGGGCAAAATGTTAATCCCATACCATGGCCAGCACTGTCACCTGACCTTAATCCCATTGAGCACCTCTGGGATCACTTGGATAGGAAAATTCGAAAACGACCAGCGCCAACTATGAACAGAAATGAACTTATTCAAGCCCTCCAAGAAGAATGGAGACGCATCCCTCCTGTTAGCATCAGACGTCTAACCATGTCAATGCGTCGACGAGTGCGTGCATGTATTGCTGCCCGTGGTGGTCACACCAAATATTGAACAGTCATATTGCTGTAAAATTGTTTAACATGTCATTTCTTGGATTAAACACTGATCGAAAACTGGACAGTCTACCGTGTCTAATTTAAGTTCTCACCATTGCGCTGAAACGACATCTCAACTCTTGGAAGTCAGGAATATTGCAGATAAATGATGTAACTTCATTATGCTATAATAGGGTTATCATGTTGCTTAAAGTATTTACCGAATCTTACAAAATATCTTGTAGGCGTTTCTTCTGCCCGGTAGTGTAGATATATTCAAATAGTTATTCAAGATATAAAACAATATTCAGAACTGTCGCATTTAGATTATATATATGTTTACTATATAACTTATATGTTAAGCATGTTATTTTATAAGACATTAGAATTCTTTTGGACGAAATTACAAGATAGTTGGACGAAATAGCCCATCTGACACTATTTAGTTTTGTTCATAAGAGTGAATATTAATTACAATAGAAACCAATCATATGTCTCATAGCAAATAGGTTTCCCCATTGGTTACTTTTTGACCTAAAATGCCAACTCGCAAGTGATGATGTTCATATAAGTGGCGAAATCCCAATCTAGCGACGGATTCAACGTGACCCCCTTTTAGCCTAAATCACATTCCAACCGTGGCACATGTTGATGGCTTTCTAATGTCGGATTCAGAAGGGGTGTTCAGCGGGTTCGAACGAAGACCAGAGTTGTAGATAGTTTTATGAACAAAGATGTAAGCTGTCTGAATTTCGTATCATGAGTTTGTTATAAAACAAAGTATTTTGAAAATATAGACGCTGACGGATCTGCTTACTAAAGTACACAAAGATAGAAAGTACACAAGAAACCATTGAAGAGCGATCGAGTATCTTAGTGTTCAAATACAACGTTATATCTACTTATATCGAAAACCTACTTATATCATTTATCAATCACTGAAGAAATCGTTTTTCTACAGCATGACATATGATATGAGTTTTCATATCACGACAATCTGATGAAGTCGGAACTATCTGGGTCACATGCACACTACGTCATCAACAGTCGTTATAGTTAAAATCCAGGCAAACAGTGTGGCGCCCGGTTTATTTGGCAAATAACATCGATATAGTATATAAAATAATAATTTTGATGAAGAAATAATTAAATTTTATCTCCCTTCATCAATGATGTGTATTAAATAGTTCTAGGTATGAAACAAAAGTTGAATTCACTAACCATTGACACCACATGTTGTTCACAAGTAAGATATTTTCTTTTTAAATTATAAAAATGTAATTCTTCAAAAAACAACAAAGAGGGCGTAGTCAGAAGAAATATTCTGTGCTGAATTTTTTTAAATTTCAAGTGAGACAAATTGACATTCTGTAAGGGATGAGAGTTGTTGCTTGTACACATGTTTTGAAATAAAATGAAATTACTAGGGATATTTTTTTTTAATTTCGATAAAATCGTAATTTGACAATAAAATAAGTCTCATTTCTTTAACATTTTACATCTTTAAGTGTTACAGAATGTAAGTAAAATATATCGTAAATAATATTTTGATACATGATTTTCGAGCAACATTAAACATTATAGTCTACACCCTCCATTTAACAGGAGAAATCTCAATTCATGAAACGCTATTTTCATTATTATTTTTTTTACTGTAAATTCAAAATATTTATTTTGAATTTTAAAATATGAAACGTATTCTATGGATACCTATTTTATGAAAAACATTATTTGATGGTATTCAAATGAGGACAGCAAGTTATTATAATTATCTAGGCATCGTTTTTTCAACTATATTGTCTTGGAGTGTTTGTACCAAGACACTTGTTGCCAAGGCAAGTAAAACTTTGTTCGCTTTAAGGCAATTACAGTTTAAATTCAAACATATTCCCCTTCATGTATTATTCAAACTTTATTATTGTAATATAAAGCTAAACATATTGTTGTATGGGGCGGAGATATGGGGATATACAGAAAGAAATGTTGTAGATAAATTTCGTAATAATTTTTGTAAATTTGTTTTAGGTGTTGGTAAACACGTGTCAAGTAATGCAGCTTTAGCTGAATGTGGAAGATATAGTATTAAAGTTGATTATTATTATAAATGTATCACATTTTGGTGCACATTGTTGAGAATGCCTAATTGATCGTTATCCTTAGCAAAGTTACAATTATATGTATAGATTAGATGCTCTTGGTAGAATTACGTGGGCTAAACAAAAACGAAATCTTTTAATCAGCATGGGTATAGTTATGTTTGGCTTGTCCAAGACATTGATAATCTATCTTTGTTTTTAGCATCTTTTAAGCAGAGATTGATTGATTGTTCAAAACAAAATATTAACAGTAACATATTAAACTCATCGAAACTTGTACAATTTAAGAGTATCATATCAAACTTCCATGTAGATAATCACATTCTGAAAATTAAGCTTAAAGATTTGAGGAAATATGTATGTCTATTAAAGTTTAATGCATTACCATTAAGATGATATATGTGGAAGGAAGCAAGTAGCACTGATTTTATTTGTAGAATGTTTTGTAGTACTTTTTGAATGTTGAAACAATTAGACAGCAATATTTACCTTCATGGAATGAATTGTAAAGCAGTTGCAAACTGATTTAGCTACTAATATCTGATGATGTGTTAGTTTTAATGAAGTGTGCTAAATCTATCAAATCAGCTCTTAAATGTCGTTCACCTGTAAACTCAGTCATGTCTGTACTTATTGCCATTGAAACAGTATAAACTATATTGTAATTGTACATGGGCCGAAGGCCTATAACACTGAAATAAACTTCTGTTCTTTATTAAAACTTGAATTTATAAAAAAATAACTTTTCTTATACTCTTCTTTTTATTCAAAATTTAACTTCAAAATTATAAGGATAATGTCCAAAATAGGCCTTCGGAGATTTATTCCCCACGAATCATCCCACTTGCCGAGGTCATGACCTCTTAGCATCGGTATTTGGCAAGGCGTAGGACCAAACGGGAACTTCTGATAGTCATTATTTTTATTTTTGGGTCTTATACTTGTCACGGTCTTTATAGCATTATAGCAAAGGCATGCACATTAGATTGCAAGATAATTATCGAGATATTGATGCCCTTTATGCCAAATTATGTTGGCAAAAAAGAAATGAAGACTGACATTTGGTAAACATGAAGTCTGACGTCACGGGTTTATGCGTAGCGACCGCATAAACCCGGATATGAAAGGTGCGTGAAAATTGATGTGACTGCACTGTTTCACAGATGGAAAGATACAAAAGTTAGAGCAGTTACACCGATTCAGATGTAAACAATTTGACCATGGAGACAACTGACTTGAGATATGCTACCTAGAGTGACATAATAAATAAATACCATTTAGATAGTGAACAAATATACCATTGTTACATTTGTGATAACACCTTTTTCAATAGTACAAATTATTGCACTTGTGGAATTCGAACCCACACCCTCAGAGTAAGACAACTATCGCCAACACTGATCGTACCAACAGCTTACCACACGACCACATGGCTTCGACAAAAACCGAGGTTCACAATCGATAGTTATGCTAATTTTACATTCAGTACCCCTCTGATAGACGTACATTGGCGTAGTTCCCAAGGCTGAATACATTAGAAATGTAACAATGTTATATTTGTTCACTATCTAAATGGTATATATTTCTAATGCATTCACCCTTGGGAGCTGCGCCAATCGAGCTGTGAGGTTATCGAGTCACTGCCAAGGAACAGAAACTTCCACTTACATACAAATTACACTTACATCACTTCTCACATTTGTCAAATCATCTAAAAATGAGGATCCCTTTAGGACATTGTTTTACAATCCATTAAGATACATTTGAAGCTAATGTTATTTTCTCATTAACTTTATTTTTGTTTATGTGTTATGTTTTCATCAGTGCTGGGCTGTAAAATTATCATACCAGAGTAATTAAAAGACATAAAGGTTTATCTTGATTTCGTCACAGTTTTGAAATGTGAACACCTATAAGACAATACCTAGCTTTCAGTGGTAAAGTGTAACTTTCAATACTGCACTCAGCGCAAATAAATTGATTACTAATTAAAGAGGTCTTAACAAAGTTATTTATTCACAGGTTTGAAAGAATTGACAACGCTTCACAATGAAAAAATCCTTATTATGAAAGAAGGATAAATGGTACCGACCGTTTGTGTTATCTTCTAATAAACCCAATTCTCAAAAGGTACGTGTGAAAGTGCTTAAAAATTACCATTTTATTCTAGAAAATACACCAAAACGTTGTTATACTTGGTTTTGACTGTTGCTGCGACTTAGGAGAAAAGATCAAAAGATTAAATTGCCTCCTGATTTACTGTGAATATTGATTACAGTCGACACAATGTCAAATAGGTTATCTTTAGAACTACAATAACTTATTCAAATTATTTCCTAGAAATAATTTTGTCATAAGAAAGTATCTTTATCATCCACAGTAGCAACAATTTGTTGTTCTGGGGGCGACTAAGGGAGAATGACTCTTCAGTTGTTCCTAGTTTCAATCATTCGACTTCTTTTCCTGGCCTCTTTGTGTGTTTACCATCACGCGAGACAACCCTTTGATCCCAAAATGTGCGATGAACTTTGTGAGAAGCAGGCAGATTGCTGTTCCTACAGCTTTCATCATGTTTATCTGAACTGCGAGTTGATGCCATCAAGAAACTATAATGACAGTAGCATTGTTTCAATGAAGAAAGTAAGTCCGTTATTGATCCTTATAACCTTAAAAATTTCGTCGCAACAATAACTTTATAAATACATAAACACACTTTAAAACCAGACAGCATACACGATGTAAATAAAAAATGTTCATCACTTTCAAGTTCAGTCATGTTTCAAGTACATTCCTTGCAAAATGTCATAACGATATATTTTTTCCTAGAGAAATTCAACAAAGTGTTTGGACATGTCAAAGGTTCCTAATTCAAGAACATCCAAACTATCACGTAAGTATTGGAATTGTATGATGAAATAGCGTTTAGAGATATATATGCTGATCAAGAGGATTTTGTTTTCACTGTAATATCCCTTCTTTCATTGAGTGACGGATAAAGCCGATATTTGCACGAGTGGCGCAGCCACGAGTGTAAATATAGGCTAAGCCTTTATACCTTTCAAAGAGCTCTGTCAACGCCATACCATTGTTTCGCTGTCGCCTAGCGACGGCGATGCCGTTGCATTGATTGTAGAAGTGACGTCATGTCAATGAATCTTGACGTCATCCCCTCTATGATATGTTCACTGTGTTGAGAAACTGATATCGAACTGCAGTGGTGATTTCTCTAACTGTTAAAACCCAGACAATCAATGCCAAGCATATAAACAAATTATAATTGAAATCTGAAGAAGGTCTCATCCTTATGAAGTCCACAAGCGTAATACCACCAAATAGTATTTTGCAACCTAAAATTTCATAATTCATGCAATGCTAATCCAATGATTAAAACTATACAGCAAATTACTTAAAAATGCCAAATACCATTTTTCAACAGATGGAGCAGATAACGAATTGCATGGCAGTAGAGCAAAGAAGAAGTTCCTGGATATTCGACCTCAGTTGATGGTCATCCCTGAGCTTAAAAAACAAAATGTTATCTTACTTGATCTTCACAAAATGATTAAAATAGAAAGTAAAATGGATTTCGCCGCTGGCATTGCAGCAATTGCATATATGGCCTCTGTTCAAAGACTTATAATTTCAAAGTATTATCCTTCACCATTTATATTGTCTCATGATCTTAAGCTTCAGTCAAGTGATGTCATCATTCAAGATTTCTCTCCAAAGCATATTGCAACAGATGGAGAACGCAAATTTATATTTTTCATTCATAAAGCGAAATCAAAGTCTAGCCCTATGCAATTGTATAAGATAAAACTTGATTTGAAACAATCATCAGTAATCAAGAAATTTAAGGGCTTTCCTTCATCTTACATTGTGGCGAATCCATCAAATCAAACACTGTTCTGCGCCATACCACGCTTTATGATCGAAATGAGCTACAACGGAGAAACAAGCAGGAGGTGGAAAACATCTCATATACATCTTGGAATGTGTTTGGATGACAGAGGACAAACTCTGTATTACATCTATCATAAGTCCATAAAGGAAGTCCCTCTAGGAACATCCAAGAAGACAGAAAAGATAATTGATTTACGTAAGCAAATCAAACAGTTGGTTTACTACAACAATACACTTTTCGTTATGTCCCGGTTCAATCGAGTTGTTGTTGTAAGTGTATCCTCAGGAGCTGTTATTGATGAAGTGGATCTGAGACTGAGAAGAAAGGCAAAGCCTCCCATGTGTATTATACCATAACATATACATGGCATATCTACTATCGGGTAAGAGAAAATTCACACCTCAATGGTTTTATCATGTGTATCTATGATTTTCAGTTACACATATCTTAAATTTTTGGACGTCGTACTCTAAAAATGAATAGTACAATAAGGCATCATTCAAAGAATACTTCTACGTGGTTTTTGAAATACAAACTTGAAATTTTAAATCTAAAACTTCTGCTATAATTGATTTGAATAACACACAACGGTTCATTGACATATTAGACATGATTATATGTGAACATCTTTAATGTGCCTCATTCTGCCCACAATATTACAACATGGTCATTTTGCTGTAAATTTCATTTCTTACCCCTGTCTAAATTAAGATGTTTCAACTGAAAATTAAACAGTGACCAATTAATTCATTCAAACTACTGCAGAAAAGTATCATCGTGCCATTATCAAATGCATCTCATTTCTTTCAAATTATTGAACCAATCAAAACAAACCAGGTGATTACTTTCTTTTGCCCGTTAGTTTATGTGTAGTAGTAATACACGTCCTGGGATAAACAGCTGTGCTGTTCATATTGCAGCATGGAATATATGTTCGAATACAAGTGTAAGATGTAAGAGAGAAAATAAACATTATTTTGAAAAGTTGATTTATGATATTATTTTCATTTCGTAAATGAGCCTTCAACTAAAGGGGACACGTTTAACTCTATCAGGCCTATAAGGCGAGACTGGGTTATGGCATGGGCTGACATCAGTCTGTCATCAGTTCTTTTTCCACATTTGACATTTTCATCTTCTCCGCCATAACCACTGCGACCAACACTTAAAATTCCTATCAACGTCTGTTACTAGAAAGAATGAAACAGTAAATATGAATGAACGTGTAGGAGATAGAATGGCTGAAACAGTGAGTCCGAATGTACGTATCCGGGATAGAATGAACGAAACAATGAATCAGAATACACGTGTCGTGATGTAATGAATGTAGAAGGGGTATGACAGAATGCACATATTGGGAATGGAATGGAGGAAGGAGTGAAACAGTGGTAGATCTTCTGGTTCCAGCAACACAGGTTTGTGTTGGTCATCATTGACCCTGATATGATTCAGACTCTGCTGTCCCTGACATCTGAAGATCGTGTCGATATTGTTGGAGGATATCTTTAGTGTTGTGAACGTGCTAGTATCTGTAAGTCTGCAACGCATTGCAATAAGAGTCATCAGAAGATGACATATCCATCCGGTTCCATAAAATGTGTAAAACACATCTTTGACAGATACTTGTGTATCTACTACCGTACTTCAGTTAGTGGGTATTACAGATGCTGAGTTTCAGGTATGTTAAGGGTTTTAGACTTCTGCTCCAGAACCAGTCAAAATCTACAACAACCAACATCTCTCTCATGTTTCTATGGAAACAAAAAAAAAAAAATTTCAGAAAAAATCTGAAAATATCAAAATGCACCACTTCAGTTAGTGGGTAATACACATGCAAAGTTTCAGGAAGTTATGATGAACGGTTTTGTAGCTGTGCTCCGGAAACGAACCTGTCTCTGACAAAGTCCAATTTCAACAAGTTTCTATGGAAAGGAAAAACTTTTTTTTTCAGAAATCTGAAAATATCAAAAGGCACCACTTCAGTTGGTGGGTAATACACATGGAACGTTCCAGAAATATATCAAGAACGAATATCGAGTTCTGCTCCGAAAACGAAATGATTACGGACGAAGGGACAGACGGACCGACAGACGGACGGACGGACGGACGAACGGACGGACGGACAGACGGACAGACGGCCGGGGTGATGACTATATCCCACGGTATGTAAATACCTGTGGGATAAAAAGGGACATCGTAAAATTGACAACTGAACATGAAATGAAACAAGAAGAATGTACATGTAAGGAAATGAGGGACAGTATGAAAGCAAAGGGAAAGTATTAGAACGAAGGACAAGTATAAGCGAATATGAGTAATTGCAAATAAGATATATTGATGTGTGTTTTATGTGTTTCAAAGTGTTTTCACACATTCCGTGTTTGAAAATGATGTGAAAATTGAGGGACCAATCTCTATAAGCTACTTATGCCTTTTAATAGTTGCTATTGATCCTGGTACATTCTTAGTGTTTGATCCAAGGTGATCAAACTTGGAAGGACCTTACTGTGTGAAACATTTGTCAAATTAAATTAATTTAATTTCCGCTGTTATCCTTTAATTTTAATTTTAAAATTTTTCTTTTAACAAATACATAATCGAAAGCATTTAGCAAATTATCCATATTTTAAATACACACAATATTAAGACATATTAACCTCATTAATTTAAAAGATTTCAATTTGAATAGTTAGGACTGTTGTTAACCAACGGAATAGAAATATTCATATAGTTATTTCAGAAAAGAAATAATGTTTAGATCTTTCGAAAGCAGTTGACGAAATTACAAAACACCTTCCGAAATAAGAATTCTTGTGGATGAAATAACAAGATAAGTGAGTGAAATAATACGTACCCTTTGCGTTTATGCTATTTGCTCATAAGAGTTACTTTAGAATAGCAAACAATCATATCTCTTATCACAAAGAGGTTTTACCACGGGTTGACAAATAAGCCAAATTCTATCTGAAATAATATTTCTTTATTTATTAGTTTAATCTGTAATATTTCTGGATCATTCGGTTGATCTTCAATGACAGATCCATTGTAATAGTTACTTCATATGGTCATAGAATCACAACATCTTCACAGCATGACGGCCATAATAGAAATATTCCCGACTCTGTTCGCTCGGCTCTTAGCATAACAGCTCATATTTTCTGTGCTAAGATTTGAGCATACTACATTCAATTTGAATAGCCAATCAGAAAACAGCTAGCTAAAAATTAACTTCCGATTTCAACAAAAAGGAAAGGGGTTGTTATCTGTTGCGTTTGCAGCCCTACATTATCACCTACTAAATGAAGACAGATTTCTTCTAAATCTTATCATGTATTTGATATGAATAGGCATGTAATTGGTGAAATTAGAATCAATTTGTAAATGTGACAACATCATCGCTACTCTACAGTCCTGCAGTACTAAAGTACTGAAGTACTGAATGTTAACGGCGATTTCATTGGCTGTATGTAAGAAGCTGGTAAGGGGCATAACTCTTGATCACAATAGATGCCACTGCTTGGTTTCAAGCTGATGGGGGCAAGGTAAAAAACGGATTTAAAAGATGGGGGTCAAGACGTGACATGACGTCATATTCATGTATGCAGCTGTTTTAAATGTGTGTATCATGCCCTAAAAACCTTTTTAATAGTATTTCTCAAGGCATGTAATGAAGTTAATATTCTAATGAATTTTAGCAAATTTTGATATATGAAGGCTCTTACGTTGAATCACCTCCCATACAGTGAAATTGACATGCATTATCGTTTATTAAGGTTAAGTCAAATATAAACAATATTTTCTAAATAATCATGAGAACCTCTTTCAGCATGTTTCATTCTAAACTTTCAATCATTCATATCGTATTAAATATGATATAATGGGAGTTACAAAGTAATGGTTATAAAATAACGAAAGTCGATACAAAGCTGTACTGCCGACATTGCATCACAATTCAACCAAATTTTAACATTGGAAAAGTGACGTACAAAATTGGTTGCAGAACGTCTCGAACTGAAAGCAAATTTGTGACATAAAAATTCCTGCTGTGATAACGTTCATGTTTACATAGAGTTCATTTGGAATTTTACAACAAGTTAAGTATCCTAAAAACTTCTCTTTTCGAGAATAAACTACTTACTTTATGAATAAGATCTTAACAAAAGGATATATTTAGTTAGAATTTTTTCCCAGCAGGATAAATTAAATTGAACGTGTTCTTATTTCAATTCCAATTAAACCAATGTATTTTAACAAATGTGTATATGACCTTAATACTGTAAATATTGAAATTATATCATTTGATTTGATAGCAAACACTACATGTTTAAAAATTAATATTTTGAATCGTGAGTTTTGGCCTGGGAAAAGATCCAAAGATTACACTGTCTCGTGATTTACAGTGGACATTGATTTTTTTCAACAAAATGTCCAACGATTTTTATTTTTCCAAAGAGAATTGCTATAAATAATAATCTTACAGAGTTCAAATAGAACTAGAAATATGCTTAGTTTAAAAACAAAGATTTGTCATTTCTAGGTATCTATGCCACCCTCTGTAACGACAAATTTTCCTGCTGACTTTCTGACTCATCATGCATCATCAGTTGTTTTTCACATTTATAACTGGACTCATCTCATTATCATCTGGTCTTTACCATCGTAGGAGACAACCCTTTGGTCCTAAAATGGGTGATGACCTTCAGTATTAATGGATGAACCTTTAATGAAGGCAAATATTCGATGTTTAATACACTTGCTGATTGTCAACTTTGTTTCATACACCATTTATTAACAGATAAAAACGAAAGAAATAAGAGGGACTTGTCAGTGGGACAACGTGTAATACTCTTTGCACCATCTAAGAGGATTATCCTTCTAGAACTACAGAAACTGACTAAACTGAAAGTGACATTAAGTTCAAATTTCAAGTCGCATCCGCAACGTATGTGTCTTCAATGGACAGCATAGTTCTTTCGAAGTATGCTCCCTCAATGATTATTTCTGTCGATCTCAAAAGTAAGTCTTTTAACAAATTCTTGAAAGGATATACTCCCCGATTTCTGGATGTAGATGGAGAACAGAATTTAGTCTTCTTGATTTGATTTGATAGCAAACACTACATGTTTAAAAATTAATATTTTGAATCGTGAGTTTTGGCCTGGGAAAAGATCCAAAGATTACACTGCCTCGTGATTTACAGTGGACATTGATTATTTTCAACAAAATGTCCAACGTTTTTTATTTTTCCAAAGAGAATTGCTATAAATCATAATCTTACAGAGTTAAAATAGAACTAGAAATATGTTTAGTTTAAAAACAAAGATTTGTCATTTCTAGGTATCTCTACCATCCTCTGTAACGACAAATTATCCTGCTGACTTTGTGACTCATCATGCATCATCAGTTGTTTTTCACATTTATCACTGGACTCATCTCATTATCATCTGGTCTTTACCATCGTAGGAGACAACCCTTTGGTCCTAAAATGTGTGATGACCTTTGTGTCAGGCAGACAGATTGTTGTTTCTACAGCTTCAACCAACCTTATCTGACATGCAGTTTGATGCCAGCAAGAACCAATACAGAAAGTAATGTATTTTCAGTGAAAAAAGTAAGCAAGGTATTCAGCTTTTTAAAAAAACTTAGTCGTGAAAATTACTTAATACATATAGACTGCAGAACACCAGACAAACATAATACTAAACCATATTACAATTCTGTCAAGTTCAATAATCCCATGTTATCATTAGCAGCCTCGACTTAGTCGGGGCTGCTATCAGTTTTTGCACAGTTTCCATCGTCGCCACCGCTGCGTTTTGTATTGGCTATAACTTTTTTCCTAAAGGTTTTGAGAACTCATATACATAACTTCTTACTTATACCCCTGGGGAATTATTTTGACATGTTCACATTCAAGGTCAAGGGTCAAGGTCAGGAGTTCTGAAATCGCTTAAAGAAATCCTTGTAAACACGATAACTTAAAACAGATTTGTGCTATCAGGCTCTTATTTGGTGTATGTCAACCATGGAGAAAGGCCAAGATTTGAAAAGGTTTTCGCTAACAACTGTCAAAGGTCAAGTTCATAGCGAGGTCACGACTTAAACATGCTTTTGCGGAAATGTCCTATTTCAACTATTAACACTTTGAATCATTACATGATTGTGATACACAATGAAAAGTGATCACTGATTGTGTGAGCTTGAATTTTAAGGGACAAGGTCACGAGATAGGGTCAAGGTCACCAGTTCTGAAATCACTAAATAACTTTTTTCCAAGAAGGTATCAACACCTCATATACATAGCTTCTTTCTTATACACCTGGGGAATTATTTTGACATGCTTACCTTCAAGGTCAAAGGTCAAGGTCATTAGTTCTGAAATCACTACAAAAATCCTTGTGAAAACGATAACTTCAAACAAATGTTGTGCTGTCGCTCTTATTTGGTATATATCAAATATGGAGAAAGACCAAGATTTGAATACGTTTTCGCTAAAATCTGTCAAAGGTCAAGGTCACAGCGAGGTCACAACTTAAGCATGTTTTTGTGAATGTGCCTTATGTTAACTATGAACACTTTGAGTCATTGCATGATTGTTATACACAATGAAAAATAATCATTGATTGTGTGACCTTAAAGGTCAAAGGTCAAGGTCATGAGATATTGGTTAAGGCCATGTTAATCCTTTGATCCAATTTTGAAATCAGAAATAGGTTTTAAGAAAAAACTTGTGAAAAGTGACCCCAGTGATGATTCAACTTGTTAGAATAACTTGAATTATTTAAAAAAATGTTATTTGAAAAATTCCCATTTTAGTTATGCTGACGAGAAGGCGGGGCTGCTCTGCTTTTGCAATGTCCCGCAAACGCTCATCTAGTTTCAACATGTATTCCTGCAAACCATTTATTTGATGAAAGTTGTTTACTTTTAGGGAAATACCACAAAATGTTTGAAAATAAAGATTCCTAATTCAAGGAAGTCAAGTGGACCATGTGAGTATTGATAATATCATTTTTCCCACATTAGGGGCTTTATACATAAAAAAATCGTTTTGTATAAATCTATTTTAAAGGTACATCCATTGTGTTGATGGGAGTCACATATTCCAAACGTTATAAATGGTGTTACCTTATCGAGAAGTATTGACTGTTACCGAAAACTACCATTAAGATGATAATCGACTTAGTATATAGACGATATGAAGGTAAAAGTAGTGACTTCTGATCGATAACCGGACAATGCATCGTGAATGACGCACGCCAATGAGTCAAACGTAATTTTGGAAATTTTATTTAAAACAGCCAAAATAACAAATTTGGGTTGATAATGACAAATATATACTGTGCACGTAAATTGGACCTGCAGTTTCGGTTTCTTCACATGCATAATGATGTTACTCGATTTTAATTATTGGAAACTAGTAATTATGATATATTTGACGATTGGGGATAAATATGCAAGCTGAGTGAATTTGTTTGTATTGTAAACAACACATATGGTGAGTTGGACTGTATTAAAGCCAAATAATTGTTTATAATGGATGCACCTTTAATGAAGGCAAATATTCGATGTTTAATACACTTGCTGATTGTCAAATTTGTTTCATACACCATTTATTAACAGATAAAAACGAAGGAAGAAAGTGGGACTTGTCAGTGAGACAACGTGTAATACTCTTTGCACCATCTAAGAGGATTATCCTTCTAGAACTACAGAAACTGACTAAACTGAAAAGTGACATTAATTTCAAATTTCAAGTCGCTTCCGCAACGTATGTGTCTTCAATGGACAGCATAGTTCTTTCGAAGTATGCTCCCTCAATGATTCTATCTGTCGATCTCAAAAGTAAGTCTTTTAACACAATCCTGAAAGGATATACTCCCCGATTTCTGGATGTAGATGGAGAACAGAATTTAGTCTTCTTCATCTTTGCCAAGAGGTTATCCAGATTGTCCTCAACAAAGTTATATAAGGTACAGATTGGCATAAACAAGACTTCGATGATCAAAACCTATAAGCAAAGGCCTTCACAGGTTTTGGTCAATCCATCAACACACACTGTGTTCTCCGCCTTTGAAGATTTCATTCTTGAAATTGAATATGATGGAACGACAGCAAGAAGAATTGCAACAAATCACCGAACTCGGAGAATGTGTTTAGATGACAAAGAACAGACATTGTATTACATCTACAGTAAGTACATAATGGGGATAAATTTGAATCAAGTAAATAACACTGAAAAGATAAGAAAAACACCTACGAAAAACAAAGGACTATTTTACTACAACTCTACATTATTTGTTTTATCTATTTTCAACCATATAACTGCTGTTAATATAAACGCAAGGGTTGATATCGCCTACAGAGATCTTAGGATCGTATCAACGGCAAAACTTCCAATGTTTGCGTTACCCTAAAATAAGATCGAAGGTAGTACAAATACCTTTCGACTTGTTTACAAGTCTTTTCCACAGTGTGGAGCATTTTCAACTCTACCATTATCATTTAAAAATGTATTCCTGCAAATCCAGACGCAAGTATATATTCACCTATTAATCATGCTGTAATATTTGCCAGGGTAAATTCATCTATAAACCTTGTGCACGAAGTCACGTGATCTGACGTCACGGCTTGTTTATCCGCCATATTGGTGATCAAGCGTCAGTGGTAAGTCTCACTCGGCAATAGTGCCGTGTTTCATGACATGTAATGTCACTTTATTTTTAATCTAACCAAAGAAAATGAAGTTTTATTTTTCTATCAATTTCCCGCTAATCAGGATAGATAATGTAGATAACTATTTTCAGTGCGATAAAGAGAGAAGATGGGCTTCTTAGTGAGCATACGAGGCGGAATAACCGCCAATGGAGTGAGGGGGGTCAAAACCTTTGTCCAAAAAGGCATATATACTTTATTTTTCATCCGGTTGTGATGAAATACAGTTGTTCATGTACCGGAATAATTATTATTTCCACAAAATATGTTTTCTGGCTTTTAATCCTCCAACAAATGCTATCCACATCTCGCGGGAAAAGAGCCTAGACAAACGATTTCACCATAGTATTACTTTGAACGAATACATGCGTTGCTAAAATGGCCACATTTTCGTCAACCAATGTCACAGAGTTTTTAAAAAACCGTGAATCCTAAATCTACCCTGTCAATGTTATTATGCAATTTTAAATAGATGTGTCAAAGTGCAACCATGTTTGCAGATTCTTTGACTTGATTTCGGGTAGCAAATTTTATTCTTTCACCGTGAATACCCTACAAGTAATCAACATTGCATACTCTTAAGCCTCTTTCGCATTGACACAATGTTCTTACATAAGCAATTTACTTACATGAGTAAGTATACTCACATAAGTAAAAGTAAATTTACATCATGTTCACATGTGGTTATCGCCAGGTATAAGTAAACATAGTATTGTGATAAGAATAACAGAATTTTCATATTTTGAGACAATGTCAATGGGAAAGCTGTTCATACAAAACGGATCTGGGGTTTGTCGTGGGAGAGAAGTGAATGGAGATGAGAATGATCTCGCCATTGGAGCTCTCAAACCACGAAAATGTCTTTTTATGACACCATTTTGATGAAAATTTTCTGGAGACATTGTATGTACTTTGTGTTACTCAATTTAGTATTGATGTAACTACCCTCAGCAATTTTTTTATGTTATCGTAAACAACTATTGAGCATGTTGATAAAAATTCAGGAAAGATTCCCAAAATATTTCTAATTGAAATATAATTAATAAATTAATTAATTGGTTATAAGTTGTTTTCCAGTCCATATATATATCGAGTCTTTTATTTTCAAACGCAAAGCATTGTTGTCGACTCTCACACAGTAAACAAATAAAAACAAAAGAGAAACACAGTTGATGAGTAATCCTACTCACGGAAACTGAAATTTGGCGTTATGTTATGTACGTAGTTCCTTATGCAGTTGAAATAGCTGTTTTTACCAACGAGATATTTTGCTTGTAGCATATGATAATATATGTTCTATAGGTTGCTGTTATAACCATAATAAAACACCATTTAAAAGATAAAATGCAAAAGCAAAAGCGCACAGCATTGTGGTAGACTCTCACACAGTTAACAAACAAACAAAAGAGAATCACAGTTTATGAGTAGTCCTAATTACGAAAACTAAAATTTGGCGTTATTTGTAGTTCCTAATGAAATCGAAATAGCTGTTTGTGCCAACGAGATATTTTTCTTGAAGCATATAATAATATAATAATATATGTGCTGGTTGAATCACATTTAACAGATAAAATGCCAATATGTTGTGTATTTACAGGACGTTTAAATACACATTAATATAACTATCGCCAGCAATGATTGAGAAACCTGCAGGACGAAGATAGTTGAGAGAAAGCATGTGCATGTATAGGTTGTCATAAGGACTTTGCAATTGACATACTATTGGTCTCTGAACTGTTGTTATTGTGTTCAACATCATGCCTGCAATAACGAAAAATCTATCTAATGACATCACATTCAGTGGTGCACGCTAATCCAATGTACATGTCTTCAAACATTTTATTTTTATTTTAACTGACTTTTATCAGATTTTTTCCGTATAAAAACTATTTCTCGTACACCAAGACGTAGATGAAAGATTGCTGTAGCAATAGGTATTATTTTTTATTGTATCAGAAACAGAAAATACTTATGGCTCTTTAACTTTTCGGTGAGATACTCACCTAAGCAAACATAAATTCTGTTCAATGACCACAAATACTACAGGAGTATTTATACTTATGAGTAAATATCCTTTTACTAGACGTCTAGGGATCTAGTAAATATACTTTTACTTAGGTATATTTACTCCAGGAGTATAATTACTCATGTAAGCGTTCACAAGTAAAGTTACCTTATACCCTGTTCGCATGCACTAAATTTACTCCTATGAG
The DNA here is from genome assembly GCA_936450465.1 of Gibbula magus. Classification (NCBI taxonomy): domain Eukaryota; kingdom Metazoa; phylum Mollusca; class Gastropoda; order Trochida; family Trochidae; genus Gibbula; species Gibbula magus. The sequence continues at coordinate 35,600,342 of OW388299.1, forward strand.
GAAATTTACTCACAAGTAAATATACTCATGTGAGTAAAAGCAAAATTACTAAGCGTTCGCATGACATTGACAACAAGGGGGAGGTATTTCTTTATTTTATGTTGTTAAACTTACGGATTTTCTAAAACTTGAAGAAAAATAGAGTCATGGGCTTTGTAGCTCATCGGGGTTTATATTATTTGATGTTGAAGAATGAAATATATTGTTCTCAATTTACACTCAAGCTCTGAAAAAAAATTTATTCTGAAAATATCACCATTTTATTAAATATTGAAAAGGAGACTGTAAGAAATTGGATTTTCCGAGGAAGAGGCTTCTTTTTAAGATTCTTTTCATGTTTTTTTCAGAGTCTAAGTAACATTATTCATAATCTTAGCCCTGAAAATTTGTTGTCCAAGTATCACAGTTCCTGCAAAGATAACTGCATACAACCCTCCTCCTCCTCCCACCCCAATTACACAGCATTATGCAATATTCTCTACTGTCAGACCCAGCGTCGTGTGGCCTGCTAAAAAGAGTATAGGGGAAAAGGAATTTTAAATTAGCTCTAAAATCTTTGTTTTTCACAGTAGAAAGATACAAAAGTGATCTTCTCAGAATTAGCGTCCCAGCATTACTAGTTCCAGGAGTGAAATTAAAAGTTTGAGTTTAACACTTTGCCACGTCCAGATTTGAGGAAGGATTTTGACCAAATGACCAAACAAAGTCTACAGGTGTGAACGATGTTGTTCTGAAAATTTTAACTTTCTGTATCAAATGTTTTTTGAGAAGAAGCCGTTTAAAGAGCTAAAAATGCGATGGCATGACCAATTTACTCCTGTAAACAAATTTGCTCATGAGTAAATATACTTTTGCACGACCCCTTGACTAGGTGCAAATTTGCTCCTGGAGTAAATTTGCTTAGGTGAGTAATTGCGTTCGCATGCACTAAATACTCACGTGAGTATATTTACTTACGTGAGTAAATCGACGTATGCGAACAGGGTATAATGAGTATCTTTACTCACATAAGCAAATGTGTCCATGTGAAAAGGGGTTTAAACTACACTGTTTATATTATATTTATACACTGTCAATCTGAACAACAAAATAAGTAGGACAACGGAATTATAACGTCATATATAATATAATAATGATTAGAGGAACAAGTTTTGAACATAAATCGATGAGTATATATTGGCAACCAAAGCTTACCTGTCATTTATGAGTATTAATCACAGAATGTCCATGACAACGATTAAAGGGATTGAGCAGACGAAGGAAGCTGTTTATAACAAAATACCACGTTTTGATTAGATATGAAGTGTTGATCCTTACAAAAGGACCAATCAACGATCTTCGTTTGATACAATATATTTAGACATGAACGGAAAAGCACCTCGCTGTTCATCGCTAAAAATATACTGTGTTTTTAATTGTTTGATTGCCACTACATTTTTATACGCCCTGACATTTTGTTTCCGGCTGTCAAATATTACATTTAAAAAAATGTTATATCTCATTAAAATAAGAAAGATATGAGTGACTACTGTGCGCTTGAAGTCAGAAGATCAGGGAAACGAATGTAAACTAACGATTGTAGATCGTGAATCTGTTATCATCCCGAATACTCAGATATGTGTTATGGTTATATATTATGTGATATATCAACATTCCTAGTTTCTAGAACACTTTATTTAGGGAAATTCGGACATGGATTAACGAAATGTAGTCTTTTCATCGAGCCGTGTTGATCACAAGAATCGCCGATTTATTCCCTTTTTCATGTAGTCATTGAAGCTTCTAACCACATATTACAAAAATGTGAACATATTGGTTAGAAAGAAGAATGTGTCTAGTTTCCCCATAAAAATATTTCAACAAAATCGATTGACGAATAACGGAGATATGTCATTTTCAAAATGACCCCATAGATCTAGGCCCTATATGTATATACGGTGAATCCTTGTAGGCTCTGTTGACAACAGCTAGTTCGTTTCAGATAGGCCACAAATCACAGTCACTTTTCAGGATTTTGCGTAAGAGTGTGGACGAGATGTATATAGGGTGAGGACAACACTGTTACAAGCCGGGGGAATGGGAATGGGAATGGGGGGAAACAAGCAAGAGCCACCCCCGAGGCTGACGGTCGGTTGATCACCAATATGGCGTCGTAAACACTGATGACGTCATGTGCACAAGGTTCAGAATGGAAAACTCAAAGAACTACTCATGGCCTGATAAGTGTCTTGCTTTACGTTGGCATTTATTTCAAGTTCACAACGACACTTTGCAATTTTACTCTTGTCACTGGATTCTCTTCAACGCTTTTCCTAGGAAAGATTAAGGACTGATAAATGGTGGTGACCTTGACCTTATCATCAAGTATTTTATTAAGCTTGTCAGCACGACCTTGATATTGTTCTCCGGATATCAGCAAAACTTAAATTTTGGTAAGTGAACATACATGGGAAGCTTGTCAGCAGGTTATCTCAAGAACGGTTCACTGGATTCTCTTCGCATCTTACACAAAACTTTTTGAAGTTTGGATTAAGGACTGATGAAACTTTGGTGACCTTGACATTATTTTCAAGTCTCCATAAATCATTGAAATGCATGTTAAGCTTATCAGTAGGCCCTTGGCGTTGTTATGTTAATGTTAGACTTTGTTTTGAAAATATCTTAGACACCAAGAATAAGAAACTGTATACTTATTAATTCTATTGACATCTTATTTCTGATCAAACTATATGACCACTAATTTGGGTTTTTTTTCTCTTTAATTTTGAAGTGATGATTCTACTCAGTAACCATTTCTGTATCTGAAATAACTGTATATTTTAAATGTCAATTTATTGTTTAGTCCATTCTCTGTAAAACATATTACATTACTTTTTAAATCAAATATTGAATACAAGTTATTTCTGGTACAAGTATTATATGCCCATCATTTTAATCAGAAACAAGGCAAAACCTAAATAATCACGGTGTACGTTTTTACAAGATTCACTTTATAAATTATTGTCTTGTAAGATGTAAGTTTTTTGGCTGCAGATTTTGTGATTTTCCTATTGGTACAAGTCTGAACATTTTACTGGGTAAAACACATTTAGCAAATCTGTTAAAGCAGTGTTAATATTAGTACTAGTGTTGATAATATCAATGCATTAATGTTTGCTGATGATGTGTCAGGGGTTGCAAATATTCCTATAGTGGAGATTAACGGAGCATATATAAAACCATTGGTAACCGAGGATTGTTACTTTGGACAAGCACATATTTTGCGGTTTCGAAACTTCATTATTTAAGGCAGTATGAAAAGTTGTTCTTCAAAGGTAAACAAATTAAAGTTGTTTCATCTTATAGGTAGTCGGAATACTTTTCACCCAAAGGCTTTCGTCGACTAAGGCTAAGCTCTATATATCTGCTGAAAAACTGGATGTCACTTTTACATTGGATGTTAGAGAAAATGAAAATTACTTCGAAATAATTAGTTAAATGAAAAAAATATATTGATCATGAAAATATATTTGATGAACAAACATACTTTGATAGGAAAACTATAGCATGCAGTTCTTTCTTAAATTATTTTATCACGAAAAGAAAGTTTACCACTGGCTAAATAGTACACCTCGATCAATAAAAAGTTCTAAAACGAATGTAATTTACATGGTTTTTAGTGAAGTCATGTGAGTCCATTGCCTTTCGAGCCATAAGGTGTTCACAAAATTGCCGCTCGAAGGTGGTAGTGTAGCTATTCTCCTATACATGTACTCAGAGAAAACTTTAAATATGGAACCATGATGAAATGGTCAAAATTGTCATTTAAATATAACAAACCATGTATGGACCAATATGGCTAACGTTTTACACGGCTTATCTGATTGTCCAGTGAGATGTTTTAACTTCTAACATAACAATGTATTGTATAAACTTTAATTATAAATGACAAATGGTATGCCCTACAGCGCGTTTAATGCTAAAACTTACTATGATGAAAATAAACTGAACGCCAAAAGAAAAACAATGCAAAACGTGGACGTCGTTGACGTTGAGGTTCGTCACTCTGGCTTCATTAGAACGAGCATTGTCCTGTTGAAAAGGGGTGTTTGGATGGCGTTCTTAGAATAGGGTGACCCTGTCAATGTACCTCTGCGCCGTCAGATTGCCGTCATTGACAATGTGGTTGGTGGTTGCATTGCCGTGTTTCCCACCCCAGACCATGATGCTGCCTCCACCGAAAGGGATAACTTCCTGTACGCAGCAGCGTGCCTCCCTCCTACCAGGCGACAGTAGACCCTCCTTCTCCAGTCTGCTCCAAGCATCTTGAACCGACTTTCCTCGGAAAATAACACTCGCTGCCAGTTTTAGTTCTGCCAACGTCGAACATTTCTGGCCCAAGCAACCGTGTTTTGTCGATGTCGCCACGTCAACAGCATTGCTCGCATCGGCCGGTATGACCTCAGTCCATGTTGTTGGAGCCTTCTTCTCATCGTCTGGGGATTTGATTCGGTGTCGAAGTGCAGTAGAAGCTGTCGTGTTGGCCGCTTGAAAGAAGTTCCTGAGATGCAGTTGAAGCAGGTACCGGTCTTCATTTGGGGTTGTCACTTGCGATCCAGTCTGTAGTAGACGTCCACGCAGCCTAAGAATGGTGAGACGCTGACGTCCGAATGTTGCAGCGACTTCTTCATTATGGGACCCAGTCTGCAGCATTCCAATCGCTCTTTCCTGCTCTTCAGTTGTTAATCTCGGCATTGTAATCGAATTATGGTGTGAAATAATGAATACATGGCCTTTTATACCCGGTACTAACTGATTGAACGTGCATTTCATGCGTGGTAAAATTCTATTGCTACGTTTTTGTGACATGATCCTTCTGATGAAAAACAACATATTTAAGAAGTTCACTATTTAGAAAGATTTAGAAACAAATCTTGTCCGTAAACATGTGCCAAAGCTTCCTAAAACAGTCGAAGCACATTCTTAGAATATTATGGTTGTGTTTAGAATAGAAAAATAATCAATATTTCGTCATTTTCAGACAAAAAAACGAATAAATATTTCTAAAAACATAACTAATCTCTTTTTTATGAAAGGGAATTCATTATCAAAGAAGACAAAGTCAGTTTGATTAATTTTCCAACCATTTTTACAATTTTCCCTTCAATTATTTCATGATCGGAAATAGGACAATTGACCCCACCCATGAAGAACTGGCGATAACGTATTTACCATTAAAGTTACAGGTCTGTTATTTTAGCACAAAACCCTAAACTTATCGAGTGTTACAACACAACAAAGCAAATTCCTCTGAACATTCAAAGAGTTGTAACATTTCTTTTGGAGTTCAGTTTATAAAAATGTTAAACCTTTGATGATGTGTTACAAATCATTTCACTGATGACGTCACACAGAGGTCCTGTAACTGAGTCTTTGCTGAACCTTCTTGAGGCTTTTTGCTGTGTTCACCCGTCGACAAGTACAGTACGTTCAGTTAGCCCGTCTTTCGATTATCGTTATTGACACATGCTGATTTTTTCAACTAGGCCTTATACCGATTTCTAGTACACTATTTTCCCCTAGGCCATTTCCCAAACCACAGTTGAATTGCAAACTACTGATTAAGAATTTACTGTTTGGAATTCAATAAGAATGTCTTTAACTAGGACTCTAGGGGTGCATTAATATTGTTTAAACGTTTAAATAGACAAATCAAGGATTCCTACAATTCTATTTATTTTTATGAAGTCTTCAACACAAAGTATACACAATTTCAATTTTCTAAACATTAAGTTCATTTGAAGACGTAGATTGTACAGCTGAACATTAACTTGGCTGTAACTCGGATAAATATAGTTCGAAACGTTACAGTTAAGAACAGTTTAGTCATAAACTAGCTTTCATATGGAGTACATGTACACTATTCTCCACCCAAAGAGGTAATTCAAGTCAGGTCTTCCCACGAAACCTCTGTTGCACAGGAATCATGAAAGAAACACTCAGTTCAGTGGAACAGGCCTTAATTAAAACACCCCTATGGAAAAGCTCAACATAAATTTTACTATCACTCAATTAAACATATCTCAAACCCTTGGTCTCTAGGTCCATGTAGGTTCACATCTGTCTTGGAGTTTCTTATTCCAATACCTAACTTAATTGCGCTAATCCTGGAAGCTTTCATATAGGAAACATATACATAGTTGTCCAAGGTCACCAACCGTCTAGGTTCCTCACGAAGCATTGCTACAGTTTGGATGTAGATTGATGTATTCAGATCAAAAGAACTCACTCTATTTTTGAAGTTAAAATACAGAATAGATCTACTTTTGTCTAAACACAGAGTATTTGTTTTATAATTTATTTCAATTTCCCTAGTTAAACTTCCATCATAGGTTAAAGTGACAATACGTTTATCAAAACTACGAAATAATAACTTTGATTGTGGATCAACTGCAACTGCAGGACTGACGTGTCTATCATAATGTTTTACACCTTTCAGTTTTTTGCTCTGAAAATTAAATTTCAATAGCTGTGAACGTTGATTGGGTAATCGGTCAAAGAAAAAAAACAACAAACGTTCATTATCTAAACCAAAAGCAAACGGTGTATAATTAACAGGTTCAACAGAGAACCTTCTAGTTTCAAAATCATATGATATCATTCGTCTACTAAATCTAAACTTTGATATAAGTAATGTTTTCCGTGATGGGATATAGACCATGGCAGCGACCTGACGGCTGTCCAGTTGTTTGCCAATTGTTTTGTGGAGTGAGTTCAGAGACAGATGGTAGGGAGGAGGAACTTGACCGCGCTTCCATCCATGTGGCACAACAAGGAGAAATCTCCCCAATGTTGAGGACTGACTTTCTCGCCTTCCTGTAACTGAAATATTCACAGCAGATCAATACTTGCTTATCGTTTTCTTAGATAGTCTATTACGCATGTTTTGAATATTAACAAGTGTTTTCTGAACAATCTAATTTACTTTTCCAATGTTTCAAATAATACAATAAAGTGTTCGACAGGTACAAAGTTAATGACCATTTATTGCATTAATATATTACTATGTAAATGGCATTATTTGAAAAGATGTTTCCCATATTAAACAGACTCAGTTTATTATCAACCCACGTTTATTACCAACCCGGATTTATTATCAATCCGAATTTATAATCAACCCGTGTTAAAGCATTGAGATCTCGGTGTAATGGCATGGTTCACAAATAGAGGATAAGAGCATTATAACATTTCATTAAGTGACGTGTGTCTTTCGAGAAGGTAGATGCGTTTGCAACAAAAGAACAAACACGTGTCACAATACTAAAATTAGAAATGTTTAGTGTAAAGATACGAAGGTCAATATGAGGATGGATTGTTTTACTTCCAGAAAGTGTGAGTCCTCTCCTTGGAGGTGAGGTGAGGTGAGGTGAGTTGGGGTTTAATGCCGCTTTCAAGAGTATTTCACTTATATCGCAGCTGCTAGTATTGCGACAGGAAGAAAGCCCGCAACGCCATGTGGCTATGCATTGCGGTGAAACCTGGAACTAGCGAACCTAGTGGTACTACTCTGAAATTCAGTGTAGCATTGCACACCTTACTGCGTGTAGAACAGTTCTCTACTGCAGACAAAGTTGCCGTGCCCCTGGCGGGATTCGAACCCCGAAGCCGAAGCCGAACGCGTTAACCACTGCGCTATCCCGCCCCCTCTCCTTGGATATAAAGTTAATAAATACCTATATTTTTACAAGTGGGTTAACTAAACGCTTTTGAGGGGTTCATTTTATTTAGTTACCTTTGAAGAATATAAAATCAAATGTGTTTTCTGCCTTTATTGTGATTTGGTTCTGTGTCTGAAATTGATATTAATATTATCATGATAACCTCAGATACAAGTTTAATTTAAATCAATGATTGACAGTGAGGTTATTAAAGAATCATAACATGTTTATGTTGGCGTTATTGGGGAGGTTATTTTCAAACTGCAAAATAAATTATTGATATTTATTTGTCCATGACCTTTTTTAAAATAAAAAAGTGATCTTTCAAATTACCATTTTCATGATTGACCTGATTGTTCCGTGACTTGTTCCAAATTCAAGATGACAGCTGATTCGAGAGGGGTGAAAGGTTGAAGTGACGCATTTTCGTAGTTGTACGCACAGAACTGAACACGTCCAGTTGCCAGGTTTTTCAAAACTTTCAGACAGCATCAAATATGTTGTGATGACAACCAGAGAGCAACACAGACACACGTGATACATTGTCAAATCTTCAAACAGATATCATACTAATTTAACTGAAACATTGTGAATAGTGAACTATTTTGAAAAATCATTAAGAAGGTTTCTTGAAAGATATCGGAAAAAATATTGAGAGAAAACTGTGCCTGATATATTGTATTGAAAAAGTTCAGTGTTTTGAAAAAGGAAAGAAATTGTCCTTTTTGTCCTCGTTGTTTTCATTACCAATGTGATGATTTTAGTATTGCATTAACCTTTAGCTTACCAATAAAGGGTATGGCAATATCAACAGATCTATCCAAGATGAAGTTCTTCTGAAAAAAATCCACCAAAACTGAATCAGAAAAACGGTATTCATATCTATATTTAAACGGCTAAAGCGTGGGAAAGTTATCTTGATGTATTTGAATTCAATACAAATGAACATCATCACAGGTGAAATTTGACAGCTGATTTTTCAGAGATACTGGATAATCTGAGAAACACATTTTAAAACGGAAAAAGAGACAATATATTCATGATAAAAATGGAGAAATGAGATTTCCAAGAATTTGAAAATATCTTTTTTACCTTGGTTTCCTAAAAATGATCTTATTTAATAGAAAAGATGCAAACAAGGTTTATTATTTTGAGAAGGGTTTTTCTTATTCAAAATAATTGTCTAAGAACTTATAGATGTATATTTTCTTTTCAGTTTATGAGTTAATTAAATTCAAGTAAATATGAAGCTTAATCTAATACCAATAATGTTATTCAAACGGGAAAATATCATAATTTTGATAAATGCTTAATTATTTATGTACCCAGCAAGCCTCTGATTTTATTAACTTCCATGCCTGGCCCTGACCCGACCCATGTCGAATACTCTTGCAATTAATTGAAATAAAGGTATGGCCATCATGTTGCCCTTGTCAACTTTATTTCAAGCTCATTGTCGTCTTGATTTCTAATTCCGGGTGATTTGGAGCTTGGAATACTCTTTAGTTCATCAGATATATCATAGCATGATATATCATCTAAGGTTGAAGACTTTTATATGGAACATTCGGTTAATAATCTACAGTGAATTGTAACACAATATGCAATAATAATCTGCTGGTATCTGCTAGGAATGTCTGAGAATATATAATTCATTTTCATTAGAAAAGTCAAAAGCATTTAGGGAGAAACTCATGTGAATCAGAAATATTGAAAACATTTTTTAAACCATGCATTCAATAAATTCAATAATGTGTCCTTATTTGGACAGTTTGTAAATAGTGACATAACTTGGAAATTAACACATAAACAACTGAGGTACTTATTGTTGTACAATGACAATGTATCACGTTCTCAGACACGTAGGTAATCTAAGCAGGGACATTGCTTTGTTCCATATTACTCATTGAAAGAAAGTGAGGAAGAAGGTCATCACAAAAGTATTTATAAAAAAGATGACTGCCGAGTTAATTATTATTCACAACATAATCATGCAGGATTAAAAAGTTTTATCTTTATCATGAACACGCACTGTGACACAAATTCGGTTGATTTCTTCAGTATACGTTTGTTTTTACAATAGAGTAATTTAAGTACCCAACGACGTCATTATATAATGACAAGGAGTAGGTGAATCTTAAAAATGAATATCCTTATCAATCATTTGGAAGTTCTGGAAAATATGACTTATACAGAAATAAAGGAATAACAATAATAATAAACGAACCCGTTGGTGTTAAAAGAATATTCAAACTGCTTGAAATAATTCTTTAAAATAAAGCATGATATTTCAAACACCTAACTTTTTAACACTTTACCCAAAAACTGTTGTGTTTTGTCAAAGAAAATATCCAAATATAACTTTAATATAATGATTCTATATTTAAATGATATAAACGTTGAACATATAAACTACCGATCAATTATTGTGGTGGAATGTTTAACAGATAGGATCTGACACATGAATATTCATCCTGCTCCAACAGTGTAAATCTCGTGGATACTCCGATTCGCTCAGCCCAATAACCCTCGTGTTCCTGTAGTTGTAGTAACTAATCTATATAAAGCATTTTATATTTCAGCCAATGAAATCTGTTTTTGAACGATGGTGATCACGCATTGGGTCTCTCATCCGGGTACTGTCTATGTTGCTCGAATGCATGTTCTTTCATTGAGTGAATATTTATGGGTATATGACAGTAATAGCGCTAAGGGAAAGAAGTTATTGTAATAGTTAAGTGGATACACATATAACGACCGATAAGGTGTTGGATAATTTAAGTGATTACATTTAGTAACTTGGAAAACTTAAATTATTTGAAAAACATTTTTTATGCTGTTTCAACATTAACAAGTTATCAGCGCCAAAGTAAGAAAGAAAATGTTCAACTATATCACTTAAACTGATAGAAATATGTATTGTTGAATAGAAAAAAACAAATCAATAAGAATTTCACATCGAAACAGTCTAATTGTTCTACTCATTAATATGAATATGTTAGTGGCGCACGATTGTTAGGTAAAGACCAGTTAATAATATATTTATGAGGAGAAGATAATCGAGCTTTTAAATGAAAAAGAAATTTGATCTAATGTGAATAGTTACATGACACAGGAAGAAAACAAAACACGGCACTGGGATGATTTCTCGATCCTTGTTCTGCCTCAAAGATCACCCCATAGCAGGCAGTTCACCCAACCTATGATACCTATAACATTCAACAAACAATTGTCGACAGAAATCTGCAATGGTCTTTATTCCAATCAATAAATACATTGATTCTATAAACTAATCGAAAAATATCAATGCTCTTTTAAAATTCCAGAGTTTATGTTGCACTAGTTGAGTAAGTACCATTTACTTTTGGTTTTAATCAATTATATTCGTGCAACTTGCTTGGCTATACATGTATAGTATAGTGTATGTACATTGAAGAAACTTACAACAGGTCAGAACATATTGAAGATGATTCACAATGAAGTTTGTTTGTATTGCATTATTGATATCATCATTGTTGCTTATGATGTAATTAAAAATACAAAGTTTATTGATAGCGGTAGAAATTGTCTCTATTATTTAAATACCTATCTGTTGACTAGACCTACTTTGCCTTACCTCCCAAGGGTAATGCTATTTCAACCTTAATACAGACGAACTTGAAGAGTGGAGAAGGGGTGCGTAAAATCCCTTATCCAAGGGCCGGTAAGTCTAGATGGTCTCGTGACGTCACTACCTGTTCATATCACTCTCCTAAAAGTTGCAGAGCAAGGCAGACGTGTTTTGTTCTGTGACTGGGGTTTTAGCGACTTGTGTTGCTAACTTGCTATTTTTCTCTTGTTAGTTCAAGAGATATCCTCAACTTTGTTCTTCGATAGTGCAGGTTGTGTTTGCAATCTGTTTTCAAGTAGGTGTTAGTTTTCAAGGGGCCTTGTTGACATGTGCTAGCTAGCGACCATCCGGAGTAGGTGGATTGCATGCGCCGCACGTGCAGCTCGTGATTCTTTGTTTTCTCTCACCTGACTGTTGGGTGTTTGACTTGCGTAGGGTAAAGGAGCAGTGGTATCTCTCCTACGCGGGTGACTCGCTTCGCTTGTCATCCGCTTTCGCTTGTCATTCGCCATTCGTTCCGAGTGCTGACTGTTAGGTGTTTGTCTTGCGTATGGTAGAGGAGTAGTGGCATCTCTCCTAATCGTTTGACTTGCTTCGCTGGCCATTCGCTTTCGCTTGTCACGCGCTTTCGGTCTGTACTCTAGTGTTAACTGTGGGTTGTTGACTTGCGTACGGTAAAGGAGCTAGTGGAATCACTCCTAATTCGCTTGTCATACGCCTGTCGGTTGTACTCTAGTGCTAACTGTTAAGTGTTTGTCTTGCGTATGGTAGAGGAGTAGTGGTATCTCTCCTATTTCGTTTGGCTTGCTTCGTTTGTCATTCACTTTCGCTTGTCAAATGCTTATCGGTCTGTACTTTAGGGAACTGTGGGTTTGACTTGCGTAGGGTAAAGGAGCAGTGGTATCTCTCCTACGCGGGTGACTCGCTTCGCTTGTCATTCGCTTGTCGCTTGTCATTCGCCTGCGGTCCGTACTCAAGTGCTTCGCGTCTCGCTTGGCTTCTTGCCTCGCCTGTCACTGGCTTCGCTAGTTGTTCGCCTTAGGTGAGTCACTAGCTTGGTTAAGGAGCAGTGGATACACTCCTCGTCAGTGACTCGCGTTGCCCGTTGCTAGCTTTCGCCTACCATTCGCCTTTGGCTTCGCCTTAGGTCGATTCTACGCGACTCACCCTTAGGGTGATTCACTTTGGTTCAAGTGACTCGCTACGCCAGTCACTTAAGGTTTGGTTCACGCACGAATGTTATGTGAATAAAGATTGAATTATCTTGTAAGTGTTTAGCCTAGTTTTTGGTTTGGCTTGTTCGTCTTTGTTTACCTTGGCGGGTGGTTACTTGTTTTTGACTTTGTGCTCTTCGAGTTCAGAGTTTTTGTTTCAACTCTCTTGATTGCATATCGTCAGAGTTGTTGTGCTTTTGCTCCGCCGCTTGGGTGTTTCACATGTGTGACTCACCTCGTCTACGCTACTCGTGTTTGTGCTACGCCGTGTAGGTGACTCGACTGTCTCTGCCTTCGCTTACGTTACGCGTTTTATCGTTACCGTTCGCCATGTACTCCGCCTTCTGCACGAACTGCGGAGGCAGGAAGTCCGCCTCTAAGGATCCGCACTTGTTATGTAGAAAGTGCAAGGACCTTTGCGAAGAGGTTTACCGTTGCGACGAGTGCGCTCCTCTCTCCGAATCGGAGTTCCACGCGTACGTTTCCGCCATACGCAAGTCGGTGGCCGATAGGGCTGCGTCACAGAAGCGTACGTCGTCAGCTCAACGTAGGGAGTTGTCTCCCATTCGTCATCCGTCTCCGGTGGAGGATGTAGACATTGTCCTCACGGAACGGGCGGATGAATTCGACAGGGAATCGGACCTGTCCGAACCCGCTGGGGGGTCGAAGTTACGCTCCTCCCTCCGCCGTCATGTTCCGGTTCTCGTTCGCGGACTCACCTGTTGTCCCCTCCTTCGCCGGACAAACGGTTGTCTCCGCTTAGACTTAAGGTGGGCGGACCCACTACGCCGAAGAGCAAGAAGAAGAAGTCCAAGAAGGCTAGGTTCGACAAGGTCGATTCGTCCCTCCTTCTGGCATCCGTCAAGGATATGGTCTCTTCCTTGCTCGATGCGCGTTTGGGTCCGCGGAACTTACCCACTCACACTACGACTACGCAACCGTGTAAGCCCTATGCGGATGACGTACCTCAGGGTGCACGTTCCTCGTCCGCTAGGGCCTCCGCACCCGCGGCTCCTTCGCGTACCCCTCGCACCCCTGCGCGGCGTGTCACGGTGATGTCACCCTTACGTGACTCCTCGCCGGACTCACCGGAACGTGACACCCGCTACGTGGACGTGTCGAACCCTCCGTTCATCAGTATAGAAACGGAGGCGGAGGGTACGGGGTTGTCGGAGGATCCTCCAGTGGTTGACGCAATAGCTATGCTATCCGAAGTGGCTTCGTTCGCGGACGTTCCACTTAGCCAAGTCAGCGTGACGGGTCCGCGCACGTCGGCGGCCAGGAGGGCTTCCTTTGGCCCTGATGGCGAGGTACCTCCCGCGCGTCTTGCCCTTCCACCTCATAGGCTCCTGTTGGAGGCCACCGAGGATATGGAGCAAGTCGTATCATCTGCGATGCCCAATCGTCTGCTTCTGCCTTTGGTGGTGCCGGACAAGCGCAGACGGCGTCTGCCCTTGTATCCGGTCCCTTTTCAGCTTGTTCCGCCTCCCCTTGATCAGGTTGCATCTCGGTTGTTTACCACCAACCTGCTTCACCGCGTGTCTGAGGCACAGTTCTCTCATCTTGACAGGGAGGCGCGTTCGGTGTTAGGCTTGGGGAACAACGTAGCTTTCACATGTCAGGCAATGCTGGCTTGTGCTAAGCAGGCGGGCATGGAGGCGGGGGACCCGGTGTTGTTCAAAGCGTTTGGTGATGTGGCTGCGGACCTTGCGCAGATCATGTTGTCAGCATCGCGAATTTCATCGAGTATAACAGTGCTTCGCAGAGACAATTTCCTCTACCGGTCAGGTCTCAACCCCGATCATAAGAACTTCCTTCGACATGCCCCTGCTCACGCTGAAACTCTGTTTGGTGGTCGTATCCCGGAGGTTTTGAGAGCACGACAGGAGGCCCAACAGCAAGACCTCACTAATCGGCTCGTCACGCAGAGGCAAACGACACCAAAGCGTCCGCAGACCAGTTTTCGTCAGGGGCAAGGCCAGGGCAGTGGCCAACCTTCCCCCAAGAAAGCGAAAACGGACTTTCGGCGGGGAGGTCGTGGCCGTGGATCCACGGGTCAGTCCCCCAAGTCCCCCCGGCCTGGCGCCGGAGGTCGTACCCCGCAAAAGAAGTGGAGGAAGTGACTCGTGGTCACCCCCTCTGCTCCCTCCTCCACTCGTCCCGGTATCGGGTTCGGAGCCTCTGCCTTCAACACTTTCGATAGTCTCTCTCGTCTCGCCTTGCGTGTTTTCATTTAAGCGTTTTCGTTCTACGTTTTCGTGAGTTTACACTCTGGGTGTTTTTGGAGTAATTAGCTATCAGAAGGGTTGTTTTCTTCCTATGTCAGAACTTCGTTCTTACACTACTCTAAGACTTTGCGTTTCGCGTCGTGAATCGACTGTCATTCACCATGCGCCTGTCAGTAAGTGACCTTACTGTCACTCACCTCGCCCACGTTAGTGTTAACTGATTGAGGGTCAATCTCCTGTCACTCACTTCATCAGCTTACGCGCGTGGGTCAGTGATTGACTATCACTCACGTTGTTACTTCAATATGTACTCTGCCTTCTGCACGAATTGCGGAGGTAGGAAGTCCACTATCAAGGATCCTCACTTGCTGTTTAGGAAGTGTAAGGACTTGTGTGAGAAGGATTTTCGTTGCGACGAGTGCGTGTTGGTGTTTTTGGAGTAATTAAGCTATCGGAAGTGTTGCTTCTTAGTGTCAGGAATTAGTTCTTACACTACCTTATGTAGGTGTTTCGTGTCATTGACTCGTGTGTCATTCAAGGGCGGGATAGCGCAGTGGTTAGCACGTTCTGCTTCGGATCAAAAGGTCCGGGGTTCGAATCCCGCCAGGGGCACGGCAACTTTGTCTGCAGTAGAGAACTGTTCTACACGCAGTTAGGTTTGGCTGCAATGCTACTCTGATTTTCAGCGTAATACCAACCATGGTTCGCTAGTTCCATCCGCAGTGCATAGCCACATGGCGTTGCGGGCTTTCTCCCTGCCATAATACTAGCAGCCGCGATATAAGTGAAATACTCTTGGAAGCGGCGTTAAACCCCAACTCACTCACTCACTCGTGTGTCATTCACTTCGTCTAGTTTACGCAAGTTAGTGACGCGTCTGTCGCTCATCTGTTAAGTGAATTGAGCGTCACTCACCTGTCACTCACCTGGCCTAGACTACACACGTAAGTGGCTCGTCTGTCACTCGCCTACTAAGTGACTCGACTGTCACTCACCTCGTCTAGATTACACGCGTCAGTGTCTCGTCTGTCACTCACCTACTAAGTGACTCGGCTGTATCTCCTGTCACTCACATCGTCTAGCTTACTCGTGTCAGTGGCTCGTCTGTCACTCACCTGTTAAGTGATTTGAGTTTCACTCACCTCCCCTAGCTTACATGCGTCAGTGACTCGTTGTCAATCACCTGGTAGTGTCTCGAGGGTCTCGTCAGTGACTCGGCTATCAGTCACCTAGTTAATCTACTACCTCGGTGTTTGCGTCACTACGTACTCTGCATTTTGTACATTTGCGGAGGTAGGAAGTCTGTTAGGTCTTGCCTTGTATGAAGTGCAAGGACCTGTGTAACGAGGGTGTCATTCTTTCGTCTTCAGACTTCCTGGAGTATGTTTCGGCCATTCGTAGGTCTGGTACTTCTTCCTGGAAGCGCAGTGGCAACTGAACGTGGCAGTCTTCAGGGGGTTGTGTCTCCTGTTCGGCACCCCTCTGAATCTTTGCATTCTTTCAGTTTGTTATTTAAGAACTGGTTCATCGTCCCATGTTTTGGATTTTGCAACAAGTCTGGAACTGTTACAAAACCCTGCAGCTGTTGAGGCTGGTCTTGCCTCACTCGCCTAGGAGAGCCCAAGGGCTAGATAAGCGAGTGTTGGGGGTGTACCTGAGGTCATTGATGCGTACAAGGCCGCTGACCTGCCTCCTCCTTCGCGTTCCAACTCGCATGAGATCCGTGCAGTGTCAGCCACGATGGCTTACCACTGTAACATCGCGGTCTCGGGCTAGCTCAGTCGGTAGAGCGCGAGACTCCTAGTCTCGCGGTCGTGGGCTCGAGCCATCAATCAACACCAACATGTCTGCTATCCTGTCTGTCCTCAGGAAGAGATCGCCAGGGTTTGATGTGTCGGTCCTCAAGGACCTCATTAAAACTTTCCGTTTGGTTGACGGCAGGTCCAGGCTTCGTCCACCTGAGTGGGACTTAGCCATTGTGCTCAACCACCTTCGCTCCGATACGTGAACCGCTCTCCGACGTGTCCCTTCTCCCTCTCACATGCAAGGTTTTTTTTCTGGGGGCTATGGCCTCCGCAGCGCGGATTTCGGAAATCCATGCGTTGCAGGCGGACCTTCTACGTTATGAGGTCAGGGAGGGGGGGATCGACCTCTCTTGAGTTGTCTCCCGACTTTGTCTGTAAGGACCAGGCAGCTTATGAAGCTGACCGTACGTTCTCTATCACGGTTCTGGGTTCTGACTCAGGAGATCTCTCTCTGTGTCCGGTGAGAGCCTTGAGGGTGTACACGCAGCGTACCCGCAGGCTGAGGGATGGCAGGCGTCGTCTGTTTCTTGCCTCACTCACCGAGGAGCACCAAGGAGCTTGATAAGCGAGCGTTGGGGGTGTATCTAAGGTCGGCAGTCATTGATGCGTACAAGGCCGCTGACCTGCCTCCGCCTTCGCGTTCCATCCCTCATGAGATCCGAGCAGTTTCAGCCACAATGGCTTATCACTGCAACATCGCGTTTTCGGATGTCATGGCAGGGTGTTTTTGGCGTTCATCAGAGGTTTTCGCCTACCATTACCTACGAGATGTCTCCACAGCAGATCTTGAAGGCATCTCTAGGCTGGGTCCACAGGTCTTCGCGCAGACGAAGGTGGTCCCCCAACCAGACCAAGAAGGGGTCATCCTTCTTGGACGCTTTTGAGACTTATTGTAAATAAACATGGTTTACATTACTAGCTCTCGTGTCTGTTGGTTTTTTCTTTAACTTCATTTTAACCCCCCCCCCCCCCCCCCCCCCCCTCCTCCCTGTTTGGGTTGGGGGGCGGTGTGTTGATCGGAAGTTGAGTGGCAGGGTTGTCTCTTCAATCCGCTTAGCGGTAGAGATGGTATCTCCCGGGCTGTGCCTTGTCCTCGCCACAAGGTGGAGGACTCGTAGGTTAGCTTACACTCAGGGCTAGTCGCTGGTCTCGTCACTACCATGTATCTACTGACCCGCCTCCTTGCGGTGGGATTCTAGGCAAAGTAGGTCTAGTCAACAGATAGGTATTTAAATAATAGTACGTTTTTGATTAAACGTAATTATTTATACTTACCTGTTGACTAGACCTACGCTCTAGGCCCTCCCATCCTCCCCACTTGGTCTGTCTTGCCTTTGGGACTTTCGGAGAGTGATATGAACAGGTAGTGACGTCACGAGACCATCTAGACTTACCGGCCCTTGGATAAGGGATTTTACGCACCCCTTCTCCACTCTTCAAGTTCGTCTGTATTAAGGTTGAAATAGCATTACCCTTGGGAGGTAAGGCAAAGTAGGTCTAGTCAACAGGTAAGTATAAATAATTACGTTTAATCAAAAACGTACTATTTTACCTTCAATAATTAACTCAGGTTATTATTCTCAAACATCAACTATGGAACCTTATTTCAACTAAGTAGAGAACCTTGAAAAGTGAACTTATATTTATGTTTTCTTGTGAAAACATGGTTATTCGTATCAGGTGTCTTAACAGTAGGTGTCATTAGATTTACTAATAACATTACATGTCTGTCTCCTATGGCATTCTCGCTCTGATTAAAAGTGCTCTTTTACAAGTCGATTGAATGAGTTATCCATCATGACCTTATTCAGGATGTCTCGAAAGAGTGATTGAATAACTGTTTTGTTGACTCTGACAATAAAGGATTTTCCCCTCCTGTCAATGCAGATTATTGTACAGATGGAAGTGCTCGAAGGCTGATAAGTCATGCAAACGTTCATGACAATGACCTTATTCGCAGAACGAAAGTCTCTAATGATCCTGGGTGTATGGGGGTTTACATTGACCAGGCATCATCATGTTTCCCAACAGCCCTTGTAATTGTAGTTTGTGCTGCCCACATGATGTTCGGCAAAAACTGTTGCGAAATGAAATGATTACGCAGATGAATGGGGTGTATGGGTGTATGGGTGTATGGATGTATGGATGTGTGGATGTATGGGTGTATGGGTGTATGGGTGTATGGATAAATGGGTTTATGGGGTGTATGGATGTATGGATGTATGGGTGTATGGATAAATGGGTTTATGGGGTGTATGGATGTATGGATGTATGGGAATATGGGTTTATGGGGTGTATGGATGTATGGATGTATGGGTATATGGGTTTATGGGGTGTATGGGTGTATGGATGTATGGGTATATGGGCATATGGGTTTATGGGGTGTATGGATGTATGGGTTTATTGGGTGTGTGGGTGTATGGATGTATGGGTGTATGGGTATATGGGGTGTATGGGTGTATGGGTATATGGGGTGTATGGATGTATGGGTGTATGGGTATACGGGTATATGGGGTGTATGGGTGTATGTATGTATGGGTGTGTGGGTGTATGGTATACGGGTTTATGGGGTGTATGGGGATAACATTGACCTGGAGTCGTCCGGCAAAATGGCAGTTACATTGAACACTGTCTTCCAAAATAGGCCTGGTAACTGTACTTCTGCTGGCCACATGGTGTTATACCAAAGTTGTTTATGACGTAACAGTGACGAAATGATGTAAAGTACAGCAGTGTAAGTTTTCTTTGGGGTTGATGAACCTTGATCTTCCGATTCCTGACCTGTCATCGGTCTGGCCTGTTTGTTGCCGAAGCCTTGTTAACGTTATTGTGGCAGTCGAAGATGCAAGCAACCTGGGCACGTCATGCTTCCAACTGCAGGGTACACATTTCCCTCTCTCGCTTGTGTGCATGCAATTGATATGCACAATTCGTGGTCTTTACGACAATGCTGCTTAACATGCTGAATGGTGGTTTTCTAGTCCTTATTTAGTTGCATTACACTTTTTTATGAAAAGTTCCCCAAAGTCAATATTTAGGAAGATGCATGATGTTTTACATGTAAAGTTTTGTTCAAGTGATGTTGTTGAATTATGAAACTCTCAATGGAAATATTAATTTGATATTTTGGGGAATACAATTACTTTGGTACATGTATAGTTCCCTATGCTATAAAAGGTTTTGCTTGTTGCTGAGATTTGGGAAAAGAACAAAAGATTAAATTGCCTCCTGATTTATATGTACATGTACTCTGGATATTGATATCTCCCATTTAACGAACTGTCAAATTATTTATCGTGAGAACTATAATAAATTATTCTCGTAAAGTCCAAGCAATCAATTTGCCATTTCTCAGAATCTCTGCCATCCACATTAGCACCAAATTGATATACTGAGAAAGACTGAGTGAGAATGTTTCTCGTTTACATTACTGGACTTATACTCCTGACCTGTTTGTGTGGTTATCGTCACACAAAACAGCCTTTTGGTCCGAAAATGTGCGATGAATTTTGTGAGAAGCAGGCAGATTGCTGTTCTTACAACTTCAATTATTTTGATCTGGCATGCAGTTTGACGACATTAATAAAAATTACAGATAGAAGTGTTTTTTCAAGAAAGAAAGTAAGTCAATTGTCGTTCATTTATACTAAATAACTTTGTCACATTAATTACTTAATAAATACTTAATCGCAGATTGCATAACACATGTACACATGTACAAAACAACATACACTATTTCAATATATAAAGTTCAATAATGTTTGAACATACGTTCCTGCAAAATGTCATGACAATATTTTGTTTATCTTTAGAGAAATACAACAAAATGTATGGACACTTCAGGAATTCTAAATTCAAGAAAATCCAAACTAACATGTAAGTATTAAAATACTATGTTGAAATAGTGTTTATATGCTGATCAAAGACAATTTTTATTTGAAATCTGAAGAAGGTCCCAGCATTATAAAGGCCGGATGTGAAATGCCCTGAACATCTATTGTTTCATATGTTAATCTTCAACTTCTGATTTCCTAATTCATGAAATGTCTGGAGTATATATTTAGCTCGTAGGTAAATCAATGATACGAAATGTACATTAAACTATAGACAATTCCCATTTTTTTTCTTCAACAGATGGAGGAGATAAAAAAGTGCTAGACACTCGTACAAAGAAGACGTTCCTGAATATACGACATCACTTGATAGTCATCCCTGAGTCAAAAAAACAAGCTGTTATCTTACTTAATCTGCACAAAATGACCAGAAATGACAGTGAAATGGGATTCAGCCATGGCATAGTAGCAATTGCATATATGGCATCTATTCAAACACTTATCTTTTCAAAGCAGCATCCGTCACCATTTATAATGTCTCATGATCTTAAGCTTGGGTCTTATGATGTCATCAATCAAGGTTATTGTCCAAAGGATATTGCAACAGATGGAGAACGCAAATTGATATTTTTCATTCATAAAGAAAAATCAAAGTCTGGTCGCATCAATATTCATTTGTATAGGATAACACTTGACTTGCAAACTCCCTCAATAATCAAGAAATACATACCTGCGTCTTACATTTTGGCGAATCCATCACGTCAGACACTGTTCTTCGCCTTACCACGTTATATTATGGAAATAAGCTACAACGGAAAACCAAAAAGGAAGTGGAAAACTTCTCGTCCAACTTTTGGAATGTGTTTGGATGAAAAAGGACAAACACTGTATTACATCTACCACAGATACATAAAGGAAGTTCATCTAGGGACATCACACAAAAAGGAAACAATAATAGATGTACATAGGATAAACAAAGGTCTGGTTTACTATAACAATACACTGTTTGTGATGTCTCAATCCAATCGAGTTGTTGCTGTAAATGCTTCCTCAAAACTTGAAATTGACTCGGTGAATCTGAAACTGAGAACAAAGGCAAAGCTTCCCATGTGTATTGTACCGTAACATATACATGTCATATGTAAATATATATAATAACACATTATGTATAAATATTTATCTCATGTATCGTCGTTGGCAGTTTGTAGATAATAAAGAGCGTGTTCGCTTGTTTAATCTTTGGTAATAAACTTGTCTGGCTAAAGCCTGCTGAACAATAGACATATTCAAATAGTTATTCAAGATATAAAACAATATTATTCAGAACTGTCGCATTTAGATTATATATTTTCAAAAGCATGTTATTTTATAAGACATTAGAATTCTTTTGGACGAAATTACATGATAGTTGGACGAAATAGCCTATCTGACAGTTTTGTTCATTAGAGTGAATATTAATTAGAATATCAACCAATCATATGTCTCATAGCAAAGAAGTTTCCCCATTGGTTACTTTTTGACCTAAAATGCCAACTCGCAAGTGATGATCTTCCTATAAGTGGCGAAATCCCCAATCTAGCGACGAATTCAATGTTACCCCTTTTTAGCCGTGAATCACATTTCAACTGTGGCACATGTTGATGGCTTTTTAATGGCGGATCCAGAGGGGGTGTTCAGCGGGTTCGAACCAAGATCCGAGTTGTAGATAGTTTAATGAACAAGATGTAAGCTGTCTGAATTCCGTATCATGAGTTTGTTATGAAACAAAGTATTTTGAAAATATAGACACTCACGGATTTTCTTACTAAGTACACAAAGATAGAAAGTACACAAGCAACAATTGACATTTTACCTGATAAATGATATTTCATTGTGATTATACCAGCAAACTATGACACATAATGCATATGTGTATTCTCATTTATGATACAATTCTAGCAAAATACCTAGTTGGGAAATACAGTTATTTCAATATAATAATTATTATATAGGAGCTACATTGAATGAAATAGAAAATAAATAAACATGAAGTTGTTGAACGATCTAACCGAATGTAGCTCCATTTGATTAAATTTTACATTAAATTTTGAACTTTTTTTTCATCTCAATTTCTAAATAATGTTTTGTATATCGAATAAAAATGAACATACTATATTTGGATATGTTTTATCATATAGTATTGAATTCTTTTTATCGTCCCTTGCAACTATATTTTGTAGTGTTCTTAGCTATATTTTGAGCTTGATCACTATACATACTTCTTTATTCTCTCCCGCCAGGGGCATGGGAACTTTGTTTTCTACACACAATAAGGTTTGGGTACAATGCTACACTGATTTTTAGCGTAGTACCACCCATGGTTCGCTAGTTCCAGCCGATGCTTGCAGGTTTCACCGCAATGCATACCCACGCGGCGTTGCGGACTTTTTTCCTGCCATAATACTAGCAGCCGTGATGTAAGTGAAATACTCTTGAACGCGGTGTAAAGCCCCAAATCTCCTCACCTCATATCTTTAGTCTTTTTTTCTGAAGTTGTATCACTTGATTTGAAAATGATCTAATCGGCAAGGAGCACTAAAATAACTATACATACCACTGTAACGGTTTCTTTACTTTCATAGGGTCAAAACTATATGACATCATATTCATGCATGCAGCTGTGTCACATGCATGTAACATGGCCTATAAACATGTATCAGTGGTATATTCAAGGCACGTAATGTTGGTAACATTTTAATTAATTCTTTGTAAATTTTGGAATATGTTTTGGCAGGCGATTCTACGTTGAATCACCCACCTTGTTGTATAATTGGTAAGAATAAACGTTTATAAGGTTGAACAAAATATAAATAATAATTTTGTTAATGATCGTGATGCACTCTTTTAGCTTGTTTCATATCTAATTCCAATCAGTCATAACATACTAGTTATGCTAAAATGACATTTATAAATCAATGTTTAATAAACTAAAAAACAAACGTCGATGTAAAGTTGTCCTGTCGACGTTGAAATAAAGTCACTATTCAACCAAATTTCAACATTTGAAAAATGAACGTCTCGAACTGAAGGCAACCAAATTGTAAAGTCAACATGCCTGCATGCATGAAGATGCATTAGCTTTAGATTCATTTTCCGGTTTACAACTTAACCCTGTTGATTTTCACAACTGCCTATATACACTTAATACATTCCACTCTTTGTATTATTATATGCTGATGATACCATACTTATATGTCCTCAGATCCAAGTCATTAAAAAAAAAATGCTAGATTCTTTTAACAATTACTGTAATAGATGGAGGCTTAAAATCAACGCATCCAAACCCAAAATTTAATTTTCGGTGGTTCCAAAAAAATAATATATAAGACATTTTAATATTGGAGTAACCATTTTTGATAATGTAGATTGATATCCTTATCTCGAAATAACAGAAACATAATAAATTCACTAAAACCAAAAGTTTGTTGGTTGAAAAGGCTACAAAGTCAATGTTTTCCATATTAAGTCTAGGAAGAAAACTTAAAATTTCTATTTACTGTCATTCGAAATTATTTGATTGTATGATTACGCCAATTTTTTTTATATGGATGCGAAGTCTGGGGTTTTGAAGATGTGTCCTGGTTTGAAAATGTCCATCTACGATACTATGGCGAGTTTGGTAGATTCCCACTTGTAAATATTATTAAATGCAGAATGGTACCAGATGGTATATTTTTGGGCCTGGATATCGTCAAAATAATGCTTTCTGGTTTATAAGTAGTATGTTTTTGATTAAACGTCATTATCTATACTCACCGTTGATAACTCACCGTAGCAAATTTTTCTCTCACAATTAATCACTCGACCAATATAACACAGTAAAATGAAGAGACTTACCTCCCCACACCCACACCCTCGCTCCCTGCTAGGTGCCTTAACCCAGTGACGTCAATCATTTCTTCTGGAGCCTGGACACAGGCAGCTCTTAGACTCGCAGGAGGGGAGTTGGGAGGGGTATACAGACCGGTGAGTATAAATAATGACGTTTGATAAAAAATGTAATATTATTTATATACTCTAGTTGATAACTCACCGTAGCCATGATGCCACCGAAGGAGGCGGGCTGCGAGACAACCCGAGAGCAGAGGAGGTAACTCGCCGCAATGGCCAGGGTTACGACCTACCTCAACCCTAAGGGTTCACCTACCCCTGCCCCTGAGAGGTCGGCGGAACAGACCATAGGTGTCTCCAAATAACTACTAAAAAACACAACACAACAACGAAGAAAGGTGCGATGCAAAGTTTTTTAAAGCGCACTTAGGGACGGGGAACCCCTTAGATGGGTGTCCCGAGGACGTCCGGTGCTGGGCGAACACCTGAGGCCACAGCCTTGCCACGCCTTCCAGATCTTTGGTAGAGACGTAAGTAGTGATTAGCGAACACCATGCCGGACTTCCAGAAACAGCCCGCCATGATGTTCGCTACAGGTATGTTACTATGGAGAGTCATAGTTGCAGAGAGCGGTCTAATCTCATGAGGGTTCGACCGAGCAGAAGGATACCTTTCAATACCTAACAATATCCCAATTATGAAAGCAGAATAAATTAAACTTTTTTTATATTTAAATTCAATTAAACAAATGTCTTAAAACAAATGTATATAAGATCTTAAAACAGTAAAAACTGAAAGTAAATCATTAGATTTAATAGCCAAAAAAGGGGCATATTTAAATTTTAATATTTTGAATCGTGACTTTACGCCTGGGAAAAGATCAACAGATTACACAGTCTCATGATTTACTATGGACATTGATTATTTTCAACGATATGTCAAACAAATACTGTTATAAATCATAAACATACAAAATCCAACTAGAAGCAGATATTCTAAGTTTCTGAGAACCAGATTTGTCATTTCAAGGCATGCCTACCACCCATCGTGGCCACAACTTATCCTGTTGACTCTGTGAGCATTATTTCAGAATGCATCAACAGTTGTTTTTCACATTTATCACTAGATTTCTGTTCCCATTATCATCTGGTCTTTACCATCGTATGAGACAACCTTTTGGTCCTAAAATGTGTGTTAACCTTTGTGGCAAGCTGACAGATTGTTGTTTCTACAGCTTCAACCAAGCTTTTCTGACATGCAGTTTGTTGCCAGCAAGAACCAATACAGAAAGTAATATGTTTTCAGTGGAGAAAGTAAGTTGTTTGGCGTTTTTAAACGTAAAAAGCAAGTCGTAATAATTATTTACATAATACATAATACATAATGCGTAACACCAGACAAACATGTAACCACAAAATTGTTTCAGCATATAGCATTTCAACATATATTCCTCTGCAATAATGCCCTATAGTTGTTAGTTATTTTGTTTATTCTCAGAGAAATACTCCAATATGTATGAACATGAAGTTTCCTAATTCAAGAAAATCCATTGGACCATGTAAGTATTGATAATGAAATGTTCAGTTAAAGGGGGGATATATCAAGACACATGAATATTTCGAGAAATCTCAAATAATCAGAACTTTAGGCAGCTGTTGAAAAGAATAAGAAGTTCGTTTTACCTAAATTATTACCGGTGATCACAAACATTCAACCTTAAATGCACTTACGTGTAATCGCTGGTTGGAAAGTCAAATTTGTAAATTGCACTCATTATTTATTGACAGATGAAAAGGAACGAGAAAAGAGAGACTTGTCAGTGAGACAACGTGTAATGCTCTTTGCACCATCTAAGACGGTTATCCTTCTAGAACTACAGAAACTGACTAAATTGAAAAGTGACATTAAGTTCAAATTTCAAGTCGCAGCCGCAACGTATGTGTCTTCAATGGACAGCATAGTTCTTTCTAAGTATGCTCCCTCAATGATTCTATCTGTCGATCTCAAAAGTAAGTCTTTTAACATAATCGTGAAAGGATATACTCCCCGATCTCTGGCTGTAGATGGAGAACAGAATTTAGTCTTCTTTATCTATCCAAAGAGGTTATCCCGATTTTCCTCAACAAAGTTATATAAGGTACAGATTGGCATAAACAAGACTTCGATGATCAAAACCTATAAGCAAAGTCCTTCACAGGTTTTGGTCAATCCATCAACACACACTGTGTTCTCCGCCTTTGAAGATTTCATTCTTGAAATGGAATATGATGGAACGACAGCAAGAAGAATTGCAACAAATCACCGAACTCGGGGAATGTGTTTAGATGACAAAGGACAGACATTGTATTACATCTACAGCAATTACATAATGAAGATAAATTTGAATCAAGTAAACACAACTAAAAATATAAGATGCACAGCTACGCAAAACAAAGGACTGTTTTACTACAACTCTACATTATTTGTTTTGTCTCTTTCCAACCAACTTACTGCTGTCAATATAAACTCGAGGGTTGATATTGCCTTTGCAGATCTTAGGCTTGAAACAACAGCACCAGTTCCAATGTGTACATTACCCTAATGTCAATCTCATTAAAATAAGATCGAACGTGCCACTCGTGCCACGCTGTGTTGATCTGTGAGTACTACACCACAGAGGGCATTTTTAGTGACCTTTCACTCGAGTCAATAAGCCACTATGCTAGTAAATCGTCTGTGAATGTGAATGACAATGTTATTTCTTATCAGGCCGTTGTTACTAGTTTGTTCGCTTATGTTTTAATTGCTTAATGATTGCAAGGCGTTTTCTATTTCCAAGAGATTGAGAGCGACTTGTTTAAACAATGTTTTCCTGATCTCGGGCACTATTATGTACAAAGAGGAGGGTACCTAGGCTAATTGTGAGGGTCAAGGATCCAATGTGAAATGAAGTTAGAGAGATTGGATCGGACACACAGAAAGAGAAAAGAATGGTCTAAACTTTCAATGCATCTCATTGTCAGAAAGCAAAGATTGATTGAACCGCACATTAAATAGTTGGATAGTCCGGATTTCAGTCTTCGTAATCTTCTCAACGCAAGTGTCAAGCACAAGTTGCGGGGCTATTTCTTTAAAAAAAATCTATTCCCACCAATTTCGTTCAAATTTCGAATATAACTTTATCATTTCATAAATATGTTATTGCAAAAATCTAGATTTTAAATTTTTAAAATATTGTCCAAATAGCTTTCGAACCCTTGTGTTCGGACTAAGGTTCAACAGTGCTTCCACAAGATGAGAATGTGGTTAACTACCTGTACAGTATAATATTCAAATGGCTGACATATTCTTTACTTATTGTAAACTAAATATTATTGTCTGTAAATATGGGGAATTCCATAGCCTCTTTATTGTAAAGTATATAACTATACTAGGAACACGTTTATTATTCCACTTTTGTACAATACTGTCAGTGAACGAAACTTGAGCAACATTCTAAACATTAAAAAAAACAAATATTACCATAGATATGTCTGTCAGTGCATAAACATGTTACCTTTTATATACGCTTTTAAGTTGTGTAATGTATTTGAATGTTGAGAAATTGGTCTTAAATTGAATAAAATTGCTGTCTGTCTGATGCAATCGTTGAAAATTAAGTTATCAAGTTTTATCGTGCTGTAGCAATTAAAAAAGTACCTCTACACAGACGAACATTCGCCAAAAATAATTGAATTGTGTGGATAAACTTCCCATTTTATTATTATAGATTGTCTTATTCGGTCATATTCCATTTCATGTTATGATTTTACAAATCAGTTAAAGGTCACATCCAAAGGTCAAAAGCAAATTATCAAGTTCTAGCGACTATATATAATTCGCGACAACAGGTCACAATGACTTCTATCCTTCAAATGTCAGCACACACATCATACTGGCATTATAACGTCGCTGACGTTGCTGTCGGGTTCATGTCAACAGTTCAGAATGACCAGATGAGATGTGGTATGGTCCTTACATATGGTGCTTTTATCATGTTGGAACAGATTTCCAGAGTTTTATTGCTTCCTCCCGAATTATCACACTGTGTCTGCCACGAAGAAACACTGATCTTAATGACCAACTTAAAGTTCTCCTCCATGCAGAAACAATAAATCATTAGCCATTACGAATGGAAACCTAAGGTTTACTTCCAAACACCATAAAGACTCCGGACATATTGTCATTTCATCCTGATAATTTAATAAAAATGCATGCCAAATGCAATCCAATCAAGCAGGGTCAAGGGCATTCCATTGGATGGAATAACTCTCGTGCTCATCCCAAGTGCCGATATATCGATATCTTAAGTTGAGATATGCCATCTTGCAGATTATCATCTGAAGATTGGATAGCAGACCTTTTGAGAGAGATAACATGACTGAAACAATTACACTAAACGCCAAAAGAAACATTTCCCCTCTAGGAATTTAAATATCACAAAAAGTAATGTGCTCAGAGGAACTTGGTTTGTTGAGTTTTAACATTCCATAAGTTAAGTGTTTTGCGCTAAAAATACAGACTTGAGAATGTACTGATAATTGTATTATCGCCATAGTTTCATTGGTGGCGTCAATTGTCCTATTTCCGATCATAGAAAAATTGTAAAAAAGGATTATAAAGTGAGCCAAAATGTTATTGTCTAATTTGATAATTCATACACATTTATAACCAATGAAATCAGTTTATTCGAGATTTATCCGTTGTTTTCTTAAACGCTGACTCGATTACTGAGATTTGTAATGTTTCTCTTCTAAACACAATTTCTCGGTTCTAAGATACTATTTTGATTAAATTGTATTCCGACTGTTTGAGGAAACGTTGGCACATGTAAAACGACTAAATTTGTCTCTTAATCTTACCAACTCATGAACATTTTACATTATCTACAGTACGAATTTATGCACTGAATTGGTACATTTCTGCACATTCAGGTGTAAAGTGGTTTTGAATTGAAAAATCCTATGTTTACTAACGTTCAGATTCAAAATAACTCAACGGTCGTTTTAATTTGAGATGTTAAGACAAAATCTCTTTTCGCAGTAAAAGGAGATAATTATTTCGGAGAACCCATGATCATGTGGTTACAAATTTGCTCCAGCTGTGTTCATTGGTCATATATTTTTTTCAATAATGTGATGAGGCCAAGCATGATTGGTTGTAAGTTTATTTTGAACATTCCAACTGTAATATAGGGTGAAATCCCAACTGTGTATGAAGGTTGGAAGCGCCTCCGCCTCCCACCAAAAAAAGGTGAAATGTTAATGAAGACGGACGACAGCCCATACGATGTGCCCAATTGGGCTAAACCTGCTATGGCCAAGATAGCATGTCCATAGCCATCAAACCATATAAAACAAGAACTAACATTGAACTTTTCTTAGCAATGATCTTGAAGTGCATATTTGAATACACGATGCAAATATAACTAAACAATGTTAGGGAACACGTTGCATACATTCATCAGTTTCTTCATATTCGATCCACATGTTGGCAGAAGTTATTGTTAAGGCTTGTTAAAACTTGCAAACTTGAGGTGAAATTATGCTTTAATATATACATGCATATCCAGCAAGACAACAAAATAACATTTTCTGGATATTTTTTTTATTGTGAACATACACGACGTTTCGGAGTACATGTATATGCTTTCGCCTTCAAAGACTTACCAAAACATATTTTGTCATTGTAATAGTTGTATCAACTGTCACCACATTTAATCGTCTGGATGAACATTCAGTTAATAACACACATTTAGAGATTTTACCTTAATTATGCTTAATTATATTATATATTTCAGTCAAATTTCAAATTTCAAACACTGAAGATGTAACCACAATTACAGTTGTTATTGCCTGAAGAGTGACCCTGGCCCTGTTCCAAATGATGTAGGCGAACTCGACACGGGAGTTTACAAATCAAATTCAGCCACTGATTCTGCTAAGCAGAGTTTAGCCATGAAGATCAGGGGCTCCTGTCACAAAGAAACCTTTACTAAGGTTACTTTGAAGGCGCTGAAGCAGGATTTTGCTTGAATAAAGTGCTCTCACAAAAATAGTTACTAAGTGTTATCAAAGGCTAAATAATAATCCTAAATGCTCATGGTTCGCTTAAGCCATATAATTCCATTTACCATCGAGTGGCCATTTTTAATGTGTTCACATTTCGGCCCACTTTCCGCACATTATTGGAGACACAGAAAATGATGACTTATTATCTTTAAAAATACTAAAAAGTATAAGCAATATATATATTGCAATACCTGTAAACTGGATCTGTTATACAATCCGAAATGGTATGTACATGTGTGTATTTTTGTATTTTTTTTTATAAACATGTATGCTATGACAAATGTATTCATGTAATAATAATGAATAATCATACACCTGTACATGTAAACATCTGATGGGAAGTA
This sequence comes from Gibbula magus, assembly GCA_936450465.1. Taxonomy (NCBI): domain Eukaryota; kingdom Metazoa; phylum Mollusca; class Gastropoda; order Trochida; family Trochidae; genus Gibbula; species Gibbula magus. The sequence goes on from OW388299.1 coordinate 35,631,032, forward strand.
AAACAAACATTAAAATTCCTTTTTAAAATATTTACTATGATATTCACCCCTTAGTTTAACATCTCTGCATGTTTCATATGTATACCGAATCCTTGCATTTTGTGTTCCTATAGAGACAGTATATTTACATGCTTTTCACAGTGAATAAATGATGATTATTACATCGCTGAGATGTTTCTGTAAATTCAAACAAAATATCATGCTAAAAATGTATTTGCTCTAAAATCCTATAATTGTCAAAAAGTCAACGAGGGTCATGCCCCATAAATGAATTGTCCATTGCGAATACAATAAATTCAAGTTTTAGAACTCTCTCTCATAGTGATAGGTATTCGCCTTCGATATTACTGACTTTCTGGTCAATAGTGTTATCTGTTTACAAATCTTGTAATTCGACACATATCTGAACTATTGCCATGTTTTTCTAAATAACTCACTAATCCTTTTTCACTGCAATATCAAACTTACATTGTTAGGACCTGCAGTGTGGCTAGGATGAACTGAAATACTAATTTTGCATTTTAGTTTTAGACAATTAGCATTGAATAATAATATATGACAATATCATTGCATGTACTTCCAAAAGACACTAAGCAATTATTATAAAAAATATTTGAAAATAAGCAATTTATTATTAACGAAAAGCTTATGTGCTTATGAACACACGTTTGCCAAGCACTAGTTGTGTCCCAAGGAGTTCCCGTACTTCGTTAACTGTAACGTCATCAAACAGCTGTGCATCACGTCATTGTAACTTGAAGTCACAATAGAAGTACGCAATTGTACGCCACTCGTGAAACTTTTCCACCTCACTCAATGAGATAAACATGGTATTAGTCAAGAAAAGACAATTTTTCTATTTAGTATATGACCAAATCCTTGCATATTCACCGAAATCGGCTTGCATTTACGTTAAGTCGGCCCGAGAATGAGCCTGTCGCCTCAGCAACAATGTGACGTCATGAACGTGTCATGACGTTGGAGCATTATTTTATGACACGTTCCATTGTTATTTTCACTAGTGACTGATAACGCGGTTGATTTTCATTGATAGATCCCGGTATTTCACATGCAATCATATAATAAAAACGGAAACCCATTGGTAATAAAGAAACACGTGTTTTCAAGTACTAATCTCTGTTTATGACATGAATTGTTTACGGTACAGTACACATTGGGAGCTTTTTTCTTGTTCTCAGTCTGAGATTCACCGAGTCAATAACAACTTTTGAAAACAGATTAACAGCAACAACTCGATTGTTCAGTGACATAACAAATAGTGTATTGTTATAGTAACTCATACCTTTATTTACATTATGTTGCTTAACTATCCTTTCAGTTTTAATAACGTTTACTAGATTTACTTTCATTATAGTTCTATGATATATGTAATACAATGATTGTCCTCTGTCATCTAAACACATTCCTCCAGATACTAATGCTTTCACTGTCCTACTTGTTTTTCCAGTGTAGCTTATTTCAAGAATATAGTGCGCGAAGGCGCAGAACAGTGTTTGATTTGAAGGATTGACCAAAATATGATCTTCAGGTACATGTTTAAAAGTCCTGATTACTGATGGAGTTCTGATACCAATTGTTAACATATACAAAGTTGCTATGATGTTATCAGATTTTGATTTCGCTTTATGAATAAAAAATATAAGTTTGCGTTCTCCATCTGTTGCAATAGCCTTTGGAGAAAAACCTTTGATAATGATGCTATTATACCTTTTCCTAAGATCATATGACATTATAAGTGATGAAGGAATAGACTTTGAAATAATAAGTCTTTGTAAAGAGGAGATATACGACATTGCCACAATGCCATAGCTAAATTCCATTGTACGTTTTATTTTAATCATGTTATGAAGATCAAGTAAGACAACATTTCGTTTCGTTTCAAATCTTGTAATTCGACACATATCTGAACTATTGCCATGTTTTTCTAAATAACTCACTAATCCTTTTTCACTGCAATATCAAACTTACATTGTTAGGACCTGCAGTGTGGCTAGGATGAACTGAAATACTAATTTTGCATTTTAGTTTTAGACAATTAGCATTGAATAATAATATATGACAATATCATTGCATGTACTTCCAAAAGACACTAAGCAATTATTATAAAAAAAATATTTGAAAATAAGCAATTTATTATTAGCGAAAAGCTTATGTGCTTATGGACACACGTTTGCCAAGCACTAGTTGTGTCCCAAGGAGTTCCCGTACTTCGTTAACTGTAACGTCATCAAACAGATGTGCATCACGTCATTGTAACTTGAAGTCACAATAGAAGTACGCAATTGTACGCCACTCGTGAAACTTTTCCACCTCACTCAATGAGATAAACATGGTATTAGTCAAGAAAAGACAATTTTTCTATTTAGTATATGACCAAATCCTTGCATATTCACCGAAATCGGCTTGCATTTACGCTAAGTCGGCCCGAGAATGAGCCTGTCGCCTCAGCAACAATGTGACGTCATGAACGTGTCATGACGTTGGAGCATTATTTTATGACGCCAGGTCATTGTTATATCAGTCACTAGTGACTGATAACACGTTCCATTGTTATTTTCACTAGTGACTGATAACGCGGTTGATTTTCATTGATAGATCCCGGTATTTCACCTGCAATCATATAATAAAAACGGAAACCCATTGGTAATAAAGAAACACGTGTTTTCAAGTACTAATCTCTGTTTATGACATGAATTGTTTACGGTACAGTACACATTGGGAGTTTTTTTCTTGTTCTCAGTCTGAGATTCACCGAGTCAATAACAACTTTTGAAAACAGATTAACAGCAACAACTCGATTGTTCAGTGACATAACAAATAGTGTATTGTTATAGTAACTCATACCTTTATTTACATTATGTTGCTTAACTATCCTTTCAGTTTTAATAACGTTTACTAGATTTACTTTCATTATAGTTCTATGATATATGTAATACAATGATTGTCCTCTGTCATCTAAACACATTCCTCCAGATACCAATGCTTTCACTGTCCTACTTGTTTTTCCAGTGTAGCTTATTTCAAGAATATAGTGCGCGAAGGCGCAGAACAGTTTTTGATTTGAAGGATTGACCAAAATATGATCTTCAGGTACATGTTTAAAAGTCCTGATTACTGATGGAGTTCTGATACCAATTGTTAACATATACAAAGTTGCTATGATGTTATCAGATTTTGATTTCGCTTTATGAATAAAAAATATAAGTTTGCGTTCTCCATCTGTTGCAATAGCCTTTGGAGAAAAACCTTTGATAATGATGCTATTATACCTTTTCCTAAGATCATATGACATTATAAGCGATGAAGGAATAGACTTTGAAATAATAAGTCTTTGTAAAGAGGAGATATACGACATTGCCACAATGCCATAGCTAAATTCCATTGTACGTTTTATTTTAATCATTTTATGAAGATCAAGTAAGATAACATTTCGTTTCATAAGCTCAGGGATGACCATCAAGTGATGTCGTACATCCAGGAACTTCTTTGCACGACTGCCTGGCACCTCTTCATCTTGACCATCTGTTGGTAGATAATAATGGACATTTGTAATCATATACATAACACGTTTTTAATCATGACAAATGGACGGAAAAACACCTTATAACAGTTCAATATCAATATCATAAATGTTAACTGAAAACATGCTGGTGTCTTTTCGGCCATTCAGACAGGAATATGGAATATACAAGAAACAAATGTGCATAATATATACACTTCGAAATTACCAATGAAGCAACAGCCTAGTTTGTTAACTGAAATGTGGTGCTCTGGGATTGTTAGGATAAATTGATTTTTATCACCCCAGACATTTGGTTATTTAGCAACTCATTCACTGAAATAAACATTAACCATATGCAAACTTTATTAAAATGTGATGAACTGAATGTTTACCTAAAATAACTATTGTCCTAGAAGAGAAACTACACTTCAAACTTTAGAATTGATTTATTGTAATCAACAGACTTCATTCATAAAGCAAAATATCTTTTATTCATGCATGATAAACGATAATTGAGAAAATGCCTACAACCATAGGATCTGTGAATAATTTTGATTTTATTGAGTTTAATCTGTTTAATAAACACTTCTCGCTATAGATAAGCTAATACCACAAGTAGTGACATCATTTGTCCATTAAGACTAGTTTATTGAAACTGAAAGGTTCATGATTTTGTGAGTTTGAAGGTGCATGCTGCTTTAACGAATGACTTTTGTTAAAGGTTCAGTTAGTAAAGTGTAATCACTTCACTTAAATGGACGACACTAATCACATTACAGCAACAAATATTGACATTCATTTCATTTCATCATGGAACTTGGATTTTTACACCAAAATACTAATTTATTGTAACAGCCGTTATCCAAAAGACAGTGAACCGTTATTTAAGTGAACTTTCGTTTCGACCCTGCTAAATAATTGTTCTACCTAAAATCACAAACAGTTTTCCTGACATATTGTCTTCTTTCAAATCGGAACGATTTTGCTGTTAAAATAATTGGGTGATGCTTAATTAATTTCCAAGTGTATATTTGCTATACAATAGTCAGGTATCTAGAAACACTAGTTCTGGTTTGGTCATTATGCAAAAATGGGGATTCAATACCTGTGGCCGTATGCATATCTCGGGCGTAAGTCTTAGTCCAGGCGTAAGTGTAGATTAGCGCCCTAATGCACATCCCTGACGTTAAAAAAGTTACGTCATGCTTTACGCCTCAGATTTACGTCACCTACCAAGCAGGCGTAAGCAAGGCGTTGATCAGCTATGGCGGCCGTAGTCTATCGACACCGCAGACGGCACTTAAACAGGAGTCGGATATTTAGAGACAGAGCGAACCCATTGGAACTGTTTGACGATCTAGAGCTCTATAAGCGGTTCAGATTTCGGAGAATTGACATATTCAAGATTGTTCATGCAATCAGGGACGATATTAACTACAATGTTTACCGCAGATCCACCCTGTCTCCCGGGTTACAAGTACTCGTCGCATTACGCTTCTTTAAATTGGTTCATTTCAGAACTTAGTCGGGGATACTATAAATGTGCACCAGTTAACCGTGAGTAGAGTTGTTAGAAAAGTGAAGGTAAACTGAACAATTGGCTATTTTTCCCAGATGCCAATGAACTAAGACGGATCCGGGTGTGATCGGATGTGTGGGTGAAACTCATGTACGCATTCACGCTCCGAGAGAACAAGAATACAACTTTGTCAACCGTAAGGGTTACCATTCTATCAATGTGCATGCAGTGTGTGACTCGAAGTTGAGACTGTTGAACTGGCCGGGGTCCGTTCATGACGCCCGCACGTTGACCGAGAGCATTTATGCTGACTTTGAAAACAGACTAATAGATGGCATTATTCTCGGTGACAGTGCCTACCCACTCCGTCTTCACATGTTATCGAAAGCTACTATAAGAACAACTTCCAAACGCAAGGCATACTCTTGCCAGTCTGCATTACTGGCTGATTTAAGCCTTGCGGTATTTCCCTCGCTTTGTTGTGCCTAGATAGTGAATCGCTGCACCAGAAATGCATAGTGGGCCTGAATTTTTAAGCACAGATTTCTTAAGGAAATACTGCATGGCCTAAATCAGCCAGTAATGGAGACTTGCAAGAGTTATGCCTTGCATTGGGACGTTGCTATAAGAATAGAAGATCGGAAACATATAAAGGAAATACGGTATTAGTAAAAATGCTAAAACAGTTCCAGACATGATTTAAGATATAACTCACATTTAACCATATGGCATATGGTTAGAAACCGGAAAATGTTCTTTGATGAAGGCTTGAGGGCAGAGCTCTGCAAAGGAACGGAACAGTTTGCAGCGGTTTTCTTTTTCAATCCTATAAGATTCAATAGCATATATTGTTTTGAAATATATTGTGGCTTCAACAATCATGTGTTTTCCTTGAACTACAACAGTGTGAGCACGATGCAATAGGCTGTTTGTTTGACGTTTACTCTACCGGGCAAAAGAAATGGCTACACCCAAAATGAGAGATAAATTATTTTAATTAACAAGCTATATTATGATTATACGTCATATCTCAACCAACTCAACTGAAGGTGTCAGTTTTGTAACATTTTCTGTTATTTTTTCTGAAAAATACTCTTTCAGAAAAATCATCTTTTTGAAAAAAATGTGTTAAATAGACGAGCAAGGAACAGGTCACATGACCAGCTATTTGCAGTAATATTTTGCTGTACTGTTCATAATTCCATATTTCAGTATTCATGACTTACCGTCGCTAATGCAAAATCAATGCCACTTTGTTTTGTTGTTGTTTTAAGTGTGCATTCGCGACGCCAAGGTTCATATTTGGACAAGATGCATGTTGGAAGTTGCTTGCATAAATCTGAGCAATTCTTTTCACCATTCGGATTTTCAACACAGACTATAACCACATTTAAAACTGGAAGTAATACTAAAAGTAGTTGTGACGCATCCATTATTTTACCTGAAATAATACATATATCATATTTTTAAAAAGTCCCCTAAACCGTATACACATATACCATCAGGACACTTCGTTAAAGGTTGAAAAAAGCTATTCAAACATGACCATATGCAACTCCCCAATGCGAGGTATAACTATTGCCAATCTCCATTACTAGCTGACTTAGGCCTTGCAGCATTTCCTTAAGATCTCTGTGCTTGGAAATCCGGACCCGCTATGCATTTCAGGTGCAGCGATCCACTATCTTGGCACAACAAACCGAGAGAAATACTGCAAGGCTTATATCAGCCAGTAATGGAGACTGGTAAGAGTTATGCCTTGCATTTGGAATTTGAACCATATATATAAATTGGAAATTTAAACTTTATAACCTTATTTATTAATACAAATACACTAAACTAATCGTTATAATATAATGACACCCCTGTTTGATGTAGTACACAGATCAGAAAACATAAATATAAATATAATCCAGTATTTTGTTCTATATGAAAATTTTCAATATTAAAAAATGTATACAACCTTCTCTACATCAGGCTGGACAGGATGTGATTGATTTAAACTTTAAGAAAACAAGAGTGTATCATCTTTGTCAGAATATTGAACTACTATGTGGTCATAAATCAGTGACTAGACCATGAGAACTTCAGGCATTTACCATAAATCAATGAAGATGAAACGGATCCTCTTGGGAACGTCTGTTGTTTGGTTTCTCCACATATATATGAAGGACATTTGACATGACGATAAACTATGATAATATGGTGGCTTACAAGTATATAAATATTAACTACAATCATATTATGGATTACAGGTGTGCATAGTTTCTCAGACAAGGAGATGTTAAGTACCTGCTTATGAGTTAACAATGATATATATATATATATATATATATATATATATATATATATATATATATATATATATATATATATATATATATATATATATATATCCAAATTGTTTTAAAAAGAATAACAAACTCCGATTACCTCCTACATGTTTCGCTTTACACTTCAGGGAGGTTTACATTACAGTGATTATGACGTCACGTCAATTTGGATATATACCTACTGTACACTTGAAGAAGCACTTTATTTTCAATATATATATATATATATATATATATAACTCATCTTATCATGCATGGAAAAAATATGTCTTGGTGTGTGAATGTCAACTTGGTATAAAAAATGTTGTTTACAATAAATCAATTCTATTGTTTTGAAGTGTAATTTCTTTTCTAGGACAATATCTATATCAGGTAAAAATTCAGTACCATCACATTTTCACTTATATTTTTATAACTTTGCATGTGGTGGATTTTTATTTCAATGAATGAGTCTTTAAAGAACCAATTGTTATGTTTTGGTTGTTAAAATCATTCAATGTATCCTAACAATCCAAGAGCACCACATTTCATTTTACAAACTAGGGTTTTGCTTAATTAATTTCCAAGTGTATATATATTTCTTTAAAACATAAGTTACAACATTTCATAGTTTTTTAAAAAGTGGTTAGCTTAAGTATCCGATTCTGAAAGAATGAGATCTGATCAGTCGAGTTTCAATCACTTCGGTGAACATCCGGTAATATATTTTTAAAAGGCACCAATCTTATTGACAATCTTATCACCGATGTATATCCAAAGCATGTGTAAAGTTTCAGAAAGATTGGTCAAAAATTGTCGGAGGAGTTGATTTCAGAACTCAAGTGCCGTTTTCGGGACGGACGGACAGACGGGCTGCGCATAAACAAAGCATAAATTTATTTTGACTTTTCTTAACGCTTTTCATAAACACGGGGTGTTTTTTTTGTTTCTTGTACTCCCGTCGTGTCGTTATTTTTCGATGAATCAATTAACTTAAATTGCTCGCCACTAATGGCTGCAATATTGCAGTAGTGGCGTTAAAAAATAACTCACAAACTCACTGAAAACTAAACATTGTGTACATACAGAATGGCCAATTGAGATAATATATAATAGATTTGTCCCTAATAGAGACCAAGACCCGAAGGCCTATTTTCTTTTTTCTAACGAAAGTCCCAGAAAACTGATAACTTGAGTCCTCAGCCAATATCGATTATAGATTTAGTGCCTCTGTGAATTGTTGAAACATAATGATTGTATTGTAATCCTCTATGGTGTGGTAAGGGTTTCTGCTTATACAGTTTCAAATAAAGGACTTCTGCAGAAGTAAGGCGGATTTTTTAAATTGGATTACAATTTCTTAAATAAGAGAGGTTTTGCAGGAGTTTGGAGGCTTGTGCAATAGTTAGAGTGGCAGGTTCATGTTGAAACTATGTGAAAGGGTTGTTTCATTACATTGTAATGTTCAATGCTGATGCAGATTGCAAAAAGGGACAATTAATCAGTAATTCCTGAAATTGAGGCATTTACTTAAATAAGAGCGATTTTGCAAGTGTTGTGGGGCTAGTGAAACAGTTAGGGAACAGGTTTATGTTGAAATATTGTTGGGTTTGTTGTGTGGGCTTTAATGACATTTTAAGGTTCTATGCTTATACAGTTTTCAAATAAGGGATAGAATCTTAGGTGAAAATTTCTGAAACATTTTCTTCGCAATATGCTCGTGGTGAATTTTTATTAAAGGAACGTTTTGTGTTCTTTTAAGACATCTTAGTGGCCTATGCTGTTGCAGTTAACAAGAAGGGGACTTCTGTAGAACATTTTGCATTTCATCAATTTAAAGGGTTTTGCAGAAGTTGAGGGGGCTTAAGCAAAATCGTGATGCATTTTGCAAATAAGGGATTTCTTCAATTAGGCTGCATTTTCTAATTTCACTGCTTTTTCATTCCAAAATAAAAACAATGCTTAGTGAAACTATTGCTGAGACCGAATAACATAAATTTAGAAAAATCATTCATCTCATTCCATGTGATGCGAAAAGGAATGGCTGATACTTCGATGAAGATGAATATAAGGATGAAGATGAAGTTTATGATAATAATCATGTGTAATTATAACAAATGAAGATTAAGGAGAGGATGCTGTTCATGTTTAAGAACTCAAGACTAGCAAAAGACTAAATTTTTATTACAATGGAATACTGTTTTCATGTGAAAAAAAGCAAAAATACATTGACTGACCCATAGGGGAGTAATTAATGTGCACGTAACCCCTAGTTGGGTGAACCCTGGATCCACCTTGAAATGTATAACACTAAACGAATAAAACAAACGAGAACAACGTTATTTTGATTTATTGAATCTGGAAATGCTTTAATCTTTCAGAGATATCCCAGTCTGCCATATATATTTCAGTATTGTGGGTTTGGGTACAAGGACGTACACGTGGACATGGAAACTATAACAAAGTAATAAAGAAGGATCCATCCACAGTTTCTGACCATTCACAGGAATTTGACCCCCATTTGGAAAGAAGAGACTTACTGGAACCACCATGTTCCTTCTGAATATGTGTTCATGTTGTATTTACACAGTATAATAAAGAAAGTCTTAGTTGCTCTAAACGTTCATTTCAAACATACACGCAACGTTCGTCGTCGTCACAACGTAAGCTTAAAACGGCAACGAAACCTTACTGCGTTGTATCTACTGACTGACGTCCATTGAACGACTACATAACTGTTGTTTCATCATAAGATGGCGGTTTGTCTTTCTCAACATCATCAGACTGAAAAGCTTCGTTTGTTAATCCTTTCGATTCTTTGCTCTCAGTCATCCCCTTTTCCAGACAATCAACCTGGTTGCCATGACTACTGCTATCGGATATGTCTCCATGGTAACGGCCAGTCCTGTTCTCCGGAAATGCTGGTCCCCATGTAGGAAGAGGAGCGCCTACGTCTTTCATCAGCTGAAATGAGTTCATTTAATGTTGTATGGTGTTGTAATGTTATTGCCAAAATGGTTTGGTTCAGTTCAACCAGAGGACATTTCTGTGGACGTTAATATGTTCTTAATACGTATACGTAATTATTACACAATGCAGTTGAAACCTGTTACTGTTGGTAATAGTTTGATGACTTTATATTTGAAAATATGACTTGCACATAAACATTTCAGAATAATACAATGAAACGTGAAGTCATTCATCTGAGGATACATCTCTCTCTGAGAATCTTGTTGAGGAACCATTCCCGCATGACAACGGGAAAAGCTATTGGAGACAATACTGTTATCCAGTAATACACGTTTATTATATGACGAGCAATGGGATGCTGGGATTTATCAGTGAAATAAACTGTCTATCAAGCTACAGTGAAGATAACTTATATTTTCACTGCGAACAGTGACTGATATAATTTGACGTCATAAAACAATGATCTCAATGGACGTCACAGTGTTACTGTGGTGACGGGCTGTTCCTAGCGGCCGCTCGGCGTAACAAGGACGACTTTCCGACATAATTACATGGATAATATCATATAATAAATAGAATATCCGTCAATTCTTGACAAATACCATGTTCATCTCATATCGGTATTTGTCAAGAAAAGACAGATATCCTCCATTTATTATACCTCTATCAAATTTGTGAGAATGTCATTAGTAAATTCACACCATGTGATCGAAAAATGTATTTGTACACTGACTCCGCTACCAGTGATGAGGTCAGTCTATGACAGAAATATCTGTCACTGACCTGACATATTGACATGTCACGTGATTTCTCATGTGACCGTTTGTTTTGACGTTTGCAGTAATTGCTTTACAGTAATGGCGATGTGTAATACAACACCTAAAATGTTAATACAATAGTATGATGGAACAAAGAATTTCGGTAAAATAAAACACTTAATTACTCATGATGAGGTCATAATATGAAATACAAGAACCGTCGGACCTGACCCCCTCGGCGGTCTGACCTAACCTCGGCATCTGAAGTCAGCTCTCGAGTCATCGTATTTCACATATTGACCTCGCAATGAGTAATTAGGTATATATTAGAATTACACGTTCATGTGTATTGAACCCCGAATACAACAATGCTTTATTACAGTACTCCTCTCACCTTCCAGCCTCCGTCCTTGAGGAACTTGAAGAGGAACCACCCCGGTATAGCACTGAGGGGGAAGAGACAGACCAGCCAGCTGATAGCCTGGGCCCAGTTGGGGTACACATATGAGCCGAAAGCGAGGGGCTTGTACTGTATGGACTTGAACACTATCACTGTCTGTAGCAAATATAAAGTATATATCTGATCTCACAGTAAACAATTGGTCTGGTTGATAAATTATCTGTAAAGTACTTTTAACATGCTGAATTAGATAGAACAATACAGTATGAAATATGTGTTTTCACTCAGTGTGCCTTCATGGAAGGAACAATTGGATTGGATTTACATCTCAAAACTACTTTGATAACCAACTCTTTAACGACTTGTTAGTGCCTATTCCACGGCAAATAAAGCACTATTAAAAGGATCAATGGTGGTCAGAGTTTCCATTTTGAAAGAATTTCGTGCATTTTACCAGTAAACGATTCTTTCTAAACATTGGTGTCAGAGTTATTGTACGGCCACATTTGGCAAATATCTAAGACCATTATAGCAGCTAGAAAATTTATAGTACTGTCTACATCAAACAATGAAAAGCTACGTTCAGGTAGAGTAACATATGGGACACTGTACTCACAAAGAGCATGACGGGAGTGAGGAAACGCCAGCAGATCTTCCAGTAGATTGATGGTTTCTTGCCCAGCATCATTTCGATGTCTTCCGCGAACCGGGAGTATCCTGTTTGCAAATTGGATAAAATAAGGTGAAACTAGAATGTAACGATGGGACGGTAAATCAGAAATATTTGAAATTAAACAAAGAGTGTCTCTTCTTGGAAGCATTGAGAGCAACCGGAAGTAATACTAAACATGAGTTTTAGTGGTAAATGTTATAAATAATTAAAAACGTATTTTTAAAAAATTAAATATAAATTTCACATCTGCAAGTTTACAAAGAGAGGCGACGTTTTGTAGACCAACAAACAAGTGTGTTTTATATACATGTCAATGTCAGATAAACTCTTTATCATAGAAATGATATATACAGTAGCCGATGCCAGTAGGACCGATGCAATGGAGAGTGTAAATTGCATTGATTTACGTCTTAAAGTTCATATTATAAGTGACTTGTTTGGAGTCAAGTGGATCGCTCTTTTACTGAAAATAAGATGGACAGAAAAATAGGATGAGTAATTCAATTGAATAAATATTTGTGTATTCTAAATACTTATATATACTTATATTGTCTGTCCTCACCATATATGTAGCTAATAGCGATCACTTCAGTCAACCCAACAAAGAGAAGAGGGAAGCCGCCCACTGACGTATCTATCAGATCCAATAGGTAGATTCCTCCCTGTGTACAACATATATAACGTCCTTACTCATTCATTTGATATAGTATTCTTATGTTGTGTTAAAGATTCATCAATATTGAACAATTTGATAGATTATAACATAAGCTTATCTTCTCTGTATTTCCAAATATAAATACGTACATACTTATTTATTATTTACACTGCAATTGACTTTTGAATAAATATGTAATATATTACATATATCCACCTGTGTATAAAATTCAAATTAAATTACTGGGAACAGCCTTACTCTGGTAGTCATAGGCAGAGCCAGGAGATAGAAGACTGCACAAAGGGAGACCCTGAAGATGGTAGAGTTCCTCCAGTTCTTCCTCAGTATCCAGTCATACTCGTCAGAGATGGAGGATATCACTGTCTCGATTATAGAGAACTGCAACCAACACGTGAAACATTATCTAACTTATATAGTGGGGCAGTACAAAATACTCAAAACCAGGTTAAGTCTTACAGACCCAGCTAGGTTATTGTAAAATATTAGACATGATGTAAGTAGAGTGGAGGACTCTGAACCGGAAGTCTCGGGTTCACTGGAGGTGATCTCACGACCACTTCCGTTACACCTATTCAAGAAGAAGTCTTCATAACAAAGACAGTTCCATAATATGAATATAAACTATCTACTAAAAGATTCCGATGTGCCTCATGTGGTAAAATCAATCGTAAACATTTGAACGATTATTTGAAAATCAGTAATGGCATCAGTTTGTCGCGAACATTTTCAGCATGTCATGTTCAAATGAAAGCGCCCAGATTTTACTGGAACATTTACATTAAGATCACCTCTGAACTGAATCCGATAATGAGCATCATGAAGAAGAAAAGGATGGCCCACACTGTTGGAGCTGGCATACTAGCTAGGGCTTCGGGGTATGCTATGAAGGCCAGGCCTGGACCTGTGAATAGAACGTAACTTTGACTAGTGCTTGTGAACATCCTCTTGTCTTTAATCTACAAACTTATTTCCGGGCTTGTTGACTATTACAAAGGAAATGACTTGTCAAAATGAGTATCTATTCTAAAGAATTGTTTATAGTTGACGACAAGATAACTCAATAGGCATCAAGATGAAAAAGAAATCCTAATACCGCAATATGCAAAGACAAGCTAGTTGTCTTAGTTGTTGTTTGAGCATAATTTTATCGAAACTTTAATAATCCTTAATCCTTATTTATCACGCACTTTATCCCATGTAGAACGGAACTTAACCCAGAGTTCAGAACTGTTAACGGTTTACCGTTTAGCAGTTGAAATGTTCTCAGTCAAACAGTAATCTGCTTTCAAAAGATGGGTGATTTGAAAGTAATATATCATGTTTCTTCCACACTGAACATGTTTGTTAAGCAACAAAAGATTAACGTAACAAATGTAAATATTAATATTATAATCAGCTGAATACGATTCATGCTAAATTGACACGAGTAATATGCCTACCCCCTGCAGCTACTTCGGCGACTGAAACCTTCTTGGTGTATGCCATGAATCCCAGCACAGTGAAGACCACGAAACCAGAGAAGAAACTCGTCAAACAGTCCACCATAGGGACGAGCAGTGCATCTCTTGAAAGGGCAAGTCATTAGAAATTAGAAGTCGTGTACAATAAAATGTCTCAACAAAACGTGATTTGTAAAAAAAATAAATTACAGATCACATTTATTTCAGATATCGAGGAATGCAAGAGACAGCTATTATGTTAGTCATTCAAGAATGTTTCTCTTTCAAGCAGACATCAAGATGTTTCGATTAACATAGAATATATTTGAACGACCCCCTAATAGAAGATAGTTCAAACTCTACAGGGCTAAATACAAAATATAAAATGTTCTCTGGCTTCGGTGCATCACTTTTATCTGTGCCAGTCACAGCTTTGTATTGTCATTTTCCAGCGCCTCTGATTTTGTTTCATTCAATGTTGAACTATTTTCAGTTTCCGAGCAAGATATCAACCATTTACAAGTAACTCTATTTAATCATTTTAGCATATTGTTTTAATACATGTAAGTTGAATCCATGTAGTATCCATTGAAACTCAAGTATTCTTCAAGTATTTTAATAGCATTAAGAAGTTGAATGCATAAATAAAAATAGTGTCTGGATAACTTCTTTGTTGTGAACGCACACGGCGTTTCGGACTATACGAGTATTCTTCCTTCAACAAAAATGAAGGTATATGCTGACACTAAAGAAGTTGTTGTTAAGGGGATTCTGAAATATTCTTATCATGGTTAGTTGATCGTGTATTGCTTTAAACGTCTGCTATATATATAATTTATGTAATAAAATCCCTCCTCTGCGGTTCAGTTACCTGAGACAGTAAAACGAAGACCAAATTTGACAGTTCAGCAAACAAACTACATTTATATTGAATCGAGTAAAGCTCAAGAAAACACCCAGGTGAAGGAGAACATGTACCTCAGATGTTGGCGTCACTTTAAAGGTGCATCGATCCATTGTGTTTCATAAAATTTTATTAGGCTTTAATACGTTCCAACACACCATATGTGCTGTACAATACAAACAAATTCACTTAGCTTGCATATTGATCCCAATCGCAAAACATATCATAATTACTAGTTTTCAATTAAAATCGAGTAACATCATTATGCGTGTGCAGAAACCGAAAGTGCACGTTCTATTTATATGCACAGTAGTTATATGACCTATTCAACATTATCAACCCAAATTTGTTATTTTGTCTGGTGTAATAAAGATTCCAAAATTACGTTTGACTCATTGGCGCGCGCCACACGCAGTGCATTGTCCGGTTTTCGATCAGAAATCACTACTTTTACCTTCATATCGTCAATATACTAAGTCGGGTATCATTAAAATGGTAGTTTTCGGTAACAGTTGGTACTTCTCGATAAAATATGACCATTTATAACGTTTCTAATATTTGACCCCCAACAACACAATGGATGTACCTTTAAGCGTATTTTCTTAAGTATAGCAAAGATTAAAGATTCACCTGAGGCAGTAGTTATCGAACTTGTTGTAACTGGACATGAGGATAAGACCCCCAGAACAGGCGCTGAGGGAGTAGAACACCTGGGTAGCAGCGTCACTCCACACCTGTCAGGTAACACAGGTGTGCACTGTAAGTCTATACTTTCATCCACTGAACTACCAATGTTGTACATAAGTGTACAGTTGTACATGTAACAGTTGGAAAGTCTGACAAGTAGAGAAAGGCAACTTGGAAAAGTTGTGTTCCTATGAAAATCTTAAATTTCGATGCTTTCTACGAAAGTTGTAAGCCAAGATACATCGTACTTGGGAATATCGTAGTACAGATAGTAATGACTCAGAGGCAATATAGGAGTTATAATGGTCACAACTATTCCTATTTGTCATGTATCTAAGGTTTAACTGGAGTGCTAACACGGTACTCTATAAAGAAATACATCATTATCTGTTTTCATCAGAATGATGTGTACCAGAATGTGTCTCTATCAGATTATGTCTAAGCGCCTGTGAGCAACCTAGTTGGAAGTTGGTGCTATATTAAAATATTATTTATTTATTATTATATAAGTGAAGGATAAGTGTATGATACTTAGGACTATCTTACTTAGAGAGACGAGGTGACATCGGAATTAATGGCCACAAACAATCTTGTTTTTACTGGTTCTTAGGTTTAACTGGAGTGCTAACACGGCACTGTATAAAGACAGTACCTCAGAGTCAGCTAGTCGACTCCAGTCGGGTGTAAGGTAGAACTTGATCCCGTCCAGAGCCCCGTCCAGTGTAGCCCCCCGGATCAACAGTGCGGTCAGTAGGATGTAGGGGAATGTGGCGGTGAAGTATACAACCTGCAGCAGGAGCTCTCAAATACATGCACATCATGCTTTAAATCGTCTTCTATTAGTATAGTTTGGTTATATTGCTTATGCTGTGTAAAATGTAAAATTTGATGCGATTCTGACTATAAGTCGTAGATAACATAGCATGGTTTTGTAAGAAAACTCAGAGATATCCTCCTTTTACTTCTTTATGTTTCTGTCGCTAAGGTATATGCTGATGTTGATGTTGATGTTGATGTTGATGTTCCTACTAAACTGACAGTTGTATTTATCAAATGTATAATTTTCCATGTCAAATTTCTCGAGTTTTCGACGTCGTATTCAAAAAGCGAATAGTGTTGGAAATTGGTTCAACAAATTAATTCAGTGAAAAAAAACTTCTACATGTTGATTTTTTTAAATAGAAAAAAAAAAAAAATTATTTTAAAATTCCCCAAAATTCATTTTGATAAAACAGAACTGTTCATCGGCATATAACACATACTCAATATATGTGCCTCGTTCTGCACACATTTACAACATTTTAAACATGGTAGGGATCATGTTGGTGTAAGTGTCATTTCTTACCCGTCTCAATGTTTTAAAAAAATGATATTTTATTTCAAACTTAACCAGTCACCAATTAAGTCATTCAAACTAACACCGAAAGATGTAATTGTATCGTGCCATAATCAAATGCATCTCATTTTTTTACAATATTGAATTATTCGAAAACAAGTGAGTGTTATATTTTCTTTTTGCTCGTTAGTTATTACCGCATGGGATAGAGTATGACATGGTTAAGAAAACTTTGGACAATGCCTGATGCATCCATGTTGCACTTCTAGATGAACTGCTTATAGTTATATTCTTGATGTACCTCCAAATGATACTCATGCTCCAGTTGTCAGAATAGTAGATTGTATTACAGTAAATACAACTGTTTCTACTACTCCTATTCCTACTCTGAGTTCTACTACTGCTACTGCTACTATTGCTTTTTAAGTTCCTACTTCTTCGTGTACTATTACTGCTGCTGCTGTTACTACTAATGCTGCTGCTACTGCTACTATTATTGCTACAGCTGCTGCTGCTACTACTACTGCAACTGTTGTCATAAGTGATAATACCCCACAACTACATTAACGACGACTACCACCACTGCTACTGCTGTCATCAATACTATTACTACTACTCCTGTTTTTACTATCACTACCTTTTTCTACTATAACTATAACTACTACTGCATCTTCTACTACTACTACTACTACTGCTACTGCTACTGCTACTACTACTACTACTACTACTACTACTACTATTACTACTACGTCTACTACTACTTCGTCTACTACTACATCTAGGTCTCCTATTATTACATCTACTACTACTACTACGTCTACTTCTACATCTCGGTGTACTACTATTACATCTACTACTACTACTACATCTACTACTACTACCATGTCTACTACTACTACTGCGTCTACTACTACTACTACTACTACTAGTACGTCTACTACTATTACTTCATCCATTACCACTACTACTGCTGCTACTACGTCTACTACTACTACTACTACTAGTACGTCTACTACTATTACTTCATCCATTACCACTACTACTGCTGCTACTACGTCTACTACTACTACTACTACTAGTACGTCTACTACTATTACTTCATCCATTACCACTACTACTGCTGCTAGTACGTCTACTACTACTACTACTACTAGTACGTCTACTACTATTACTTCATCCATTACCACTACTACTGCTGCTACTACGTCTACTACTACTACTACTAGTACGTCTACTACTATTACTTCATCCATTACCACTACTACTGCTGCTACTACGTCTACTACTACTACTACTACTAGTACGTCTACTACTATTACTTCATCCATTACCACTACTACTGCTGCTACTACGTCTACTACTACTACTACTACTACTAGTACGTCTACTACTATTACTTCATCCATTACCACTACTACTGCTGCTACTACTTCTACTACTACTTCTTCTACGTCTACTACTGCAAATGCTACTACCCGACGACTTCTACTACCAATGTATATGTCCACGTCGAGCAAATAAAATATGTTTTATGTTTGGTTAATGAATATTCCAATTGTACATTAGCCACATATTATGAGAGTCATCAATGTAATCACCTTGCCAAGAGATTTGATTCCTTTTATAAGAACCCCGAACACCACGAACCACGCCAACAGAAGACATAGAGAAAGCTGCCAGTTGAGGCCTCCCATGTCTTCAAGACCGTCGGACATGCGCAGTACGTAGTTCCTGTGAAAATCGTTAGTGAAGAAAAAAGTTGTATTTCGGTAAATATATAGGTACCCAGACAGATATGCATGTAACCTAGCTGTAGTGTAGAGTATTCAGTCATTGATTGACTTTACATCATAGAATAAAGTGATGGTGTGCTGAATAAACATTATTTTAGTGTGTACAATAGACTACAATATTTAAAAACAATATTCATCTAAATGGTGTTAATAAAATGAACATTTCGATATATATGATAGATGTCTGGTCTTTTCCCTGTTTTCATGAAAACAAATCGTTTTCATATTTTAATATGCTGAAATGTACATTGAATCAATCTTAAGCTGTCAATTTCTATAGTCAATACAAATAATTTTCTCTGATAACTTCAATAGTTGATTGATAAATGTTTTAAAAAATTATAATATATACATGTATGAGAAATGTTAGTCAATGTTTTTTAAAAATATAATATGTATTAGAAATGTTATGTAACAAAATGACATGAAGTAAAAGTTACTTACAAAAAGAAATCTTCACTTGCTGATATCGTTTTGTTGTATACAGCTGAAACAAATTTGAACATTTCAGACGCTTCAAGCATCAACTTGTGATATATATCTGAAGAAAATGATGTTATGAGACACTGGAAGATGCAAATCTGCATTCTTAAACAATATGTTCAAATATTGTTTAATCTAAGTGCATATCTAAAAAATAGACACGTTACTGCAACAACATTTTCGTTTAATGAGAAGACAGTTGAATGTGCCATAACATAATCTAATTTTATACGTCATTGTAAACAATAACATTTTTGGCAGCTCTTTGAAGAGCCAATCTACAGTTTGTAGAATCTCTGTAAACTATACAGTAAGTGATCAACTGGATCAACACTCATCATGTATTTCCTCATACGCGTGATGAATTTGCGTTCATTCTAATCTACAATCATTTTAAACTTTTTATTTATTTTTTAATTTTATTTGAAAAATATATTAAATTTGAATTTTGAAAATGTGTCCCCTTCTGTCTATTTTGTATGCCAAAATTCGAAATTGACGGGACAATCACAAGGTATATATGAGAATGATTATTGTACACATATATATAGGATGACTATTTGCATTTGACATAATTATGATCATATTAAGATATGCCACACGGTGAACAGATTTTCGGGATGCAGATGTTGAATGAATACACGGGAAACAACCTTTACCATTTGGTTTTACTGCATTTTATTCCCGCCAAAAATATGAGGTAGAGTTGGCATACCGACTTCCGACTCTACTCACTGATATTGGGATTGCTGTAGTTGATCTTGTGCACATCTACGATACAGTTTGGACTGTTCCACTCGTTATCACAGTGCGACCAGGGTAAGGTCCCTTGCATGGACGAGAAGAAGTAGAAGAAACAGTAGCCGATGATCACGTTGTAGTAGACACCGATGAGAGCTGACACAATCACCATGCTGTACCCGAGACCTGGGTTACACAGTTGTGTCTATTAGCCACAAGGTAGACATAGACGGTATTGTATTTTTATATGTGCACATGTGTATTTTAACACTAAACGCCTCTAGAATTACGTGATAGCGTAAAAGGTGCACATGTACACATACATTTTGCCACTTAGCGTGTCGAAAAATACATGATTGACGTAATGAAGATTTGATAAAGAAGTTCGAGTACTACTCAAAAAAGGTATTTGACACATGTTCTCGAAACAAGGTATTTGACACATGTTCTCGAAACAAGGTATTTGACACATGTTCTCGAAACAAGGTATTTGACACATGTTCTCGAAACAAGGTATTTGACACAGATGCTCGAGTTATACTCGAAAAATGGTATTTGACACTGGAGTAATTCTCGAGAAAGGGTATTTGACACAGATGCTTGAGTATAATACTCGAAATATGTATTTGACACAGATGATCGAGTAATACTCGAAAAAGGTATTTCACACAAATGTTTGAGAAATACTCGAAAAAAGGCATTTGACACTGGAGGAATTCTCGAAAAGGCGTATTTGATACAGATGCTTGAGTAAATCTCCCTTAACATATAAACGAAATGACTCAGCATACCTTTTAACAAAGGATTGACTTTCCAAATCGTGATTGGCCCCAAGCTGGCAAACTGACCAAAGGACAACTCCAGAAAGAATAGAGGCATGCCTATAAACAGCTGACTGCACCAATACGGAATCAGGAATGCTCCTAGAAACAAAGGTATATTAAAAAATAAATTAAAAAATGCTCAAACCAGTTTCGTGATACACAAACTGCTCTAGTGTCTCAAAGTGTGTCGACATTACAAGGATGGAAATTGATATAAGGGTCGTGCGCAGCTGTACATTGGAACAATGTCGTCTCAATAATCATTCACCCCAAAGAACAAGCCAGCGATGATTTCATTGGATGATTAAAAGTATGGTTCACACCGACGATTTGTCAACGTCCTCAGATGTACTGTCGACATATCGGATATCCAAACAAGTCCTAACTTCAAGTACGATATAGTGCTATCAATATTTAGAAAACAAAATATCAAAGAAAGTTAAAGAGAAACAACCACGAAACAATCATGGATTATCAGAGATGACAGAGAGTGTGCGCAAAATAAAACAAAATGACAATATCCTTTGATGAAATGTCGACCTACAGGGTAGAACATAAAACATGGCCTATCTACACGATCGTGGTGGTGAACCTAGATTCAGTGTACATATGCATTCTGCAACCTTGTGATTTCAACATGTGATCTTTCCTTGTGTTCAAACAAAAAAGTGTATATGTGGCACATTTGCATATGATACTGTTAAACATGTTTTGATGTATTGCGATATGACAAGACATCAGAGAGATCTTCTAATTGATAAGATAATTGATATTTTAGATGTAAATACGTTTACCAGCCTCTGGAACAATGATGAAGAGTTTACGTTATGTATTTTACTGGGGGACTGCCACCTGAACACTGCATTTCCCTTGACCATAATATATGGTTTAAACGTGTTTATTCACAAAAAAGTGACGGGATTGGCAAACAGGCAAATATTTGCTTATCTGAATGCCGCTCCCCAAATAATATATGGCTTAATTGTATGATTCACATATGTAACACTGTTAATCAATGGAAACATTTCTTTGCAACATGTCTATACATGTCTGTATTAACCTGTAAATATATCATATCACATTGTATCTTCATTTACCGGAGGAAATAAAGAATAGCTATCTAGCTATCATCATATAACTCATGTAAGTAAACACGTAGATTGATTAGAATGATTAGTTATCCTTCTTTCGAAAAGGTGATACAAACATTATGAACTTTCAGGTCTTTGAAGGGCATTTAGAAGTGGTGTAAATATAGGAACAAGATAAGAACTTCTTTAATGTGAAAATACACGATGTACATACTCACTCCTTCATCAAGTGGAATGTAAGGAAATAACAAAAAAATGATACATGTATATAGCAAACAAAACAATGGTGAGGAAACTCAATTAGGGAGATTAACATGCATGAGAATGGTATATAATGGGGATTTGTAATACAAACATGAGAGGGGTAAATCGTGAGGATGGTGTACAATGAGGATTTGCAATACAAACATGAGGAGAGTGAGTACTTGAGTGGTGGATAAACAATTGCTTGTAGTTTTATTTCATGAACTTTGAAATGAATTGACAGATTTTACCTCCCCCATTCTTGAAAGCTAAGTATGGAAACCTCCACACATTCCCAAGGCCTACAGCATACCCTACACACGTCAGGATGAACTCCAGTTTACCACCCCAGTTGCCTCGCTCCAACATTTCCTTCTCCGTCTCCGTTTGGCCGCCATCTTCAACGGCTATGACAGATTTCTCTTTTGATGTGGTAGGTTCCTGTTCACGTCAAGTTTAATTGAAATCTAATTACACAAGGGACATTTGAAAGTTAAATGAATAGGAAGACATGTTTTCACATATTAACATACTCTGGCAGCATTGCTTTTGCTTACATGGCATCAGAGGTTAATCTAAAGATCTTGAACGACACATTGCAAATTCCTCAAAGTTTGCTCGCTTCGCTACGTAGCGCTCATTGAGCGATTACTTTGAAACATATCTTGAACACGGCCCTGGATTACATGGCCTGCGTATTTTTGTAAATTATTTGTTTCCATGTTATCACTGCCAAGTCATTATATATGTGAGTAGATTTTAACTAGAATCCGACATGAATTGATATTGTTCGTACATATTACACGCAAACACACGTATGTATTTTCTGAAAGTTAGTTTCTTATATAACTCTGGCATTAACACATATTCCCTATTTTTAACTGGTCGAGAGCACGGTCATGTGACCTAAACTAACAGGGTTATGTCGTTGAACTGTTAAAACATTTTTTCTTTTTCAGAGTCTTGTGAACGTTGACGGAACTACTTTACCAGTTTAGCCGCAGCTCCTCCCTCGCTATCATAAATCTTGTTTTAACTTTTTTGAACGATGGTTGTTTTAAACATTCTGAAAATATAATGTCTCCAGATATTTCAGTCATTAATACTAACAAATGTTCAAACTGTACGTTCTACTTTGAGATAGTCAACTGTTTCGAGGTACCCCAATGATCAATGATTATATTTTTTTACATCTGGTACGGTTTCCTGTCTCTCCAACATCGGCTGACTCGAATAGAATGCATTGCAGAACAGTCATGCTTTGCACATGCAAGCGCCGTGACGAAATTTGATCTCTAGTTTCTTAATACGCGCAGAATTGATAACATTTTCTTTGCTACATATATGTCAATAATTGATCTTCATCAATTGTATTAAGAGTTATCGTACGAAATTGTGATGCTTTTTCGGAACTGTTATCTTCGAGTCGAAACTTATTTAAAGAATTTCTGCTGTGTAACCATGTTTTACTTTCGTGTTGCAGCACTGAATTGAGAACATACTGTTTCTTTTATTGAAAACATATAGCAATTTAACTATGGTGAAGTTGAGAATATTTCTGACAAATAAAAGTTAGAAATTATAAGACTTGAATGTCAGTTTGGGTGTTTGCAATGGAAAATGAACGGTCTCAATGCGAGCTTTCGAGCCGACCATTGGAGTTTCAAAGACAAACACACAAACTGACATTAAATTTTTAAGTATCTGTTGCAACAAGAACTTATAATTCAAGTACATCTAACCATAGTATGTCAAAAGACAATGGCCTATTTTTGCATTAAATTCAAATCAAGTAAGCAAGGGATCATGCATGGTGAATACCTAAATGTGCAAAAAGAAACCTTTATTGTTCTAAATGAGCTTAATTAAAATGCATAAGTTTGTCAATTCTCCAAAGGATATTCATGAACAGGCTTGACATATGCAAACATTAGCAAACACTCTTATGCAGTTTGGTTATCTAAGGTTATGTAAATAATGTAGCAGACTGTGATAGCATTTTTATGCAACGAGTGAGTAGAATTTAGTATAAAACGAACGAGTGAATAGAATTTAGTATCAGACGAACGAAATAATTTTTGGTAAAATAGTATTTCATTTTTAAAAATCAACATTGGTCTAATAAAATATAACAAACAACAAAAAATGTCAACACATTGCACACCCGTTTATAAGCCAGTGAACAAACACATTATGAAATATATTTCTTAAGTATACCGGTCACATGACCTTGTTTAATAAAATCAGCAGAGAGCATATCGTTTAAATTTCAAAGTCTGAATTTATAATTATATATAAAATAGATTTTGTTTACAAGTAGGGGAATCAACTCTGCGTTTACATGATACAGTGTAATTTATACATATGTATTATTATATATTATTATAATAAAAAGTACATTTAATTTTCTTCATTTCTTCATAATCATAAAATTATCCATGGATAAACCCTGCCCTCCGCACTCGCGCCGGTCTAATGTACTTGAAAATGTATTGGAAATGTATTTGAAAAATAATGTCACACGTTGTAAAAGACCCTTCTCTCTTCGGAAAATCAAGTTAAAAATTGAGTGTACATCGTTCAGTAAAGCCATGTGAATAGTTTTGTCATTCGAAATAATAAAATGTGTTCACAATAAAATGGCCGACATGCTTTTTTTGCTTTATACGCAATACCGTTATTTCCACTATGGATAATTGGTCTGAGTAAGAAGATGTTTTCCCTTTTAAAGTAAATATAAATGACATAAACTATCATTATGAATGGGAAATTTGAAAAAATAAAGGTGTTCACATTCAAATGGACGCTCGGGGGTAGTTCAAGTGGTCTGACTGATGTAGAGATACCTACACACTCAGAGTAGAATTTTAGATATTGTACAAATATGGAATGGTCAACCAACTTGCTGTCTGAACTCTCAAATTTTCATGAAACTTACACATCTAAAAAAGTACCTCTCACACTGAAGAGTTCCAAACCACTGTCGCTTTATACGTCGCACCATTTTCTACGGATACGGCTTATCGGGTCATGTAATGAGATGTTTTACCCATTCACGTACAAATGTATTGTATACACTTTAATAATAAATGACAATTTGAGAAAACACTATTTGAAAAAACCGTGCTTCAGCGCCTTTAAAGAGCCATCACGGATGTTAGTGTTTCAATTTTTTGGAAAATATACTTATAACGTCATTCGCCAGAGAAATCTTTTATCTACAACATGGCATATGTTAAATAATTTTCGTATCACGACAATGTATTGCAATTTGGTTTCAAAGAGAAGTATCATTTCGACTAGCGCGCGCTACGGGTATCTGACGTATATAAACAGATGTTCTTTTTATTGAGATAAGACCAGCAAATTATGACAAATTTTTACTCTCATTAATTATAAAATTCAAGTAAAATACCTAGTTGGGTAAAACAATTATTCCAATATCTGTAGCAAATACATAATTAAATGAAATGGTAAATAAATAACCATAAAAAAATTATATATTTCGATTTCTTTCATTGCTCATATTTTTTGTTATTCTTTCGTGTCTTTGTTTACTGTGTGTGAGCTAGACCATAATGCTTTGCGCTTGAAAATAACGGACTGGATCTATATTTAGACTGGAAAACACCTTTACTAATTAATGCAATTTCTCGGCTTATTTTAAGTTGGGAAAATTAGGGAAAAATTAAGTGTATTTATTTCACGGAGATAGATTTTTGGAAAGATTTTGATATTTTCATCAACATCCGTGATGGCTCTTTAAGTTCTGCGCCATTTCCTTCACTGTTCTGTCCACTGTACATTTCAAGTGCATCGCTCCGTTATGTTAGCACTGAAAAGTGATGAAAATACTGCAAGCGATATTGCCACGGCTAGGCCTCGGGATTTTATATGCATTTTATCAACACTCATTTAGACACTGCTCTCCTTCGGATGAATGGGACACAATTTCACATGCGTTGGTGTTTTTAAAGTACGGAAATACATGTATAAACCGTGTTGTAATGTTACACAGGTATAGCATGTAGTACAAACAGCCATGCTAAACGCCGATCAGCACGTTTCATGGTTTGGACGGTGGAGTGCTAATGTCAGTAAGCGACTGTTATCGTTATTGGGTTAAGCTATAGGGGCGTACAACAAACTAAAATAGGAGAGAGGTTGACTGACACCTAATATGTAAAAACAATTATTCGTAAATATTGGAATGGAGAAACGTGAATTTCAGGTTTTCGTTTATTTCTTTGAATAATTCTGTGATGTAGTGGAATTATACACTGTCCTTTTTTTCTTAACTTGCTGTTTAAGTTTGTTGTTATGATACCTTTATAAATTTCTCTCTCCCTAAGCTATTAAGAGATGTAGTGTATCATATCATACATTACATAAAGACATTTCTATGTACGTTCACAAATATTTATTTATATTTAAAAAAATTACTTATTGAATAATTTACAAATACCCGAAAAGTTCGTAAATTGTTTAATATGACGCACGTGTAAAGATGGTGAACGAAAAAAGAGGTTATTTGAGTCATAAATGCTTCTTTATCTAACTACATGTAAGTATATCGAAACGACATATTTTTGTGTATAAATAGTACAGAACGAATATTTTTGGACGTGATGAAAATCAATGCAAGTAAAATGTCACACATTCGTGAGGGAAAAACATATATTCACAATGCTATTATTGAGCCTACGTAAGTTATAAACCAAAGACATGTATACGGTATTCTGTATGCCAATCTGGGCCAGGGGTAGTAGGTATCGCATATGACATGGTATATAGATTAGTTCTAGTTATGATATCCTTATCTTAATTATTAAGTTGACGTCATAACCTTTATTCACAATTATGGATTCTTTGTTTTATAAATTGTTCAATTACGTACTTACATTTTTAAATAAAGAATAGTTTTATATAAAAACAACAGCCCACAAAAATCACCAATTACATGCAAATTCTCTCCGCAAAGTAATACATATCTCTGACTTTTGAAGAAACAATTACCAACTATGTACTTAATTTATACAGAGGTAGCCTAACACTACACAACGACAAAAATGTTTCAACATTCAACAACGTTCAAATACTACAATATCTCTAAGTGGAATTAATTACACACAAATAGTTCTTTAAGTAGCAAGTATACAATTAAAAACGCTTTTCCTAGAGAAAACCCGTATACAAACTCCCTTTAGTCCTCTCATGCTCCATGATATGTTTTAACAATATGTGAACATCGCATTCGTCTTCATCTCAGTTGCCTAGTCAAGTTTTAACAAAAAAATAAATAGAATATACAAGGAGAACCAATGGAACAGCTTTAAATTATGCATTCGAAATGAACTCATGAAACTACATCTTTGTACAGAAAAAAATCTTCTATTTTATGTACCTCCCCAAAATCCCCCTTACCTCCATCTTCCCTCGGCGTCCTGCTCAGAGCACCTGCTTCACGGTTAAGTACTGTGAAATGTAACTGCACCATGTTACATATATACGAGGTACGTAAAATTACCTGAACATGACCACGAATACACCTTCATACCATTGTTACCTGTGTGGACTAGCTGAACGTGTGTTTATTTGTTTATAAGACTCTCGTCATATAGCCTCTCTGGGAATCTATTTTCATGTTCAAAGTTTGTTTTATAAAAAAAATACAATTTACCTTAAATGTTTTTTGTTAAAAGCTTCGTTTAACTTTCCTTATACATTTTTTCGTATTGAAAAGTGTATGTACATTACTTCACTTTTATATTAGGCGTCTTGTTTTCTTATATGAAATACTGCCACGACGTCCACTAATCAGTATGATCACAATGGATATATGTAACTGTAATTTGCATGTACATGTGTAAACATATTATCGAATTCGAAGCTCCAAATTCAATTATTATCAACTCAAATGTTTAGTTAAATTATAAAAACATGTTCACGGTTATCCTTTGTTCTTTCGATATTGCAGATTGTGAATAATACTAAGTTCATGCAATGAAGAGAGTATTTAACCTTTATCTTACCATATGCTAATTATTGTATGTTATCAATATCCATGTAACGTTATGCCATTTTATAACAGTTCAATACATACTGACAGCGTTACACGTTCAACATATATACTGTATGCCATCCGTATACCGCATGTTTTAGTACACCGTATAGCTTTAATAAATTCATAACATAAATTTGGATCCAACATTGAGGTATGACATGACATCATATTTCGTAAAAGTCATTTAAGACGATGATTGGAAGTATGTTTTCCTCACAATTGTTAAATGTTGAATGATTTTGGTAGAACCTTTTAGGTGATACATGTAGATAATCTCACCCAAGTGTCTTCTGATATCAAATATATCATCATGAGTTAGGAAAAGTTTCAAATATCCGAGGCTTTCCGAGGATATATTTTTATTTTAATCAACGAGTTGATATATTTGATATCAGAAGACACTTGGGTGAGATTTTCTTTATCATTCAAAATCATTCTTCACTACGTTGCAATGAAAACTGTACATCTGTGAGAGCACATCAATGCCATGTGACTTCCAATGCGGTCATGTCATAGCATTGTGACCTCATCAAGTTATGATTGTGATGTCATTACGCGATGATGTAAAAGAGCTGTGATGGCATGAAGTTAACATCAGCAGGGCATTGTTTAAAATCTACAGTCAAAATGACACTGTCAGTCACATAAAGATGATCCTTAGGTGATCGTATTACTTAAAGGGGCAGTAGCACGTTTTTTGCAAAATTTATTTTTTCAAATTTCCAATTTATAATGATAGTTTGTGCCATTTAAATTTACTTCAGAGGGTAAAACATCCCATTAAACAAACCAATTATCCGTAGTAGTGATAACGGTGTTGCTTTTAAAGCAAAAATTGCATAGCGGCCATTTTATTGTGTACACATTATATATATTTCGAATGACAAAAACGATCCCGATGGCTTTACTGAGCCATGTACATTCTTTTTTTAACTTGATTTACCAAAAAGAGAACTTCAAGGGTGTTTTACGATTGATGAAATTATTTTTCAAATACATTTCATCGACTTATCAAAACTACTGCCCCTTTAACATAAGATACTTCTGTATCATGTACCCAATATATCGATATATTTAACTTTATAATTGAGTTTTAAGTGTTTCATTGGTTTGTTGTAATAACTCCTACACACGTTTGAAGTGAACAGTGGAACATCGGGTGAAAGTGATATCTTTGTCGTTTTTGTCACGCTTGCAAAATACACTCTTTCATTTCACAGTAAAATATTACGTAGTGGAGAAACAACGAGAAACAGTTGATTCTCGGCTTATAATTAACGAGACCCGAATTCTAAACTCGGAATCAACTATGTCTCGTTGTTTCTCCTACGTAAACTGCGTCATCGTTTTGAGTGAATATATTTATATATACATGAAGTAATTTTGAAAAAAATATATTGTATTTAAGGTTACTGTGTAACATTTAAAATACACCACAGTGGTGTCAATCATTTACGTGTCAATTTCAATGTAACTTGATGGACACACTGGAGTTGCTAAATGCTAGATGAACTGATTCGTTATGACAATGAGCAAAGTTACAAGAATATAAGAATAATATAATTGCTATGTTCAATTCACTTTTTATTGAGTATTAGGATATAAGTTCCATAATGTCCTGTTTTAATGGTGAAAAGCTGTACAGAATGCATAATAAAGATACATAATATTACATAGTAAAAATTGTGCAATCGATAACATCCATTTATTTTGCTTATATATAATATGAAAACAATTATTGAATCTTTCCTTTTATTAAGTGTTCATAAACCAGTTGGAGCAAGACAAAACGAAGTCGTTATAGATATTGATCAATTAAGAAAACTTCATATGGAATATATGGAATATATGGAATACAAATAGATATGTGAAACGTGAATACGTAAAATAAAAGCAATTGTTGAAAATTATGGAACTAACGCTTTTGAATTTTCTCACTCAGTACCAGCTCTTGTGTCATATAAGAAAGAGGGTCATGTTAAGGTCACGGTATGACATTAACCATCTCGTTTTGAACCAACATTGAAAGCGATTAATAATTTAACTGTACACATTTTCAGTCACAAGTAAAAGTACACCGACAAAAGTATCACATCTAACGCTTTCGCTTGTCTTTTTTTAAAATGTGGTCACCATATTGTTTCCTAAAGCAAATATACTGCTATTCGTCTCACATTCATGTCGGTTTATGGATTCTTATGATAATTCCGTTATGATTTTTATCTTCAAGTTCTGTTTTGTATACAACGTGTCCTCAAGACAATAACTACATCGAAAACAACATTACTAATGTTGACCTTATTTATAAAACAAATCATTACCATACTGTTCTTTTCAACATATTAGTACATTGTTTTCACATTCATTCTGTCTGATGAATCAAAATAGATATTTTGTGACTTAATTTTAGTTTTTCTTAGCTAATACAGTGCGTTCGTGAAAGTGGGTCTAAAGAAAAGACGAAAAAGGAATGTCTTTGTTTGGTTTAACAGAGGTAAACAATAGAGATAATTTTGCTTAATTTCATGTATTGAATTCGTGTGTGACAAGAGCACATTGAAAGACATATGATTATTTGTTAATTCAATATCGTATGAACGTTCACTCTAATATATCATTAAATCAACATTTAAACCAATTATAGATATAAAGGTACATTTACAAAGGAAAATGTGAATTGAATAAACACAGTATCCAAATTAGAACCGCTTTGGGTTTTTTTTTCATGAAAACATCCAAATAAAGTTATTGGTGATGATACGTATATAACTGTGAATGTCCAAGAATAAAAAATGTCAACCCTCAACACTGGCAACGTAATCTTCTTCAATTGCATCGCTGCGTCTCAAACTGCGCATACTTCCGGTCGGGGCCGCCATGATGCCCCGTACCTCTCTGTTCCTTCTGAAACTTCCGGTCCCGCCATTCGAGCTCTCATTAGCGCCATTAACAGTTTCATTTGGATCTTCCAGCGGAAACACTCGAACACCTCCCCGTACTTTATCCCTCAATGAGGATCGTCGAGAAGAACCTTCAGTAGCTGGTTCGTCTAGAGAAAAGACTTCTCCTTGCTGAGTTTTGCTGGTTTTAGCTTCGACAAACCCTCCAATGATCATGCTTGAATCTTTCTTTTCGATTTTTATACGTGGTTTGTCGTCGTCAAGGGAGTAAACAATGTTGCTGACTCCTTGGTTGTTTTTTGTCGTTGGGTTTACAGATTTGGTAACATTGACAACGCTTACACCTTTCCTGTTAGAATTTTCGTTGCCGGTGGACCATCCCGTAATAACTCCTTTACTGCTTCCTGCTGTATCCCCATTTATGCTTCCATTGCTCACTCCCTTAATACTGCCCTTAAATGACCCTTTCATACTCCCATTTACTGACCCCTTAAAACTGCCGCTTGACAACGCATTGACAACTCTGGTTGAACTCCCCTTGATGCTTCCATCAGCACGACTCCTAAAACTGCCATCGGGCCGACCCTTTATACTACCATTAGGAAACCCTTTAATGCTCCCACCACCAAATCCCTTGTTAATGCCCTTCATACTGCCGTCTGGTGTTCCAATGTATCCGCCATTGTAAAGTCCCCCAAATCCGTCGTCGGTCTTGTCTCCGTTGTTTCCATTTAGCCATCCTCTAATACTTCCATCGTTCCGTCCCTTTATACTGCCTTTAGTCCAGCCCTTCATACTGCCTGGAGCTGGTCCTGGTGTACCTTCATCAGCCCTACGCTTAATACCGCCGTTATATCCACTTCTCATGCTTCCATTTAAACTAGCTTCTCGACCCTTTACGCTACCAACAATACTACCCTTAAAACTGCCAGCCCTACTGCCTTTGGTGTTCCCGAGTACACTGCCTCTCATACTTCCGTCACCTGTACCTTTAAAATTACAATCCGGTTTGGCCTTTAAACCGTCATGTGTAAACGCACCTATGCTGCCATTGGTAAGAACCTTTGAGCCCACGTTTTCAACGCTAGAATCACCAAGGTCAATGTCAGTAGACACCATATCGCTTCCAGTAAACAAATTGATGATGCTTCCTTTTCTTCGACTCTTGACACTTCCCCCAGCTTCTACTCTCTCTGAACCATTGGTACCACCATTGATGTTTACTGAACCAAACCCATTCACAGGAGCCTTTATGCTTCCATCCTGACCAGTCTTGACCCGACGGTCTATAGACCCTTTAAAACTACCATGACTCGTAATGCTGTGCTTTTTAACTAAACCATCAGAAGTACCATTGATGTCACTGCCGGAAATACGACGCCGTCGGTCTCCTGCTGTTTCTATTGGTTCAATAGTGACATCCGCTGCTTCGTTATGAGTGAAAGCCGGGTTTCCAATACCTTGCTTACTTCCTTCCGGTTTACCGTTGCCTTGGTTGCTAACTTCCGGTTCGCTGATGAAAATGGAAGGTATGGACCAGCCCGCATGTTTTGCAGGTTGTCCGGTATTGGCGTATCTTCCGAATCTGTTCTCTGGGAGACTTGGACCCCATTCTGGGGCTGGTTGTGCCATGTCTTTTATCAACTGTAAAGAAGAATCAAGATGTTAGGAGTGTAGGTACATGGTTGTACTCATTTTACGTTTATAGAATATCGAGGAAATTCTTCATATCGAATGCTAAAAACAAACTTTGACTTTCAAGAAATTGCTTTCATTTCAAGATTTCATGTGTAGATGTATCTGAAAGTTATATATCTTAACGCTAAGGATGCTTCGAAGAGCTATAGGTCTACGATACGGGATCATGATAAAGATCTTAACTTAGCACATTCATTCAATGGCCTGCATATTTTCATGATTTTCAATTTGAAATTATCAACGTGTTACGTAAACCTCAATGTCATATTCTCATACTTGTAGAACACGAGTGATATGGAGGTAACAGAAAAATATCAACAAACAATATTTGCTTCCTGATCCTTTGCTCATTCAGTAGGTGCAATCAAAAACATAAAAGTATAATTATTTTATAACCACATACCTTGCAGCCGCCATGTCTATAGTAGTAGTACATGAACCAGACAGGTATAGCAACCACACAAGCCACCACGATACTCCACCCCAGGAACTGGGCCCAACCGGGGTACTTGTACTCGCCGAATTGAAGGGGCTGGTACATCACAGACTTAAACACTAGCACTCCCTGGGAATGTAGAAATAATATGATGTATAGAACAGTATTTTCTCTGTGTGGTGGACAACACCATGAATGCCTTACGGTCATCCTGAATCATATCAAGAGTATTCTTTCCAACACACTTCAATACAACCAACTTCCCTCCGCAAGGCATATCTCTTGCCAGTTTCCATTACTGGCTGATTTAAGCCTTGCAGTATTTCCCTCGCTTTTCCGTGCTAAGATAGAGGATCGCTGCACCTGAAATGCATATCGAGCTCTGATTTCCTAGCACGGAAATCTTAGAGAAATGCGGCAAGGCTTAAATCAACCAGTGATAGACCGGCAAGAGCTATGCCTTGCGTTGAAAAGTTGAAATACAGCATGCAAAAAAAATATTGTGTCAAATATTGCAAAGTTTATTCGAGAAGCACTTTATTTGAGAAATGTTAGACCTGGAATAACTCAGTCACGTATTATTTGTACTTTGGGTTATATCCTTGATACCTATAAAGAAAACGAATGCCAACACATCTCAGTCATACCCTGAATTCATCCTAGGAGCGTCCTGATAATTTTATGAACTTTTCTCCAATCAGGTTTCGTTTGAAAAGACATATCTAATTAGCTACCATGGAAACATATCCGGATATACAATTAATACAATCATTGAGAAGAGCGCGAAAATATCCAGGGTGTGAGTTGATATTTATCGGAACGCTTAGCTTGTAGATTATAGACAATGCCAACTACTATTGTATTTTACAAATTTGCATAACGGTTAACTCGCTGAAAACACTTACGGTTAGAATCAGTGGCGACATAAAACACCAACAGAACTTGAAGTATTTTGACGGTTTCTTGCCAAGCATCATGGCGACATCTTCAGTGAACCTGTTGTAACCTGCATCAACAAGCACTGTGTTAGCAATACACGCAGATGTAAAATATAGGTTTTTATCTAACTTATATCCCGATCACCTCCCTAGACCCGCTGACAAATGTACGTATATTCAAGTTGTATTTATTTCATCTTTACTTATATAGACTCCAGGTTAAGATAGACCTAAATATGAAATTTACAGCATATTGTATACACCTCAAAGATCGGGGTCTAATATAATTAATATTGATTTTAAGTATTACAGAAGAATTTGTGAATTGGATTATTTAATCGTATGTATCCATATCAGCCAACAAATACTACTGAACAAATAAGATTATTTCTCTATGTCTACCTCAATTTCATTTTTATTTTAATCATTGTTCAATTTTACAAATGCTTTAACAACAAAAAAATCATCACACTTTCTGTGATTCGAACTCGTTATGTAATCTCCATGTCAACGGAGTATATATTAACGTGTATACTCACCATACACAAACATTACAGCAACAACCTCAGCTATCCCAATCAACAAAAGGGGGAATCCACCGATGGACGAGTCCAATATATTGAGCAGATAGATCCCTCCCTATAATTAGCATGTTATCATTAATTAAAACGACCTTACATGCACTTTAAAGTTGAGTGAGCATAAAGTCGACTCGTACCTTATATCGTTAATTTGTACAGTTTCGTTTTAGTAATTAATGTATTTTTCTGTGTATTTAGTGGGGAACAAGTACGTTATCATTTCTCATTCTTAATACTGATAAACCAAAACTGTCTTATTTACAATGAACTTTCCATTTACTATACTGTCATTCATTTTTTTCACGGATAATAACCAAAGGCAAAATTTATGTTTAGGTTAGATAATTACACTAATGGGCAAAAGAAAGTATATCTTATTTTCAACAGAGTCAAACACAAAATATTCCTGCCGGATAAAGTCGATTAATATACACAATTTCATTCATGAGAGTATGGTACTTAATATTTTATATCTGTTCAAATATAGGGTGCTGAAATGGCTATTTAAAAGAGTTATTTCCACAAAATGTTTAGTATTTAAGGTATTCATGAACTGCTTAAATATAAGGTGATGTCAGCATAATGCACATTATAGGACTTTAAAACGATAACTAAGGAATGATTTACGGTGTTATAAAACAAGCGAGAAA
The DNA here is from genome assembly GCA_936450465.1 of Gibbula magus. Taxonomy (NCBI): domain Eukaryota; kingdom Metazoa; phylum Mollusca; class Gastropoda; order Trochida; family Trochidae; genus Gibbula; species Gibbula magus. Next base: position 35,666,671 of record OW388299.1, read on the forward strand.
GCCATATTTTACTCTTCTATCTCGCCTGATTAAGGAGATAATAAAACGACGATTTTTAGAAGCCATGTTTTCAGAAATAAGAACAGATATTGTTTAAAATTATAAATAAAGTTTATTTGTCTTTTAGACATGGTGTAACTACGGTCATGTCCATCACTCGTTGGTTTAAATATCTTGCTTATCTATACTTTCTTTTGCCTGCGAGTGTAGACGTTTATGTGAAATAAACGTTGTTGGTTAGCTTTCAAGAACTATCACACTATAATATCTTTATTTAACTTGATTTGCAATTTCGTTAGTTTCATTCCAATTTATAAATGTTACAAAAGCGTACCCCTAACGTCATGGGTAAGGCGAGAAAATACGTGGCTGCGCAAACAAGAAAGCGAAACAGAACAGTTCTCTTGAAGTTCTTTCTCAGTAGAGACGGAAACTCGTCACTGATGCTGGCAATAACAGTTTCACACATACTAAACTGTAAACAGGAAGAAACAAAGATTATAAACAATAGGATAAAAGATTAAAGAAGATAGAGATATTAACCAATATTGTAAACAAACATTTATAGTGTTTTGTGTGAGAGATGAGCAGGTTATGTGGACAATATAGGTTACCTTTGAATTTTAAAAGATGCAAGTTATTGAAGCGCGGGTAAAATCTATTGTTATAAATATTATGTCACGTCTACATAATTTACAATGCAAGGTTTTAAAAGAAAACGTATATGTAAAATATTAGACACGGTAAACATAAATAGTATAGTTGACTAATTATTGAAAATTGGCAATATTGGTGGTTTGAATGCTGGACAAAAGTATGAACCTCTCGCATGAATGCTTTTGAAACGTAAAAGTTGTAACAAAGTTGTATGCAATGCAAAATATTAAATTATATTAAAATTTAATTAAAGTTTGAAAATCCACAGACCGAATACAAATGAAAACACCACAGAACTGAAAATTAAAAACATGTAGTTTAAGACAAAATTTGCCACTGTTTAACACAACACCAAAGTCGTTACGGACAGTAATGTCGTACCTGCGAGCTGAACCCGATGATAACCATCATGAAGAAGAAAAGGATGGCCCACACTGTTGGAGCTGGCATACTAGCTAGGGCCTCGGGGTATGCTATGAAGGCCAGGCCTGGACCTGTGAATTTAGTGTTGATATAAAAAGGTTGTATTCACAGAATTGTTATATACGATGGACAAAAGAAACGATACCCAGTTTTCAACAGAGACCAACATAACTATTTCCACCGGACATTATGTTAGTATAAGATCTTATCGGCATAATGTACCTTCTTGGACTTAAAAGTTGTGATGCATCATTACTATAGGACGTCATCAAACCAAAAAAGTTCTTTTTGACTCTCCTTTCTCGTCTTGTTAAGGAAATGTGAACAACTAATGTTTTGAACTTCCGGTTTAGTTAAGTAGGCTTCTGAAGACATGCTGTAACCCAATTTCAGTCGTGTGTATCGCTCGTGGGTTGAAATATCTTGTATTGTGTATGGTATCGTTTCTTTTGCCAAATGGTGTATTCTTAACCAATCGTATCGTGTTTCCGTATTATAATCAGGATACTTATTCCCCGCTGACCACCACTAAGGGGCGTCTCAAAGCGCATACACATTATTACCCTGGTATGAGGAACGACATCGTTCCTAATTTCCGTCTAAATGCAACCTAGCTGAAGATTAAAGCGCTAAAGGTTATCTGTCATATTGCCTTCACTTCCATACCAGTTATCCAATCGTCTGGTGAACACGCACACTTTGAATAAAGTCACTTGCCCAAGGTAATAACACAAGTTTCACAACTCATGTGTCTGTTTGGGGCAAGGAATCACCCCTTCAAAGCCTCACGTTATCCAGCCATGAAGCGGTTAACCAATACAGCGAGCTATGGTCTTTGATGCTGAACATCACTGAGCTATGCACAAAACCAAGTGCGACCACGTTCAAAGTTTCAGGAGAAGTTATTAAGGACAAAAAGTGAAGTAAATATATATTCAAATATATATTCTCTAGTGGAAGCTACGATTATTGACACCAGAATCCATTTGACTCCGAATTGATCCGCCAAAGCATATCATATATATATAGTTGGAAGATATCCCGACTGCAAGGTAGGGTCATTTCAATACTCTGGGTTGTAAATACATATATCGTACATTATACATATATCGTATTCCAGTAACAGTTAAAACACTTGAGCCAATATTATTTGACCACAAAACATAGTAACATATTGTGTTGCTAAAATATGTATATTATGACAACATGGATGATAGCATCAAGTGAGTTTTATTCTGTAACAACGTCCTCAGATGAAACCCGTATGCCAATTCAAAACGTTTCTGACGTGATAAACAATAGTTTACAACGGATCACTAAAATAAAATGGGACTAAGTACCTACCCCCGGCTGCCACCTCTTCTATACTGACACCCTTGATATGCGCCATGAAGCCAAGAACGGAGAACACCACGAGGCCACACACCAGACTTGTGAAGCAGTCAACACACGGTACCAGGATAGAGTCTCTGAAACAGTGCTTCATTTATATACACAGACTGGTGAATCGGTCGGCATACGGCACCAATATAGTCTCTGAAACAGCGCTTCATTGACGTATACAGACTGGACAAAACAAACTCAAAGGCGGAATCACACCAAACGTTTAGTGTAAAGATACACGAAAGAAATAACTGGCTTAAAATGATATTGTCTTCCTACAGTAACGTTTGATTTCACGTGTGCTACTTGAGTCAGCGTTGTTGTAAGTTGTCTGTTCATTTGAATATATATAGTATAATTTAAACTAATGAAATACGACAAGAGGCTATAACTGCCTGGTAATCGATATGAAGGAATTATCTTTATGAAAGAACCCACTACATTTGCAAACAAATTGACCACTTAATCATAAAATGGCATGTCAGGATAAGAGATCTAGGTATATTCCATTTCAATATGGGCTATACCTAGATATGTATACGCCAGGTTTTGACATTCGGAACAACATCCTAAGCATCACATTGGACCATCGCTGGGATAAAACGTACAACCATGGAAGAGCTGTGTACATCAAGCGTACTGTTGACACATTCGTGCGTATGTAAACATCCAATATATTATTTACATTTTAAAGTCAACCGAACCCAATCAATTCTTTTTCATTTCCTTCTTTGCGATGAGCTCCATTTCTATATTAATTTTATTGGTGAAAAACGGTGAGGTCCTTGATTGGATCCGTCATTTTGTCCGGTAGACATTGTACCCATTACCTGAGAGTGTTGTTCTTGAAGACGTTGAAGCTGGCCATGATATTGAGTCCGCCCATACACACACCCAGCGAGAAGAACACCTGGGTAGCAGCGTCACTCCACACCTGGCAGGTACACAAGGTAAATAGGACACGGGAAGAAGTGGTTTCAAAGAGTTCATGTTACATTTATTAAATATTTATCTTGAATATTGAACCTTTTTAGAAAGTTTACATCATATTGAAAAGATGACACAAAATTAAAAAGGTTTTGCATTTGTCAAATGTAGATTTCTGGGACTGTTTGATAGAATACATAAGTTAAACACCATTTCAAATTTACAAGTTTAATTAAAACAGATGTTTAAAATAGATTCTGATTCAGAAAACATAGAATTTTCGTTTTCACAAATTAGACTAAATATTTAAAATTTGTGTTTGAGGTACAAGAAAATCATACATTTGGAAATTATTCATTTGATTTGAAAACCTCAAGTCTAAAATGAAAACTGAAACTGCAAGAACAATAGGGTATATGGAACTAACAGTAGCATCGGCAAGCCTTTCCCAGCGCGGAGTGAGGAAGTACAACATGCCGTCCGTCGCCCCGGGGAGCATCGCACTACGAATCAGCAGCGACATCAGTATTACGTGGGGGAATATAGCAGTGAAGTACACAACCTGGGGATAACAGAAATTGCCTTAAAAGATATTTCATAAAGAAAGAAAGAGTAGTATAGCTGCCGTAATTATCCCTTACGTAAGAAAACAGGTTTCAATGACATTGGATCTTTCTCTGTCTGTGTTTATCTTTTCTCTGTATTAATCTCTCGTTGTCTCTCCCCTAAATATCTCTCTCTCCCACTCTCTTTTTCACTATATCTTTCACGAGTGATTGATTGTGTGCTTCTTAGTGTTGTAAAGATCAGTCTTTCAGAGTGCTATAATACTATCTGATTATTTCTGTACGTTTATTTAAAGACCTTGAATGTGTGGGAAATTATATCTTTGCGTGGCACTTCTCTCCTCTCCCTCTGTGTACATCTGTCTGTCATTCTGTCTGTCCTTCTCTTTCTCTCTCCCTCCCTCTCTCTCTCAATGAAATAAAATTAAATTAAATGAAACATTTTGGAAAACGTCAATTATAATTGCCTTCAATTCGCTATCTTGATGTCCAATCAACTGACCTTGCCGAGAGACTGGATGCCCTTGATGAGGACGAGGAATACAACTATCCAGGCGAAGAGGAGACAGAGAGCTAGCTTCCAGTTCAGTCCTCCCATATCTTCCAGACCACTCGTCATCTCCAGGGCGAACCGTCTGGAAACAGGGATAAAGAGGTATTCAGTCAATGCAAAGCGTTCTCGTTGTCACTCAATGTACACTAACGAGCAAAAGAAACGCCTATCAGATAAGATATTGTTCGTAAAGACTAAATAGTAGGTTAACAATATTAAAGCATTATGAAGTTAAACATTTCGAAGGTTCAGAGCCTATTACAGTAGGATGGCGATTGTTTAAATGAAACAACGATAACTGTTCACTATTCGATCAGTGTCTTATGAGGAAAATGACATTTGAGGTGAGGTGAGGTGAGTTGGAGTTTAACGCCGCTTTCAAGAGTATTTCACTTATATCGCGGCTGCTAGTATTATGGCAGGGAGAAAGCCCGCAACACCATGTGGCTATGCATTGCGGTGAAACCTGCGAGCATCGGCTGGAACTAGCGAACCATGGGTGGTACTGCACTGAAATTCAGTGTAGCATTGCACCCAAACCTTACTGCGTGTAGAACAGTTCTCTACTGCAGACAAAGTTGCCGTGCCCCTGGCGGGATTCAAAATGACATTTGAAACAGATTTACAACACCATGGGTCATTAAAAACTATTATGTGTCAAACACACATATGTTGAGGCTTACTCGAAATATTCTTGAGTAGGTGACGTGTATGTTGTAGAGTTGGTCAGGTTTCCGACAAGTGCAGTTGAGTCTCCTTGTAGAATGTTGGACTCGTTTCCGAATGTAGCATTCAGTACCTCAACTGAAACATGTAAAATAAAATAATGAGAAAAGGCGTGATTAGCCAATTGGGTTGCTTTGTTGTATCTCATTGCCATAAGACTTTCGATCACATGCCGATCCTTCAGAGTATATCCTGACTACTTCGTTCACTTTCTGAAAGTAATTAGATTTACGATATGATGACCATATCATCGAGTTCTTGTATTGGCATTAATTTTAAAGGGACATTATTTTGCGGAGAAGACATTCAAGGGGATACTTGCTTGTGTATTTTTGCTGTTTTGGACGTTACTTCGATTTTCCTTGACAATTAAATGCACAAACAGGAGTGACCCATCGTAATTCATCTCGACAAAAAAGACCTTGTCAAAGTGTCCCTTAAACTACGACATACGGGAAAACTAGTATAAACATTTGGAACCGTTATATTAGGAGAGTTAAATTGTGTTCGTCATTGGGACAAACTACTCTGCGCAAGGCAAAATTCTCATCAGTCTCCACCAATGGCTAATTTAAGCTTTGCAGCATTTCCTACACTGTCCCGTGCTAACACAGTGGAGCTCTGCATCTGAACGCATAGTTGCATTGGTTCTGCTTGCACAGAAAAGTGAAGAAAATCCTATAGGGCTTAAATTAGCCAGTGATGGAGACAGGCGCGAGTTATGCCTTGCGTAGGGAAGTTGGATTGGAACTTTATCCACACGTGTAAAACTGGGGATTTTGTATGCAATAGCTCACACCACTCCACGTCATTCGTTTTCAGAATTCCTATAAATACACTACCTGGCACCCCCACTCTGCAGTTTGGACTGTTCCAATAGTGGTCGCAGTGTGTCCATGGTAAAGGCGACTGCATTGAGGAAAAGAGGTAGAAGCAACAGTAGGAGACGATCACATTGTAGTAGAGGGTGATGAAGGCACAGACAACCACCATACTGATACCCACTCCTGCAACATGATAATTACCATCAGTGTTTAGGAACACAGATTGCAAGTTGTGTCTATTGCAACGCTTCACACCTAAGGCAGGATGTGCTGGAAAGTCGTCGGAATAACATTTTCTGAATACTCTAGTCAATTGTAAAACTTTAAACTGTATTCTCAGTGCGTTTTATTTATTCGGGTCGATTAATGCTACACAAAAAAATTCTATCAAAACTTGGGTTTCACGTGAATAATAATCCGCGAGGAAATTGCCGTCGAATATTCTAAGTTCCAGGTGTTTCAAGCTCTCGTTGTAAGCCAATGCCAAAGAATAACACTTTCGACTAATATTGAGACACCTTCGTGGATCCAGAGTTTGCGTTTTTTCTGTCAAGCCACAAAATAGAACAAAAAATCGAAGAAATATGAGTTTACCCTTAAACAAGCGGTTTGCCCTCCAGATGGTAATGGGTCCTTGACTGGCGAACTGGCCGAACGAGAGTTCCATGAAGTAGAGAGGCATACCCACAAAGATCTGGGTCAGCCAGTAGGGGATCAGGAAGGCACCTGAAATCAAAGAACTATTAGAGCCATGGCATCATAAAAGCAGTCCCATAGAAAGAGGACTGAAACAAGGTTGCCGACTTACTCCCTCATTTTTAGTGGGTCCTGAATCAAAACTTCAAAACCTAAAAGATCACATAATTAAGTTTATATTGAATGAAGAATGATTTAACGTAAAGACAATAACCTTTAGTTAACACTCCAATAAAGAAAGAAGTATGGCATTTAGCCGATGGTGGATTTTACCATTCCAAACTTTAAAAAAGAAACAGAGTAAAAGTTAACCTCAAGAAATTTATTGTTCTGAGCATACTAAAAATAGCACAATTCATAAAGATAATGAAACAATGTTGACCAAAGTCGAGTCAACATTGAAATTAGACAATTAACTGTTTATAACCAAATAAATAATACCCCATGTTTATTGTGTAGTAAGGAAATCTACAGACATTGTTTGTTTCCAAAAGTGACCAAACATTTTTTTAAAGTTTCAAAGTATTACAGAAAACATTGGATTAAGACAAAGTTGACAACTGCTTCCACCTATCTTTAAATCGAGGTCTAAGTGAACCTATATGTGAGTGTAGCGAGAATTATTGAGCCTCGGTTTACTTGAGCCAAGTTTATACGGCGAGCGTTTGCATATGAGCAAAATTCGCCGTATGGACGCATTTGCACATATGTATATTTTACTATTATGTGCATTTCACTACCGTCAGCAAATTTTTCACTACCGTAAGCAAATTTGCACCTAGTCAGGGGCAGGTGCAAATGTTTACTACCGTGAGTAAATATGGTATTTTCACTATTCTAGTAAAAGTTCGTCGTATACAGGCATGGTGACTTTAGACAGGTTGGGAAAATATATTAGAGACCTTTAGAAACTCTTTATATTGCTTTTTTCAAATTCTCTATACAGGATCATCTCCTTCTTGCACGCGGTGACCTTCGAAATCCATCTGACTATATCCGATTTTCGTTATGATTAGGGCGATATAGTCAAACCAATGTTGACAGATATACATTTATGTCATTTATTTAGTTTACATCTAATACATATTAATTGGCATGTTTAGGGAATTGCCTATTCATATATTAGAAGATTTGGAAGCCCATTTGCTTAGGCAGAAATTAAACACGTATGAACGCAAAGTAATTTTACTTTTACTCACGTGTGTATATTACTACCATAAGCAATATTGCATATGTGCAAAGTTCGCCTTATAAACAGGGCTTAAGACTGGGAATCCTCAAGATATTGCCCATTCCCATTGGAATAAAACAACTCATTCTCACAGATGGGGCCGAACATATAGAAAGATTTTCAAAAAGTTACGGGAAATACCGGTATTGGAATACGACAAAGTTGACAACTACCTCCACCATTTTTAAAGGCGAGGTAAGGAAACCTCCAAACATTGCCTAAGCCAACAGAGTAGGCCACGCAGGTCAGGATGAACTCGATCTTCTTTCCCCATTTCGCTCGCCTCGCCGTGCCACCCATTCTTGAAAATAAAATTGAAAAAAGTTTTAATAAATACTTTGAAGGTTTAAGTGTTAATGATTATTCAATGCTGAAACCTTGGAAACTGTTTTAATAAAGTTTCAAAATATATTTAACGCGATAAAAGGCCTCAGTCGAAATGTGTTTCTATAATAAGGCAATGGTGTGTGATATAGTGAAGAATGAGTGTAGTCGTTCATTTATATGCAGAACGTGTATCATAAACAAGTATGAAAGATTGAAACCGACAACGGATGATGTTAATTTTCTATTGAAAGTCAACCCATTGCACGAAACTGTATAACATGATTGGTTTCTAACGTTTGACATGATTGATTCGAATACTAAACATAATGGTAAATCAGGAGAAAATTCACACAGATCAGGGTATTTTCAGCTACCAAATAATTAAATGGAACTAAATGATGTTAACATTATTAGTTTGCATGTAGAAGATGTTTTACAAATAAATGATAAAAATTAATATTTGAAACAGGGATTACATTGTACAAAATGTACATGTATAAATAGAGGACACTTGTTTATTCTTGTTCAATGCCATGCATACACACGTTTATCTCATCCAGTGAAGTAGAACCAAGCGTTATCTAGAACTTCTACTTCGTGAGACATTATTGGAAAGATGGAATAAAATCAAATGAACCAAGACGTCAATATCATCCATATGGTGTCATCACCAGTCATTCATTAACAATGTTCTTTGTTGCATTTAGTGCTTCATGTCCAGTGCTTTAAGCATAATAGACTGGGCCTAGTTTTTCGAAGCTCTCTTTCGCTAAGATTGCCGTAAGTCAATGTTAATGAATTGTACTTACGACGATCTTAGCACTAAGAGAGCTGCGAAAATATAGGATCTGGTCTATTGAGTTATATTTATGTTACGAGGAAGTGTATCAATGTTGCTATAAATACGTTTATAAATTATTGCGATTTCCATGCAAGCAACGAATGCCCATACAGAGGTAGGTGTAATGAATGATGACAGGTTGAGTGATAAAAGCTGAATCAACTACTGTATGCTGTATGTGATACAAGAACATCAACCTGAAAATTGTGCTGAATAAACATTTATGGCAGTTGAAAATGGTTTGCTGTATGTTTCATATTTAAGCATGCTGACGATGAAGAAATGAGAATTTGAAGTTGTGACATGTAAATTGATCGATCATATTTTACAATTGGATAAGCTGTAACATTAGTGTAATAAAACCTATTTTCAACTTTTTTTAAAAACCATGTTATTCCACTCAAACATGTGTCCCTATAAAGATACGTTTAGTTCATTCGTTCCGAAATTTGTATCTCTCTGTGTTCTAAGTTGAATATTTATGGGTGCCGTGGTTTTATGGTTCTAAAATTTCTATAATTTGTATAAGTTACATATGTCTGTATTACTCTCGTATTAAAACATGTTTTAAAACGCTCAAAGTATCTTAAATATCTGACAGATGATGAAAGCGGAAAGCGGAAAGCGGAAAGCGTATAAGCAAAAACGCGCATAAAATGTAATAGTTGATAAACTAATTGGAAAGCGTTATTTGGACCAAACAATTCCAAGCTTTACTTGAGTCACAACTCATTCTCATTCCAGCATATTTCAAATGACCAGGATATACATGTATATCCTAAACTCCGAATTAAGTTTTTTTAAAAACAATAGATGTCAGAAGATTTCTAAAAATTTTATCTTTCCTGATGTATCTATTCACAGACACTGATGAAATATCAATCATAAAAATTCAAATATCCCCAACATATTTGTCCAGAATATATACACACCACACAAAGGCTAAATGAAAAACGTACAGCAAATATTGGACAGTGCGATATTAATACAAAATGGCGAGCTCACCTGGTTCGTACCAGCTACAAGGCAGGTGTGAGTTCCTCTGGTGGTACGTGAGCTGATTCCGTGTGTTTATCATTGGTATGTTCTGCATGTAAACTATAGACGTGATCTACATTCACGTACAAGTGGTGGACCCATGTCGGAAAATCATTGAATATTTCTTTTTATCATGTATTATGTATGAATCTGGACAATACTTTAAAGAGGTATTGAGTATGTTGTTAGATATATGGGAACATTTTTGAAAATCTATCCTATAGAAAGACATACACGAAATTGTTCGCAGATTTTTCGACCCCATATACGTGGTGAATTCACACTAAGTGACACTCCTATATATTTGGAAATTATAGCTGTTTCCCCCAACTACAAGTAGGTATTTTGGATCAAGCGTATCACCAAGGACAATATGGGCCGTGTCCATAACAGCGAGCGCTTATAATCGGTCATTATTGCTCAATGTAGCTCTCAAGTAGCGCTCAAGAAGCGCTTATTCTCTTCTGAACGACACGGTGAAAAACCTCAAAGTTCGCTCGATTTGCTACGTAGCGCTACATTGAGCATTCGCGTTCAAGAGAGGTTTAAAAGTATTGAGCGATTACTTTGAAACCTCTCTTGAACACGGCCATGGTCTGTATGTGTCAGTAGGTTGCTGGTATAACCACAATTAATATGCTAGTGAACAGGTAAAATGCCAGTAATATGTATATTAACAAGACAATAAGAAACATGCTCATATAACTATCGTCACTATAAGCAATGAGTGACAGGGATATAGTACATGCACATACCAATCATCCAAAAAGTGATTAGTTTTGGATTGACATTTGTTTAAACATCGTACATGTATGTACAACTTGTGATTCATTGACATGCGTTGTTTGATAAGATGCAAGTCTCTTAAAGGATGGCCGAAATATATTATTTTCTATTGAATTCTTATCTGCAATTTAAAGTCGAATAGATGTCAAATTGCAACCCCTTTTCGACGAATCACAAAAGTGACCATGGGTACGACATGCAAGATAAGATACATAATTTTCACAATTCTTTCTGACAATCAGAAAGAATTGTGAAAATTATGTATCTGAAGCTGAGATGATTTCCTATATTTTGATAAAGATTTCAGAGTTCTATCAAAATTAATTTAGATTTCTTTCCGTTCAGTACTTGCAACTTTAAAAGGTGTTATGTGTGTTCATTGTAAAGCCAACATAAATGAATACGAGGGAAATTTCCAAAACTGTTACAGGATTTTCAGTTGCTTAGCAACAGCATGCGCTCTCGGGTAGCATCCGAAAAGCGTGCATCACGTGCAGAGTCTGCAGGGCCTCGTTGGACGGGTTGCTCAGTGTGAAATTGGATACTTACATTGAACCACATTCATTTTATATATTGTAGACCTTTGCGTGTTATTGTTTTAGTTCTTATTTGTATTCTGGAAATATCAACATGTATTACGAATTGAAAAGGGGTCGCAATCTGCTTCTGAAAATCCTGTTTCTCCTAGGCTACTTTTCAATATTTAATAAAATGCTGATATTTTATGAATAAATTCTCTCGAGCATCTGAGTGTAAGACTAAACCAGTTTCACACACATACAGCAACACAACACAGAAGTATGAAGTGACCTAATGAGTCAAGCTAACTCTCTAGCAGGGAGTGGTCACTGCCCAGGTCAACACAATGCTATTACACAACATGCAGACCCTGGACTCACAGCCAGTAAATTATATATTTTACATGTTGTTTTCCCCACACTTACTTATTGTTCTGTACTTGAGAAGACAATGTGATGTCATGATTTCATGTAGCTACTTCTAATAGTCTTATCTTATCATTTCATGAACAGTCATATTCAGTTCACATATCTGATGGAAAATAAAAAAAATCTTAACTCCTCTTCAATTTATTCCTTTGCGGGCTGTCACAATACTCAGTTAATAGGTTATTCATCAGTTCTCATTTCACTTTGATTACATCAAAGATGTCTATAATGTAGATATTAGTCGACATATATTTCACATTCCTTCTGAATAAGATTAACTGTTAAAAAGTTATTCTTTTCTCAATTTCTGTATTTCTCAAACCACATGCTAGAACACTCACATGAAAAAGATGAGAAGACTCTTTCTCATGTATTGTATAAGGGAAACCTCTATTCAATGAAGCACACATAAAATCTCAGTTCAAACCTTATTACAACAGGGTTTTGTTAGGCTGTGGCCCATATTTGGGGTCACAGGTTCACCAAATCTACACTTTAGAATCCACATTTGCCTAAAAATCTGTACATAATATTTCAGCTTTCTAGAGCTTTTAATTTGGGACTGGAGAAGAAGATGAAAATAGCTTTTTAGGTCATAACCCCCTGTGACCCTTATTTAGGGTCACAGGGTCACCAAATCTACAGTTTAGATTTTAGATTAGCCTTTCAGGCCTGATGAGCTAAAAATCTTGATTTCTAATGGGGAGGAAAATATAATTTTTCAGTCCCTCTTATTAGGGGGGTCTCTCCAACATATTCCCCTATATACAGTCCGTTTGAGACAAAATCTCCCCAAATGAATTGCACTCTCACTCAACAATAAATGATCGCATGCGTCTCAAAGCAATATCAAAGTTACAAGGAATAACACACCAACTTTTATCAAACCAAAAGAGATGTTTAAAAAACTATCATTATTTTCTTAAGCTAGTATACGATTGATAACATGGTGTACTGACAGATGAGAGAACAGCCAGGTACACGAGATGCACGTGTTTAATGTTCATTACAGTGATACGGATGGTATCAAAAGTCATCAAGAGTCGGACATTGGCTCACTGCTGTCAAGAGTCCTTAGAAGGATTGTATGACGACAGGACTGATAGTCGCCTGTCGTCAACCACGTTGATGCCAGTACTGATGTACTCTGTTATAGATGGGCCCAATACTCGTGTTGTAAAAGCAAAATGACATCCCCGCTTTTAGTATTAATCTTTATTTGGTATTCCAGCTGATTGAAGGGTCGTTACATTTGGAATCGACTCATATTTTCGGAATACGTTACAGGAATTTTCATTAAAAGCACGTATAAATAGAGTAATGGGCTTTGCAGCTCACCAGGGTTCATATTGTGTGATGAGAAATAGATTGTTCTCAATATAATACACAATCCCTCGACCTGAAAAATATCAGTCTTGAAAATGTCAGTGCAAAACAAATACATGACTTGATACTAACTTTGATAAACTTGGTTGTCCAAGTATCATAATTCCAGCGAAGATATTAAAGAAAAGGTTATCCTTCCAATTGCAAAACCAAGAGAGACAGACAGACATTACCGGTAACTTTTATTGCCACAAGCCACAATAAATGGCCTCTGGCCATGTACAAACTAGATATTATTATGCTTATAAGATAGCAAGGATGATAATGAATTAATATTTTCTTCTATATCTAAACATTTATTCGCTGAAACGCTTCAAACACATATGCTGCTATTTTTTCATTTTTTTAAAGTTAACAGTAGAACATAGTTGTATAAATTTGTAAACTGAAGGTGCTTAAAAATAATATTGCTTCAGATATTTAAACCTTAAATCACTGCAGAGTGGGGCATTTGATAATGAAGTGGTATTCACCATATCATCTGCGAATAATAGTAAATACAGCATAAGATCTTCTAAACACAGTCCTGCACTGATATCTTCTTGTTGTTGATTTTCTAAATCCTCAATGAACAGTAAAACTAGTATTGCTATAGAAATAGAGCCAATGGCTCTGTCGCTGTAGTGAGTGTTTAACAACTATCAGAATAAGGGTATCATACCAGTCTTCTGGGGAGTTGATGACAGACCAAATGCCAGTGGCGGATCCTGAAAATTTTCACATGGGCTGAAATTTTGGATTCGTTAACTAACTTTGATTGAAACCAATCAGGATTCTATAGTTCTAGCTAAGAAAATTATCCACTTAAAAGAAGTTTTGTGGGAGGGAATGACCCGCCACAGTCCTAATTTAATTTTCTGACTTAACTAACTACATAACTTCACAGACATCCTAGAAACTTTCCTCATTTGATATCAAATTAAATCTCTCATATTATTTGTAACAGGATAACATATCAGGTAAGGTTTGGAAATAATAAAATAAAAGAAGATGCAAATAAATAAAGTTTTATTACTATAATAATATAAAATAATTAAAATCCAACAATATGTTCATAAATCCTGAACCAAGTCCAGAAACTCTTAAAACATAACATTTTAAAATAATTAAATACATCTTATTCAAACGTCCATCTTAGTTTTAATTTGGTAAAATTTAAATATATATATATATATATATATATTAAGTTGGCACCCTGCATCTTTCATTCTAAATCTGTAGTCTAAATGACATATTTCTTATGAAAAGATGTTTTATTCATATCATAAATGATGAGTATGAAGATCATATATTTATAAAAAAATGGAGCCATGGGCTCTGTAGCTCATCAGGATTTTCTTTATTATCTAAGGTTGTATATCTAAGTTATCTCAAGTAATACAATGTTAACAAGCAAAAAATAGGTTTTTAGATCATGACCCGTGACCTGTATTTGGAGTCACAGGGTCACCAATCCTACAATTAAGAATCACCTTTGACCAAAGAGTCTCTACACAACTTTTCAGCTCTCTAGACCTTTTGGAACTGGAGAAGAAGACGAAAATAGGTTTTTTGGGTTGTGACCTCTGTGACCCCATTTGGGGTCACGGGGTCACGAAATCTACAATTTAGAATCCCCATTGGCCAAGGAGTCTTCACACAACTTTTCAGCTCTCTAGACCTTTTGGAACTTGAGAAGAAGATGATAATAGGTTTTTAAGGATGTGACCCCTGTGACCCCATTTGGGGTCATGGGGTCACGAAATCTACAATTTAGAATCCCCATGGGCCAAGGAGTCTGCACACAACTTTTCAGCTCTCTAGACCTTTTGGAACTGGAGAAGAAGATGAAAATAGGTTTTTAAGGATGTGACCCCATTGACCCCAAATGGGGTCACATTGTCACGAAATCTACAATTTAGAATCCCCATTGGCCAAGGAGTATGCACACAACTTTTCAGCTCTCTAGAACTTTTGGAACTGGAGAAGAAGACGAAAATAGGTTTTTGGGGTTGTGACCTCTGTGACCCCATTTGGGGTCACGGGGTCACGAAATCTACAATTAATTTTAGAATCCCCATTGGCCAAGGAGTCTGCACACAACTTTTCAGCTCTCTAGACCTTTTGGAACTTGAGAAGAAGATGATAATAGGTTTCTAAGGATGTGACCCCTGTAACCCCATTTGGGGTCATGGGGTCACGAAATCTACAATTTAGAATCCCCATTGGTCAAGGAGTATGCACACAACCTTTCAGCTCTCTAGACCTTTTGGAACTGGAGAAGAAGATGAAAATAGGTTTTTAAGGATGTGACCCGTGACCCCATTTGAGGTCATGGGGTCACAAAATCAACAATGTAGAATCCCCATTGGCCAAGGAGTCTGCACACAACTTTTCAGCTCTCTAGAACTTTTGGAACTGGAGAAGAAGATGAAAATAGGTTTTTAAGGATGTGACCCCTGTGACCCCATTTGGGGTCATGGGGTCACGAGATCTACAATTTAGAATCCCCATGGGCCAAGGAGTCTGCATACAATTTTTCAGCTCTCTAGACCTTTTAGAACTGGAGAAGATGATGAAAATAGGTTTTTAAGGATGTGACCCCTGTGACCCCATTTGGGGTCATGGGGTCACGAAATCTACAATTTAGAATCCCCATGGGCCAAGGAGTCTGCACACAACTTTTCAGCTCTCTAGACCTTTTGGAACTGGAGAAGAAGATGAAAATAGGTTTTTAAGGATGTGACCCCTGTGACCCCATTTGGGGTCATGGGGTCACGAAATCTACAATTTAGAATCCCCATTGGCCAAGGAGTCTGCTCATAAAATTTCAGCTCTGTGGAGTCATTGGTTCTGGAGAAGAAGTCGAAAAAGCGAAAAGTTTACGGATGGACGGACGGATGGACGGACGGACGGATGGACGGACGGATGGACGGACGGACGGACGCCGGACACCATGCCATGCCATAAGCCCATCGGGCCTTTCAGGCCTGATGAGCTAAAAAATAGAGCCATGGGCTCTGTAGCTCATCAGGATTTCATTGAATTATTATCTTAGGTTGAATATCTACGTTATCTCAAGTAATACATTGTTAACAAGCAAAAAATAGGTTTTTAGATCATGACCCCTGTGACCCATATTTGGAGTCACAGGGTCACCAATCCTACAATTAAGAATCACCTTTGACCAAAGAGTCTCTACACAACATTTCACCTTTCTAGAGCTTTACATACTTGAGATAAAGATGAAAATAGGTTTTTGGGTCATGACCCGTGACCTAGATTGAGGTCACGGGGTCACGAGATCTACAATTTACAATCCCCATTGGCCAAGGAGTCTTCACACAGCTTTTCAGCTCTCTAGACCTTTTGGAACTGGAGAAGAAGATGAAAATAGGTTTTTAAGGATGTGACCCCTGTGACCCCATTTGGGGTCACGGGGTCACGAAATCTACAATTTAGAATCCCCATTGGCCAAGGAGTCTGCACACAACTTTTCAGCTCTCTAGACCTATTGGAACTGGAGAAGAAGATGAAAATAGGTTTTTAAGGATGTGACCCCTGTGACCCCATTTGGGGTCACGGGGTCACGAAATCTACAATTTAGAATCCCTATTGGCCAAGGAGTCTGCACAGAACATCTTTAGCTCTCTAGACCTTTTTGAGGTGGAGAAGAAGATGAAAATAGGTTTATAACGATGTGACCCGTGACCCATTTGGGGTCACGGGGTCACGAGATCTACAATTTACAATCCCCATTGGCCAAGGAGTCTTCACACAACTGTTCAGCTCTCTAGACCTTTTGGAACTGGAGAAGAAGATGAAAATAGGTTTTTAAGGATGTGACCCCCGTGACCCCATTTGGGGTCACAGGGTCACGAAATCTACAATTTAGAATCCCCATGGGCCAAGGAGTCTGAACACAACTTTTCAGCTCTCTAGACCTTTTGGAACTGGAGAAGAAGATGAAAATAGGTTTTTAAGGATGTGACCCCTGTGACCCCATTTGGGGTCACGGGGTCACGAAATCTACAATTTAGAATCCCCATGGGCCAAGGAGTCTGCACACAACTTTTCAGCTCTCTAGACCTTTTGGAACTGGATAAGAAGATGAAAATAGGTTTTTAAAGATGTGACCCCTGTGACCCCATTTGGGGTCACGGGGTCACACAATCTACAATTTAGATTCCCCATGGGCCAAGGAGTCTGCACACAATTTTTCAGCTCTCTAGAGCATTTGGAACTGGAGAAGAAGATGAAAATAGGTCTTTAAGGATGTGACCCCTGTGACCCCATTTGGGGTCACGGGGTCACGAAATCTACAATTTAGAATCCCTATTGGCCAAGGAGTCTGCACAGAACATCTTTAGCTCTCTAGACCTTTTTGAGGTGGAGAAGAAGATGAAAATAGGTTTATAACGATGTGACCCGTGACCCATTTGGGGTCACGGGGTCACGAGATCTACAATTTACAATCCCCATTGGCCAAGGAGTCTTCACACAACTGTTCAGCTCTCTAGACCTTTTGGAACTGGAGAAGAAGATGAAAATAGGTTTTTAAGGATGTGACCCCCGTGACCCCATTTGGGGTCACAGGGTCACGAAATCTACAATTTAGAATCCCCATGGGCCAAGGAGTCTGCACACAACTTTTCAGCTCTCTAGACCTTTTGGAACTGGAGAAGAAGATGAAAATAGGTTTTTAAGGATGTGACCCCTGTGACCCCATTTGGGGTCACGGGGTCACGAAATCTACAATTTAGAATCCCCATGGGCCAAGGAGTCTGCACACAACTTTTCAGCTCTCTAGACCTTTTGGAACTGGATAAGAAGATGAAAATAGGTTTTTAAAGATGTGACCCCTGTGACCCCATTTGGGGTCACGGGGTCACACAATCTACAATTTAGAATCCCCATGGGCCAAGGAGTCTGCACACAATTTTTCAGCTCTCTAGAGCATTTGGAACTGGAGAAGAAGATGAAAATAGGTCTTTAAGGATGTGACCCCTGTGACCCCATTTGGGGTCACGGGGTCACGAAATCTACAATTTAGAATCCCCATGGGCCAAGGAGTCTGCACACAATTTTTCAGCTCTCTAGACCTTTTGGAACTGGAGAAGAAGATGAAAATAGGTTTTTAAGGATGTGACCCCTGTGACCACATTTGGGGTCACGGGGTCATGAAATCTACAATTTAGAATCCCCATGGGCCAAGGAGTCTGCACATAAAATTTCAGCTCTGTGGAGTCGTTGGTTCTGGAGAAGAAGTCGAAAAAGCGAAAAGTTTACGGATGGACAGATGGACGGATGGACGGATGGACGGATGGACGGACGCCGGACACCATGCCATGCCATAAGCCCATCGGGCCTTTCAGGCCTGATGAGCTAAAAATCAAACATCTGATTCAGGACAACACATTATCTTTAAAATAGAGCCATTGGCTCTGCAGCTCATCAGATTTACATGTGAAACATGCTTTGCACCACCTAACATTCTATGCCAGTGATACAAGCTCATTTGAAAAATATAGCCATTGGCTCTGTAGCTCATCAGGAATTGAATGAATTATTATCAAAGGTTGAAGAGTGAGTTATTGTTTAACAACTATTCAATCACCCTTCTTTGAAGAGTAGTCGAAAATGTGAAAGTTTATGGATAAGGGACAGACACTGGTCCACGCCATAAGCACATCTGGTCTTTCAGGTCTGATGTGCTAAAAATGAATTTAAAATCTTTATCACAGATAAACAAAATGGAATTTTTTTGTAAAAGATTTTGGGTTAAAGATTTGCCTAAAATAAGCAATAACTAGACATTTCAAAACAATCTTTATCAAGGTCATATGTTGACTAGCTCCAAAACATGGGTTTACTGCTTAAAAAAGAGATTTGTACACAAATAAGTGTCATACAAGTTTTAAGAAAAGTGTATATGGTTTATGTATATCTGAGAATATTTTGTTTATTATGTGTGACGGTAATGTTTAATGACATCAAATTACTTTATAATCACAGACAATGAAATACCCGCACAGAAAAAATGATTGCTTGACAAAGTCGAAAAGTGAACATGTGACACTTGTTGTGTTTAACCAATGTGTAATAAAGATGATTTTATTGTCCAATTTTTAACAATTTCTGTCTTCAGGGTCCTGATGATCCAACTTCATATTCTTGAACACCTCTTTCTCACTGCTCGCTGGCAGTGTCCTCCCCTGAAACAGAATTCATGTACCAAGGTAAATCATTATATTTTAAATCAATTTAACGCTTCAATTCAATTATACATTTACTTTCTGCAGTGTGAAATAAATACTCCTCGGTTCCAGCAGCATTTTCTCCCCACAGAGGTTACCCAAATCATTACTTCCCACATAACCTCTGTGATGAGTGGTCAAGCAGACCATTCAGCCTTATATAAAGGATCCTGATGTATTTTATTTGCCTTTGAAAACTATCAAATAACCGGACAATATCTTACTAAGTCATCAAATGAATAAAGGGACACTAACTCACATTGTTACAGGTGTATAACCATCAACACAAGAATTAGCCAATTTATTTTATTTATTGAAACAACAATGGATTTGTTATAGTGCTGCTGAAACAGCTTATGAGTAATTAGTAGCAGCTTTTGAGTGGGAGGGGCTAGTGGTCTGCCTGTTTGCTTGAGAGGGGGAAGGGATACAAAATCAGTAACTAGAAGAAGGTAAGGTTTTACAAACAAATTTTTTAAAAGAGTTGGAGTAAGTGAATTACCGTCGCCATATTGAAGAGTCCATGTGATGTAAGTTTCATATTCAAGATTCTTGTTGCATACAATCTCAGGTCCCGATTGAAGTGTTTACTTCCTGTCCAGCCGACCAGGGCATAGTAATACTGGCTGTGCGGGGTGACGATCAGGTCGACCCGCCGTGCCATCCAATCACGATCACCAGATGCGATATCGAAGAAGGTCTGACCCGTAGATGTCATCTTCCTCAGTTTTGCTTTTGGTTGATATTCATCATCAAGACTATCCACTTTGCCATTGGTTGGTGGAGCTGGCATCAAATCAAAAGAGGAGGGGCCTCGAACATCTTGGAAGGATTTGGGAAATTTGCAAATTCCCAGCCACTTCTCAAAATGGTCCAATTGTCCTCTCATGCTGAGTTTAAAGTCTCTTTTAAGAACTTCCATTGAGAAAGAGTTTTTCTCGTGGTTGCCGCACAGAATGAGTCCTCTCTGTTCGAGTCTCTGGATGAGTTTGGGGAGAAGACCCTTCTCTGCCCCTTCTCGTGGGTGCGAGATGAGGAGATCCACGTCGTGACCTGTCTCCTTGCCTCTGAAAGATATGAACAGTTTACAATGTATAACTTTCATCCTCAAAATGGGAAAATTAAGGCACACATTATAAATACACTTTTTGGAAAAGGATCCCATTACAAATTCTTAGTTCTCAGAGCACACTCTCCTTCCTCTCAAACTCGTCAATAACTGTAGATCATAAGTCACCTTCACTGATGTGGAATAAGTTTTACCCCATTTCAATACATAGGTTATGCTGTACACTGTATGATACACACACTCTGATCTTCATGTGCTCTATCAAGGAGAAGAACGGTTCTTAAATAGTGTCCTTTCCAAAGGAATACCATAATTAGCACTCCCTTTGAATAATGAAGTTACTTACAGCCACCAAGAATCATGATTAGGGAGTCAAAACTGATGACACATCAGTTAACTGTTTTATTTTTTTTCAATTCTTTCAAAGGCAAGCACACTAGGCACTAAGAAATTGGGTGTATGAAAACATTGTTGACACTTGTCCAATTTTTATCCCCTGTGATGCAGAAGGGAGGTTATAATCCTGCTCCATCAACGTATCTGTATCCGATATGCTACTACAATACCCTGATTCCCTGAGCCCTACTGTATTTTTGGCTTTTGGTATTTTTTTACCCATCAAATGAAAGAACTTTCAACATTCAAATGACGACATTTCATTGGTTGAAAAATTATATATGCTATGCTATTTAGCAATGAGTAACCACCCTACATCAAAATGAGATTATTGGCCTCAGGGATTCATGATATTTTAATAGCATAGCAAGGAGCAGACCGAGAAATTTAAAAAGTGGGTGTTTCAAGCATTGATAAGGGGGTCCATCAAATTTGTATGAAAAAATGTTTAAAGGGGGGTTTGAACCCCCTTAACCCCAACCCCCCCCCCCCCCCCCCCCCCCCCCCCCCCCCCCCCGGCTCCGCCACTGATACAGTGATGGAGCATAATGGGAGGACATATTGACATCATCACCTCCTGAATCCTCCGGTCAGCTCTACGGTAGCCCCTGGCAACAGATCCTCAACCTCCAATCTCACCAGGGAGGTGAAGTTGTCCGCCTCTCTCCTCGAAACTCGCGTCATTAGATCTTTGTGGAATGCTAAACCTAAAACATGGAATGATTGTTGACAGATGCTACTTACCAATAATCATAATGAGGAATCTTATACCACATTGAACTCCACACAACAAACAAACCAACATTGCTCTTTTCTTTTCATTTTAACCCACTGAGAGAATGTAAATTTCATATCAGGTTAAGCGATTGAATGTTAATTTTAAATCATGTTGAATATTGGAATTCACCCCTCGTATCATCTTATATCAGTAGCTTCATTGTACATGTATATGTTAAAATTCACTGACATTTGACAGATATAAAGAGTATAATTTTGTTAAAAGAAATACTACTAACGTTATATAAACCCTTAACCTGTCAGGATCAAGGTAAAGCAACAGGTAGCTTGGTTAAGAAAAGAAAATATAAAATAAATAAAATACGCTAAACCTTAGTTGCAGCCTGCGTATATATAACTAGGTAAAAGACAACAATACCAAGGCTAACTCTTCACAAGGCTACCATCTCGCTGTGTGAACACACAGATTGTAAGTGGCAAATCACAAACAGAATTACCATCCGTACTCTCTGTATGTTATTGTAGTAACATAGGTCAAAAGTTACCAAGGGTGTTATTTTATATATTATAATATATATACCATTTTAGTGCCAATCTGTTCAGTATAGTTAAATTATCAAGATGTTTAGTCGTAGATATGATCGAAAACCGGACAATGTTCCGCGCCTGTTGCTGAAAACTTATTTGTAGCAGCCAGAGAGACATATATTGGTTGGTACTGTTCAATGGAACATATAACTGGTATACTTGTAAATGAGGCACATGAATTCGGCTTCTCATCGTGTATTAAGCCTATGTTTGAGTTTCATTGAAAACAAGTTATTGTCAAACATTTGGCATTAGGGCATACATATGCAAGTCTAGTGAGATGATTTGGGCGTAAATCAGGACATTTGATATTTTTTTATGTATCAAATCTAAATGAAGTTTTATAAAAATAAAACATGTAGTGTCCCTTTAAATACCTGTCCCACATCATCAAATGCACCGGTCTTCAATCATGATTCTATTGAAAGGACCTAATCAATATTTTGGACAATAATCATTGAAAGTTTTTTCACCGCTAATCAGCTTTACAAAATGCTCTTTTTTTCTCATACTAATGTGTCTTATTGACTAGTCAAAAGAAATAATTTTATCTTGGGAATGAGGCCAGAAGATGACATATGAATCATTACAATAAATATAAATAAGGATAAGTTTCTCCATACCTGATTTGACCCTCCAGTCGTTTGACATGTCGTGTTGTACTGCATCCTCTATAGATAACCAGCCTTTCTCTATCCACTTCTTAGCAGTAGTAGGTCCAACACCAAACACACTTGAAAATAACTGAAACCACATGAAAAGCATTTATCAGAGGCGTGTTCAGAACCGCAAGTACTCTGAAGTATTCGCGAGTACCCGCTTCTGAACGACGAGTTTGCTTGTACTCGCGAATACATGCGTGAACACTTTGTAGCAGTCTCGCCAAACGAGTATTTACGATTCAAAATGGAATCGCGTGTCACAAAATCTGATTACCTCATTTTTCTTTCTTTTATTACCCCCTCAATTGAAATTTGGCACATTGCTATGTGCAAGGCACCCATTTTTTTTCCAAAATGGTGATGATATTCTGAAATTTTCTTGGGAAGTGCTCAAGACCTCATTTTCCATTCAGGAGCCGTTCGCTGATATGCGAGTACACGCCAAGCAAGTACTCGCGGTCCTGAACACGCCTCTGATTTGTCCATTATTTTTACATGCAAATTTTTAAAAGGGGTTGGGGTTCTTTTGAATCCCCTGATTCTTTGTAATGAAACAATTTTGTTATGAGAATAATTGCATTCAATGGGTTATTATAAATACCTCTAAACCCAAACAGTATATTCTCCTCATTTAAAGGAGGGTTCTATCAGGGTATTTTTGGTGGAAACAAAATTTTAGAGGATATTCCCGTTTACACATATATGCTATTAATATATGATCAAAACACAGTCAAATTGAAACATAATAATGAAGTTAATACTCTGATGACTTTAACTTTCACAACTTGATAAAGACAAGAGCACATTTGTTGAAAAATAAAATCTATGGGATTGAAGCCATTGATCGGCGCTGCAAGTGGGGAAAACTTTGCTGCGGCCTAAGAGCATATTGTTTATTAGTTTTATGACATGTTATGTGTTACTCTGTGAATATTCTATCGGTACATATGAATTATTATAACAAAAATATAAAATTGGGTTAAATACAGCATGTTTTCATTTCACAAAATGCCAAGAATCCAAGATGACGGATGATGCAAATTGATCGGTGATAGAACTTTCCCTTTAAATTGATAATTCCTTCTATGCAATTTGCAAGCCTGCATTCTGATAATTGTCTCCATATGGTTTAAACATATTGACAGGTATATAAAACAGGTTTCAATTGAGTCCTTGCAAAGAGAACATGCTGGGTTTCTAAATATCCCCTCTTGAAAAGTAAATTATTAGTACTCAATAATATCTTATATATATGATTTTGAATTGGAACAAAATATCTTTATTATTTATCTTTACTTATTGCTTTAAAACAACTTTAGGAGAGATTCCAGTGCAATCACCTTGAAACAACTGAGGGATAGTTTATTGATTGTAAGCGAATTTAGTATAAGTCATTGTGTACCTTCATCTTTTGAAAGTTTGGGTCGTCAATTATGGCTTCTATTTCTCGACTGTAACCATCTTCAAGGATTTCCTGTTATCAGAAGTTGGGTACAGAATTCATAAACTAATACATGAATGAAATAGTCCCAAAGGTTCTGCGACCTAAACCTTCCACACTTCATTTAATAAAGAACCATTCTATACACAACAAGTAATTGTAATATCTAGCTAAAGCCAAAAATGTTTTATAGTTAAAGTTGAAAAGACAATTAATGGAAAGGTCTCGCAAGGTCTATAATCAAGATGAAAGTTTTTGGTTAGGCTATGTAAAAGTTTCTCAGGCACATTTATTTCTTTAACCATGACGAGGGCAGTAGGACCTGTGGTAATAAAAACTAATGACGAGAAAGGAATACATTTTATCTTTTCATCAGGTAGAAAAATTGAAGTGCTGCATGTATACAAAACAGAAACACACACTGATGCCAAGAAACATTTCATTTGACCTTACTTCATCCCTCAACCAGCATAACAACTAACCCTAATGACTCTTTTGACGTGGTCACCAACATCCTTTGTCCTGCCCAGCTGGTTGATGTCGTTCACTGCAAATGGTAGACTCTTGAGAACTGCAGAAGCACGACGGAAGGCTAGGGCTCTTGAGTAGTCTTCATCAAAATCTCTCAACTCTGCATGTAGTTGTAATACCTCTATAGCGTCCTGAAAAGTATGTAATGAAATGTAAAGTTAGGCTTGAGGAAGAAGTGTGAAAAGCAGCAAACTCAAAGTGTAATTTTGCCAATTTAAATGATACACTTAAAGACAATTTTGCCAGCCAAAAGTTAATGTCAGCAGAATATGGGAATCCTGGCATCTTCATTTCATGAACTGGGAGGTGAGGTGAGGTGAGTTGGGTTTTAACGCCGCTTTCAAGAGTATTTCACTTATATCGTGGCTGCTAGCATTACGGCAGGGAGAAAGCCCACAACGACATGTGGCTATGCATTGTGGTGAAACCTGCGAGCATCGGCTGGAACTAGCGAACCATGGGTGGTACTACGCTGAAATTCAGCGTAGCATTGCACCCAAACCTTACTGAGTGTAGAACAGTTCTCTACTGCAGACAAAGTTGCCGTGCCCCTGGCGGGATTCGAACCCCGGACCTCTTGATCCGAAGCCGAACGCGCTTACCACTGAGCTATCCCGCCCCCCCATGAACTGGGAACTGAATCTCAAAGAGTAACAGCTCTAAATTATTTGGCATTGACCTATTCTACACTACTCGTCCACTCTTGATCATGTCACACAAGAAAAGCAAGATTTATCTGTTAATAACTTCTTTATTGTGAACATATTCAACATTTCAGTGTGACTGTTTATTCCTTCATCAGGTAATTTCTTCATCCACCTGATGGAGGTGAAGGAATATTCTTCAAACCATTCTGTATGTTCACAATAAAGAAGTTATTATCCTGGAAATCTTTATTATCCTACACAATGGTAAAATCACTTTCTTAGATTCAAATTACCTCCCTTTGATTGAAATTAACAAATCCTTCTAGGTACTATAGAGAATTGTCTTAATTAGTTAGTTAATTAGAATTAGTATACAGCAGAACAAGAACAATCTTTGTCCAGATGTCCGGTTCATATACTCTCACAGGTTTTGAAACGTTACCTGTTGGTGGGATTCGAAACAAACCCTTTTGAGTAGGAGAGCACTCCGACTCCCCACAATGAATAAGTGATGTTTCATTAACTAAATGATTTGTTAAGTGATGTACAAGAAAGTTTCATGTTGCTTACTGACATATGCATCTACTCACTGTGAGTTTGTGGTTATGATGTTTTAGGGGCGTGGCACGTTGACACGCCCACTCAGGTATCACAGTTTGATCACTGGTCTCTACCTCATCTTCCTCCTAGAAGATACACATCATCATTCTTTATTAACCTTATTATTTCAATACAGCAGATTATCATAGATTGCGTTTACAAAAAAGTTTAATCGTTTTTATAATAAGGTATGTAACTAGATAGAGAAGAAGGGTAATCAAGGCACTTCAAGGTAAGAAGGGCACTAACCTATAACAGCAGGTTAATATATATAACAATGATTTAATATGATACATGAGCGGCAAAATGAAGTTCAATGAAATATTCTATTGAGGTTGATTCCTTGGAAAAATCTGAGTGTATTGAAAGATTTACATTCGTCGTCAGCTAGTATTGATGTTAATATATGACATTTGTAATATGTTTTTTAAATACTATTCTCTTCTATCATAATTACGAATGATACTTTACCTGTGTTTCTGAAACAAGTTTATATCTTTCAGTTACTTGAACAGGTTTGCCTGACTTGAAACTGTCTGTCAACCACAAGAGAGAGAGAAGCAGAGATTCTCCTAGGTCAATCTCGCTATCCAGTCGTAGAGTTCTCAAAACTTGTTCAACTGTTTCAAACTCTGTGACAATATGGGTGACATCAGGTCTGCAAATGAGATTGAAGTTAAAAGATTTTCTCAATAGTAAACATCATGGGACAGACAGACGGAGGTAATTATATACCCTTGTTGTGTCCATTGTGACAACTAGTCACACAAGGGCTGGTTCAGATAATTTAAGACTAAACTCTGACTGAGCTCACTCTGTGGAAATCCATCAAACGGGATATTATATCCCAATAACGCTAATATCCTGTTTGGAATATTTCATTCATCCTGGTTGGGATATAATAGAAAACTTTCTGATTTTAAACAGACATGGTGCATTTCCACATAAGGATACGTAGTATACGGTATATATGATATCAAAATGCCAAGAGTAACATTCTATTGATCATCCAAAATGTATGTCTCTTGACACAGCACTGTCATGAAGTTTCCAGTGCATTGATGTCATAGCATTTTGACGTCATGGCATTATGTAGTTCAGATAGTCTAAATGTTGGTTTAAATGTGCAATAACTGGGCACCCTAGGAAGACATCGAGCATGCTGGACTGGAAATTTAATTTCATCTAGTTTTTGACGTCATAGCATTGTAAGACTTGATGATGTAAAAAGCGGGAGTACTTCACCGGGCACTAGTAACTATCAACTGCACTGCACTACTGTAAACATTGGGTACCTAACGCATTACACTTTATAATAATGAAGCATCCCCTGCACAAGGCATCTTGGGCCCTTCATGGGTTGTCATGGCGGCAAACCTCAGGTCGAGAGCCATCTAACTGTATCCCAATTGGTTAATATGTGGCTTGCTGTGTGAGGTAGAGCATTCTGATTACAGAGCTTGTAACCTCCTTGAATACAATTCTCAAGTCCAGTTTTTCATATGAAGACACTACAACTATCATCCATTATGCTAGACAAATTAACCCTGAAAGATCGTTGAAAGGGATCCCAGGGTTAAAACATGTATAGTCGACAGATATCCAAGTGCTAAAGAATACAGTCTTAATGAAATCCAAGGGTTAGCTAAAAGTAAAAGGATAGTGCGAAATTTACAATATCGATATGCGCCCGGTAAAATATAGTCTATCCCGATTGGGATTTACCAAAATATCCCGAACTTGATATAACAGGCCGGGATATAATATACCGTTCTGTGGCAGTGTGGGTGTCCCCTTCCTGAAGTCAAGACTTGAAGTTGAATACGTCAACTGACTTTTGAGGTAGGGCCTATAATTTATCTACAAATGACGCTGTTAGACAAAGTGTCATACCCAAACTTATCAATAAGATTTAATTTCCGTTTCTTCGCAGCAGTTTTCAATATTTCAAGGTGACCTTTTTGAATTCGTTGAGGAAGAATCAACAATTTCAACTGATCAAATGTCATCTCAACATTTTCATCCGCCATGTTGTTTGCGGAAGTGCTTGCGTTAAAATCCGGAAAATGACACGCCAGGATAAACAACCGGACATAATACCCCACAATCGGCGACTTACGCGCACTGGATTTATTAGAGTTTGTTTTCAACTTTAATAATGCAGCCAAACGTACATAAGTAACTGAAGATTAAAAACACAATAAAGAGAGCGTATTAAGAAAAACAGAATAATTTAATCTTGAAGATGAAACATCAACCGTCTCACTCAGTCTGATTAAAATCAACCGTTTTCCAAGGAATAACAGTTGCAAAATCTACCAGGATACGAACACATATCGTTCGGAGGTTTCCTCGCCAAACCACAAGTTCATATCCTGGTAGATGCATTATTTTGCAAATTTTATTTCTCGTAACAGGGTCGATCTTATCAGACTGTTGTACATCAGACTGATTGTATTATTAAAACATTGTTCATTTGTTAAATATGCAAACCAATTAATAGCAGTTTGTCCCTTAAGAGAGTAGATTTTACCAAACAATCGTGTATAATTTTACAGGTAAATAGTTATTTCAAGAATACAATATGTTCGTGTTTTTAAAACTAAAAACAATGGCGAAAGCTTGTCCCCTAAAGCGTTCGTAAAATATATAATTCACGGCATAATATTGACCGAGATGTCGTTAGCTATTTCATAGACAGTCATATCGTCCCATGACAATCACATTGTTCCAAATCCTAATTATATAAAAAGTAGTTTTGCAGTTACATGCATTCTAAAGTTTCAACGTTCAGAATATTTGTAATATAGGCCTGCATTCAAAAGTCTATAAAATTTGGCACGCATATGTAAAACTGATTTTCGAAAAAAGAACTGTATATTATTATCTTTTCGAAAACATCCATATTAAGAGACAAAAAGACACATGGGTTGCAATTGATAATGTCGACACTATTGTGCATGTAAATGGGGTGTTTAGTTATGTTTTTGCACATGTATTCACTCTCTTCCCACAGATTTTACTCCCTTCAGGTTTTCAATCGTAACCTCTGTTCTACTTATAGTCGATATTCTTGTTTCTAACAAATCCCCTAGCAGCAATATAGAAACTACATGTAATATCCCGGATTTTTACTCGATGAAATTACATTTTACATTGACTATATCGTTTACGTAGACCGAGTTATTTCAAAGATATTAGCCTTATACTGTAAAGGATCCAACTTCCAAACGCAAGGCATAACTCTTGCCAGTCTGCATTAGGGGAGACCGGGGCAGGTTCGACCCCGGGGCACCTTCGTCTTTTCTCTGTAATTTTTGTTAGGTGGTCACTTTAACTTCAGTTGGTGATTCCCAAGCAACCACGTGACCTAACTCATGTACACATAACCAAATGGTGTCGGTTCCACGTGTTATTTGCGACCTGTGAAAGAAAAACCGTTTTTCATTCAGTAGAGTAATATTTCCCCCTTCAATTCAGTTTGTTTTTGACAAATATTGCCTGTACTTATGTTTTTGTTTCTCAATGGAGGTGAACCAACATGGCAAGGGGTATATGTAATGATTATGTAATGTGGGTATGGTGGCTGTGTATTATCGCAGAGGTAACATAAAGGGGACATGTGGGTCTGGGGCACGTTCGGCCCCTACTGACGGGGCACGTTTGGATACATATATCATAACTGTGATTGATGTTCATTGGGAATTTTGACTCAGTTCTCCTTTGTGCGACTAACAAATATGCATATTTGTTCATGGTACTGTTTTTTAAAACATTATTTATTAATAACGAGAAGGGAGCGGTAATTAGTTCACATTTCAGTCGATTGTATAATCAGATCTGTTTCTTTCTTGGGGTACGTTCGGCCCTGCACATCAATTCTTAATTCATAAAATGAATACTGAATCTACATGATAATAAACTATATCTATACAAAGCAATGATATGTCGTCTTTTATCGGAAATATATGAGAATAATCTATATTAAATAGTCAGCTGTTGCCTCTATTTTAACTGATTAGGGCCGAACATGCCCCGTTTTGGCCAAACCTGCCCCTGGGGGTAGCCGAACCTGCCCCGAGGCGGGGTAAGTTCGGCTTTTAACCCCAGTGTCAAGAAAGTATAGTTATGGGAAAAAGTTATAATATTAGCCATTGTGAACAATTACTACAAGACAGTTAAGATGTCTCTCAATACGTGTACAAACAAGCGCAAGGATATGTCATTTAGCCAACCCATTACATTTATTTTGGTGAAAAGGGGACGAACCTGCCCCGGACTCCCCTACTGGCTGATTTACCCTTGCGGTATTTCCCTCGCTTTGTTGTGTCAAGACAGTGAATCGCTGCACTGGGAATGCATATCGGGCCTGGATTTCTAAACACAAATTTCTTAAGGAAATACTGCAAGGCCTAAATCAGCCAGTAATGGAGACAGGCAAGAGTTATGCTTTGCGTTTGGAAGTTGTATAAAGGATCTTGCTAATGCCTCATGTAAATAAAAACAAATAAACAATTTTCGCTTTTGCCTCCGATTCGGCCTTTTTTTAATTTTACCAGCATGTTTATGGTCAATTGTTTTCACAAAACTAAAAGCGTATATCGAGGAAAACACATTATACGAGAAAACGGTTATCCTACGTTTATGTAAATACATCATGACGTGTTACACTCAACCGCAAAAGAAACGTCACCATACAAAATACAAGATAATTCAATAATAAAGGCGACTGAAACGGAGATACAATCATGTCTCCAAAAGCCAACTAAACTAGATTTAAAATTTCAAAACATTATGTGTTCATATTTCTGTGAATTCTGTGACGTTTTAAGAAATCATCGTTTTGAATCTCCTTAACTGGGCGAGATAAGGAAGTATAAAACGGCTTTCTTGGCTTGTTTTATGACGTCCTACATTAAAGGTGCGTCAACAAATTTAAGTCCAAGAAGGTTATTTATGTCGATAACATATTTTATTAATTCAATTTCTACATTTTATGAATTTTTAAAGTTAAATGACAAATATTCCGGCCAAAATAACATTATGAAAAAGCGATTTCAACACCCCAATTGTACGTCAATAGTCATAAAAACAGAACTATTACACCCTGATGTATGAAATTGTGGGTACCTCTTTACAAACGATGTCCTTCGGTAACGAATTCCATTTCCTTTTGGCCTGCCCATTTTTAGGTCAATTAATAAACAGATACTTGCCATCATATTATTGTAAATATCCTTCAATTGAAAAGTATATCTCCCTTATGAAAACCACATATAAACCCCTTTTATAAAAATTATCAAAATTCATTAAAGAAGGTTTATGTGTCTTTTGATAACAAACTAACTTAGCTATCAAATTTGTATATGTAAATGTATGTATAAATGTTACTTGTGTACATAACTTGTATGGTTTATGACACATTCTTCTCTGTGTCACTGATATGAGTTATGAGAAATAAACTCTGTTCTGTTCTGTTCTGTTCCTATACAAATCTTTAAAAATCCCCTTTCTCCGGCAGCAATATTTCGTTTTCCAAACCGTTTGAAATGTGGTGACGTTTCTTTTGCGGTTGAGTGTATTCATGTTATTGGCAAATGTATCCTTTACAACGGCGCTGATTGCACAACTAACTTCGAATACAACCAAATCTCCATTGCTAGCCGATAATATAAATTCGTCATAGTAGAATAGAGGTTACAATTGAAAATCTGAAGGGAGTAAAAATTAGGCTGTTACTCGATTTTCATTGGAAACAGGCAGTTATCATATATTTTGTGATTGGCTATGAATATTCACGTTGAGTGAAATTATTTGAACTGAAATCATTACATGTAGGATTTTGGCATTTACCAAAGCAAATTAGAATATGAAAAACATCGAATGCCTTTGACAGGTTACAATGAGACCTTATTTTGCCTTTAAGTTATGTATAAAGGTTTCCTAGAGAAAAGGAAGATTGGATAGCGTTGGTGTTTCTTAATCAATGTTTATTAAAAGATATATGCCAAACATTTAAGATTTCGTTATATAAACGCAATATATGAGACGGGGGACATTTTTAACAATTATTTGTGTGATATACATGTGGATGTTGAAGTGCCAAATGTGAAGTTGAAACGCACAAAGATGTCATTTATTCCACCAAGCATTCACTATTTAAATCTCTGATTACAACCTGACAGTCATATCTATATACCCTGTGATGATTATTAATTGGTAAATATCTTTGTACATTTTAGTTTGTTTATATCTTGCGTATTACGTATTTATGTATTTCCTTTGTGCTTAATTCATGACAATGCAAATTCCCTTCTCAAGGAAATAAAGATTTATCTTATCTTAAGGACGAACCAACTGCTACAGGAAAAGATTTGCAGGTACTCAAAGAAGAGATCTGGGATTTTCTCAAGTCTCAACACATATTTGGAAACCAGATTTAGACTTAAAAGAAGTATTCTCTTCACTCCTCTCCCTCTTAAATGAACTAAAGAGAAGACAATACAAAGAATTTCTCCTTATGTAAGGAGACAGATAAACAAGACAAAAAACTCATCAAGAGCATAAATACCTCGGCCTATTGCTTCCTCAGCAGTCAACGAGACCAGTTCGCTTTGAAGATTGTCCGGAACATGGGTAGTATATCGCTTTAATGTTTATATTGATGGGTAACACGAATAGAAAGAAATGACGATAACTGTTAAAGATGTTAAGTGACTTTTCAGTACCTCGGTGTTTTAAGCCATTCTTGTTTATATTAAGAGCAAAGGGCTTCTTGTGTCCTGGAGAAATACATCCTCTATATATGTACAACTTCTTTATTGCAATGAGATAGGACCTGTTGGTGTGGATCGAAAATAGACTGTGATGTTGATGCTTTATGGAACTTAAAAATAAAAATATAAAAATTTGGAAATTTCCAAGTATAAATATATTTTCCTATTAAGAATGATAAAATCAACAACAAATACTGGGAAAATACAGGCTGTTATAGATGATTCTCGATGTCGATTGAACAGGAAGCTTCTATATGTTTCACTGTTGAAATCAGGTATTCGTGCTAATCTATTATTTTTACGTTATCGATTAAACTCAACTATGGCACTTAACACCTAATTAAATAACTTACAAAGAAAATATAATGATTACATGTTTTTATTTTTTCACGGTATGTAATTGATGTTAGAGAGTGTTTGTATACACAACATAATTATGTCTGATGGGGTCACAGTGTCTGTGCTACATTGTATGCTCTTGTTATCTCATAATTTACACAAATAAAGGTATTTTATATCTGTCAACTAAAATTTATTTTACATCCAATAGGAATCGTATGATGATTATTTAGACAAAATTCAGGTTAAAAAGTTCTAATCTTGACAGTATGATATCCATCAAGACATTTAAAAAAACACTTACAACACCATGCAGGTAATAAAATAACAACTGTTACATCGTGTTTGTATCTTGAGTCAGAAGGAAAGTTACATTTTTATATTCACTTCACATCATTATATTGTGTATAAGTGTATATTAATATCACTAAGCCTGTTACACCTGTTTTACCGCATTCAACAGCATGGCTTTCATAACAGGTAAGACAATCATCATTCATAAATATTTATTAATATTCTGTATGTGTTTTGCACTACTTACAGTTACGTTGCAATATGATATTTTCAGCCAGTTAGTGTTGACAAATTTTATCTTTAAAAACTTTGAAATGAATTCGGGAGTAATAAAGGTTCGAACAAAATTTAGTAATTGCTAAAACACATAATCTTTGTAACTGAAATCATAGGCGATGTTACCGATATTAATCTCAAACCAATTGTTCATGGTACGTTCTAGATTTAATGAAGATATTGAATATTAACAGTACAGGGTTTTGGAATGCGTATCCTTATTGTAGGTCCTCTGGCATATTTATTCTTGGATAATAACCATTTTTTTTAATAACCAACGTGTTTTAAGAATGTCTCGAAAGGTGAAGTTCCCTCTAGAGTCCAACATAAACCATACCATGCCAAAACTAGTGACGCCTTATATTTCTTTACAAATGAGTAATAATGCAATTACCACAAAATGAAGATCACTGATCTTCAACATTTCAAGAACTTTCAATCACCAAAACGCTGTATGTTTTGTTTCTAGTGATTCAGATACACAATAGACGATTCATAGACACGAGAAATACGTTTCATAGACGCAAGTGACAGATTCATATACACAAACGACACGATTCATAGACACAAGAGATATGATTCATGCACGCAAGACATACGACTATATAACAAGAGACACGATTCTTATACACAAGAGACACGATTCATATACACACGAGACACGATTCATATACACAAGAGACACGAATAATAAACACAAGAGACACAATTCACGTACGCAAGAGACACTACTCACTTACACACGAGACACGATTCATATACACATTAGACACGAATAATAAACACAAGAGACACAATTCACGTACGCAAGAGACACTACTCATATACACAAGAGACACGATTCATATACAGAAGACAAACTATATGTTTTTAAAAGGTCATAAACACTTGAAATAAATATTTGAGTAAAATACCTCCATTTGAAACATGAAAATATATTATTGGTGAAAACTTTCTATTTCATTCACCATGACTTCATGACTTTCATCCTTTATCTTTGCAATATGTACATGATGGAGGAGTAAGTGTATTAGGTCAGAAATATCGTGCTTCTAACACATTTAGACAAACAATCTACAGTTGTACTCGTATGTATATCTTGTCTCTCTGCTTATGTCATATATTTAGGTCTTTAAGACGTTTGTCTGGGAGACCTTTTGTTAGTATCGTGTTTTGTTTTGTTTTTTTGTTGTTTTATTATTTTATTTTTTGTTTTTTTATTCATAATTTGAATTTTAGTTTTTTGTCGGACCCTATTTTGGATTTTCGGCTTCTGTCGTCAGTTATATTCCCTTGAAGTAAAACCTTCAAACTTCAATAACTCGAAAACAAATCAAGATAATTTCACAAAACCTTTACCAAAATATGGGCGACAAGATTCCCCATCGTGAGAAATATAAACTTGATAATCCAAGAACATGTTCTATGTTACACATTGTTATAAAAGTATTAACCATTTTGAATTGCGAATAAAGAACATTATGTACGGGTCCGATAACATGTGTTTTTGCCATGTTCCGACTTTTTTTGTTTCTTTGAGGAAATTTTGTTCGAAACCTACTGAAGATAGAGACATGATTGATAACTCATTAAAGTAACGAAACTGATTAATTTGGGGGGGGGGGGGGGGGGGATTTAAGTCAAACATGGGGTGATAGGTCAAACAGAAATATTGAAGGCCTGTAAGCATTGACGCGTCAATCCAAGTTCTGTATGTATAACGTAACGCAATATAATATTTTGTTCTTTTTAGAGGCTAAAATACACTGAAGACATGTAGTATAATAACTGTTCATGATTGAACTACACATTAAAATGTGTTGTTATTGAAATAAAAATAAATAAAGATGTTGAGAAAATTAAATTCCTATTTTCACATGTATACCTTGAGTTCATAATTTATTTTGTTAATTTTATTTACACCCATATTACTAGTCAGTCTCTATATTAACAGGTGTAATATATATACCTCTCGGGTTGTTTTCATTTATTTGCATATCAAGTGACTCGAATAATTAATATTGTAGGTCAGATACATTAACAACAATTCATTATAGGTTGAATTAGCATGGACTCATATATGCTATTTCACATATGTAAGAGGTTTTATTATCCACCGACTTTTTTCGTTGCTTGGAAAACATATTTTGAAACTCATACAAACTGAGACCCCGACCCCTTCCCCCCGATAGAAATGCATCTCTAGGCTTAATCGTGAAGGGTGTGTCGCTTCAAGTTTATTATCCATATGGTTAAAATTAACCGAGTTAATATTATTGATATTAGCACATGTGCACATATCACGTTTGCCTAGCAAACATTGGTTCAACGCGACCTCCCGTATTGTGTCGTCTGTGACGTCATAAAACGATTGTTCGTGACGATTGGTGCCCGATTCAGAAGTTGTGGTTTTGAAATCCGAAATATACTCGTCCCGAAAAAAGTACAAGAATGTGTACTGTTGCAGATAGAGTGATCCCAATGTAACAATGTTACACTCGTTCTCTATGACACGGCATGTAGCGTGCTTACGTTATCTAGCGTACTTACGTTATCACTCAAGAGGAGATGTAAAGGATCTTTTCTAAGTGCCGTTTAATCATTAAATATATAGAGGATATTTGACATTTCTCGTCGAATACCATGTACATCTCATCGAGTGAACTAGAAATGTATATTTTCACGAGTGGCGCAGCCACGAGCGTAAATATATTATTTCTTCTTCACGAGTTGGTAAATGACGAAGCCTCCGAGATAGCCTTCCTTTCCAAGGCCATCCTATGACGTCATCCTATTGTTACGATGACGTCATATCATTGAAAGTGTTATTTCACTGAGTAGAATAACATGTTATTTCACTCAGTGAAAATACGGATTTTATTTTAACCGATAAACGCCGTATTTCACCACTGAAAATCGAATAATTATCTCTATAAGGTTTCATATCACACCTTATAGTTAGCATTTCCGGTATAGAGCCGGAAGCGCATTTCAGTCATTGTTTTGAAACACATTTTTACATGTTCGAGACATTCAGCTGTTACGATTATCCGTTTCGTATTTCAAAACAATTGACCCCAGTGTTCGTGATTTTCAAAATCGATTCGATGTCCTTATCTCTAGTACCTATTTACTCAAGCAGTGACATCATAGTTATCCTCGTTCCGGTCCCTGACACCACGTAATTGATAACTGATACCGCATGGTATTTGTGTGTACTGAATGGGATTTAGACTCACTGTATACTCAAGTCTTTGAAGGGCATTTTGAAGTGGCATATACATAAGAAGAGGAACATTTTCTGGATAACAACTTCGTTAATGTGAAAATACACGACGTTTCGGAGTATACTCAGTCACTCAAGTGTTATTTCCTTAAATTCCATCAGGTGGAATGTAACTAATGGTAATAACAAAATGCATGGGATATACCATTTTGTTATTTCTTTACATTCCACCTGATGAAGGAATGAGTATATACTCTGAAACGTCGTGTATTTTCACATTTAAGAAGTTGTTTTCCAGAAAATCGCCCTGTTCTCAATGTATACTGTTTAAGCAGATGAATTAGCTAGATTGTATGCAGGACTGCACTGGTATGTGCTACGATATCGGGGTATTGTTTAAGTCTTGTTAACCCCGTGGCCGGAACTAAGGTAATTAGGTTTTTAGATATCGATTAAATGATAATATACACACTATTTTCCCCCAATTACCTATATATTGTCTACATTTTTCAATCTATCTTGACGTTTCCCTGGAATAGCTCCAACTATTTCTTTACATGCCATTTGTTTTTATTTGCTAGGAAGGATTGCACTCACAATGTTTACTGTTGTGTAATTGCATTCGACCCCTATGCCTTCTCTGAAGTAGATGCAGCAACGTCTTGCTATGGCGTATTTCCGTCTGTCTGTCTGTCTGTCAGTATTTCTTTAATCCTAGAATACTTTAAATTTCAATAATTTTTTATAAATTATTAATTTGACAGAGTACGTTTCACATGCCCTTTCTTCGATGCTTCAATTTTAAACATTCTAAACTAATCCCCCATTGAACATTTCTGGAACTGTGTATATGCTGTAACAGAATGATCATAGAGAATAATAACTAAACGACGTCCTGTTTAAAAACATATTTATGAAACGAGTGAGTGGTTTGGTATTTAACGAACGAAAGCGAGTTAGATACCAATAACATCCACCATTGTCATAAACAGGTTACTAACCGGAACCGATTTTTGTATTTTAATTATTAATTACTCGCTGATTTAAAACACATTTAATTGCACGATCTCGTCGATAAGTGGGACACACTCCATTGCGACCGAGGCGCTGAAATTGTGACGTCATATTTTAGACGTCATGTCAATCAGAAGCAGGCTATGTCATTACACGTTGTGTAACAACATTGTTGTTTTATTAAACAGCGATATCAATAATTAGTGAGTAATAAATCGTTTTCTGTCGACCATGTTGATCACCATCCTCGGTTACCAATGAACATGCTCAATAGGATAAGACGGAAATGGTCAAGGGAGGCCAAAATGACCGCGCCCAGGAGGTGCGTGCTTTGCAACGAAGTGATATGAAGTTTCATTGGCTCGCAGGTCCAAGCTGCGTAGCAGTTTGATTGGCTCTCGCCGACCAAGGGCGGGTAATTTGAGTACAGATTTCCCTGATGGAGTGTTTCAGGGGTGATAAAGTGGAGAGCAACGGAGCATATATAAAACCCTGGTAACCGAAGATGGTTGATCACATATTACACAATATTCCAAGTACATTCAAACATGGCAGGGCACACAAAATCAGCCGTTAGGAATGGATCCTTACATTATATAGACGTTGCAAACATTTGGTTAATGGTGAGAGAGAAAAAAATCTATGTATTATGTACTTGCATACATAATGTTAACATTAACCATACATGCCATCAAGATAGTAAACAAATCTAACATTGTTAATTTTTGAGCACACTATCAGCAGAAGCACATATTTTACTATTTTTATGGACGAGTCCCATTCGGGATTTGAACTCACGTCCTCAGAGTCAGGCACCAACCGCAAAGACTCTTTATAGCAGTATAGGGTTGCAGCTGTAAAGCACACATCCTTCATCGAGACTGACAGTTGACGATACCAGTCGTGCATTCTCCAGATGGCTTTGATACCCAATTATGCCTGATAGGATGTACATGGGTAACGGTATGTCCCTATGCACCACATTGTGTTCTGCATTGCTGCAGAGTCGCACTAACGTTATGCTTTACGTTGAGGGAGTAATTGCTTTATGGATATTTACTGCCGAAAAACTTCAACGTTGAATTATTTCAGGTAGGTGGAAATCTTAACTTAAATTGTGTTTGGGCGTCTTATCAATAATGCATTCTGGATGAATATTGTAATTTATGTTAAGAACATGCGATCGTGAGGGATTTCTTATTCTAAAGGAGACAAGTTAATCATTTTAAATGGAATGCATGCTGTTCTTAATGAGCCATTTTAGTGAAGTGAATATTTATTTATTTATTAATTTATTTGAATAAGTAACAGTATTTGTTTTGATGATAGAAGGTCAATAATACTACACCTAACATCGCCAAACAGCAAAATAGCTAGCAAAGGTTAAATATTTGTTTGAATATTATTTTCATGATATTCTTAATCTTAATATTTGGAGCACATAATTTTTTATTGAGGAGCATATGAACTGCACATAAAGACAATTGAGGCAGTCTATGTAATGTATGTAATATAATCTATGTATACAAAAGGTTAGACAAGCTGTTTTACATTAATAATGATCCATTATGAAATGTTTTAAAAATATATAACTCTCATCCTAGCAATACCTATTGCAGAGGGTAACAGTATGTTCTTGGAGAAATCGGCCACGTTATACCACAATACGTTAAAA
This sequence comes from Gibbula magus, assembly GCA_936450465.1. Classification (NCBI taxonomy): domain Eukaryota; kingdom Metazoa; phylum Mollusca; class Gastropoda; order Trochida; family Trochidae; genus Gibbula; species Gibbula magus. The sequence continues at coordinate 35,706,490 of OW388299.1, forward strand.
TGGGAGTTGCCTTTTCCTAGTGCTCAGCGGTACAAGTAGAGAACAACGTTAAACTGGCGCTGTTATGGCATCCTACTTTAACATTTGGACTCCGAAAATAATATTTTGTAGAATTTCAAATTTAGAAAAAAGAAAATATGATAAAAAGGAGTCTCTGTGAAAATTCAAACTGAGCTCTGTAGTCTTTATGTAGACTTGCCTAGACTCTGTAAAAATTAAGAGGTCTGGGTGACATATTAATGACTTCCGTATGCCATGAGCACAGGACGAATTTCCAAAATTTCAACATAATAAGAATTTTGAAGAACTATTAAAAAGATGTAGATCTTTATTGAGCTGATTATTGCATTCATTATTTCACACTGTTGTCAACACGTAAGTGGACATGTGCTCCCTGATTCTGCCAAACCTTTATCTACTGCAGAATAAACACTACAGGAACATTCTTGAAGCAGTATCAGGTATGATTCAGGTAATGGGGTGTGTTGCATTGCCAGGGCCATGTGTTGTCATTAAAGCACCAATGATTCCTGATAACAACACATAACAATAAACATGTGTGCCTGTTTGGGCTGGCAGTTTGTGCAATTTTCAAGACAGCATTCACGACATTCTTGAAATAAGTGTGACCAAAACAAGCCTTCCTTCAATCTCACCCAGTGTATTCTGATATTAAATATATTATCAAGAATTGATAAAAGTTACAGCGATCCGAGGCTTTGTCGAGTATTTTACTTTTATTGACGAGTGTTGAGGTTGTGTCTTTATCAAGTATATGACCTCATAGCATAGTGATGTTATCACGTTTTGACATCACGGCATTGCGAGTCGTGCACCTGTTGATGTCAAATCACAGGTGAAGTTTAGCGCAAATATGTTGCGTAACAGAGATGAACGACCAGTTTTCCCTATGCGCGAACGAAGGAAAACTTGTCGTTCATCTCTGTTGCGCAACATATTTCCGCAAAACTTCACATGTGGTCAAACCAATGTGATGTCATGCAATTTATAATTCCAGTGTTTTGTACAAAATCTACTGTCAAAATGATATCTGCTTGGTCTCACATGAATATCCCATGTGGAACATATACACTCACAGGCAAAAGAAAGACTTAGTATTATAGGTGTACATGAAAGATACAGTTTAATCAACAAAAGATGAACACGACTGCAACATAGTAGCGCCATGTCTATAATAGTCAACTAAACTTTATTTGTTACTTTTTACATTTTCTGTTCATATTTTGTTCGGCTTTTAAAAAATATCGTTTTGAAATTTCCCTACCATGCGAGATAGGAGAGTGAAATATGGCTTTTTTAAGGACATCCTACAACAATGACGCGTCATCAATTAAAGTGCAACAAGGTAAATCGTGACAACAAAATCTTGTACAAACATAATTTACAAATTCATTATGTCCAAAAGCCCATCCGAAATAGCAATTTCAGGACCCCAACAAATATAAAATAATAAGTATCATACTCTAATACCTGAAATTATGTATATCCTCATCACAATCATTTAACATCGACTTTATCCGGAATAATTATTTTGTGTCTGACTCTGTTGAGAATAAGGTATATATTCTTTTGCTTCTAAGTGAAGTTTTTGGTGATAAATGAAATGTTATCCAATTATATTTTGTTAGGTTGTTTTCTCCCACTGTAGATCGAGGCTGGCTCTACTTCCTGAATTAGCCTCAACTCAATATACTTTTCTCCCAAGAATTGTGCGTCATGAAATGTACCCTATGAAAAACAGTTGAAAGTTACTTCATCGTAGCTTGGTCTTTATTCTGATTATGAAACTTTGCCATTCAGTTGTAGAAGGTGACGATGGCCACTTCTGTACTGTATTTACGTTCGTGGTGTTATTGACTTTAAAATGTGCAAGAAAATGTAAGATATACTTGTAAGTACTCCATGTTCGAAATAAAAATTAAGACACTTCTGTGCTATAATCTGGAGTATTACAGTGAGTTTTATTGTCACAAAGGTGCAGATAAAGTGTAACAAATGAAGCTTTAGCCATTTATTCAAGTTCCTTTATGGCTTCACTATCATCAGATTCTGTCAGATGAGGAATGGCAGGATACCCACAAAGATTGAATTCAGCATTTATACCAACTCTAAACCATTACCCCAATTCCATAGAGATATTGGTGAGCTTACTAGCTCCTTGTTGCGATTACACGGATCTCATTCTATATTTTGAAATAACCCCAATATCCTCTAATCACATCCTACTGTATACACATGTAAAAATATGTTAATAAAATACGACATGAACAGAAAATGCTCTTTATAAATGTAATGAGTGGTGTTTGGATTTGTTTTTAAAAAGTAGAGCTATCAGTAACACACTTCTCTTAAATTTCCATGGGATATTTTAGGAACAGGTTGTGATAAGCATTCCTTTTATAGAAACCTTATCCTTATCAATAATCGTTAACGACTTCCTTCAGAATAAGCAGTTTATATCTGGTCATATTTCATGTTTGTTCATTTATTACATTATAAATTAAAATCTAAAAGTATTATCATAGGCAAAATTTTAACTTTTAAATTGAGGAGAGACTGCCAACAAGCTGACAAAATACAGAGTGGGGAGAAAGACTAACTGTGTTTGTGACTCCCGTACCCCGTTAACCATATATAACCACTGCACATGTCAGTGCATTTCTGCAAACAAACTCCATGTTCTTTATAGAGATAAAATAGCTTTATACAGATTGGATTTGATTAAACCGAAGGACAACGAAGGAAAGTTAGAGAAAAAAATCAGAGAGAAGGAGAGAAATGTTGATAAATCGAAAAAGTAGAAGCAGTAAGAAATAGAGCATATCACATTTAAGGAATCTTACCCCCGGCGCTTTTTTGGACGCCCTGCTCTTATTTGAGACCCGGCCCTTATTTTATTTTCAGGTTTGACCAATACACGTGATAACCTCTGATAACCATTTACAATAACACAAACTCCTCGCAATTTGATGTAAACCAAATTTAACGTGGTAGTTTAATCTTCTTAATGGCTGGGAACCGATATGGGAAATATATTTAGTAGGGGGTGATCATTGATGCGATATAAACCGGGCCCCTATTAAAGGCCCGGCCCTTATTGGAGACCCGACTCTCATCACCTTTTGGTACTTTTACCCCCGGCTTCTATTAGAGGCCTGGGCCTATATTTTCGAGGCTCTCTTAGCGCTAAGATTGTCGTAAGTACCATACATTAACATTGACGTACGACTATCTTAGCACTAAGACAGCTTCGAAAATATGGGCCCTGGCTCCTATTTGAGGCCCCCCTATTAGAGGAAATGCGGTATGTTAAAAGAGGAGCTTTGCGTAGGTCAAAAGCGAATTCACTTAATAATCACAGTATTACATTCATTTTTAAAATTATATATTTAACCTTATATATAGTATTACTTTTGAAAATTTAACATGTATGATAAGTTCAACTTTTCATTTGAAAATATGCCATGGATTTGGAAATCCGGTACGGATTTGAGGCCTTGCATGGATTCGAGTCCTACATACAAGTATAAAACAATGCAATTGAAAGTCGAAATTTTGAAAATGAATATAAAGCAGAGAGAAAGAAGTTTGAACTAAATTTATAGAGATCTATTCATACGTAAACGATATGTTATTAATTATATTAAAATAACATTCTCAACCAGCATAGCATTAATTTCGAATTTGTGATCAACAGAATAGACCTAATGAGTAATATCTCTGTAATTCACAATAAAAGCCTTTAACGAGGACAACGATAGTCTTGTGAGGTCCCTATTCAGCCCTAATCTGTTGCAATGAAGATTGACATCTCCGATATATACTGTACTCTATCCTAAGTATTGCACGCACTTCTGGGTCTGCTCTCACAAAGCATCGTCGAGCTACTACCATTCTCTTGCTTTACTCTTTGGTTACATTAACGCTTTACGATAACACTATTTACGATTTACGTATAGAGTATGTAGATCATTGGTTCACCAAGTTCGCCTGTGGATACTACAATACCTGACTGGATACTTTAAGATGTATCCATTGTGTTTCATAAAATTTAATTTGGCTTTAATCCGTTCGAACACACCATATGTACTGTCTACAGTACACATAATTTCCCTCAATTTGAATATGCATCCCAATCACCAAATATATCATAATTACGGGTTTCCAATTAAAATTAAATCATTATGCATGACATTTGTGCAGAAACCGAAACTGCACGTCTCGTGTACATGCGCAGTAGTACTATGATATATCTAACATTATCAACCAAAATTTGTCTTTTTGTCTGCTATAATTTGGATCGTCAATCGCGGTGCATTGTCCGGATCAGAAATAACTACTTTTACCTTCACATCGTCAATATACTAAGCTGACTATAATCAAAATGGTAGTTTTCGGTAACAGTCAGTACGTCTCGAAAAATAATAACATTTATAACGTTTGGAATATATGACCCCCAACAACACAATGGGTATTTAATGGTACCTTTAATGGTATAAGGAATTAGAAGAAGGATACTTAATACGATAAGCATTTAGAAAGAGAAACATGGTAAACACCACACGTGTTACAGACAAGACAGATACCTTCTTACTGGCTGTGACTTATCTAGTCTCTACACAAGCTACACAGAAACTCCAGGTATCGTTGATTGAAAACATAAGGGGTACTTAATCAGTTGATAAATGAGCAGCTTGCACCAGTCCAGCATCCCGGAATGTCGCACTAAGTATGCTAATTCGTACATATACTGACGATGTACCCCAGATATCGCTTCCAATATATTACAGTGCCATGGATGATAACTGTAATGTGTGTGAACAGTGCCGCAGCATTTAACAAAATAAAACAACTGCTACTAATTTGATAAACACTAACAATTTGTTATATTTGTTTTAGGTAAATGGCCATAACTGGCATAAAGTATTATTTGGTAACAAGAAAAGGCCTTGTAAAATCATATCAATACATATTATAACAATCGTCAATACCTTTCATTTCCAAATTGTTTAAAAAGAACGTATCAGAGATTTATTTTGGGCTTTTGAAAAAACATTTATCTATGGCGTACCCTGTATCTCTACCGTACACGAATAAATGAAGTGTAAACCGTGTTTCAACACATAAAACAGGATTAAGATTTAAACAAAACCATAAAAAACAAGGGTTTCAATGGGGTAACAACTAAAAGCAACATATCAGTCAGTATGTTTTATAATTCAAGACAATTTACTTACAATTTATCTAGAAGCCAGACATTTCATGTATGCCAGGTGTCGTTGATTGGAAACATAAGGTGACATTAATGCCATAATAAACAACACTTACCAATTTCCATAATACCAACTTAAAGACATTAATGTACATACATACTTACGGTGTAATCTGCAGGACGCTTCTGATATCCATTATTTTAATGGTAAGGTACACGTGTGCCAACGTATATGACTTTATCTACTGTAGCGTGTAAGACAAAGTGACGGAACTTCAAAACATTTTCGTAGAGATATCACATATCTATAGCCCCCCCCCACCCCCCCCCCCCCCCCCCCCAAAAGAATTTGTTCCTGGTTTCCGCCCGCATCAGTTTCAAACCCACGCCTCAGGTCTTTTTTTTCTAGGTTTTAGTAAAAGTAAGGGCAGATAACTTTTTGAGCCTCAGAAAAACTTGAACATAGAAAATGTCACTCGTTCCTGTTGAGATGGAGTGTAGGGGTGAGATATTTGACTATTTAGAATAGTAACACATATTAGGAGGGTTTGTACTTTATCTATATAAATAATTGTATAATTTTTTTGTTTATCACTTCCTTCCAAAATAAAAAAAACGTCGTAAATAAACGTCATTTTTGTCACCCTGTAAAGACCAGAAACCTTTTCTTCTCTTTTTAGGCCTAATAGCAGATTATGATTTGTCTGCACATGCAATTTAGTGCCTACATGTGCTCTAAAATACACCATATAGTTTGTCTGAGTATATCTACAGTATGCAGAGTTTTGAGTAAGAGTTCAGAAGATGTATACAAATCTTAAAGGCGATGTACTACATCGTTCTTACTTAAATAAGTGATATCACGAAAAGGTAAATAAGTGTTACCAATGGCTAGACAATACTCCTCAATCAATAAAGAGAGTTCTAAAACGATTCACATTAAAATGGCCGCTCGAAGGTTGTTCAAGTGATCTGACTAATTAAATGATACCTAAACATTCAGAGTAAAATCAATTATGGCACCAATGACATTCATCTTGCTGTCTGACTTCTCATATTCGCATTATACCTACCTCTCACTCAGAAGATTTCCACACCACTGTCGCTTTATACGTCGCACCATACATGCAGTTTTCTTCAAGTACGGAGAATCATTTTTTATGGACACGGTTTATCAGGTCGTGTAATGAGATGTTTTACCCTCTAACGTAACAATATATTGTATAAACTTTAATGATAAATTGAAAATTTAAGAAAACAAAATTTGTGAAAAAGGGCTACACTGCCTCGTGGAAAGGTATAAGATGCCACTAAGGTAACCCTTTTAAGGTTGTTGTATACAAAGAGACCCTGCATGGCCAATGCTATGATACTCTGAATTCCTGCACTTTGTCAACATCAAGACTACATGTCCAATTCAAACCATACCACTTTCACTGCAATGTATATCTGTCATTCTGATAGTTCTGTATTTATCATCTGTAGTATGTTTTACAAAGTTAAAGAACTGCTTCATCTATTTTGGTAAACAGGAAGGTAGTAAAATAAAGATGTGCTTTTTATGTTGTCTATAATATCAAATGCTTATATTGTGAATCAAAGTTGCTGGTGAGGTATTAATATAAGCAAAAGTTTTGCTTGTTTACCAAACCAGATTCTCTATGAATAAAAATACCTTTAAACCAATCAAAGTTGCTGAATTGATTGCATATGCTCTGCCACCGGATTGACTGCCGGAGTGGGAAACTCGTGTGGTTTTTATTTAAAATGTAAAATTGATAACATTTACAATTACATTATAATTTATGTAATTGTTTATTGTAATACAGAACAATACTGCATGGTTTCTCTCACTTCCAAACACTGTAAGTAGTTAACCTTATTTACTCCCAGAATAGAAAGAGTAGCAATTAATCGGTTAGTTTCCTCTGCTTACCTACTCGTAACATCTACATGTTACACACAACATAAACAATCTTCTAACTACATTGAAACCATCTGTTTCGTGAAGGCGTATTGAACAACGCATGTGGATAACAGATGGAGAAATAGAACTCTCCGATTTGGTGAGTTGTTCCTTTTCAGAAGGATTTGTTTACATTTAAGTGTAATGTTTGCGAAAGTAATAGATTCTCTGCATGTTTATGTATACCGGCACGATACAAGTACCATTCATTAAGACATAAAACAAGAATAATGTATAACAAACTTCTGTTACCCGAGCAGTCATTGCTCCAGGGACATGTTTATGTGAAACTCTTTAAGTGTGTGAATGACGTTGAAGTTCTATTTGTGTTGACAGCTCTAGACTAATGATCAACTGCTGTTAACTTTTGATATTGCAACAATTTCAGAATCTCGGGCTTTCATCACAACAAATACTACATATGATTCATAAATATGACTCATAAACGTATAATAAATTATTTCAAAATTAAGAATGTTCTTATTTGAAGAAATTGTTTTACTTGATTTCAATGAAGGGCATTAAAGGAGGAATACATAAGAAAAGGACATACGTTGGATAATGACTTCATCAATGTGGAATATCACGACGTTTCGAAGTACGTGCTGAATTACTCCTTTCACCTGAAGGAAAAGTAAGCACAACTGTCATGTTGCAGCTGTTGTCTAGAAAACCTGAGGCGTCTTCAGGACCGCGAGTACTCGCTTGGCGTGTACGCGCGTAACCGCGAACGACTCCTGAACGGAAACCTGAGGTCGCGAGTACTTCCCAAGATAATTTCAGAATACCATCACCATTTTGGACAATATAGGTGGCTTGCACACAGCAATTAACCAAATTTCAATTGAGGGGGTAATAAAAGAAAGAAAAATGAGGTAATCAGATTTTGTGACACGCGACTCCGTTTTGGATCGTAAATACTCGCTTGGCGAGAATGCTCCAAAGTGGTCACGCGTGTATTCGCGAGTACGCGCGAACTCGTTGTCGTTCAGAAGCGGGTACTTGCGAATATTCGCGAGTACTCGCGATCCTGAACACGCCTCTGGCTGTTCTTGACATATAAGGATGGTTTCATGCATTGGACAATACGACCCTTGCTTTCATGCATCGTTTCTTCAGGAATCTCCATAATGGACTCCAGAAGGTACTCTTAAACGGTCTTGATAATTTCTGCTAGATGCCCCACAATCTGTAAAACTTAAAACCAGTTCTATATGTGTTCTTAACCCTAAGGCCTATATTGAAACATTTCCCACCAATTCATATTCATGTAGGGCTAAACGTTTTTAATTGATGATGGCAGCTTGGCATTGTATAATATAAAATAAGGTTAACCCTTTGAGCAGCGATTGGGACGCACCTGTTTAATTTATCCATATCTTTCCTCATCATGTTTTATTGTATTTTATTGCTGTAATCATCAGAGGTAACTTGTTATCTATACATAATTAAGGAGCCATGAAAGGGAAGCTATGAAAGTATGGTAGGATCGCAGTGACCTGACCGCCAAACCAAAGCTTATCCAAACAGGGGAAGCACATTACTGTTATTATTGGAATCTTTATCATGAAAAACAATGGTAATCAGTGGCTTTGATAACTTTCATCAAGAACATCAACAAATGATTAGAAAAGAACGTGAAACTGGTTCATGATCGTTTCTACAGGGGATCAAAATACCATAATAGTCGACCTAATTGTAAAACTGCTCACGAATATTGTCGGATGTAATATTTAACGTTTTTATCCCAGGTCTCGCATCTTCTGGTTCTTCTGTCTGATGAGGGTCTACAACCTTACCATACCCTCGATATTATGGTTTCTCCTTATAGTAGTTCCTGTATTGGGGCACATTGCTCTTCCTCCAATCTGATATTGATAAGGACCGATTCTTCATAAGGTTCTCATTATTTCTTCATCTCAATTTCGCGGCTCAGATTGCTGAATATCATGTGTTGGGGAAATGAATGTTCACGAACAATTGTACACTCATATTTGAAACATATCAATTTAATAATTTAAAAACAACACATCAGTCTATGTTATTTATGAAACCGTGATGTGTATGATGAATACCTTTCAGGAACGGATGCAGGATTTAAGTTTCAAAAGGTGCATAACTGATTTCATAACTGATATGCCTTCCTCTCCCCTGGTCCATGGAGCATACTAATAATAACACTTTATTGTCCTCAATACATTGGAAATTGGAAATTTGTTTTGAGCATTTCGCACCCGGCATCCACTGTGCAGCGCCAGTTCTGTCCTTACAATGCTGAGTGTCAAGCAAGGAAGCAACAACTCCCATCTTTTAACGTCTTTTGGTTTGACGCGACCGGGAATCGAACCACGGTCTTCCGGGTGATGAGCGGACACTCTACCAACTGAGCTACATCCCCGGTTTGGAGCATGTTTGGACACCCCCCCCCCCCCCCCTCCCCTCCCCTCCCCTCCCCTCCCCCACCTCTCTCCTGATCATATTTGGACCCCTAGGCCTCTTGTAGGGGAGGGTGGGGTGCATGTTGTGCTCCCCCATAAGTCTCTGTGTCAGCCACTGCTTTGAACGCATAATTCTGTAAGCAATGTGATTTAGTATGAAGTTATGAAATAAGGGAACCAGTGTGAAAGAAAGCTTGACATTCTTTGAGAAACGATAAAACACGTCCCGAACGTGTGACTGGCTGTGAACATGAGTCTGCTAATGGGAGATAAATGAATCTACGGCACACATCTCACTGTCAGACGGGCTGCCAGCTGCCGATGGTTAAACAGCTTCTCTTCTTTCAAGGGGTCGATGGTTGGGAATAGTTATATCATCTCGTGTTTGTGTTAGGGGAGTGTGATCGACAGAGGGGATGTGTCCTGAAAATAAGGTAGGTTGATTGTATTTCCTAAGTAAGTCATGTCTTCTTCAAAACAATGGGAACACTTAGTTACCTGACACAATCATCATCTAATGACTGTAGGCGTGGGAATGTTTCGCAACCAATATTTTGTGACCGTCATTAGGAATAGAAGTTAGCGAAGGTTGACTATATTTTGGTTATTTTTGGTTATGAATGCTCAGTTCTTGGAACTATCCTTTATGTACTAAAAGTTACCACGATTTGAACAATAGCTTTTACATGACGGGTCTCCATCATATATAGGTGTTCATGTACATGTCAATGCTTAGCATTATTCACTGTTGCTACTAGTTCCAAAAGTATGTTCCCTTGCGCTTTACTCTTGATTAACTTACAATATGTATGTCTGTTATGCATCAGTGGTAGATATCATATAATATATGATCTAATAAATGAACTGAAAGTATTGATTTTCATCAATTCGAAGTATTTATGAAGGCAACAATATAAAATAACTTGTTCATAATTTAATAAATGTTCGTTATGAAACAAGACAGCACTTGACCCTGTGCATAGATTAGGAGAAAGCATTCAAGGAAGTCCATCATCAATGTCTTGGAAGGGTTGATTTAATGTCCCACACTGACATATGAACCATACGCACGTAAACTGAGTACCTGGTATGAAGGTAATCTGAGTAAGGCCATATACCTATGGACACCGGAAGTGTCCTGAAGTCGCTGACCAGAGGTTACAGTTAGCTCTTTGACCATGCAACATACTTGGATACATGCGCTTTATAATTGACTATAACGCTCTCTCTTTTGCAGATTATTGATAATATATAATAATATAAATAGGAAGAGTGTAAGCAAATATCTTTCTCTTGTTCTACAACAATATTTGTCGTTATCCTTCTTTATTAACTCCGGGGCAATCATATCGGGTTTCATATTTTTGATATGATGTCCTAGAGCAAAATACCACGTTATCATGATGCTGTGATGTAATGAACAGTGCTATGACGTTATGTTTCTACTATGACGTTACGTATTAAATGCGGCGACGACGGCTATTAGACTTATAGTTTGGTCACTTCTCAATAAATCAAAAACATTATTTGTGCCCATACCATACTGTACCTCAGTATTGTGTATCGCTCGCTCTCGCTCGAGAAATACTATATTGAATATTTAGACTCCCATGTCGTATATAAATGGACATTCGCATAATATCCTCCATATACTTACTGAATTCGTAACTCAACCGTTAATAACAGCTTTGTGCCAATTGCTTTAATTAATTATAAAAAAAAAAAGTTAAATTCAAAAGCTTTCAAAGCTATACGTTGAAAAAGTGAACAAATGACGTCAGATGCTCCCTTTACTTGTGTCAAAGGAAGTAAACAAATCTATCTTAAACAGTCTATATAAAGTCGTTTCTAGTTTAGATCTGTAAACATGTATAGTCTCTGAAATAAACAATTAGGAGTTGTTAAGATTGCAGTCTGCATTACCACACACGGTATTTCAACACAAGAAATGTCTCAAACCTGTTTTCTGATTTCCGCTCTCAAGAACCACTATTTCAACCATTCCTATCTGTTGAAGCAAGTTTGGTTTTGAATTATGGTTATAACATATTAATCAAATGTAAAAGTGCATGATAATACATACTTTCGCTAATTTTGTCTAAACGAATCGATTATAGTGTAGTGAATATTATGATTAAAAATAAATAAATGTCTGAACAAAGATACTAAACACATTTTTTAAATTGTGTTAATTGTCCGCTTGGCGCTGATGTTAACATGTATTTTTACATAATTGGAAGGAAACATGAACTGAAAGTGGCGTTTAAACGCATGATCTGAACATATATATATATATATATATATATATATATATATATATATATATATATATATATATATATATATATATATATATAAACACATACAGGAAGACTGTATGAAATTTATTTTTTAAGAAAGAAACAGCATCATGTTGTCGAGTTGTTTTGTTGAAGACTATCATGTTTCGGTTTAGATGGAAATCAGTAAAGAAATAATGAACTTGGGGCCTGCTTTATCTATGTTATAGTCATGAAACACACAAAGAAAGGACTTTAAGACAGGAGTTCCAAAGTGTAAAGTGTTTATCGGTGGTTGCAAATGTTAACGTATGGTCGTTTAAAACTGTATACATTTCTTTCACATGTTATATTTCTCTCTTTATCTATACCCACCCATCTAATTGTGCAATCAGCGACGTCGTTGTAAAAGTGACATTTGCCAATGACACGTCATAATGATCAAATAAACGTAATACCAACGTTTTCTCATTTAATGTGTTTTCCTCGAAATATGCTTTTTGATTTTGTGAAAACTATTGATCATAAACATGCTTATAAATAAAGAAGACAAAGTCAGAGACAAATACCAAAAATAGTTCATTTGTGTTATTTACATCAGACATATTCGAAGGACATATGCTAATGAGCAAGTCCCCCAGCGGTAGTAGCAAGGTTTTTGCAAAATTCATTTTTTTCAAATTACCTATTTATAATGATAGTTTGTGCCATTTAAATTTACTTTAGAGGGTACCATCTTATTACACAAACTTATTATCAGCAGTAGTAATAAAAACTTGCATGGCGGCCATTTTATTGTGAACACATTTTATTATTTCGAATGACAAAAACGATTCCCATGGGTTTACTGAGCCATGTACACTCATTTTTAATAGCTTAATTTTTCGAAAAGAGAAGGGTGTTTTACGATTGGTGAAATTATTTTTAAAATATATTTCATCGACCTATTTAAGCGAAAAAACGTGCTACTGCCCCTTTAAGAGTAAAATGCCAATATCTTTGAAGTCACTCGGTCGACAGGGCCGCTGAAAGATGAGTTTTCATTGGTTAAGAAGCAATGTTAGAGGATGAAGTTCAGCTTTCCTCCGCTGGGGGAATTTGCTTCTGCTTTCGATTTCAAGCGAAAAACAGCAGAGGTTAGGATCGGAAATCTGAAGGGAGTAACCACTGTGGGAAGAGAATGGTTCCCCTCATGCTCACCTGTTTTCCATTGGTATCACTTTCATCCTATCAAGGTAACGTGATTGACTTCGACAAGATCTTGTTCCTTAAATTGAAAACATGGCGATTCTTCTGTATTCTCTTTTCTCTTGACTGCTATAGTAGATAAACAGCAGGGTTTAAATGTTATATCTATAATATAATTTTCACATCAGACTACATGTTCAGTTGTTCTGAATTCTGATGTCGGCTGTTGTGAGGTTTTCTAAAATTTGTATTCTTTATCGTGCAATCACGAACCTATTTGGAATGTTAAGCACTGAGTCGCACGTGAATTTCGTGCAAATTCAACGCTTCTGAAATGTACATGGAATCTTCCCAAATGCAGTCCGTGCAGTGTGGGAAGTGTTGGATCGTCTCGACAGCACTCAATTGCACGTATATACACATGTACAATTCTATACAAGCACTATGAACACGTACACGTATTGCACGTACTGAAAACATTACATTAGTTTTAAAACCATATGCGGACATATTAGGAACCCTTTATCAAATTTTAAGACAATCGTGATATTATGAAATATCACAATTGTAATCTATTGAAGTGTTTCTCCTGACTTAATGAGGTTACCTTATAATGACCAATGGACTGTTTGTTTGTGACAAAGTCTAATATAGACATAAGTGTATCAAATGTCATTAGAATGCAATCCAAAACGGATTCGAAGTTTGTCGTTTATGTCAGATAAGTCATCTGTAAGCTTAAAATAAGAGCAAAAACTGAATAAATTGTGTAATAGTTTTCACCTAAAAACACGTGTTGGTAGTTCACTTTTACCCCGAACCATTAGTTTTGCCCGATTTCACGTCGCAAAATAAGCGGATATTTTTTAAGTTGTTAAAATTGAATCATTTTTTTAATAATGAATTTATTACACTCGAGCTTAAACAAGTTGTGCAATGTGTGGAATACCACTCAAACGGACCGTCTTTCTTTTTTAAAATAAAATCTTCGTAATAGTAATTTGACACACTTCCTTTCGTTTTTTGCAGTGTATGCACAAATTGACAATGTACATACTATAATTCTCTTAATTCCGTCTAAATGCAATTCTAAAAATATTTCTAAATGCAAAAGATGTACAGGTTTCAGTAACACCATTAAAATGTGAAGTTAAGCATGTGTATATAAGTTTAAGCATATATGTCACCGCTGTATCCTAGAATCCTAATGCAGACGGCAGGTGATCACATCTCCACATGAAAAACACCGGAGTTGCCCATACGTTAACTCAAAAAGCATATGGCATTCTGGAAATAACCCGAGCACATAAAAACAGCCTGTATCTCATCCATCTGCCAATACTGAGAATTCCACAGATCCTTTTTCTAATCATTTCTGCTTCTTGTTATACATTACATATGGCTACTATGTATCTAAGTGACATTATACTGTAGCGGGTTAGTCCTCATGTATCGTGTTTTCTGAAGAATAGTCGTTTTGTTTGCAGAGTAATAAAGAACTAATAAAAACTAAGGGTAGATGACTTGTGTTTATGTTAAGTACTTGACCTCTATCTCTGAATCCACGACCACTAACTGATCTATGTCATGAAAAAATAGTTCTTTCTTTATAACAACTGTCATTATGTTATTAGTCACGACACTGTGGCGAAAAAAAAGAAGGAAATGTAGACGACTCGACTTAATGTCCAACATATCGCAATTTTAGTTCAACTTGTTCAACCGACACTGCAAGATATTTATTCCTTGGAAGCAAATATAAATTCCCTTAGTTCTAGTTCAGTACGCTTTTCATTAGTCCAGCATTTAACCTCTGAAATACTTTTTTGTAAAATTCAAAAAGTAAGAAATTTGAAAAAATAAAATAAAAAAAGAGCCGAAGAGATGTGTTCTTTAAACTATGCTCTGTAGTCGAGTTTTTAGACTTGCCTTGGCACTTTTAAGGGACATGTTATTCTATCTACCCAAGTATGATTGAAAAATACTTATCTGTCTTAAGTAGTAGAAGTAGAAAATGATATATTCACGAGTGGGCCAGCCAAGAGTGAGCGATCTCTACTTCACGAGATTCAAGGGATATGCTATCAGTTTTATTTTGTGCTCATTCTAGAAAAATAATTCGCGATAATATAAACTTTTTGCCTTACTCTGTAACCAGAGCCAAAGGTCGTTATATTGCATAAAGGTCTGTGTGTTGACCTTGCTACAGTGCACAGTGAGAGAGAGGCGTCTCGGTAGGGTGGACTGACTGACTGACTGACTGACTGACTCTCTCTCTCACTCTTAATCTCTCATATTCAATGTCATGTCATTTTATCAAAATGTTATTCGTGTTCTTGTTATGTACTGACAATTTCAAGACTGAGATTTGTCAGGGCTAGGGATTGTGCATTATATTGATAGCAATCTATTTAAGTCATCATCATGAAACAATAAAAACCCGATGAGCTACAGAGCCCATGGCTCTATTTTTATTTCTTACAAATGCCTAAATAGTTGTTTTGAGTAATGACATTTTCAAAATTCGCATTGACTTTGTTGTTTTTTAGTTACAGAAATCTAAAGCAAGGAAAAGGTTTGTTTATGCACGTCAGTGATGTTCCAGTACAAAAGTACATTGTAATACGACTCGCATACATAACTTTATAAAACCCACATGGTGTTGCAGACCTGGAGCATTATCAGGTATTTATATGGGAAGATGGATCACGTGTCTGCTGTGGTCGTTACTTTTGACGATATTAAACCCTTAAAATATATCACGTGTCAAGTTCAAGATTATAAACGTAATCCCAGTCGTTGATTAATGTACAGGTGTTTATTACAGAGATTCAGTTCATTGTCCACCCAGTCGTTTTACATCAATAAATAACACTGTGCAATACCTACAATAATAAATAATATTTTACGGATAACAATGTTTGTTTTATTGTACATGCACGATATTTCGGATGTGGTGTGTAACAAAGTGGGATTCATTTATACAAAATATAACAATTGTGAGAAAATATTCTGTATATCATTCCCCAAATTCCACCTGATTGAGTATATTTTATATATATATATTATAGTAGAGTAGAGTTGAGAGTTCACGTTAATCAAGTCTATATTAATTAACACAGCAATTCGGTAGTGTTTATTTATACATAAAGATATACATGATTAATTATGATAATTATGCATGAACATGTTTTGTTAGAATATGCAGGACATGTTGTGTACACAAACAGACAGACTTACTAATAACATCACATTAACTTGCCACTTTTACTGCAATTTTATATCTACAGCTTCTCTTATGCACGGATATTCCGTCAATATGCATGTTTTCCGACGACACGTTTCTAAAATGCCGTTAAAGAGAGTTACTTACCTAATCCGATATTATCTTATGTCATGTATGGAACATCGAAAACTGCCTTTCTCTGACATAAATAGTTGGATTTTGATTGCATACGTCATAAACAAAGGTTATACGGTCTACATTGTACAATGTGTCTCCTCATATGAGCCGGTTTGGTCAATCATGAATGCATATCTCATCTTTCTCGTTTATGTTTCAATTGTTAAAGACGCTGAAGCACGATTTTCTTATTCAAAAACAGTGCTCTCACAAACAAGTAAATAAGTGTTACCAATGGCAAAATAATACTCCTAAATCAATATAAAACAATTTTTAAAAAAAATCTAAAACGAAATTTAAAAAATACGTCGTTCAGTTAAGCCACGTGAGTCCATTTCCCATCATACGGCCATTTTAATGTGTTCGATGGTTGT
Source organism: Gibbula magus (assembly GCA_936450465.1). Classification (NCBI taxonomy): domain Eukaryota; kingdom Metazoa; phylum Mollusca; class Gastropoda; order Trochida; family Trochidae; genus Gibbula; species Gibbula magus. The sequence goes on from OW388299.1 coordinate 35,723,371, forward strand.
TCAAGTGATCTTAACAATCAGAGTAGAGTTTGATTTGAAATATGATACAATGATGGGATGGTCAATCATATTGCTGTCTGAACTCTCATATTTCCATGAGATCTACAAATCTACCTCTCACACTGAAGAGTTCCACATTCCTGTGGCTTCATACGTCGCACCGTTTTCTTGGAATACGGGTAGCCGTTTTCTATGGATACAGCTTATGGGGTCCTGTAATTAGATGTTTTACCTATTAACGTTCCAATATACTGTATGAACTTAATAAATGGCAATTTTGAGAAACATAATATGCAAAAAAGTGATACAGCGCCTTTAAACCTTATCGGCAATTATAATACACTTACCACTGTGATGGGCTTTATATCACAGTAGAACAAGAACTTTCTTTAATTTCTATTATTTCTAATGAGTAATCTGAATGAAAGAAAAGAGAGAAATCGGAAGTTTATATCCTGCAAATAAGACTTTTCAACGGGAAGCCTTGACATCATAAGTTAAATGTTTACTTAATACACTCAGCTGGACATTTTTTAATCGTCTCATTATGAATTATCGAGTTATGCGTTCATACATTGACACATGTCATGCATGTTTGATCAGGAATTTTAAACCTATAAAACCTATTAAACACATATTCATCTCAACGCAGCATGCGTTAAATAAAATACTGTGTGCTTGATGTCTTTGGTTTAAAGATGCCCTAGGACGTAAGGTTGTTCTGACTGATACAGAACCAAATATAGTCGAGATATAGACACAGAGGGAGGACTGTCTTTGGACAGGGTGTAACCATCATAAAAAAAAAGCTCTATCATCTAAAGTGACATCGCAGTACTTAACGACCTGTATGAACTGCTAAATCAGTGCAAATAGGTTTCTTCTCTGAACATGAAGCGATCTACATCCAAAATTTGTGAACATACGTAATCACAATACTCATTTCGTGTTCTTGGGCATTAATTGATTCGTCATACATTTATGTCATTACTTAGTATCATATACCAGAGCAAAACATATAATTACTTCAGTTGAAAACCCTATAGTATGAGGTTGAACATGATTACATCGATTACAATTCGGGAATTGAAATTATCTTTTATGAAATGATTTCGTTTAATATTATGTATTAATATTTTGAAAACATTTAATAAAAGTAATTGCAAATCCTTTCTACAATCAAAGTAGAAATAGATGACAAGAATAAGCTTAAAATTTACATTCTATATGAAACGTCCTCTACAAACCAGCCTTATAGACAAAGGTGTATATATGCCTGTCTTATGAATTAATATATTGCATCTATGATTAGAGAGTCCCAGGTCTGTGATAGGAATTCGATATTTGACATAAGCTCCCCTTGTCATCCAACCATTTAAATGTAGTCATATTTCTCAAGCTGGTCAAAGACTTTCTCATCTTACAATGTAAATGCAGGACAAGATAACAAAATCTGATCCCTGATATTTTTACTGCATACATGTATTTCAGGATCGATTTCAGGTCATTGTGTTCTCTCCAGGAATGGTGCTCACGATTTTAGGAAGCACCCTCATTTAAAATTATAATTTCCAAGGATCACGTATCAAAGTGCAATCCCATTTATTTCTCTTGCAAGCAGCAAGTTCTTGTTTAATTATTTTTTATGAAACACGTCAACTATTCATCTTATAAATGTAAGTAATACAAGGTTTCGAAATTAAAACATTCATCAACAAAAGTTAAGCTCTTAAAAGCTTTGCACTTAATATGTACTTGTCAACCTTACGATGAATGTGTTTATATCTAATGTGATGTATTCAAGATTTCTGAAAGAGAAATAGATTGGATTGCACTTCTGCACGACGGGAGAATGATATGAGAAAGAAATTGACAAGCCGTCTTATGTTTCTTCAGAATCATGACCAAGAATAACAAGGTGTTGTTGAATGTTCTTTGGGATATTTGTTTTAAAACGAGAAACGTGTGTTCCATGAGGAGATTATTACTATATACAGGAACCCTTAAGCACATAACATATACCTACTCCAAAAATAGACATTAACGATAAACATTTTGTCTGAAATTATTAATGCACCAACGTTTTGACATTGTAAATTTGAGTGACTATTTTTAAATGGTGCATCAATTTCCTTACATTTCACATTTAATCTAATGAACATGCCAGTAAAACTAACTGCTGTATCAAGCTTAAATAGCGTTTATCCAAAATGCTTTATCCCTACGAAACGGCATAGCTTTACGACAACGTGGTTGTTCATTTGTTACTTTACCTAAGTGGGCATCTTCATTTTTAGCTCATCAGGCCTGAAAGGCCCGATGTGTGTGCAGACTCCTTGGCCAATGGGGATTTTAAATTGTAGATTTCGTGACCCCATGACCCCAAATGGGGTCACAGGGGTCACATCCTTAAACACCTATTTTTATCTTCTTCTTCAGTTCCAAAAGGTTTAGAGAGCTGAAAAGTTGTGTGCAGACTCCTTGGCCAATGGGGATTCTAAATTGTAGATTTCGTGACCCCGTGACCCCAAATGGGATCACCGGAGTCACATCCTTAAAAACCTATTTTCATCTTCTTCTCCAGTTCCAAAAGGTCTAGAGAGCTGAAAAGTTGTGAGCAGGCTCCTTGGGTAATGGGGATTCTAAATTGTAGATTTTGTGACCCCCATGACCCCAAATGGGGTCACTGGGGTTACATCCTTAAAAACCTATTTTCATCTTCTTCTTCAGTTCCAAAAGGTTTAGAGAGCTGAACAGTTGTGTGCAGACTCCTTGGCTTATGGGGATTCTAAATTGTAGATTTGTGACCCCGTGACCCCAAATGGGGTCACCGGAGTCACATCCTTTAAAACCTATTTTCATCTTCTTTTCCAGTTCCAAAAGGTCTAGAGAGCTGAAAAGTTGGGTGCAGACTCCTTGGTCAATGGGGATTCTAAATTGTAGATTTCGTGACCCCATGACCCCAAATGGGGTCACAGGGGTCATATCCTTAAAAACCTATTTTCATCTTCTTCTCCAGTTCCAAAAGGTCTAGAGAGCTGAAAAGTTGTGTGCAGACTCCTTGGCCAATGGGGACTCTAAATTGTAGATTATGTGACCCCGTGACCCCACATGGGGTCACAGTGGTCATGATCTAAGAACCTATCTTTTGCTTGTAAACAATAACTTAAATAACTTAAATATTCAACTTTAGATAGTAAATCAATGAAATCCTGATGAGCTACAGAGCCCATGGCTCTATTTTTGTAGAAATAATTAGTCTGTCAAAATAAATAAAGCCTTCAAGATGTAATAAGATGTTACATCGTATATTTTGGACTTTAACGATTCAGTGCAAATTCATTTTATCAAAAGTGATATAGCGGTGACGTCATTCATTTAAGTAATAATAGATAAAAATAATTAAGTAAGGTATTTGGAAAAAACATTTTAATTGAATAAACATTATTGTTCATAAAATGTTTGGTTTTGGTTTCGAGCTTTAGAGGAATTGCATTCGATTTTAACAAGATCTAGACTTTCTTTCATCTTTTGGTTACGGGTGAAGTTAAAATGTAATAAAGTATAAAGGATTATTAGACAGACTAGATTTTGCATGTAATGTTTACACAAATAACATGCGGAGCATTTAAAATGGACTGTTCTTTATCAGCGAAATATGAATTTTGAATCGTTCGGTGTGGCATTTGACAAGAGATGCTTTCAAAAGTGTTCTTCTGATAACTCACCTGTTAATTTGGTAGGCCTATCAGAAGGTTGTGTGGTGTGACCTTTAAGCGTTTAAACATAACATTCTAGTAAGGAAAGCGCAAAACAAATTAATTATAATATTGTTGTACTTATTTTGACATTAAGTCATTAGTTTTCTACAGGGTAAGTAATCATAAACTCCCGAGGCGTTTGCCGATTGTTTTATTTACGAGAGACACAACATAATTTATTATCCAAAACTGGGTTCGACAGGAGATATCGCATGTATGAGATTAAGCGATATCTCCTAGGAGATATCGTCTTGACAGTATATTTTGAACAATGCCCTTGGCGTCAGCTACATGACATCACAATGTTTTTGCATCATCAAGCAATGGCAACACAATGCTACGACGTCATAATCATGGTGACGACACTATGCTATGACATCACAGCACTGGAAGCCAAATGGCAGTGTTGTGTTCAGATATGTTCATTTATCATTAAAACTAATGAAGACTGATTTTTATGATAAATAGAATCTCACCCTCGTGTCTTCTGATATCAAATATATCAACTCGTGGTGATATATTTGATATCAGAAGACACTTTGGTGAGATTCTCTGTGTACATACTCAAATGATATGGATCCCTGATTGCTCAGGCGAGCCTTGATTGATAGTACATAGATTAGGCTCCCGGTCCACAAAGCATTTGTAGCGTTACAATCAAGTGTAGTCCAATCTTTAACATAGGTTTCAATTGACTGTAGCCTTACAAAGGATTGTAAATGTTTTGTGGAACGGCATCTAAGTTGGAATTCCACTCAATTTCTGAGAAACTTTAATTGCTAATTTAAGTAAATTTCCAAATTGTACATAACCCCTTGTTAAAACATTTTCAAAAACAAGTTCGTATTCTACAGCTGTATCCCAAAAGTAAGTTCACCTACATGTGTATCTTAGTGCAAATATCATGTACATAGACGTTCATTTTAACGTCAATAACATTGCACCACAGTGATAATGAGACATCATATATCCATGTGTAAAATAAAAAGTCGCAACCGTATCCTATCAATTTGTATGTCTTTTTCAAAATTTGGCATAATTAGAAATGAAATAGACATACCATTAGATTATATTATGGGCCATTCAATTGTCTACCTATTATGCGAAAATGGAAAATGATCTGTCTAGTTTCGCGTTGATACGATTATTCAAAGGCATCCCAAATCACATGGTATTTACATTAAAATAAACAAGTAGGTGAACAAACTTTCGGGATGCATCTACATATGACAACGAACGAAATGTTTGGGCTTTTTCAAATATATTTTGAGCGTACATGTTTTAATGTTAATTAATGTTAACAATTTCATCATAAATTTGCAGCGTTACATTTTCAGACGTACAAAGGCGTTTTTTTATGTTTCGTGTTCCATTTTTAAATCTCTCAGCATATTTCAAATTGCTGATGTACTAAACGGCTTTTGTTTATGCCAGGGATGACACGTGGTGTTTTTTATAAATGAGAGGTTATGTCCCTACATGCTTGGGTCCTATCAATCCTATTGTCATTCTTCAAGAAAGTATATCTTGGCATAAAAACAACAACAGGCTGTTTACTCTTTCCCAAATACTTTATCTGAATTCAGATCAGGATCGTGTGAATGTTAAAGACCTGAATAGAGGATACACACGACCTTCCATTAAATAATTGTTTTTATTAAACGAGTTAATGATTTGGTATTAATCGATCGAAAGAGCGTGCAATACCAAATCATTCACTGGATCATATTTTATGACAGGTCTTGCATTTTGGTTATGACTTGCTGAAATTAAATAAATTGTGCTTCCGCGAGTCGTGTACCATTGTGACGACGCTTTCACCATTGTGACGTCACAACTGCACATTATTGTGACGACATATTTCCAACGATATTACACCAGTTTAATATCGCCGAATGAATATGCCACTGCGGTATTTGCAGTAATAAAATGAATACGTTTCTATAAAAGTTAGACTGGGAATACGGAATTCGGAAAATATATCAACGTAACATATTTATCAAGCAAAACAAGACTTTAATCTGTACTACATGTAAGTGCATAGCATAAGTTAAACAGCTATAAATAGGGAAATGAAAGTAGATGAACAAACTGTGTGGATTCAACTGTCTTTCCTAAAGCTTGTACCTGAGAATGATTGGAACGTTATTTTAGTAAAGGCATTTCAAATACACATTCTTCATTAGTTGCATTCATTTGCTCCATACTCTCAACATTTATATGAAATATATATTTCAATTTACTTTTGACATTTTGAAAATTATTTTTACGTTATACTAAATTAATAGTAAGTTATCATCACTACCTCAAAAGGAAAAAAACATCCAATTACCAAGATAACAATACATTTCGATGAACTTTAATTCTGAATTACAAAATATTTCTTTTCAAAACGCAACTTTGAAATTGTCTCGTTGTGCAATTTAACTAAACTATTGTTTTGTATTCTAAAAATGTCGCATATGTACGAAGGCTTTGTATGATAGAAGAAGACGCCTTTCTTGTGTGTGATCGTTTTTCCCTGTCAGTGCTGACCCCAGGGGTAAAGCAGTCACCTAGTTTCATGGGAACCCACGTGTTTGTCCTCGCCTTTAAATAGTCGCATGAAATGGAAATGTGCTCGAGGGCGTTGACCAACCGTATATTTGGTGACTTCATGTTCTGATACATTTCTGTTCCTTTGTTCACTACTATTAATTTTAATGATACGATTTACTCTTTTTAACTGAAAACTACCTTTAAGGTGAGTTTCGTCAAAATAAAGACTTAAGTGTCAACAGTTGTAGGTAGTTGACCTATGACCGTACATTGAAGGGATATAGGTTGTCATGTTTATTTGCATTTATTTAGTTTCCTATATTCTTTACTATTGTCTCATTGAAAGGTGATTTTTCAAAGTGTCAGTCATCTCAAAATGTTGCCCATGCTGCTTAACGTTGCTGGGCATTGGACAAATTGTTTCAAATAAATAAGAGGGCATTGACCTGAAGGAAATGAAGTGTGAATGTTATTGTTTGTATATTTTTGTGTAACTTGTCGTAGACAGGTGATGTTCAATGTTTATCACTTTATCACTCCCAGTGTGTCCTTTATAGTTATAAATAATTAACAATTACAATCCCACCGTTTAAATTAGCACATAAGATTGTATTTGACTTTAATACGTACATACATACCATATAAGCTGATTTAAGTTCGATGTCACCTCATTCAACTTGTAATTAACCCAAAAATTTATCAATTACTTATTTTCAATTAAAATTGAGCAATAGCCTTATATATGTTCAGAAACCAACATTTCACGCCCGATTTTATACTTGATATGTGTCTTAGCAAACACTAACTACCTACATCTGTCTTTTTGTCTGCTTTTGATGTCTTCACAATTACATGTGTACGTTGACCTCCTATACGCGCTTACCAGGTTTGCCGGCAAAATCACGAACACTTACCTTTATATTGTTACTATAGTGAATCAATTAGCATTAAAATGATAATTTGTAGCAACAGTCAGTACTTCTCGATTAAATAACACCATTGAAAACGTTTTACAGGTGGCTCCAACAACATACTCTACGTCTCTTCATAGCGCCAGGACATTGACCTTAAGTCAAAGACAAACGAGTACAATTAAGTAAAGACATTTCTTGTTTGTTGTTTGATATATAGTCAACTTTTAATGCTGTTTCTCGTTTCACCAAAAATAATGTTTCTTCTTTTTTTAAAAAAAAGGAGCAATATGAAAGGCAATAACCCCAAATTAATGAGTTGCCTAAACTACCAGGACGTTGACCTTAATGTACGTAAAGCGTCGTGGTAATTTAGATTACTTACCTCACCTAATATTATTTTTTATATCTTGAAAAACATCAACTGAACGCATGCTTATTTGATTATAAAGTTTCAGGGCGTTGACCATCAAGCAATGCGGTAAGAGTGCTGTAGTGTAGAGTTTTAATAATATTTTTATGTACATTTCTTGTCTGATTAACTGTTTAGTTTGAATTCAACTTTCTGTTGATCTGTGCCTTCAAATATGTATGTTATCTACATGTACATGTACTTTTCTCAGCGAAATATAGTTATGGAAAAATGAATTATTTTTCAAAATAACGTTGAATCTTAACAACGTATCTTCGGCTGGGAATGTTTCTATGTAGGACACTGACATATATAAGTGTAAGTATGTATGATCTTTAATTTGACTTTATTCTTCGATATATGTTTGTAACTTTAAACTATATCAATTTATGAAACGAAGTACATGTCTTTGATTGAACTTTGAATATAAAGATGTATCCGAAGATATATGTTTGTCGAATTCGATCATGTTAGAGTTAAGCCATAACCTTATTGTATTTAATGTTTATATAATACTTTTGAATATTATCATTATACAATTACAAAATGATTTTCAGCGATTCTGATTTGAAGAGTGCTCTTAAAACATGCAATCACTTCTCCTTGACAAAAAAATCATGCCTCGTACCTTATTTAGCAGCATGATTATGGTCAATTGTTTTCACGAAATCAATAGCATCAGTAGCATATATCGATAAAAAACACATTAAACTAGAAAACGTTTATCTTAAGTTTCTGTTTCCAAAACAATCGCATTATGACGTTTAATTGGCATATATCACCTTCTCCACAAAACCAGAGGGAATCGGAGGCAGCTTTACACGAGGAGAGGCAGCAAATTATCATGGAACTTTTTAGGAGTCGTGTGAGGGGTATTCACGAGGTTGCAGTACACGTTATTGACATTTTTTCATTCCTACGACACCAGCCAAGTTTATTCGATATTGTTTTCTATAATGGCACCAAAAAAAGGAATTTGTTTTTACATATGTCACCTTCTCCACAAAGAGAGAGAGAGAGAGAGAGAGAGAGAGAGAGAGAGAGAGAGAGAGAGAGAGAGAGAGAGAGAGAGAGAGAGAGAGAGAGAGAGAGAGAGAGAGAGAGAGAGAGAGAGAGAGAGAGAGAGAGAGAGAGAGAGAGAGAGAGAGAGAGAGAGAGAGAGAGAGAGAGAGAGAGAGAGAGAGAGAGAGAGAGAGAGAGAGAGAGAGAGAGAATGTATTGTATGTATGTACTGCCTGGAGCATGTGGAGTTGAATACTGGATTTTGAATTCGTGAAACGTTCTCCATTCCATGAAGAGGAACTGCGCCTTTATCTCTTGTTCGAAAATCGATAACAAGAAAATTCCCTTTACTTATATCGGTGGCCGGATTATCGCGGCTTGACTGTATAGTGAAACATTACCAGTAAAATATTCATCATATGTACACTACCGTATGTATCACTCCATCCACCTACCACATGCTTGGTCAAGTTAAAAGTAAGGTGTCAGTACTTTTTCATCAGATATAAATGATAATTTCGTTTTGTATAAAGGACAATTCGTCACAATAGAAAACACTTCTCACCGCTTTGGAAAATAGTAATTAAATATGTGCATTCTCACTACGTGATGGTATGAGTTATATGTGCATACTTCTAACCGACAATTAATCTAACATACAAAGTAAATATTTGTTGTCTCATAAACCTTGAGGGTTGACGTCACGGAAAATGTTCCTTTTTAATTACAATTTGATAAATGTCATAAGAAGTTAGCTATTTTAAATAGGTTTATGTCCAAAATTGATATTGATGTTGCTTAAAATTATTGTGCATGTCTGATTGATTGAACATATTTAATTCAATAAAGAAATGGATTGGACACACGTTATCCAACTTACAAACCTATCCTTTACATATTTCATAGCACAACCATGCACCATGAAAAAAGTTTAGTTTGAAAGATAAAAAATATGTCAAATTTTGAAAGATTTGAATATCTCAAACGATAACCAACTTACATAATCCTTTCTGTGAAGAGACTGTTTTAAATACATATTCGTACGAGAAGTATATCGACCATGTACATATGCACTGGTCGTACCAAATGCACATGTGATTTGCAATTATTTTCCACAAAAACACCCGATCATAAAAAACCGTATATGATATGCAGCAAATAATAGTGTATCACTGACATCAAGGATATCGTGAAACATCCTGTATATGCTGGAAAGATTTTAAAACCAGTCAACAGGTGATATATATATATATATATATATATATATATATATATATATATATATATATATATATATATATATATATATATATATATATATATATATATATTATATATATATATATATATATATATATATATATATATATATTATATATATATATGATGTGTGACTTTAAACCGGCCGGTGCATAACAATGTCAAGGTCATTTTGTTAAACCTTGAATTTCTAACTAGAATAAAATCCTGCATTGTGAACGTGTGATTATGTTGTAAACAACATTAATTTCGACAACGAATAAACAACATAAATGTGTTTGTAAACAAGTTTAAACAAAGCTATTTTAATATGTAGTAGGTTTTAGAAATGAAATGATCGTTGACATCTTTACATGTTATTGCAAAACATTTGAGAATACATTCCGTCAGGCAGTCTTTAAATGACTAATTGGAGCTTCACAACACCGATTGACAACTCGTACTTTGTAGGATAAATATCATATGTTAACCTTTTGAAAGTAAAACCATATAATATAACATTTTTATTTGTCCAACGAATTTCTGTATACATTGATGGGAGGAAATATAGTAATGTATGTTTACCTACTGTGAGGTTTACAACTATTTCAAAGTAAAGTTGGATTTAATTAGATGGGTAGTACCATTTTCACATTCAGGTGTATTCACTACTAAAACTATAAGTTCTGCCACAGATGTCAGCATGGTTCCAATGCCACATGTTTGTAATTTTTCCATTGCTTTCCGTACAATTTTTTATTTAATAGAACATATGAAATTCATTTTTTCTTTATGTTAACAATTCAAATGAAGGTAAAGGAATCAGATTATTTCTTACATGTAGGTCTGGATTTAATTAGCTTCCAAAAGGAACGCCAACAAATGTCCAAAAGAGTAAAAAAATGTCTTTGATAAGCTTATTTTTGGTTAAAAAGTATTAAAACTTTTAATCATAATATGCCTGTTCAAACATCAATGGGGTGCTCAATTAGCTTTTTCAAAAGTGTTATTTGGACAAACTGTTTGGCATTCAAGTTAACAAATAATAAAATATGGAAATTATGTTGACATAAATTTTTATCGACATTATGTACTTTCTTTGAATGTATTGTCCGCATCAACACTAAAGACCATTATAAAACAAGCAAAAAAGTCCTATTTCATTTTCATGTCTCACATAGATAAGGGATAAATATAAGGGAAACGTGTGTGATTTTGAAGAAAAAAGTAGTATCATATATTTTGTATGATTGTTCATCAATCCCAATAGTTATATGAGGTTTAATACTTGGTAAAATTCAAGTTAGGACGAAGGACACCTACAGGTATTTTCAAGAAATGGCGCACCCTCGAGAAATGTACCCGTTACTTACTTAAGTCCATCATTACTTTGAGTGCTACCCTAATAAAGAAGTCTGTTTTCCATGTATAATTAGTGTGATCCCTCGAGTGTGACGCGTTTTGACCACTCTGCCACAACCTGGTGGGCCAAGTACTATCAAAGCTTCGCCTATTCCATCAACTTCAGGGCCATGTTCAATAAGCGTTTAAAAGTAATCGCTCAATGAGCGATTACTTTCAAACCTGTTTTGAACGCGATTGCTCAATGTAGCGCTATGTAGCAAAGGGAGCAAGCCTCGATGTATCGTTCCGTGTCGTTCAGGAGGGAATGAGCGCTCAATTATAATCACTCATTGTTATGGAACAGACGGCAGTTTAGCTGTAGAATGCATGGTGGTACACAGTAACCTTATAGTCCTTCAATCGAATCATATATAATTGAAGTACGTCCTAGCGAGTAGGGGCGGGATATCGCAGTGGTTAGCGTGTTCGGCTTTGGATCAAGAGGTCAAGGGTTCGGATCTCGCGAGGGGCACGGCAACTTGGTCTGCAGTAGAGAACTGTTCTACACGCAGTAAGGTTTGGGTGCAATGCTACACTAAATTTCAGCGTAGTACCACCCATGGTTCGCTAGTTCCAGCCGTTGCTCGCAGGTTTCATCGCAATGTATAGTCACGGCGTTGCGAGCTTTCTCCCTGCCGTAATACTAGCAGCCGCGATATAAGTGAAATAATCTTGAAATCGGCGTTAAACCCCAACAAGTAATCCTAGCAAGTAAATAAACCAGTTTTGATAACCGTTTAATTGACAATGGAAATCTAGATGTATTGAATCTAACACGTATTTTAATGTTTTCCCCGTGTGTCAATAAACATATTCCCATTTCAACAAATTAAACTGCGCAGGGAGTATTACATTGTATCTCATATTTTTATTTGACCTTGAAGTAGAAAAAAGTGGAAATGAATTTTCATGATTTAGATTAATTCTGCTATCATAGTTTACAAGAACAACGACCATGAAATGACAAGAAATAATATGGCCCACTGTCAACACAACATGACATTTTTATTGTCATGATATCATAAATAGCCTTTTCACGCTTACCTCCTAAGACGTTTAAAACAAACAAACCGTTGTAATAATGTTTATCGTAGTCCTTACCAACCATGGTATTACATGTGAATGGTACATGTAAGCTTGAAACAGTTTGAAAATATTTTATAGAATTCTGCCATAAAACATATTTTCTCCGCAGCTATTTAAATGATAAAAACATTAGTGAAATGTACACCAACGTCAGAGATCAAAAGAAGCACTCTCCCGGTCACAAGACTCTATATCTAACCTATAAACACATAAATGGAAAAGACTACCCACGCCCATTTTTATCATGTATGCACTTTTGTAACACCATTTCCCTGTGAGTTCATTTCGTGAGAACATTTTCAAGCTTCCGTGTCTGCCTAAAGATAATGCGCTTCTCTCATCATATGATATCGCACCCTGTTCGTCCTAAGTTTTCATGATATGGCTTCCCCTTATGAACATTTTTAATACTGATAAGAAAGTGAAATTACCAAGCTATTAAATCCTTGCATAATTTGGATGCAATGGTATTTTATCAAAAAATTAATCTAGATAATACAAAAAGGCCCTTCTCCTCGTAAAAAGAATTTTGAATGTTAAAATTTATTGTATCAAGATTTTGATAAAAGTTGAATCAAATTATTGTTATTTTATTAGAAATGAAGCTAAATTGAAATGGAGTTTGATGTGAATCACAAACGCACTTCATTAGGAGTGCCATACCATTTGATGTATAATGCTACGATTCAATATCTCACACCAGATGAACCGGTCGATAACATCGAGTTTTATCATTCAACTACATGAATTATTGGACATATTATGATCTTATAATCAATTATTACCCGAGGAACAGTGTCATATGACTTTCACGAAACGAGTGTGAATTTTTGTATTGCTCGAGCGAGAGCGAGGGTTATACACACATTTGCACGAGTTTATTAAAAGTAAAATGACACAATTTCGAATGTAATAATTTCGTTATTACCCGTTCTGTTTCATTTGAACATAGTCAGGTTTGTGCACTTTTCTTGCGACGTCAAACTCCAGTGACGTCACGAACAATCGCTTTATGACGTCACAGACGACAAAATACGGTAAGACGTGGTAAGACAACGGTTCCAAGGCAAACATGATATATGCACATGTGCTCATATCAATAAAATCAACCCGTTATTTTTAACTTCATGGGCAATAAAATTACTTATTTAACGAAGAATTTTAAAATTCTTATTAAAAAATAATACAATAAAATATCAGAATTTGGCGCGCTAACGGTTGATCAAAACATGACAGACAACATCGGGAACCGAAAGTGTAAAATGTATAAAGTGTCTCATAAATATTGTCGTCACTTTATTCGTATGAAAGGAGTCTGGAATGTTAAGAGGATATTTATCATTCTTAAGTGATAATCTAAAATCTTTAATTTCTCTCTACGAAGGTCGTATGGATATATGTGGGTGGTAAATAGTCTGAAGGTTGAACGACCCTTTACAAGGACACATTCATACACATAAAACTATGCGCACTACATGTATATGTCTGTAAATTGACTCTCATATGTAACTGTGTTCACCTGAACACAACACGGGTGTAAATTTGCACTGTGAGTAATTTTGCACTACACCATGAGGAAGTACAAAAGTATATGTACGTACATGTATATGCGTATTTGCACTTCTTTGCAAATTGGTCCTGAAAGCGCATAGCACAGTTACTCATGTCAATAATTGAACACGATTGAGTAAGAATTTGAGTATTTATCGTATAAATTTCATTCTGAGTATTAGTCATTTATTTATTTTATTAGTGTATTTAACAAATTCCATTAAATCAAGGGACACCGCTTTTATCATTTGGAAAAATAGCACTTAACGTTAAAATCAGGGAAATAACGTTAATCCTCCAAAACTCTGTTACACAGGAGATGTCTCATGTATGAGATACGTATACTAGCAAATATGGTTTTGCAATATATTTTGCACAATGCCCTGATACCGTCCACCACATGAAATCACAATGGTGTTACATCATCGAGTAATGTCTCACAATGCTATGGCGTCAAAATTAATGACATCACAATTACATGACAAAATACACATGATGACGTCACAGTGTTATGACATCACCATCAGTACTGGAAGTCTAACTGCAGTGCTATGTTTAGAGATGTACATTTATACAAGTATATGAAGAATGAGTCTGGATGATAAATAAAATCTCTCCCTAGAGTCCTTTGTAACTCCTGACATTAAACAAATCAACACCCTTTAATAAAAATAAAATATTTTGCGCAAGCCTCAGAGATTTGTAACTTTTATCAACTTGTGTTGATATATCAGATATCAGAGGACACTTTAGTGAGATTCTCTATTTACAGTCTGGTAAAATGAACTTCAGGAGTTTAGAGAAAGAACCAATAGAACTCCAAAATGTTCTTTTCGTTGCTTTGTCCGAGAATAACACTTAATATCATTATAAACAAGTAAATCTCCAACAAATGTATTTTGCAATATGGTTAAATCGGGTGATTGTAGATAATTATACATTTTGTAAAATACTGAATTTGAGTGCGAAAACTTAGTTCAAATAGATCTTATCAAAATGTCAACTCGAGTTTGTCATTATATATATGAGAAATTAGACAAAATCACTTGTTTCCTCTGTGATTTAGTTGACTACAAAAAGTTGATACAAAATAACACCAACCAAAACTACTTACACGAGGGTGCATATGAGTGTTATACATTCAACTGCAAAAGACACCACATATTCAACAGTGAAAAAAACCCACATGTTTAATAAAAAATACTGAGAATTTTATACATCAGAGTATGATACAACTTGGGTGCTGAAATAACTCTTTCAGTCTGGTTTTTGGCCAGCGCGTTTGCCATTTAAGTTAAAAACATAAAATTAATAAGATATGTTGTCGACATAAATAACCTTCTAGAACTTACATTTGTTGACGCGTCTGTACTGTAGGATGTCATAAAATGTAGGATGTCATTATGCATGTGATGTCATTTCTATGTAGAAACGTCGCCTCCAAAGAATAAAGCAGTTGTGTATCCACAAAATTGCCCTCATTCGTCATCGACGCAACTTCTAGAATAAAACAAAGCATAAAAACTGACAGTTTGATACTGTATATTCAGTAGTTCGATATTGTAAGTAATTAAACCTGTGTCCAGACCAAAGTGGAACTATTCTCCTGACAGACCTTCGTCACAGGAAGAACCTAGGAAAAAAACAAAATGGTGTTTGTTCATTCTTCAAAAAGACGTTTTCTCGATCATATAGCACTAAAACAATGTATTCAAATATTAAGTTGTATTTTCCCATTTTAATGAGGGACACATTTGAGCTCCAACCTAGTCTCATTTACAGCAGCTGTCTGAGATTAAAATACGTCCAGGTCTTGTTAACATTCAAATAAAGGTGACATATTCTCATTAAAAAATCTAAAATTAGTATTTCATCGTAAATGTTATTCTGAAAATAGGACACGTCAGAGGATGAAATATTACTATGACGTCACAATGACGTAAATGTTACAGTGAATAATGATAATAATGAATCAATTGTGTTGACTAAGCTAATTTTTAAAACAAAACGTACAGTGCTCATATCAATCAAGTTTATTTCGTAAAAGGCCTTAGGGCCCATATACAGTGCAAACAAAACAATAGTATGTAAGTATACAGTAGTGGCAATTTGACAATGTGTATAAACGTCACAATAGCAATGCTTCCTTTATATAATTTGAAATATCTGTTGTTGAAATATTGGTTCATTCCGTGCTGATGTGGAAACTATTGACTGTGCCATTTTGATGATTAATTTTATAGAATATAATATGTTTACTTTCTAATAAGATCAAGCGTTGGTGCATTAAAATATTGATTTAATGATATGAAATGTTTATGCA
The DNA here is from genome assembly GCA_936450465.1 of Gibbula magus. Lineage (NCBI taxonomy): Eukaryota > Metazoa > Mollusca > Gastropoda > Trochida > Trochidae > Gibbula > Gibbula magus. Next base: position 35,739,598 of record OW388299.1, read on the forward strand.
CGTGACATTTTTATCACGTGCGTCTGCCTGTCCTGTATTTTTCAGAACAAAGAGGACCCTGTTTCCTGATAATTTACCCGCTGACTGAGTTACACATATAGCCCAGCTAAATCATACGACGGTTTTCTTGAAAAGCTATTTCCACGGCGACGCATTAGTATACTCCTAGGTAGACTGGTTTAAAACCGTCGATGTTCATTTCATATATATGCAGATTTTTGGAACATTTCAAAATTATCTCAATAGTTGTTTCAGCAAATCTTGTTATTGTATTTGTATATTTAATCATTTTAAAACTACTTTTAAAATATTAAGATTTTTTTTCTCTTTTCCATCTATCACTGAACTTCATTCCTCCCTCATTCTACCTCCCCGCCATGTGTTGTCCCTCCATCCTTCTCTTTTCTCGGATCACCTTCTCTATTTTACCTCTCCCTTCTCGTCTTTCTCTCTGGTGATAGGAACTAAACTGACGGGCAAGAAAAAACGTATAACACTCACTTGTTTTCGATTAATTCAATATTTTAAATATATGAGATGCATTTGATTATGACACGATACAATAACACCTTTCGGCAGTAGTTTGAATGACATTACATCATTACACCAACATGACCCCTACCATTTTCAAAATGTTGTAAATGTGTGCAGGACGAATCACATTTTGTTTATTTTCACACATAGTATGTGTTATATGTCGATTAACAGTTGTGTTTTATCAAAATTAATTTGGGGGAATTTCAAAATACAAATTTTGAATTCTAATTAAAAAAATTCAAACCGCGTAGAGGTATTCTTTGACTGATTCAATGTTTTGGACTAATTTCACAAGTCCGTTTTTGAGTACGACGTCGAAAACTCGAGATATTTGACTTTGAAAATTATTTATGATAAATACAACTGAGCCATATACTTTCTTTTGCCCGTCAATGTATTTGAATGATCTTGCTTATACACGTAAAGTTATGTCCTTCCTTCTTTCATTCATCCACTATTCTGTTTTCCTTTATCCATCTTCCCTTCATTTCTTTCCATATCATTTATTCGCCCTTATCGTCATGCCAGAATAATATTCAGGAGACTGCGATACAGTCTAGCCTGGGGCTGAAATTGAAGTAACTGTCACACTAAATAAGACCGTAGCAATGACCTTACTTAACAGCACTAACAAAGAGGCTGACGAATGACCTGGCCTTGTAATGACCAAGTAACTGGACAATGGACTAGATGGTCAGTGATAGAGTGAACTCTTTCATTTTCATAATGGATACTTTATTATTGGAGACACCACTGACACCATTTTACCGTGTAGAATTCCATATAAGCCTTTGGTGAATATTAGAAATTTCAGGTAAGCTTCTATGGTATAGGTTTAAACTGTATCATGTATGTATATGTTTTTAGTGTATACAATGTTTCGGATTATCACATGTGCATTCTCAGTGATGTTTGATGTTCCATGTTATATATACTGAACATGTGCTACAAAGATTTTATATTGTATTGTTTCTGACAGTGTTCTTATATAAGGAAAATAGCTACAGAAGTTCTCTAACCACTTAATCATGACGTCACATTAAATATTTTCTTGTTTCCCATTACTATCTCATCTTTATCGTTGACTTGAAACTATTTATGTTTTTAATTTCTACCCTTGGAAAGATTAAACTTTTGAGGCTTTTCAGTTTTGAATAATCGTTGAATACATGGTGAAAAAGTCAACAATGGTTCATGGTTTGTGGGCAAAACTTATTTAACAAACAACCAAACTCAGCTCTCTCCATTGGGTAAGGATATTCTAATGTGACTTGATTTAATTTCGTATTTTGATAAATTCTTATTTACTCCTGGGACAAGGCATTCTCTTCCCACAGAGGTTACTCTCTTCAGATATCCGGTTGAGGGTAGGGTCGGAAATCTGAAGGGAGTAACCTCTGTGGGAAGAGAATGGGGACATGGAAATGTCATGACATTTTCAACAGAGTAAAACACGATAGAGATGTTCTCACTTTCCGTTCATCAGAGTTAGATACTATTTTTTTTATATCTGTCCAAACACACATGCTGACTGGTAATCGTCATTTCAAAATGGATTTTGGACAGAATATTTTGCATTTAAGTTAAATATATATGAAATATGGAAGTAAATTGATATACATGTAAGACATTTCGTGGACTTCTAGGAGGTCATAAAATAAGCCAAAAACTGCTGTTTCAATCTCCTAAAAAGTAATGGGGATTGCAAAACGAAGATAGCTTTTAAAGACGTGTTTTCAGAAACAAGATATTTCAAAATTTTAAATTTAAGTAAAGACACAAGTGCACGCATTTCGTGCTCAAACAAGCTATCCTAGGTCACATGAGTGCATGTGCGCCCACTTTACCTCCCTACCGATGCAATAAAATACTTTAATCAATCTTTACAATTAAGCTACAAACGATAATGAAAACGCTGAAACGGTCGAAGTAACTTCATGTAAGAGATAACACAAATCGTAAGAGTCGCTTGAGTACAAAATGGGAAATATTTAAGAAATAGATTTCATAATGTGTTTGTTCACTGGCATATAAACGTTTGAAAGGTGCAAGTTAGACTGGCATTTATACTACAGTTTAACTTGAACTTTCAAACCGTTTATAAGCCACTGAACAAACACATTATGAAATCTATTTCTTATAAATTCAAACTGTGAAATTTAAGTGATTTCTAATCAGTAAATAAACTTTTGAATATAAAAAAATCTCTGCAAAAAGTGTACAATGCATGATAAAACAAATGTTTAGTATTTTTTTACATGTAGATCATGCGCTAAGCTCCGCCCACAATAATACCGCATCACTTATGTGTCACCACGCACAAAACGTAGTTCACAGGAAATATGATTTAATGTTTGGTTCTAATATGCTGTTTTAATCAAACTTTCAAATCAAACTACAATTAGAATTCACGTTGTAAGGTTTTTTAAAAAGTTTAATCAAGGCAAGAGCATGTGATAGCAGTGTAATAATTGCGCAATGATACAGTGATAAAGTAGTACCGCAGGTTCTTTTTTGTAAACGTCAGGTTATGAAGGTTATCCTTTTCAGCTGTCAGTCTTGTGTTTATGAGAATGTATACCGTTCACATGACCTTGTTTAATCCAATCAGCAGAGAGCATATCGCTTAAATTTCAAAGTCTGAATTTTGTTTAGTGTGAACATGGCTGACTCTACGTTTGTATGAACCGTGTGTGTAAACATGGTTTAGTTCATTCTGTTACACTTACTTAAATGGGACCGGAGTAGTCAAACATAAGTTTTATTAACAGGAAAAAGGTATCTCCGTCCGTGGTACCAGTATGCAAGTGAACTAATACAATTATGGTAGTGTAGGTTATTAATTGTGCTTGATAACGATAAAAGTCAACATCACGAATTGCACTCAAGTCAAATAAACGCAAATAGTTTATTATACATGTTCTATACTATAAAGCTACTGATCGATCATTACATCGATCTTTCTGTTCTTTTACTAGTTCATTGTTTGATTAAATAATAATTATATAACTTCAATTATTGTTTTAACTTTTTAATAGTTTCTCCGGGTGTGTTCAGTGCTTATGAATTCTTTTTCAATCTTTATCTAATCATATTTTAGCATATGAATTAAATTGCGTCGTTCGGAGATTATCTTTTCAGCAAATCACATTTATAATGAAAAACGTAGACCAACCGCTAAGCTCACATTTACCTGAGTCATCACTTAATCGTATCGGGAAGACAAAGGTTCCTTCTTCAGACGTAGCGAAGACGAGGGTTTTTAATGATAATTATTTACATGCACACTATGTTTATGATCATCATTAGCATTTCTGAAATCTGATATTTTAATCAGCGGCTATAATACATCATTATATTGATAAGTTACAGCGTCTTTATTGTATATAGGTAACGCATAAAATTGTACAAGATTTGCAACGTCTTAATGCAATATTCATTTGGTGAAATACAATAGGGTAATTGATATCGTTTTATGTCTTTTTGATGGACATTGTATGTATCAGAAACTCTAGAGTCATGTTAAAACTAGTAGTAATACCACACGAGTACATGACGCAGTGCGATCAGATCTGCAAAGCTTACAAAAATATAACGTAACCTGAAACAAAGCCACTGATAGGTCTTTGACCGGCAACGTCAATACTGAGGTACCTCTCGCGACCTTAATTACTAAAGGTATTTATCTTGTCGAGACCCTTTATTGCACTGGGACAATGGTCTCTGTTTGGCTGTCAACTGAAGAGTGCATTATGATATCACAGTGCTCACAGGCAGTTTACTGCAATACCAACGACCGGCGAGAACGATGACACTGTTGATAAATGACAAAAGATTTCTAAGCCTTTGTAGAAGAATTGTTTTTCTTCTTGTCAGCCGTAGATGTGCTGCTGTAGGTAAAAAACTAAAACCACCGCTGTTTTTGGTCAAATGAGACCAGTATCCAAAACTGATGATGTCATTACTGAAACTGAGGATGTCATTACAGAAGACAAAATAATACCTCTTAATATGATTAGTAATTAAAGTTCAAACATGCGTACGAATTATGTTTTTACTTCAAAGGTACAAGTTATGGCAGCTTTACCGTCTTGTTGTTTTAGATATCTTTTTATAAAATAACGTACACGTGACGGAACATCAATTTATGATTACATTTATTAGGGTTCAGTCACCAGTGTTACTAGATAAAACGCGTTGTCAGAGTGCAATCCCAAGAAATGATCACTGGATTCTCTTCATATTGTCATAGCCTCTTCTTCGTGAAGGGTCCATTTTAATAACCTTGACAAAGCAAGAATTTCAAAGTTACAACAAAGCAGTGAATTTGTTTAGCCTAGCAACCTGCTTATTAATCATCTTGTCAGTGCGGTATCTTAAGAACGGATAAAGGAATTCTAACCACAAAGCATCTTCTTAGGAAGATGTAAGGCTCATTATTTCAAGGTTATAACGAAGCACGAACTTTCCATTACTGGGTCCTGCATGTTAATGTTTTAGCGTGACATCTCTAGAACTCTTCTAAGGACCCCCTGCACTGGGGGATCGAGGAATTTAAAAAGGCGGGTCCACCACTTGAAAAGGGGAGGGGGTCCAAACATTGTTTCCCCATACCCGCCCATGTAAAAAACTAATGTCATATTTAACTATGACCTCTGCTTTCGTGTTTGATAATTTAGAATCGATCGTTTGCGAGTTTGGGGATCATGTCATCTTCGTAAATTTACTTTTTAATTTTCACTGATGAAAATGTTAACCCAAGCTAAAATAAGTAAACGTTTTGTTTTTAATGGATATATACTTTGTTTTGGATCTAACATTGGTGTTTCCATTTAAATACATACATTATACTGTATTATATTAATTGTTTTTGTGAAAATATGTCCCTTACATGTTTGTCACGATACCACGTTTTTCCCTCTTTGCATGATCTCTTTGATAAAACATTCCATATGAGATTTACGAAGAATCGCTATACATAAATAGGGTACAACTGTCAATGTTAAGGTTCTGTTATTTCAAGGGACGGTGAAAATACTTCTTATGACATTTGGTTTTTACAAAGTAAAATGAGATGAATTTTAACATAAAATGCAGACGCAAACATGTGTACAAAAAAAAACAAGACAGGAGTTTTTTTTGTTCATGACATGTGAGAAACATCATTACCTTTTACTTACACGCAAATTAAACATGTAAAATGTCACTTTAATAATTATGTTACACCTGTTTACTAACAGTTGACATTGTGAAGTGATTGTTTATTTAGCATTGACCTAATTGTTCATGGCGTATACAAAGCGGTTGTCACAACCTGTAATAACAATTTGAAATACATGAAATTTTAATCCAATCTTACTAATGCTAATTAGGTTGCAGTGTCATTTTAAACTAGAAGAGCGTTTGCGGGACACCGCAAAAGCAGAGCAGCTCCGAAACTTTGGGTCTCGCCTTTTCCTATTCCGTCTTCTCCTCAGCATAAATAAAATGGGAATTTTTTTTGACAAAATGTTTTTCATTATTCAAGTTATTCTAACAAGTTGAATCATCACTGGGGTCACTTTTCACAACTTTGTTCTTAAAACCTATTTCTGATTTCAAAATTGGATCAAAAGATTAACATGGCCTTAACCAATATCTCATGACCTTGAACTTTGACCTTCAAGGTCACACCATCAATGATTACTTTTCACCTTGAATGTGAGCATGTCAAAATATTTCCCCAGGTGTACAAGAAAGAAGCTATCTATATGAGGTGTTTATACCTTCATGGACAAAAGTTAATAAGTGATTTCAGAACTGGTGACCTTGACCCTATCTCGTGACCTTGACCTTTAAAATTCAAGGTCACACAATCAGTGATCACTTTTCATTGTGTATAACAGTCATTTAATGATTCAAAGTGTTAATAGTTGAAATAAGACATTTTCGCAAAAGCATGCTTAAGTCGTGCCCTCGCTGTGACCTTGACCTTTGACGGATGTTAGCGAAAACCTTTTCAAATCTTGGCCTTTCTCCATAGTTGATGTACACCAAAGAAGAGCCTGATAGTACAAATATTTTTCAAGTTATCGTGTTTACAAGGATTTTTTTTAGCGTTTTCAGAACTCGTGACCTTGACCTTTGACCTTGAATGTGAACATGTCAAAATCATCCACCAGGTTTATAAGAAAGAAGCTATGTATATGAGGTGTTAATACCTTCTTGGGAAAAGGTTATTTAGTGATTTCAGAACTGGTGACCTTGACCATATTTTGTGACCTTGACCTTTTGAATTCAAGGTCACACAATCAGTGACCACTTTTCATTGTGTATAACAATCATTTAATGATTTAAAGTGTTAATAGTTGAAATAAGACATTTTCGCAAAAGCATGCTTAAGTCGTGCCCTCGCTGTGACCTTGACCTTTGACGGATGTTAGCGAAAACCTTTTCAAATCTTGGCCTTTCTCTATAGTTGATGTACACAAAATAAGAGCCTGATAGTACAAATATTTTTCAAGTTATCGTGTTTACAAGGATTTTTTTAGCGTTTTCAGAACTCGTGACCTTGACCTTTGACCTTGAATGTGAACATGTCAAAATCATCCACCAGGTTTATAAGAAAGAAGCTATGTATATGAGGTGTTAATACCTTCTTGGGAAAAGGTTATTTAGTGATTTCAGAACTGGTGACCTTGACCATATTTTGTGACCTTGACCTTTTGAATTCAAGGTCACACAATCAGTGATCACTTTTCATTGTGTATAACAATCATTTAATGATTTAAAGTGTTAATAGTTGAAATAAGACATTTTCGCAAAAGCATGCTTAAGTCGTGCCCTCGCTGTGACCTTGACCTTTGACGGATGTTAGCGAAAACCTTTTCAAATCTTGGCCTTTCTCTATAGTTGATGTACACAAAATAAGAGCCTGATAGTACAAATATTTTTCAAGTTATCGTGTTTACAAGGATTTTTTTAGCGATTTCAGAACTCGTGACCTTGACCTTTGACCTTGAATATGAACATGTCAAAAAAATTCCCCAGGGGCATAAGTAAGAAGTTATGTATATGAGTTCTCAAAACCTTCTAGGAAAAAAGTTATAGCGAATACAAAACGCGGCGGCGGCGGCGGCGGCGGCGGCGGAAACTGCGCAAAAACTGATAGCAGCTCCGACTTAGTCGGAGCTGCTAATAATTAGGTTCAAGCATGCTGAAATAAGAGTTGGTGAACTCTACCCCGAAGTTAATTAGTAACCAAACAAGTAAACCCTGTCCGACGTACAGTAAGTAAAAGCTGCATACTTATAAAGAAGACAAGAATATTAATGGATGATCAACTTCTTTATTTAACAAGTTGCAATTGTTGAATAAAGAAGTTGGTCATCCATAGATTGAAATTGAAATTACATGCTAGATAATCCACTCTAACAGTATATTTCGGACACAGTGTCTACATTCTCATCAGAGAGACATTACTCGTAACATATACCCAAAACAAGGCCTCTTCTGTGAATCATGACGTCAATACAAATTATTATTATATGAATAATTACGATTTCTAATTTAGACGAAAACATTAAACCTGGTAAAACATGTGTCATTTGCGCCTAACATTTTCATTTTTCTTTTCACATCCTAAATCCTAGATCTATTATAATTATGCTCAAATGGAAACTGCAGGCTTCTTAAAGGGGCAGTAGCACGTTTTTTCCTGTGAAATAAGTCAATGAAATGTATTTAAAAAATAATATCACCAATAGTAAAACACCCTTCCTTCTTCGAAAAATCAAGTTAAAACATGAGTGTATATGGTTCCGTAAAGCCATGGGAATAGTTTTTGTCATTCGAAATGATAAAATGTGTTCACTATAAAATGGCCTCCTTGTAATTTTTGCTTTATACGCAACACCGTTTTTACCACAGCGGAAAATTGGTTTGTGTAATAAGATGTTTTACCCTCTCAAGTAAATATAAATGACATAAACTATCATTATGAATGGGAAATTTGAAAAAAATTAAATTGACAAAAAACGTGCTACTGACTCTTTAAAGGCAATCTTTAAACATATTGAAGTCTTGATTAGATTAATCTGATATTGTTGTGTGATAAATTCCGACATTCGTGACAATTAGAAACTAGGAAAGTTATAATTATTCGCTAGCTGATACAAGAAAGCATAATCTGATATGTCAATGGAGTTGATGATAACATAGTTTTTTCTTCTCATAATGTTCATACAATTATACAATAACAACCGATTTTACAGATATATACTATTAGACAAATCTGCAACATATCAAATAAGATTGTAACTATCAGACCTGCAGATCTTCTTTGGGTGACGTCAAATACGATCTTTGTTTCGTAAACGTAACCGCTTACATGTACATGAAATGTAAAAATAAAATAACAAAGGGAAATAATTTCAGATTAGGTACGTCAACTAGAGAATATTGATTAATTATTATTTCTACCTACTGTATGGGTTGATATATACACAACCATGGCAAACGCAGCTTTGTATAACTGCTAGAAAATATTACTCAGTCTGTAAAAGTGTAATTGATATAGAATATATGTCATATAAAGTCTTAATCGTTGATGTCACAGTATATTTCATTATGTATCATATGTTGTATGTGAACGGAGTAAACATACATTTAAACTAGTCAGCTTGTTCGCCAATCCCAGTTCATTACTGAATAAAAATACGTTTAAACATTTATGATCAAATAAATGAAGCACACTCTTATGGAGTGATCTCACCATCAATTATGAACAAGGAATTTTCTTCTTAGCTTGTATTCTGCTATAAAACAGTAGGATCCTGCCTTTGATGCATTGGAGACCCGTGTCATGGGTTGGCCCTGACGTCAGTGAGATTATACTTAGTAGTATATATTACAGAGATACAACACTGGACTGTTAATGCCTGGATGGCTATCAACAAGTCCAGATGTAGTGGGGTTACATCAGGGAGGAATATACGTAGTGATCAACAATATTCTATGGAATAACAGTCTCAGTAAGTATTTTATAAAGATGCATTTAGGAAGAATGAATGTAGATGCAGTTTGTATGTTTTTCTCATAACATGTCTTTATATACATGTATATTAAACTGTGCTATTTCTCAATCGAGACACTTCGTTAAAGAACAATGCCACATATTGATGCAGTACTACATGTTTCTTCTCATAACATGTCTTTATATATGTTAAACTTTGTTATTTCTCAATAGGGACACTTCGTTAAAGAACAATGCCACATATTGATGCAGTACTACATGTTTCTTCTCATAACATGTCTTTATATATGTTAAACTTTGTTATTTATCCTTAGAGACACTTCGTTAAAGAACAATGCCACATATTGATGCAGTACTACATGTTTCTTCTCATAACATGTCTTTATTTATATTAAACTTTGTTATTTCTCAATAGAGACACTTCGTTAAAGAACAATGCCACATATTGATGCAGTACTACATGTTTCTTCTTATAATATATCTTTATTTATAGTAAACTTTGTTATTTCTCAATAGAGACACTTCGTTAAAGAACAATGCCACATATTGATGCAGTACTACATGTTTCTTCTCATAACATGTCTTTATTTATATTAAACTTTGTTATTTCTCAATAGAGACACTTCGTTAAAGAACAATGCCACATATTGATGCAGTACTACATGTTTCTTCTCATAACATGTCTTTATTTATATTAAACTTTGTTATTTCTCAATAGAGACACTTCGTTAAAGAACAATGCCACATATTGATGCAGTACTACATGTTTCTTCTCATAACATGTCTTTATTTATATTAAACTTTGTTATTTCTCAATAGAGACACTTCGTTAAAGAACAAGTTAATGCCACACATTGATGCAGTACATATATGGGTTTTTTTCTCATAACATGTCTTTATTTATATTAAACTTTGCTATTTCTCAATAGAGACACTTCGTTAAAGAACAATGCCACATATTGATGCAGTACTACATGTTTCTTCTCATAACATGTCTTTATTTATATTAAACTTTGTTATTTCTCAATAGAGACACTTCGTTAAAGAACAATGCCACATATTGATGCAGTACTACATGTTTCTTCTCATAACATGTCTTTATTTATATTAAACTTTGCTATTTCTCAATAGAGACACTTCGTTAAAGAACAATGCCACACATTGATGCACTACTACTTGTTTCTTCTCATAACATGTCTTTATTTATATTAAACTTTGTTATTTCTCAATAGAGACACTTCGTTAAAGAACAATGCCACACATTGATGCAGTACTTCATGTTTCTTCTCATAACATGTCTTAATATATTACACTTTGCTATTTCTCAATAGAGACAATACCCTTAAGAGCAATGTAATACATTACAAAATGTACTAAAGACGTTGAATGTTCAGAAATACTACAAAACATTAGATTATCCTCAAATAGTTCACCCTTGCTTGTTCACCCTATATCTTGATTGTTAAGCAGAGTTTGTAGTGTTCCAGTAAGTTTTTAAGATGAATAGTCCAAATAAATAAGATTGCTCAATGGATTGTGCTTGAGATAAACTTGTATCACTGATCATTCATAGTGAATGTTAGTGTTAGGTCCTTTCGGTAGGTTTACGTAAAGCAGTGTTTACCAGCTCTGTGCTATCTGATTAATCTTAAGCTTTTCCACCTGTAAGACTTGGTGTTGGTGATCAAAGGTGGTACTTTATCACATATATTATCAGTAACTATAAATTTGATATGAACTTGCTTGATAACGGTGTTAGTGTCTACACAGAACCATCGCATTGTTACAGTAAAGTTCAAGTTATATAAAGATATATATTCATTCAAAGAAATACGACGGACATACAATAATTTTATTTCACTTGTGTACATAAAGTTGATTGATACATACTTAAAAATAATAGTGAATACAGTAAAAGTACACAACCAATCACTTTATACGGGGACACCTGATGATTTGTCAATCAATCAATATCTATTCAATACTCGAAAGCCAGAGGTATATATTACATACACTTGGATATGACATCGGTGGTTTGTCAGCTGCTTTGTGGTTTGACCGAACGAGATCAGTAACATTGAAACATGACGGCGATTCAATTTGTTCGTCACAGCGAATGAGTTGTGGAGACATCGGAGGCGGTCAGAACCGCGAGTATTCACGAGTATCCGCTTCTGAACGACAACCAGTTCGCGCGTACTCGCGAATACACGCGTGAACATTTTGGGGTAGTCTCGCCAAGCGAGTATTTTCGATCCAAAATGGAGTCACAAAATTTGATTAACTTTTTTTCTTTCTTTAAGTACCCCCTCAATTAAAATTTGGTCAATTGCTATGCGCAAGGCACTTATTTTTTTCGAAAATAGTGATTATATTCTGAAGTTATCTTGGGAACCTCAGGTTTCTGTTCAGGAGCCTTTCGCGGGTACGCGCGTACACGCCAAGCAAGTACTCGCGGTCCTTTGGCACACCGGAGACGTTCGATTGAAACGTAACCAAGAAATGTTTCACATGATGCAACTTACGAAATCACTGTTGCAAATATCCAAATTCTACAATTAAACAGACTTTTTTCAAATAACCATTCCTTACAAATGTAAATCGAAAGAATCACGACGCAGAATAACTTTACTTTAGGTGCCCTGTCAATAGGTAAACATACTGGAATAAGAGAAGATTACTAGATGTTGTAGATTTTGTAAATATAATGTGATGAAAGATGAATTGAAGTTTTTATTCAAATGTACAACTTTAATAAATTAAGAAGGAAATATATCTCACATTACCTGACCATGATAATATATACATGTAATACTTCTAAAATGTTTGACAACGTCCAAACATAGACATTATTTTATCATATGCATGTTTCATAGGAGATGCACTTGTCCTACGCTCCAATGCAAACATTACTCTTCTCTCTGATGTGTGTCTGTTTTTGAATATGTTTGTTTTATACGAGGGCCTAAGATCCCAAGCTTCTACTGAACAGTAAACGAATTGAACTGACAAAGTCATCAATGGCAAAGTTGAAAAAAGTCTAAATTCTTAAACCGTTACCAAAAAGTTTCAATAGGGCAATGTCCAGCACTTGCCTTATTTCGTTCGTCTTTATCCCCGTTCAGGCATGCGCTAACTTATTTGTAGGTGAATTAGGGTCCTTTTTCATTCTCCAAAACGCAAGCAATATGACATCGTACTTTTCAGAACATGCTCGAAACATCGTTTAACTAAATTTGTTCATGATATAGTTATTTTTCAGTTGTCCATATATGACTCTCCACCATAATTGCGATTTTTTTTTTACCTAGATAGAGTTATGTATGCAATGAGGTTGAGTGACTTTGACCGAGTTCAAGGGAGATCTTAGGTCAAAGACAATGTTGAAATCATACCTATAAAGCTACCGCTCACACTGAAGAGTTCCATAAAATTGTCGCTTTATACGTCGCATAATTTTTCTAGCAATACGGATAACCGTTTTCAATGGATACGGGTTATCGGGTGTTGTGATGAGATGGTTTACCCACTAACGTAACAGTATGTTGTAAAAACGTTAATGATATGTGTCAAATTTGAGAAAAAAAATTAATATGCTAAAAACGTGCTACAGCGCCTTTAAGTTATCGTCGAAATTTAGAGTTTTAATATAGTTGTTTGGGTGCTTTTTTATTGTATACAGTATTTGCATTGTGTTCTCTGAAGTCGCCAGCTGTTAACACCAATCTGTTTGATCACGGATCGGGTACAAATATGACACGAAAACTCTGAAAGTTTGAAAAATAACCTGCAATAACATATATTTATTCAACATCTATATCGATTTTAATTACAATGAATGCACTTTTATGAACAAATTCGCAAATTCGCAAATATAAGCTGGATACTTGATCATGTTATTGTTCAGCATAAATATTTCGTGGACACTTAGTTTCGACGTTTTCTGTTTTGTCTTTCTGTCCTTATTTATGTTATTCTCTTCGTTCACTTATTTGTTTCCTTTCTTCGTCCGTGTCAGATATTCATCGTAACTAGTTTAAAGATAAAATATTTAAAGATTTCATTACACATTGCTATCATCCGAGTAACTAATATAATTACCATTTACCGTTAATATACACGTATCATAAAACAACATCATCATAATTGCAATTTGAAACTGTATCACAAAAGAGCTTCTTCATACAATGTTTTCTTACATTAAATACATCGTGATCATAATTAACATTGCTTTCTTTTCAAACGTTGAACTCTCTATAAACTGTATCAAGGCGAAACTACACCAAGCCGTTATCTATTTACAACTTTGTGGACGTTTTGATGTTTTCTCTCCTACCTGTTTACACCCTAGCAGAGGTGAGCAACAATCCCTAAGTCATTCTGAATGATTGATACTTGTTCTGGTGGAGGTTAAAGATCCATTTGTCCTTCTAACCCTCGAGTTGGGTTAGTGCATGAGTCCTCACCATGGAGGCGGAAAATCCGGGTATCATCTTAGGCATTAATAGGGATTGTTGAAAGCAAATAAAATTTATATTATGTCTGGTTTTGTTTAAATATAAGAGACAGTTTTATTGATATATACTCACGTGCAAAAGAACCGCCCCACACTGTTAAAAGAGTATAAAATTAAATATTGATGTCGGAAAAGATTTGAATGTGTTTGATAGACACATGTTTTGTGAGGTAGTAAACACAATTTCATGCATCAGAGTATGATGCCTTTATTTTCATGTCTCTCTTAATAGACATGGGGTTCTAAAATCTCATTTTCGTGATGTTTTTTTGGCCATAATGTTTGGTATTTAAGTTTAAAAAAATTAAAAAGTAGAAATTTAATTAATGAAAGATGTCGTCTTAAATTTAAATTTGGTGACGCATACTGTATGACGTCACAAAACGAGCCAAAAATCGTATTTATGACGCTTCTATCTCGTCTAGTTCCAAAACGACGATTTTTTCAAATGTGTGTTTTTCAGAGAAATAAAGAGATAATGTTTTGAATTCATATTTAGTATTGCTGGGTTCTGAAGACACGATGTAACAGTGTTTCAGTCTTTTTCATCGCTCATGGATTGACATATCTCTTATTTTGTATGGAGACGTTTCATTTGCACGTGAGTTTGCAACTTCTTTATTCTGTAAAGGCGACTTTTCTACATATATTCTAATGTATTTGTCAAGCAAGTGAATATAGTGAACATATCTAGGATCTATTTATATATTTAACCATCTATTCGATTTTCGTTGTGGTGAATGTTCTTTTAAGAGCAACTCCGTAAATATTGAGTACCCTTGTTCTTGATCGACAGCTAGCACTTGGTAATTCATGTTGAACGAATGAATTGCTATTTGTATTTGATGTTGACTGATAACACGTTTAAGTACTACTGGTTCATATCATCGTCTTCGGATCAAGAGGTCCGGAGTTCGAATCCTGCCAGGGGCACGGCAACTTTGTCTGCAGTAGAGAACTGTTCTAAACACAGTCAGGTTTGGTTGCAATGCTACACTGAATTTCAGCGTAGTACCACCCATGATTCGCTAGTTCCAGCCGATGCTTGCAGGTTTCACCGCAATGCATAACCACATGGCGTTGCGGGATTTCTCCCTGCCATAATACTAGCAGCCGCGATATGAGTGAAATACTCTTGAAAGCGGCGTTAAACCCCAACTCACCTCACCTCACCTTCATATCATCAAAAAGTTACCAATTATCACTGGCGATCACTGTCCTTATATCGCCTATACTCATATCGCCTACACTACATGCACCATCAAATAAATTTATGGATGAGTGCACATGACATTTGTACCCTGATCCTTGAATAAAATGAACTCAAACAAGATAAAAAAAAAGAGAGAATACAAAGGTCAATACTTTATACTTTAATTTCACTTTGTATATCAGATAAAATACCATAAATAGCCATGTATATAATGGCACTACATACATCACCATTACTTTTGATACGTTAATGTCACAGTACTGCACATGTTAAATATTATGTTTATATTTGCATACAGCTTATTCTTACAAGTTTGGTTTCCCATGGTTATTACAGGTGTAGCTGTATCTGATACCAAACAAGGCTTACAGCATTACTAGAATATGTAGGTACACAGAACTCAATTTTGCAATAAAATCAATTAGTCAAATATTAATGTCAAAGTCTCTTGTTGATAATTTCACACACCTGATGTATTTGATATATAATATAGTAAATTTTATTTGTACTTAAAGTACTTGAAGAGACCAAATACACCGGTCGAAATGAGTTCATTGTATTAAAGAAGATTGATCCAGTCAAAACCATCTGATATATAATATCGTTCGCCTTTTACATGCGATTTAATAGTTATATTAAAATATTTAAATATACCAATGTAGGCTATACGTTTATGTACTAGTTAAGTTACGCTCTTAACCTCGATAAACAATTTCGTCACTCAACTGAACTCTACAACCCAGGAACCCAAGACACGTGATTCAGGTATTTCTAAAGTGGAATTCCAACATGAATATATGACATTGCTGTCACTCCCATACCAGAAGCACGAACATGCGACAGTTACAGATCGCCTGGTTTTCAAAACGCTCTGAGCACCAAATACCACGACATCGGGTGTTGCTAGTGCGTAATAATGTGCCGCGTGTGATCTATTTGTGTATGTTGGAACGTTGGGCAGTGTACGCTGGTTTTGAGATGAGGTATTGTTAGGGTAAACAATGTGCAAATGTGTTGAAAGAGGTGATTGATTACATCACAGATTGGGGGATTATCCTTAAAGTCCTTCAGGCGGATTCCTTGGGATATAGATTTAAGCGATTTATCCTTGTAAACAATGTATTGTTTATTTTAAGTATGCCCTGTCTACGACAACAATGTGAGATTGCTTTGTTTGAGTTTACACTGTCTGTGTAGTCCAGATGCTTTTTCTGGATTTGAACCCAGACTATTTCAGTCAGTCACAAAACAGTAGAAGCGTATGTACTATTGTAAAATGTTATATACTAGGTATTTCTCACTTGTTTTATAACTTCTGAAAAGAGATGGATGCTGAAAGTGACGAGTGAAACTGTTAAGATAAGTCTTGTCTTAAGGTGATAGCATCTTAGGTATTCTATATCTTGTGTATTCTTTCTGGAACAGTATTTTGTGAAAAACATATCCAAAATCATTTGCAAAAGCAAACGTGAGTGATGATTATACTACTGGCAATATCTTCCGTTGGATCACTTTAATTATAGATACTCGTGTGCGGGACAAATGGTCGAGGTCTCGATAGCGGAATGGATAAGATGTTGGTACAGTGCTGGTTATTGGGGCCTGGTACTACGGGTGTGGGTTCGAATCCCTCAGGGGACTCGTTGAGACAAAATACAATAATAAATGTTGTACTATTGGAGATAGTGCGATCCAATATTTTACTATGTTGCATTTGTTCATTATATAGATGTCTTGTATTTCTACAATAATAAGAACAGAGCCAGTTATGAATAATAATAGTCATGTATATTAATTAACAGAATTCTGTTTGAATTCATATCCGAAAGAAAAAAAACCAAACAATTATACACATACCCGGCGCAGCAGTCACGCAACGCAACTGACATATAATTCACCATCAACGATATCAACATTTGAATCTAACAGTACCTGTGTACTAAAGTACAAATACGCAGATGTACAGTTCCGGTTGGCTGACTATACATCCTTAAACCCAATATGATATATGCCACGTCATAACAACGACCCCCTGTCCCAATGTGACATTAAATGACCAAACATATTAATAGCATGTATGTTGGCCGACCCTCGTGTGACGCATGAAATTGGTCATAATAACAGTTTGTGGTAAAAATAGAATGATGAGTGACCTAACCTTGAATGTTGACCCCATATCCATCAAGCGAGCATTTATCCCCCTCTAATAATTTGCCTCCAATATGTAAACACCCTGTAAACACGCCCGTGACATGCTTGAAGTCTAATCGCGGAGCTCATTTCATCCCCAAACTTCACAGAAGCTCGACGTGCTGTGCTCTTGTCCCTTATTCAGGAGAGTTACCTCCCTTGTTGATTTGTTCCATGTTTCCTGGACATACTCACAATATGCCTGACGACGCTAGGTAGTATCATTATTGTTCTATATACACAGTTCTATTAACTGTATTTACAATTGTGTAGTTGCTAGTGGTTGCTATTGACTTGTAAGGGACTATTGCGATAGCTAATGTCTATTGTGACGAACTATTGCAATAGCGATGACCTTCTATTAACAAACGAACTAAAACAAATTTCAGAATAAACAATGTTTTACTTCTTTAAAGGGACAGGACTATACTTCAATGACAGAAGTAATCAGTTTTCAAGTTTTCAAGCTCTCAGTAATCTGTTCGGAGTGTTCCAGCATTTTTCAAATTTAAAAGCCTCATTCGTGTGTGAATTTGGTTTTTAAATTCAAGTAAACAACTAAATTAACCAAACTGTCAATAGTTTTCTTAATAATAGCTATCAATGAAATACTATCGGCACAGCAACTATCACAATATGTACATAACTCTGTCTATCGTTACACCCCTATTTAAGAAAGACTCGTTGTTGCGCTTTATCGTTGAATAAATCATAGCAGGGAGCATAAAACACGAAGGGTGCAGCCCTGAGTGTTTTATGCTCCCTGCTATGTTTTATTATACGATATATCAGCACAACGAGTCTTCTATTTCTTATATGAGATGCCTTTAAATACTTACTCGCTTTCATATAAAATCTGTTCAGATATAAATGTTATATGTATATAGCAATTGAACAATGTTAAACGTGTTAAACCAGCTGTATTGCTCATTCCTTCAAGTGTTTAACATCTTGTTTCAGTTCAAAATAGCTAGGTATGGACAGTCTGACGTTGTTCCACATATATGCTTGTTCTTGTTCTTTAGTTTGATATTGCCTGTGCTACAATTTGACTAAGGAACCAAAGCGCCTGTATTTACAAAGATATACCAAGTAGACACAATGTTAGAAAGGGTACAAATGTTGAATACCTACAATATGTGGGCTGATGCAGTCGATTTTGGAGACACTTTGTTTACTTATCAATAATGAAAATAACTGTGTATCAATGGTGTCAGGTGAGAAAGTAGATAATATTCTGTCTTAACGTTGTTTCCAATAGTTTTATTTATTTTGTTTCAGAAGTGAACCATTGATGAAGATCACCATGTTTATGAACAACAGCATCTTGGTAGCCAACCAGTCGAACAATCTGACGTCGACGTCGACGCAAGATGGCGGCGTGGCATACGTCATGACGGTGTACGTCTATCGCATCATTTACATTATCGGCTTGGTCGGAAATACGTTCACGGCCATTGTCTGGATGAGATCAAAACTCAAGGTGTCTCCTGTTTGTTACTTCATCGCATTGTGTATTGCCGACAACTTTGTCATAATAACTCACGCTTTGGAGACACAGCATTCGGTGAACGTGGAGGGTCTTTGTCAAATTGTGCACATACTGTTCGTTGCAGTGCAGATATTTGCAATACTCATCATCCTCGGTATGTCGGTGGAGCGTTATATCGAGGTATGTTACCCAATGAAGGGACAAAAACTTGTGTCAGTTCATCGAACTAAGAGAATTATCGTGTGTCTCGCCTTACTGTCTTTGTGTCTAAGTACCATAGAAGGATACGTATGGTCCATCAACAAGGCGGAAGGACTTTGTGTGTTGCGAAACACTCTCACCTCTAAGTTTCTTTGGGCATATGGATTCAGTGTGTTGATAACGTTCTTCCTCATCCCTCTACTCTGTATCATAGCACTTAATGTACTTGTGATCGGAACTCTCACTCGAGCAAGACGACGAAGCTCTGCTTATGGGCGAAGTATGGGCAAACCAGCAAAGGCGAGTTTCAACGCGCCTTTTCTCGTCCTCTCGTTATATCTCGCGATAAGTGAACTGGTGTATGCTCTTGTTCATCTCTCGTATTATCTCGGACCCCTCGAGACTCAGAGTTGGCTCGAGAGCAGCCCATTAACAGGGAGATGGCGGAGCTATGAGTCCAAATCGGTTCCCATGTTGTTTGCAGATGCCGCTGCCCTATCCAGCTACGCTCTGGACGTGACTCTGTTTACTATGAGCAGCAAGACATTCAGACAGGAAGTTGTCAGACTGTTCCCCTTCTGGAAGAAGCAGAAGACATACATACCTGCAAGAAGTGGCTTGCTGCAGGAGAATAGTAGACCCATCTCCAGTGCTTGATCTGTTTTGTAAAGTGTTGGAGTATTCGAATATTGTTTTTAACCACTTGGCGTACTTGCTCAAAGGTCCAGGTGATAGAAACTATAGATCGTCCTTAGTACTAATGGAGCTTTGAGCAAGAATACCCTAAATGTTCGACACCAACTTAACGTTCAAAATCAAAGGTTAACTAATATTTTCAGACAAATGGTTCTAATTGTTAACAGTTTTCAATTAGTTAATTTAAGTTAAACATTATCAGAACACCGACCAATGCGTTGTATATCACATTATATTTAAAACCTTTTTGAAACTTCACAAGTCTAAACAAATCTTTAAATGTTGTTATGGCTAAATCAAAATGTTTACTACCATTGAAACAACGTCAAAAAACAAGGACCCACACGAAAGGATGTTATATGATGCTGTTTGGACAATGTTACAAAGACTTTATATCAATAGTGGGGATATTTATCGAAAATCTTAATTTCTTCACCAATTTTGCTCAAATTTGGAATATATGCTCACCACATCGTATATAAACAGTATATGATTGCAAGAATCTAGATTTTGAATTTTGAAATATTGTCAAAACAGCGATTCGAATTGATGTATGTCACAATTCGGTAAATTCCGCCTATTAATTACCATTTATCAATGTTGTAAGCAGCAGGATGGTGATTTTGTTAAAAAAAATATATCACCATCCCAGACAACAAAGAATATTTCCTTATTACATCGATATTAGTCCTTAAAAACGACAAAGACATGGTTTATGTTATTACTCTTTTAACTTGCTAAGATAGCAATAATAACAATAATCGATATTGAAAAAAACTTTTACAATCAATTTTCTTTATTGTTTAAAATTATATTTTTTAGCTCATTTGGCCTCATGGCATGGCGTCCGGCGTCCATCCGTCCGTCTTTCGACGTCTTCTCCAGAATCAGTTACTCTAGAGAACTGAAAGTTATGTACATGTACAGAGTCCATGGCCAATGGATATTCTAAATTGTAGATTTGGTGACCCTGTGACCCCAAATATGGGTCACCGGGGTCATGAACTAAAGGCTAATTTCATCTTCTTCAGTACTAATAGCTCTTAAAAGCTGAAATAAGTAGTAAATCATTTATATAAATATTTAAATAAAATTTGTTTCTCTTGCGTAGAAAAGCCGAATACTAGACGTACAAAATATGCAGTATGGTGCATGCATTTAAAAAAATTAGTATATTTATACGTCATGAAGACAAATTAAACCACAGCCATATATATCTCATCTTTGTTTGGTTATATCAGAAATAATATTACAACATGACTCACAATCCGTTTGTTATATTCATATTTATGCTTTTATTTTGTAAATACGTTTTATACTTTTTAAACAAATCGAAGTATTTAGAGTTGATAGTGCAAGTTTGAAGCATCTTTGAAAAGTAAATTGCACTCATAAATATCATTATTGATAATTTCAAAACTATAAAAATAATAAATCACTTAAATATCATTTGAGGCAATAACAATAACTTACATTTATCTTGTTGATTTCAGAAATAAAGTGTATGACATGTCTGTATCCCAATTTGTAAATTTAAAAACACGTGCCTAATATTTAAATATAAACTATTCCCAGCAACATAAACACATATATGCTTATTCTGTTTTGGTGTAATTTGTCTAAATTATTTGTTCCAGTATTTACTGTTATTTTAAGTGTTTCTGTTAATTCTATTATTACCGTTATAACAGATCTGGTCTTCAGTTGATCTGCGTTTCCGTGCATTTTGATTGGTTAAATGAGTATTTTACTAAAATGAATGCAAGTTGTTAAATTTTTGCAGTTTTCACTTGCTGTTTACTCTTACCATATCCATGCTTTATCGTCACTTGTCTCAAAGGTAAAGTTTTAAAAAGTTATACTTAATACTTAATATTTTATGTAAGTAACTTGTATGTACTTATTTTGAATGCATTTAGATTTAGGCTTAATCTATTTATTTAGGTTACGACATCTGTATGCTTTGAATAAAATTAACAACATATATATATGGGTTATCATTTGAAATAATTGTTTAAAACTGATTTTAACTTTTAATATGAAATTAGAATGAGATTTATTTAAAATAAAGAAAATAAGAAGAGGCTGTGTCATTTATTCTTTATAACGGATATTAACATTTTTAGACATCATTTACACAAGTAGATGCAAATGTTAAATGTCCTAGGGCTTGTCCTCCCTCTCGTCTTATACACCACACACTTTCTGTCATCACTAAGTAAAACTGGTTCTTCAACCTCACACACATACACTGAGGGGCAAAAGAAACGATACCAAATTTGACGCAAAATATTTACGTCGGATTAGTCGATTTTGAATGTCAGTGATGAGGATAAATCTCGTAATGAGATGTAAAACATTCATGAGGGTATGATATTTAATATTCTGTATATTTTCATGCAATGCAATGCAAACCATTTTCACTTGCTATATGAGTTTTATGAAATTTATTTCATGTATAAATGCATGAACTGGATTGGTCAACAACTGAACAAGCTTACTGAATTTTACATGAAAATTGTTGCACTGTACACGCACACATATACATTATGATTATTGTGTTCATAAATTTATCATCATTTAAACATGATGTATTAATGTGATGCGTTGTTGATTGGCATTTACAAAAGTCATCTAGACTTTTTTGCCAATTCATTTCTTCTCATTGAATAAAATACAATTAACCAACATTGTGATTATACACATTTATAGACAACGAACAAGATCGAATGAAATCATTTTTGTACCAAACTTACTGTACATCTTGTAAATGAAAACGACACGGATCGGTAAATACGCTGATAAAATTTACTTGCCGCTCCAATACAAATGATCAGTTTAGCGTACCATATAGATGTTTCTTCAAGATCAAAGAGGGGAGAAGTGTTGTTACAGCAAATTAGTTTACGTAATTAAGCAGAACAAAGTCAAATAAGCTTAGTATAGGTGAGAAAAAGGGAGGAGCCTCGAGTGTAGGCCTAATTATTATGTTTTTACAGTTAACAAGTTTACTGGACCGGTTCTATTACACAACAAATGGCATCTCGGTGACCGGCATGTCAATAGACGTGTTAATTGTCAAATGTTCGGTCTTGGTGACACAATGCTGATCATGACAACAAATACACATTAATCCGACATTCAGTCTAGATATTGTCAGCCAATCAAAGTTAGGAATATATATTCGACCAATGAAATTTAGGAATAGGATGATAGTTTTGTATTTTGTTTGTTTGACACTCATTTGAATAAAACCATATCATTGGACGATTACTATCGGTCACTATCTCTGAACGCAGACGTTAAACCTCAGTCCAACAACAATTAGGCAACTTAGGGTGTTATACGACGATGTGCATGGATTATTAAGCTCACATGTTCGTTATTCTAATCACACATTCTAGATTGCTATTCGCATGCGAAATATTTGCAAAATCATCACAATTGTACTTTGGTTATATTTACAAAAAAGATATAATTGGCCTGTACGTCGCGTGTATGTTTTCTCTAAACTTTCATATATATAAGACGCAAGCATCCGGTTGAGTATCGCTTGTACGGCAAGTAGTGGCGCGTAGGCCTCTGCGCAATGAAAACACCGCTGAGTAGAGGGAGCGCTGATTGAGATTTCCGACTGGCTGTGAGCTAATTAATTAATGCCTTCCACAGCTAAATTCGGGAGACTTGTCCCCCTTTAAATAAAGTGTAAACTGTTAAGATGGTCTCACATGAGCCTTCAGTCAGAAATTTAATAACACGAGACCGAATTCGAACTCTAATAGAAGGCTTAATTGTAGCAAAGTAAAATTAAGTTTGTATTCAAACTCTACTACAAGTAGAACCGCATGTTTCTAACAATGAAAGCATTTATTGCAGGATACGCTCCCCAATACTGTATATTTACCGCTATTTTCAGTATTATCATAAATTTTATTACAACCTTTACAACAGATCTGATTTGATTTTAGATCACCTGAGTTTTAATGTATTGTGATTGATTACATGGGTAAAATGCAAGTATATGGTCTCTAGAGTGTTGGAGGATTCAATTGTTTTCTATTCTGCCTTACATTTAGCATGGACATTTCAAAACGTGACTGTTATGCCATAGGAATGTCGGGATAATGTGACTGGATATGACGGTATATTGTGACTGCATGAATAATACATTACACAAATGCTTATGTAGTTACTTATACCTTGTCAACAAAATTATTTATGTAAACAATTTGAGAACTGAAGTATAATCACGGTGGTACTGGATTTGTAAAAGAAATAACTAACTAATCACAAAAGGCGTCAAAACAAGATTTTCAGATTTTGAGGTCTACAGGTAGTCATATACTGAAAGTTAGTTACTTAAACGTCACTTGAGCGAATGATATCCCTCACATTATAAAATACGTAAGTTGACATTCATTTTCATTTTATCTAAACTTGTCCGGGGACAGCAATATGCTGCGATTATCTTTTTTTTTAAAAACGGGTATCCAAACAGATTGAAATAATTTCAGGGAAGTTTGTATTATGGCAAGGAGAAAGCCCACAACGCCATGTGGCTATGCATTGCGGTGAAACCTGCGAGCATCGGCTGGAACTAACGAACCATGGGTGGTACTGCACTGAAATTCTGTGTATAATTGCACCCAAACCTTACTGCGTGTAGAACAGTTCTCTACTGCAGACAAAGTTGACGAGCCCTTGGCGGGATTCGAACCCCGAACCTCTTGACCCGAAGCCGAAACCAGGAAAAAGAAAACCTGGAGTACTTGCGAAATGTTGACCTTTGTCGCATGTCATTGAGATGCCAGTTACAGTAACAGTTACATGCTACTGTGGGGTATGAAAGTATATACACATGGAAATCAATTAAGCAACACCCTAGTTTATAAACTGAAATGTGGTGCTCTGGGATTGTTAGGATAAATTGAACGAGTTTATCACCCAAGACATAACAATTAGTTATTCAGCGACTCATTCACTGAACAAAGATCCACCGTCTGCAAACTTTATGACAATGTGAGGGAAAATGTGAATCTACTGAATTTTTACCTAAAATAACTATTATCCTAGAAACTTTAGAATTGATTTATTGTAAACAACATTTCTTATACCAAGTTGACATTCACACACCAAAACATCTTTCATCATGATAAGAAGCAAGACATACATTACATTTCTAATACCTTTTTTAACGATAAATTTAGAAAATGCCTACAAAAATATGATCTGTGAATAAATTTGAGATTATTTCAGTTCAATCTGTTAATTAAACACTGCTTCTCGCTTTAGATAAACCGATAGCATAAGTAGTGACCGTATTTGTTCATTAAGACAAGTTTATTGAAATTGACAATTTCATGATTTTGATTATTGAATGTGCATAGTGATTAAAGAGTGACTTCTGTTAAAAAGTCACTTAGTAAAGTATAATCACTTCACTTGAAAGAATGACACTATTCACATTACAGCAAGAATATTGAATTGAATTTCATTTCATAATGAAATTTGGATTTTGACACCAAATTAATGCCGTCATCCAAAGGACAGTGAACTGTTATTTGAGTGACCTTTCGTTTCAACACTGCTAAATGATTGGTCTACCTAAAATCACTAAACGTTTTCCTGACATTTTGTCTTCTTTCAAATCGGAACGATTTTGCTGTTAAAAAATGGGTGTTGCTTAATTAATTTTCATGTGTACATAATGGTATATTCATTGGTCAAATCTAGGGTTAAAACACAAAATTATCCTAAGGCCATGCTAAGATGCCTTTTAAATTTAATAAATTATGTGATATTTGCACTGAATTATTCAAAAAGGTGAACAAACGTTTGGGATGCAGCTGTACTTAAGCTTGTCTCAAAGGTAGAATTACTTTGAAACAAAGAATTATTAGGGAGTCATTCTCTTTCATAATATAATATATTACGAATGTTGATATTTATACCATATATGTAATATCATTATGTAACAAATTATTATTGATTAGGATCTTGAATGCTTTGAAATAAATAACATACATGTATATTTATTTCTTGCCATTTGAACATACTGTTTAAAAAACGAATATGTAATGTAACTTATCTCAAATGAACAAAATAAGAAGAGTTTGTTCTTTATGATAAATCCTGACCTATTTGAACGTTACTTACATAAGTAAATCCGTGTATTTATTGTCCTAAGGCAATGCCGTCAATTTCATGTGATGTATATAAACTGTCAAGGGTGTTACTAAATATAACACAAACTCCAAATTTAGATTTTACATCAACATTCTTCATGACAAAAATATTTATTCTCATATCTGTGTCAGATTTACAATATATTGATAATATCTTTGAAGTTATATCACATAATGCAAAACCTATACATTTTGTACTTTTTTTCTGAAACTAATATGGTTACATATTTTGATATACATGTAATAGTAACAGATTGGCATGACATCTCGAGTGACATGGAATGACATTTAAGAAGACGTGACAAACAACGAATATGACAGATGGTGTCAAAATGATAATTCATGTTTTGAGGAAACTGTATTTTTAGTAAAGGCGTAACCATGTCACATTTCCTTATGTGTTTGGGTTTCTCAAGGACAGTGGTTAATTTGATATTTGGACAGGAAATTTATTCAGTAATAAAATATAATTATGATATGTAGCACATAAAAAAATAAGTACATGCACACCGTATTCATATTACGTTAAACATGAAATGGCTTTTTATTCTTCTGACATACGTTATATATTACGTATATCTTTACTAGCAAAACTGTGTATATTTATTTACACGTTTGCGAATTGTATGTTTTACATGTATATTTGATTACGGGATAAATATATGTATCTAACCGTAAGGTTGTCCAACGTCCTTAAAACTAAAGTACCATTAAAAAGTAAGGCGTCATTTTTATATATATATATATATATATATATATATATATATATATATCCTTCGAACGGTCATTTAAATGTGAAAACCTAAAATTGGCCTACGATGGATGGGAAATAGATTGGCATGGCTAAACCAAACCATGTACATTCGTTTTAGAAATCTGTTTTTATTATTGATTCATGAGTGTTATATATATATATATATATATATATATATATATATATATATATATATATATATATGACCGTTCGAAGGAAGCTCCCGGGTTTTTAAATATGGTACAATGATGAATGGTAAATCATCTTGCTGTCTGAACTCTAAAAATCGCATGAGGCCTACCAATCTGCCTCCCACACTAAGAAATTCCACAAAAGTGTCGATTTATAAGTCGCACCATTATCTTCCAATACGCATAACAGGTCGTGTAATGAGATTTTTTACCCTCCTTCAAAATAATTTATTGTATAAAGGTTATTAATAAATGGCAAACTTGAGAACAAATACAATTTTAAAAACGTGCTACAGCGCCTTTAAGAATTGCCTTCCCTCTTCTTTCCTCAAAATCTCAGTAAGAAAGGGATCAACAAGATCATCCACATCCAAAGACCGCTGATAGAAACACCTGGAAATAAGACGAATTCAATTTCACATAATACATATTGTATATACATGTGAAATATGATTTTTAATTGAAAACGTTTAGAATTATTTGACTGTTAAAAACTAACAGATGAATATCATTAACAGACTGGAAAAATTTGAATGTACCTTTTGCAGAACTAGTAGATGGTGGAGGTATTTTACCTGAAATAAATAAATAAAAATAATGATGATTTCAAACTCTCCTTGTGACTGCAGTTTGAACACTACACAACATTAAAATTATTGGGATAAATATGCGATCAGATTTTTCTATCTGTGTCTGGTAACCAGTCACAGACCCGCAATTTCAGGCAAAAGAAGTAATTAGTAATAAACAATATTGCATGTAGACAGTGAAGCGCAGCGTAACTCTTTAGCTGACACGTTAATTAGCATAGACATATAAATGTGATCTCATTTTTATCCTCGACGCGGTGTCCCTTTAAAGGGGCAGTAGCACGTTTTTTTTGCAAAATTTATTTTTTCAAATTTCCTATTTATAATGATAGTTTATGTCATTTTAACTAACTTTAGAGGGTAAAACATCTTATTACACAAACCAATTATATGTAGTGGTAAAAAGAAAAAATTGCATGGCGGCCATTTTATTGTGAACACAATTTATTATTTTGTATTACAAAAACGATTCCGATGGCTTTACCGAAACATGTACACTCATTTTGAACTATTATTTTTCAAATACATTTCATCAACTTATTTGAGCGAAAAAACGTGCTACTGCCCTTTAATACATTGTTTAAAATGGTTTAGGTCTAAACTGTATACATTCGAAATGTGCTTTAGTAAACATTCAAAGGCCTGTTTTATACACCAAGGTCAAAAGAAACGATACCAATACACATACAAGATATTTTAATCAACGAGGGATAGATTCATGCACTATTGAAACATAGTTACACCAAGTCTCTAAAAGCCAAATAAATTTATTTTCTAATTGTTGAAACATTTGCTGTTCACGTTTCTGAAAAATACGGTTTTAAATAGACGCTTTGCAATCGCTTTAACCAGGCGAGATATGAGAGTGAAATATGGATTTCTGACTTGTGTTATGCATCCTACAGCAACGTTGTGTCATCGGTGTAAAGTCCAAGAACATAAGTTTCATATTTCATAAAATTTTATCTCAAATACTGAACTTTATGTCCAAAAACTTTGAAATAACAATTTCAGCGCCCCGTGTGTGTTTGAACTATTAAGTATCATATACTCATAAATGAAATTTTGATTTTCTCTTTTCGAGATATATCCTAATCACAACTATTCAAAATAGACTTTATCCGCCGGAAATATTTTGTGACTCTGTTGAAAATTTTGTATCGTTTCTTTTGCTCCTCAGTGTACACATAATGATTAATCATGGTTTGAAAGTGAAAGTCGACTAATATAAGTTACCTGCTTTGAATCACTTACTATTGCTACAGATTGTTAACTTCAATAACCGTTGAGACATGGCCGGACTACTTAACTTGGCACTGTGCGCTACACAGCATTCATAGGCTGGGTTATGCAACAGTCTAAGTAACGGGACAACATGAGAATGTTTAATTCTTTATAAGCCATTTATAAGGTAGACGACACAAGGAATGCAGGATGCATTCATTTTCAAATTTTATAATGTGTACATGTGTATGTTCACTGGCTTATACACTGTTTGAAAAGTGCGATTAAACTGGTACAAATGCAGTCAAATTCAAAGTCTAGATCTGAACTTATAACCATATTAACTAAGAAATTCAGATCACGTGACCGTTCTCTCATCCAATCAATATTCAAGAATGTGTGTTAATAACGAAATGCGAACAAATGTAAGAAGTATATTTCATAATTGGTTTGCTCACTGGTTTATAAACGGATTGACACGTACAGGTTATACTAGGATAGATGTCGACTCTTGTGACGGTTCTTTTGTATAAAACTCGTAGTAAGAAGGTTATACGTTTTAACTGTCAGTTTCTGTTCAGCAGGATCTTTCCGGCCACATGATCTTTCTTATTAGTACTTTAGGTTTCAAAGTTTGAATTTATTAAATTAGGAAGAGACTTAATTACACTTACCAGACAGTTTAACATGGAACAAGGTCACACTGCTTGAACCCGCTCCTATCATGAAGAGAGCTGGCTTTTTAGTAGGACTTTTCTTTTCGTCAAGGAAACTGAAATAAATTATTTCATAAGGTATTCTGCTTCTGTTCTTTAAGGCATGATTACTTTGTCATAAAAAATCATAAGTAATGTAAAAAAAGGAACGCTTGCACATGTGAACAAATGGTATGACTAAAGAGAGGACAATGTCATTTAATTATCGAAACAAAAGCAATTATTATATTAGACACCGTCGGTTATGACATTTTAGATTTGCAATGGATGCAACGATATTCTTAATTGAAATTACACACGTCTAATGCTTAATTCGACGCAGATAAGTATAACAATTAAATACAATTTCTTCAGGTTAGAGTAAGAAATATGACTGGTCTACCAAGTACCTCTAGCATATATTCTCAAATGCTTATAATTCTAAAAATATTGTTCCCCATGCCACCTGAGATATTCGGGGTCAACTCCTTTCATCTTCTTGGTCTTAAACAGATCGTCCCAGGTGATTGCTGTGGTGTTAGCCAGACCATGCCACATGGATTCGAACCTCGGCTTCTTGATGTCATCGAGCACAGAGTAGATGTGGATAGTGTTAGAAGACTCTGCTCCCACAAATATCAACCCTAGTCGGCCTAGTGCACCAATAGCGATGCTTTTTGGTTCAGGACCCTGTAGAAAACATCATGAACAAAAGGAATATACAAAGTTAACTGAAGGTATTTATTTCATTTTTCAAATGGTTAATAATGAGTGGGTTATACGTATCATTTTCACTAAAAACCATTCTTTCAGCGGAGATTCCGAATTCATCGTGCAAATGTGTTTAAAACCCTCGCTGTAGCTCGGGTAATAGAAACATTGAAACCGGTTTCGTAATGGTCATCTGACACCTCGCTTTGATCGCGTTCTCTCCACGGCTCTGTTGATGGTGGTATAAAAGAACCTGGCAATTAATGTATGATGCATCGTCTAAATTACTAGTAATTCATGGGATGTCTATTATATCCTACTGTCACGACCACGATAAATCGGAATGCCTATATCCATCCCCTCTGAACAGTAACCCTAGGCTAACGAGCTGTATATGTCAGTGGTGTTCTTGTCAAGATCATTTTGACTTAACTGTAGATACAAGTAAGCACAATGTACATGTAACCCAAACATACCATTGTTGAACTTTACAAGACAACTTGAAGATATTGTGTGTACTGCATAAACTGAAACTGTTCACTATGAGGTTTACAATTATATTATGTTATGGAACATTGAACAATCTTCTTATAATGCGAAAATGCAAAGTGATCAGTAGTTTGTGCGTTTGTATGATGCTTCAAAGAGATGGCAAATTATACGATCTTAGCACTAACATATAAACACACGTATAAGAACACTTCTTCGGGATGCAGCTGCACATATATGTACAGTTTGATTTCTTTAATAAGCATCGTTAAGTTATTTTGGATATACAACTTCCCTAATTTCTAAAAAGTTGTACACGTGATGATTGTCAAGTATACGGAACGTCACAAACTTAAAGGTTAGATGTCATGCCACATGGTCATATTCCGATTTATTAAACAAGGTTTTCAATTTGGCAATTACTCAATTTCGAATTCCTGAAATAACTTATACAAGGAAAAACCGCCTAATTTAGCCCCGACGGTCAGAATGAAAATCTGTGCGGGTGTGGTCCCTGAAACGATTCCTCCTGTGACGTCACAACGTGGTAATTTTTTTAGTGCTTAGCATGCTGGCCTCGAGATCTCCCCCCAACGGCCCGGGTTCGAATCTCGGTGGAGACACCAAAAATTTGTGACCTGTGTCTCATGCTGTGTCGTGTCCCTGGGCAAGGCACTTCATCCACAATGCACTTAGTCTACCCAGCTGTTTAAATGGGTTCCTGAACACGGGAAGTACGGACATACATGTACAGTCAGGCCTCGATAATCCGAACGCTTCAGTTTTTCATCAAAAACGTTCGGATAGTGAAATGTTCGGACTACTGAGTACTGAGGACTACTAAAGAGATTAGTTTGGTTACATCTTCCTACCGTTCGGAAACTGCGAGATTCGGATTATCGGAGGCCGGGTTATCGCGGCTTGACTGCTTATGATCACGCGGAGCGCTTAGTAGCGGCACCGAAAGTACAATTCCTTCAGGGTAATAATGTGCCGCCAGTGAACAGTGCTTGCATTGAATATTAGGCGTTTGACTGTTTATTATTATCATTATTAATTTCACAGATGACTAATGTGATTTCGGCGATTTCACACACCTCATAAATTCATTTAGCGGTAGTGAAAATCAACATTAATTAATTTACGACGCTCAGCGTCACGCTTCAAGGATTGTTGCCGAGCTAATTGCCAGCAGGATTAATAACGACAATGCAAATCGTCTCAATTATTAATTGCAAGTGTATATTGTCTCAATTATATTGATTCCGATATATAATGAACATAGAGTTAGTAATCTAGCTAGCTACCATTCTTGAGATAAATGCATTGCAAGTGAACTTTAAGTCAAATACCCTCTTATCTGAATTCTCGTCGGCGGTATCTTGTGGTGTGTGACCATCGTAACCTCATCACCATTAAAGAGGTGGGGATTCAACTCTGCGGTTGTATTCTCCAGATCATCGCCACTATCGTAAACAAGCTGCATGGTCTCAGCGTCCCGGATAGAGAAGCTTCTTCCCCCGAAACCAACGAACTTGGTGTAGGAGTTCACTGTATCCTCGCCGTTTGATGTGGTGAACTGGAGGCGACCTGTGGAAATACATATACACATGACTGTTAAATAAGCTCAACCGTAGTTACAATTCTAAATGGAGAAATAAGAAAAGTTAATAATTGTCATGTTAAAAAAATTATTTCAAATTCGAAAGTGCAAAAATGATTTTAAATAACAAGAAATTCTTAGTTAACATAAGTGTTAGTATTGGACAAATGCGATTCATTGTGGCAGATCGAAAAACGCATTTTTTTAAACAAAATATAATCTTCAGAAGGTAGAATCAAACCATTGTTATTTTGAAGACTAAAATTATTATATATCTATTTGATTACTGAAATAAATTTATATGCATCATACCGGTCTGTATTTTAATGGCCTTTTTAGAAAAGGGCATACCTACATATAGTTATGAAATACGCATAGAGATTAACCAAACACCGATCATCCCAATACGTATAAATACATTCTTCAGGAAGCAAATGCCACTTATAATGGAAGTTTTATACATAATACTCTACCCAGTTGTAAATCATTGGCCAGCCAGCCCTTCATCTGTGTACTGACACTTGAGGCCACCAGACTATCTGAAGTAATAGACATTAACTTGTCTGTTATCCACATTTTAATATTAGTCATATGTCATTATGCCATCTTTCGTATACATTTATAGTGAATATTCTAGGATCAATTGTCAAGAATTATACCCCGAGGTAATTTAGAATTAGTTGGGATTTTATTAACGCTTCAGAAATCGTACATTTTAAACTTTAATACTACAATTTTATTCGAATCAAGCCATACGTTGAGTGTGAGTCCTCATGTTCCATTAAAATGTTGATGTCAATGTCAGATAGAAAAAGTGTATGTCTAAGAAGGTAAAGATTTTATGGATGATCAACTTGTTTATTAACAATAGCGAAGTTTCGGTATAGATCTCTATACCAAGATCCATATATCAAGTATATGTAATACCGGGGATGTAGCTCAGTTGGTATAGCGCCTGCTCATCACCCGTAGGTCGGGGTTCCCGGCCGCGTCATACCAAAATACGTTGAAAGATGGGAGTTGTAGCTTCCTTGCTTGGCGCTCAGCGTTACAAGGATAGAACAACGCTTGAACTGGCGCTGCCGGATGCCACTGGCACAAATTGAATTTCCGAATTGTAATAAAGTGTTATTATATTATATCTGACATTGACATCAAGAATGCCTTTCAAACAGTGTATATCTAGTACCCAATGTACATATAACAATAAATTCAAAACTTTCACCGTACATCATGATAAGACTTGATAAGACTTAGGGGATTTAGAAGTGGAATTCATAAGCAAACAAGATTTTCTGGAGAACAACTTCTATATTGTCTAAATAAACGACGTTTCGGAGTATTTGCTTTAAGCATAGAAGTTTTTATCCAGAAATCTTCTTTCCTAACTTCTTTATTGTAAAATGCACTATTTCAGGGGGTATGCTTACTTCTGCCTCTTCCTTTACTTGCCTGCAATCAAATGGTTTATATACGTACCTTTTATAAAATCTTTTCCCCGTTTCTCTTCGTTAAAGTTGATAAAATCACTGTAGTCATAGCTGTCGCCCTCATTAGCAGTGACGATGTAGCTTTTCGTGCCATGACGCATGTGTCCTATACCGTTTGGCAGGTAGTAACTGAAGATAGGCCACTTCTTCATATTTATACCTGGACACAACCAAAAGATTGAAACAGAAAACGACACTTTCTTAAGAATATTCCATATCAATGAAAACACTTGGCATTTGATTGGCTAATTTTATCGTCGAGATAGGTAGTTGTTAAGGTTAAGAGCGATACTTTCCTTACACTATATCACGTGAACATGAAAACAGCATACAAGGTCCATAGAGTATGAAGAGTTATATCCCTTTTCCAATCTATGGTCATGCACCCACAAGAATATAACGGTGTTCACACAAACTAGACATCAGGGCTCCGTTCCATAACAACGAACGCTTATAATCGCTCATTGATAGCTCAATGTAGCGCTCAAGTAGCGCTCCTTCTCTCCTGAACGATACGGTGCAAAACCTCAAAGTTCGCCCGCTTTGCTGCGTAGCGCTACATTGAGCAATCGCGTTCAAGAGAGGTTTAATTGAGCGACTTCTTTGAAACCTCTCTTGAATAGGCCCTGGCAACCCTTGCTAATTGTAGTCACAAAGGCATTGTCGAATTTATTTTTATTTTCATCGATCAGATACGCCGATGGGTAACATACTTTCGATCAAGCTCAAAGTTGGTAGAGAACTTTATGTTCATACCATTATCTTTATCAGATGCATCCATAGTGAGATTCTTCCAGTCCTTCATTCCAAGTCCGTGTACATGTGTTATGCTATTTGTAGCAACGTCCACTACAGCTACTGCGTTTGTTACCTGTATCGTACAGTGATGTGCAAAAGTTAGAACAGTGTAATAAGTCTATTTATTACCCACATAGTTAAAAATAAAAAAAAGTTAGTATTTTCAATCGAGCATATGTCCACAAATCACATTTGTCTATCAACCACATTTAATCTTGAGTTCCAGAACTCCGCCGTTTGTGACGTCATAAATAAGTGTTCCATTGTAGCTTGTCGTCGGAAGGGAAGAGGATAGTTTGTGTGTATTATTACGCGACTCAAATGGAATAGAATAAGTAATAAAGAAAGCGTGTCATATGACTTTTAAGAAACTCGTGCAGATTTGTATAAAAGCCTCGCTTTCGCACGGGCAATACACACATTTTTACTCGTTTCATGAATGTCATATGACATACTTCCTCGGGTAATAATCTTATATAAAAGTTTATGACGAGGTGTATATACGGTGACGTCACTGATGGTTTAACAGAATTGGTACCTGGAGAGCTACAAAGACTTTCTTCCCATCGTGAGACAATGTTATTGACACAGGATCCACGTCGTTAGAGAAGGGGTTCCCGTTGGCTCGGTACACATGCCGTGTCCCATTCTTCTTCAGATCATTTACCCTGATAATTGAGAATAAAAACTGAATCTGTAGTCCCTAAAATCTTTGTTTCATCGAATACAGGCTTCAAAAACTAAGGTGACTTTAGTCACATGACTTTAAGTATATTGTTGGAGTCAATTTATATCAAACGTTATAAATGGTGCTATTTTATCGAGAAGTACTGACTGTTGCTAAACATTATCAATTCAGTGCTAGTCTATTCAGTATAGTGACGATGTTTTTTCATATGAAATCGATGTAAATAATAATAAGTCATCTTGTATAGCATCTTATTACCCATATGGTTGAAAATAACCGAGTTAATATTATTGTTATGAGCACATGTGCACATATCACGTTTGCCTAGCAACCATTGTTTCACCGCGACCTCCCGTACTTTGTCGTCTGTGACGTCATAACACGATTATTCGTGACGTCACTGTAGCTTGCCGTCGCAAGAGAAGTGGACCCTTTTCTGGCTATTCGAATCAAATGGAATAAAATGGGTAATAAAGAAATTATTACACTCGGAAGTGTGTCATATGACTTTTACGAAACTCGTGCAAATTTGTGTATAACCCTCGCTCTCGCTCGGGCAATACACACATTCACACTCGTTTCGTAAAATTCATATGACACACTTCCTTTGGTAATAATCTCTATTTATCATATCACTGAATACTTTCTCAAGGCGTAGATATTATCACCCTAAAGTAATTGTAATTTCGAAGCAGCCACAAACGCTATTCGGAACCCCCCGAATCTCAGGTACCCAGATGTACAGCTGGGTGGACTGAGTGCATTGTGAATGAATGAAGGACACAGCACAGAAAGAAACCCAGGTCATAAATCTGAGGTACCTCCACCGGGATTCGAACCCGGGTCGTTGGTGAGTGGCCAGCAATCACTATACCACTTTGCTGTATCTGCGAGTATTTTGTATAAGTTAATATTTCTGTTGTATAAACGAGTATACTTACAGTAAATGTCACGAATTTATATCACAATGCTTGTTATTTATCATACAAAGTTGCAATAATGAGTTATACTCCTATGGTACATGGCACTTAGATTTTTACTCGTGGGATACACACTGTAAAACATGTGCAGCTTAATGCATTTGCATTCAACTGTTTTATCCCTTTGATTTTAACTTAAAATAGGACAATCTTGAGTATGTTCATTCTCATCTATATTTGAAGACACACATCTACTTACTTGGAGTCGAATTTGGTGAAGTCAAGAGTGATCAGCTTCACGTTGTTTTGAAAAGTTCCGGAATATCCTTTCACCGGAAGTTGAACGAAGATGACCTTGCCCTTCGGATCCTTGAACTGTCCATTATCTTTGTTGGCGCTTCCTTTAACTGTAACCACCGCCTCTTTACATCCGGGTAGGAACCGTACTGAACCCGGGTCCCCGCCGACTGCATCGTTGTAAAAAAAATCCTTGAAACTCATTACCCAAAGCATTATAATGTACACTTTAGGTTTGGGTTCATATCATTAATGATATGCATTTGGTAGTTAATTTGCAACATATAAGTGGCGAAAACAGGGGGGGGGGGGGGGGGGCTGACATGAAAAATTAGACTGTTATAATCTGAAACATGTATATGACCATGCTACTGAATCTATATCTCTACTAGAACGAGAATTGAATATCAACACACCAAAAACGATTTTTAATACAATATACAAGACCATTCATCCTGGTCCAATTATTATTGCTTTCAATGATTTTTTAATCACCTGGATGTCTTTCCAAGTTCGGCTCATATCACCATGACTACCGAGTCAATAAAAGAAATTGAGCCATATTCGTAGTACCCGGATGAGAAGACAGATGAGAAATCATCAAAATTTAAAATCACGAAATATCATTGGTTTTCAAAATACGTGCTATATATAGCGACGAGTAATCAGTCTCCAGGCAAACGCTTTGAAGAAAATCAGAGGATACAGATACAATGTAGCCTGGTGGATCAGGGTGAACTGTCTTTTGAACTTTGTTTTTGTTCTCTAAAGTTGTCACACTAAAAAACAAACAACTGCAGAAATTACCAAGGTTGTTATTCGGTAACTTCCCTTCACAGATTTGCGCTTTGTAGTCTCCTATTGTGCCTACATTGATAAGGTTTCGCTGTGGTTCTGATCTTCGAATAACGGTTACAGGAACGTCGTACCTAAATACCTACTTTACCATTACATCAATATGACTCTTAAAGAAACATGGATGCTAAAATATAGTTCTTTAGAGTAGTGTTCAATTGCGCCTTTAATTTACTAAGTTACAGTGGAAACTCTGTTATTAAAGATTACCTTCATGTGTGTACAGTCGCTCTGGTTCTTTGGAAGCCTCAAAACGTTTGTATATTTCTATGACTCCTTTGGACCGTTGAGCCTTGTTGTCAGTTGTCTGTATGAAGTATTCTCCACATACAGATATATCAGTGACGTCACTATCCACAAGAATATTCTCCCTCTCCCTCAACACGTCTGGGGACTTTGGGTTACTGTAGTCGATTACGTGTCTGTAGCGTCCACCTGTTTTTGGAAAAGCATGGGATTAAGATAGAGTAAAATGATTCGTGATTCTATATACATTTATTATGTTATTACATACATTACCTCAAAAGGATAGAAGCATTATTTATATTTGGGAGGGGCTGTCCATTTCGTGCATTTATGATATTTATACATTTTTAAAGGCCGTGTAGTACGTTTTTTATAGTATGTTTTCTCAAATTTCCAATTTATAATTCAAGTGTGTACAACATATTGTTACGTTAGAGGGTAAAATATCTCATTACATGACCCGATAAGACGTGTCCATAGAAAACTGTTATCAGTATTGGTATTACCGGTGGTATTGTTTATCCATTGGTAACACATATTTATTGTTTATCCATTGGTAACACATATTTATTGTTTATCCATTGGTAACACATATTTATTGTTTATCCATTGGTAACACATATTTATTGTTTATCCATTGGTAACACATATTTATTGTTTATCCATTGGTAACACATATTTATTGTTTATCCATTGGTAACACATATTTATTGTTTATCCATTGGTAACACATATTTATTGTTTATCCATTGGTAACACATATTTATTGTTTATCCATTGGTAACACATATTTATTGTTTATCCATTGGTAACACATATTTATTGTTTATCCATTGGTAACACACATTTATTGTTTATCCATTGGTAACACATATTTATTGTTTATCCATTGGTAACACATATTTATTGTTTATCCATTGGTAACACATATTTATTGTTTATCCATTGGTAACACATATTTATTGTTTATCCATTGGTAACACATATTTATTGTTTATCCATTGGTAACACATATTTATTGTTAATCCATTGGTAACACATATTTATTGTTTATCCATTGGTAACACATATTTATTGTTTATCCATTGGTAACACATATTTATTGTTTATCCATTGGTAACACATATTTATTGTTTATCCATTGGTAACACATATTTATTGTTTATCCATTGCTAACACATATTTATTGTTTATCCATTGGTAACACATATTTATTGTTTATCCATTGCTAACACATATGTCCCTTTTCGTGAGAGCACTTTTTTCAGTAAGCAGGGCGTGCTACAGTGCCTTTAAATAACATTATTCAGTTGCTTACACATCGTAAATGAGGCCACTATGACGGGTATTGGCAGCATGGCTACACAGATTGAATATCCCCTCGTGTTCTTCTCCTTAAAGCATAGCCAGTTTTACTAACCTAAATGTAAGACACATAATAACAATCATTTGAAGTTTAGTAAGGGACATAAATGCGTTACCTCCGTAAGGGATATATTGTCGACTGGTTACAGCTATGTGCCCTCAAAACTACGGTTCATAAGAAAGAAATACACCTTTCACCGTGACTTTTACAGCATTATATTCAATCTACTCTTATGAGATTTACAGTGATGTCACTGGTAGATGACGAGAAGTCCAATTGGTTTATGACGAATCTTGCAATGCATTATATGAGCTGCTGGCGCAATGAGTGTACTGATATGTGCACCAATGTTCTTACATGTGTGATGTTTATGTAAATGACAAGGGCTATGTCTAATCATATGGTTAAGAACGTCGAATATATCTGTTGCTCTCATATATCTTCTCCAGCTAACATGGTGAACTTAAAGGCGCTATAGCATGTCGTTCTCACTTAATAAAGCGCCCTTACGAATAGGTAAATACACGTTATCAACGGCTGAATAATACCCCTAAATCAATAAAAAGGGTTTTAAAACGAATGTACATCGTTTCGGTAAGCCATGCGAGTCCATTCCATATGGAGTTCACATTAAAATGGCCACTCGAAGGTACTTCAAGTTATCTGATTGATGTAGCTATACTTACATACTCAGAGTAGAGCTCTTAATATGGTGCAATGATGGAAAGGTCAATCATCCTCCTCGCATGAGGCCTACAAATTTAACTCTCACACTGAAACAATTGTCGATTTACATATAGCAACATTTTCTTGCAATACGGATAACCTTTCTATGGATACGATTTATCGGATCGTGTAATGAGATGTTTTATCCTGTAACGTAACACTATATCATATAAACCTTAACAGCAAATTGCAAATTTGAGAAAAATAATATGCAAAAAAGTGTTACAGGGCCTTTAAACATAAATACACAAATTCATCCAACAGATCGTTGCTTATGAAGACACCAAGCATCAATTAACACACAGGAATCTTTCAAACACATTTACGAACATTCCATAAGTCCCTCATACCAACAACATAAAGGAGTTTCCTGTTATGGTCGTAGCTAGCGCTCTGTGCCACTTGTTCATCCCATTTTCTCGTCCCTTCCGGTAGGAACACTGTTGAGACCTCTTCTAGAGAAACGCTGTAATCAGCAGTAACGATCCCAAAACAAAAGAAAACCAGCAAGTATCCGCAAATCCTCATGTTTACAGTATTAGTAAGCAGCTTGTAGTCAGGGCTTCTGTCAACTGTAGATATGTATGGAAGGGCAGAGGGGAATTGTCTCGCTTGGCTGCTCAAGCGGAACCCCTGATTTCAAAAGTAATAGAACATATTATGTCTCACTTGGGTAGTTATACCAAAATGTTTAATTTAAAGGAGCTATAGCACGTTTTCTAATGAAAATAAAGATATCTCACTGAATGGAAAAGAAATGTTATCAATTGCAAATCAACCCTCCCCAATCTAATAAACGAATGTTTATAGTTCATTTAAACAACGCGGTTTCATTTCCCGTCCCCGAATTATTAAAGTATGTTCATACAAAAATGGTCGCTAGCAGTTCTCGTTTTACTACTGATAATCGGGTCGTATCATTGGCTGTCTAAGTCTCGTAACTAAATATATACTGCATAAACTTTATTATAAAAAGCAAACTTGAAATCTGCAGCGCCCAAAACAGATCGGTTACTATATATTTCATAGCATTGCATTTTTTGCAAACGGGTATATTGTTTTCGGAACGAGAATTAGTTAGGCAGTGCATTATTGAACTTTATCATCTAGAACTGTAGGTACAGCGGCTTGTCTGATGTCTTATTGCAGTAGATTTCCGAATGCGCTTACATCATCAAGTAACGTTTATATGCTATTACGTCATAAATTTTATGACGCCAATAGGCTTATATAGTTATATGGCAGTGCTTTGTTTAGAAAAATACTATTTTCATTGTATAATATTATATATATATATATATATATATATATATATATTGTTATTAACTTGTTTTGATATCTCTGAAATCAAAAGAAACCTTGGTTGGATGTCACATTTAGCTAAAACACTTTACACATACATATTTAGTAATAGAAGTATCAAAAGTTGGACAAGATTCTTCCGATCGATGAGTGTAGATTCTGAATATTCCTGCAAAAGGTATCCCTCATTGAGATTTTGGTACAGTCACCAAGTATACTTAAGGGACTCGCTAGTCTTGAAGATATTATTTTCTATGTAACTTCATATCGTGTTGTCCAAGCGTTACCGGTATGCATCAAGCACACACCTCGATATTTGAGAAATCTCCCCACTGGTCTTCCATAGATTAGCTCTTTAAATCCTACCTGGTTGAAAAGGAGCCACCAGGTGAGTTCGAGTGTCTTGCTTTTGATCGGTGGTGTCGTAGAAGAGTGTCAATCGTATTGCTATTTCAAGCCTGAAGGCATTTCATCAATAACACCGGCCTGTCTTTTGTATTCTTATGTTGATGTACTTTTATACTGCACTATAGGAGATCCCAAACTGTATAGTGTATGTTTCGATTAATATACCGGTGCCCAAATCATACAGTACTTACGGCGTTATTGGCGATATCTAATGCCTTGATATGTCGAAAGCGAGAGCAAAAGATATACCAATAGTTAAGAACGTATAAACACAGTATGGTTTATATAATGACTTTATGTAAAATTCATAAATATAAATACATACTCGAATCCATGGCAGGCCTCAAATCCATGGCACTTTTAATCATAGTTTACTAACAACCGTCATTGAAAAACGTCACGTCATATTATTCAAGACGTCATAATACGAGAATGTGTCACTTTTCCCGAGGGGCATAGTATGGCAGTTTATTACCGTGATAGAAAGAACAGATTTAGTCTACTCTTTCACATTTGCCACAATGTATATTCGTACTTGTTTTATTTGATACAATGCCACGGAAAATATATAACTTTTACCGTACTTCTTTGTATTTGTATTTTTCTTATAATTAATAAATAGTATATGAAACATATATATAATGTGTATGGTAATGAGACATAATATTCGCATTTTTTGTTATTTACTCTCTTTTTTCAAAATGCACCAAGTCTTGAAAATGTTTAAGTACATATGAAAAATAAATCCGTTACGGTTTTCTTTTAAACAATAATCCCTACACTCATTAGAAATCATTTCATGTAAAACATTTCATATAAAACTCAAATTAAGAGGTAATAATAATTTCATGTTTTTCTTCCATTTCCCTATTTTTTCACCTTTATCAACCTTCTAAAAAAATTAGGTATTTCTCTGAACCGGTCAGATATAATTTCCTACAGTTAACTTCATAAAAGAGTAAACACCTGTATATGTCAACATACATCCAAAGGACGCGGAACTACAACATCATTTTTAAAAAGTATTAATTATTGTATAAACTAAAACTTTAAATATCTTGTATACTCCCAAAATAAATACGCTCCATCATATTTTTCAAAATTGAAGCTTTAAAAGTGCTTATTAAGAGGATTTATGATATTAAGATATTTAATATTGTAGTACTCCTTAATGCATGTATTACTAGTAAAATATAAATCATACAACTGTGTACAAGTAACTGTTTTATAAACCGAATAAACAACCGCACATCCTATGTATTAATGAGAAGAAATCACGAATTACACATTAAAACATACTTCATAAACATAAAATATAAGTATAAATTCATGTATATGTCTATAAGGAGTATTTGATATACAAAATGTGATTTCATATCTTTTAATTTGAAATTCATTAAAAAAATCTATAAAAAAAAGTTTTTTTATGTTATCACGTAAGCTATAAAATAATCTAACTCACTGGACAAATCTCACCTAAATTTTCAATGAGAATGACAAAAACTGTTACATTTGTAAAGAAAAAGCAAATCAAAACAAATTGGTGATTCCAATAGAATTGACTTTTTATCGCAACTTTTATTAAGTAATCTTAATCAAACCAACTTCTTTATCTCACTTACGTAACTCTCAAGCAACGTTCAGTATAGGAACCATGTCATGGGTATCATATTCCAAACAAACTCATGATCGCTTATCAGTCTGGGCATATCACGTATCCGAACTATCGTATCTCTATACACTTGTTGTCAGAACGAAACGCCCCCAAATCTCCCATGGTCAATTGTGCTGGAAGAAGAGGAAGAAGTAAGACATAGAGGAAGGGTAAAAACTTGGAGGAGAACATTTATTCACTCAATATGAAGAGGATTTGTATTTTATTGTTTTGTTTTGTGAGTGGACAGTGTGATTATAAGGTATCACTAGAAGAAGTATCGTCTGTGTTTCTCCCACCATCGGCTGATCAAAGACGATGGGATGTAGATGTGGCAGAATCGGCAAGTTATGATCCCGTAAATAAGTACTTGTATGTGGTGGGTGAGTACATCAGCTTTATTTACTACTGTTATCAATAGTTAGGACACTGCGTCATACTCCAAATCACTAGGGGGTATTCAAAGCGCGCACAGGCACAAAGGACCAACCTTGTTATTTATTATTAAAATATTGTTTTGAATTATTTATTACCCATTTGTTTGAAAATATCCAAGTTAATATTTTAGATGCGTGCACTATTCGACTCCATCGGTACATTTGTCCGTTAACGAAACTACTACAATATATTGATTACCTGAGCATTACAACTGTCAGTATGGTTATAAATAACATCCAAAGAAATAACTTGCATTTGAGCAATTAAAGCAGTACCCGGATAAGAGGACCTTTGAGCAATCATCGACGTTCGAAATCACGGCATTTAAAATGCTGCAATACTTACACGCTATAGATATCGAAGAGTATACGTAACCAATCGATACAAAAGAATTGATGGAACGGGATGTTCAAGCACATGTGCACATATCGCGTTTGTCTATAGCAGTCATTGTTTCAGCGCGAGTCATTAAACATAATTAAACAGTTGTTTTTGCCTATTGTTTTTGCAGTCGTTCTTTATATTAGTTGTTTTTACGCGATTCCAATGGCATATACTAGGTAATAAAAACATTAAAATATAACACTCGAAAGTGTTACTTATTACTTTTACGAACAAACGTATGCATAACCTTCGCTTACGCTCAAGGCAATAATTCACATTTGTTTCGTAAATGTCACATGGCACACTTCCTCAAGTTATAATATCAATACTTTGCTAAGAAAAAAACACTTTGAAACGATGTTTCGATCATTTTTTTTATACATGTATATCGATAAAAATCGTGTATGTGATTAACAATACAACGCTAATGCCCCTCAAACAGGTGATAGTCAATATATTTTAGATTGATAAGTAACTTCAATTATCAAGTCAATTAAGTCGTCAGTAAACTTTTCACTTATTATGAAAATCATATTTTTGTGTGATGATTAATTATGCTCCCAGGCGGACTTTACCGGACCATCATAGACATGAGCAACCCCGACCATCTAGTCCCTGTGGGGACATTCTCATCAGCCCATGGAAACATCGAAATTACTGACATATCCGTGTGTGGGAACTACTTCATACAGACAGTCGACAACACGGGAGAGAGAGCGAGGGGGAGAATCGAGATAT
This sequence comes from Gibbula magus, assembly GCA_936450465.1. Classification (NCBI taxonomy): domain Eukaryota; kingdom Metazoa; phylum Mollusca; class Gastropoda; order Trochida; family Trochidae; genus Gibbula; species Gibbula magus. The sequence goes on from OW388299.1 coordinate 35,784,208, forward strand.
TCAAGAAGTTTGACATCACTCTAAGTCCTGACAAGGTTTTTTCTCAAGAAGGTACACAGTGTGTTGCACATGTGTCTCATTAGTCTAACACTTAGACAGTAAAAACAAATTGAAAAGGAGCCCTTTTTTAATATTTTATAAAATGGTGATATTTTCAGAATACATACCTTTTTCATAGTATGAGTGTAAGACTAGTGTCTCATTGGCTTGTAGTATAAGGAGATACCATGATACAGAGGATATGGTAAGGTTGTGGACCTTGATTGGAAGCAAAATCCGAGGATGCGAAGCTCCGTATTTTTATCCGGACTATAAAGGTCCACAACCTTACCATGTCCGAGGTTGAATGGTTTCTATCATCCGTTTTAAGTAAAAGACGCTTTGTTATCGCGTTATATTGAAGATCTCTGGTAAATAGAGTCGCTCATAAAATCCTTGTTAATCAACCGTTTACAGCCATGCTATATACATTGCTTTTATGTCGACTACCCCCATGTGCCTCGGTGGCGCAGTAGGCTAAAGCGCAAGCTCACGTACGACAGGTTTTAGTGACTACGGGTTCGAGATGCAATTTTAATTCATATTTTGATATATATTTGAGAAGTTTTTTTTCAAAATTACCATTACTATAGCTACTACTATGTCAGATTCTGCTTATGTATACACAGGTACATGTCAGTTGATTAAATTTATATATATATATACTTACATGTTAATTAAGTGTAGCACATACATGTCATAGAGTTATTGTTGGATCATTGAAAACCTGTGCAGGTACATTTGAAACCATTTAAAGGGAGTTTTCTATCAGGGTAAATTTAGTGGAAACAAAATTCGAGGGGATCTTACTGTTTATACTTGATGTTATTAATATTATTTAGAACACAATCCAATTGAGATATGTTACTGGAGGATATATTCTAATATGATGTTTTGACAATTTGACACAGAATTGCACACATTCATTCATTTGTTTACTGTTAAAGTTTTAGATTAGTAAACTTAAAGCATTTTTATCATTTCACATAATGTACAAAATCAATAAAAAAGAAACTCACATTTAAGCTTTAAGCTTAAAGAACGTATAAATATTATCTAATTTGTTAACTCATGACATTGCATGTCTCCACAATATAAGTTTGAAAAAATGATATTCCTAGACTGGTATGTTAAATGTTTACATAACAATGTGTATATGCTGGTTAAATTAATATAATTCAATAAATGCATAGCGCATATTTCAATTTAATGAAAATTATTAATGTAAAAGTTTCGTTCCCAGTAACCATTGGTATGTGAATTGATTTTTATTCTGTATTTTCAAATAATAAATTCAATGTACGAGTACCAATGGGGTCTGTTCTCTTTTCGTCAAATTATGATTATCATTTATCAATGACATTTCTGAAACAGTTGGAGAATGTCCAAGTGCTGTGAGGTTCCTACCAGACTGTAAGACGGCAATAGTGACTGTCAACGGCTGTGCGCATGGCAGGGGAGGAGCCTTCGTTGATCCAATAGGAAAGATTCTTATAGTTCGACTTCCCACAGATCGACCAAGCGCGGGAGGTTTTGCTGACAACGTTCGTGTCACTGCTCTGAACTTTACACTTTATGATAATCGGTCAGTTTTCTTGTGTTTTGATTATATTGAATTATATGCTAGTATAATATCAGCAAGGAGTGTTGTAATAAACAGCTTTTTGTCAGATTCATTTTGATTCATGAAATAAATACCATAATGTAATATCATAATGTTCATACTTGTAGGAATTAATTGTTTTTGGCAAAAGCGAGCTTTCCGGGCAAGTGATTGGGCCTATTAGTATATTTGTCTTTCCAACTCTAGTATTAAGCGATAAAGGCTTTGTGAAGTTTTTGTGAATATGAAATGATCTGACTAAAGAAGTTACCACAGGGAAAACCTGGGGGTGCTATAGTGGAGATGACCCAAACATCATCTCTGGGTGACCTAGTATGCGAGTGAATGAGCTTTCATGATTACCTCTTGCGATCAAAATAATGGTAAAAGGCAGCAATCATTATAATTACTATACACAATATACTTTATACTATTAACAATTAATAACAAGTAAAATAACGTTTTATTTCAGTTGAAATGCATGAAAATGCTGTTTTTGTTTTGTTCAATTAAGTAAAATCATGAATGTTTTATAATGACAACTGCTACTATGTTCTGTCCCTAGAACTGAAGAACTTAGTACAAGTGGAGCAAGGTTCGTATACAGAGGCCGCAACAACAAATTCTCTAACGATGTGGACCCAATGAATGTTGCCCTATCAAACGATGCCAAGACTGCTTATGTAACTTTACAGGTAAATTGGGTTCTGTATGTTATGTAATAAAATAAAACATTTTCTCACTTTCGTGGTCTTTGGGTTTCATGGCTGCATTCGCACAATTACTTTCACCATTTTCCAAAACATAATGTTGACATTGTTAATGTAAATTAAATGATATTATATTATGCTGTATCATTTTATCTGAAACTTTCATAACCATTTATTCTTTTGAATACATCTGCATATCAACTTGACAATCACTTTTCTATCTTTATCATATATTATAAAAAGACCGTCATGTGACGAAATATAGATAAAATCTGTAATATTAACACGCCATGTATCTCTTTTCGCTTTGTATACTTTATATACGCAACAATTGCAACAACTTATTTTGAAATACATGTACTATACTGTTCTGCTTCAGAGAACCAACGCTGTGGCAGTGGTGGACATCGACACACGCTCTATCGTGAAGGTGTTAGGTCTGGGTACTAAGGACTGGAGCAATCTCTTCATGGATGCCTCAGATAGGGACGGAGGTCGGACAACCCCTTTAAACATTAAATCATAAATGTTATTTTCCTTTATCATTTTGAAACAATATCATTTGATATATGATTTTTTTTTAAATACTTTTATACTGAAACATAACACATTTTATGGATTTACAACTTCTTTATTACAATAGTGCGATGGCTCTGTGTATTGATGATTCATCGTACCAGCTTTAGGAATAACTGTCAAAGAAGAACTATAATAGTGCGAATATACAGAGGGAATTTTAGTTTTTTCAGTACGTTGCCATTTATCTCTCTCCGAGGATACGACTGATATTGTCACGAGTTGCGAAACCTAAAATAGACGCATTGATATTTGGTGTGAAGTCATAGTACATGTGACGTCATGAATTCCTTTGATAGGTACACTGATTATATGATTATAATGACCACTGCATTTAGCATGCCAGTTACGTCCCTCAGATACAATGTACTAACATATGAATTATCATAAATTATTTTTTAAAATATAAAATGAATTTTTAAAATCACTTGATGAACGTAATTGAAGTACAACTAAACTCACTAATCAATTACAGGTATCAATATGCAGAAGTGGCCAGTGTCCAGCTACTACCTGCCAGACGGGGTCCAGTTCATGAGTCACGGGGACAGCGACTATCTACTGACCGCTAACGAGGGCAAGGATTACGACTACACCGATCTCATCTCCTGGTCTGAAGTCAAGCGGGGACGGCAGTTTGTTAATGGTAGGTGCAAGGTTATTGATTTCAATATTGGTTTTACCGGGACTAAATTTGAACATACTTACATTGTTTCGTTGATATATGTTCATACTTCGTCGCTTATCAGACCCCGCAAATAAAGTTTTAAAAAAACAGACTGCACAAGTCTTGTAGATTTATATTCTTATTTATATTAGAATTCGTTTTAATGGTGATTGGTTTTTTGGTTTAAAACTTTTAATCAGTTAGATGTCCAGTCTGATTAAAATCGACCTTGTTCCGAGGAATAAAATTTGCAAAATAATGCATCTACCGGGATACGAAAAGGTTCTATAGATTCCTCGCCAAAAGGTCTTAGAACACCCCGTATGTTCCGAACCAGTTTATCGCAGCCAAAGCCCAGTCAAATAGCTGACCAATCACATCATAGTTTTTAACGGTCGCTGTTTTGAAAGCATTCGGAAGAGACAAAAGGATAGATGTTTGGAGTTATCTGCCCCTAGCTTCGTGCACCGAAAGCTTTTGTTGAACGTCTTGTGATTGGTTAACTGAATTGCGTCAGAACATTTGAGTCAACGGGTTGTTATCAGAGGTTTTGCGAGGAAACCACTGAACGATATGAGTTCGTTTCCCGATAGGTGCACTGTTTTGCGATTTTTATTCTTCGGAAAACCGACGATTTTAATCAGACTGGTTAGATGTCCATACTGACTTATGATACATGGACATATACGTATATAGTATTACTTACAGTAGAGCAATTTTAAGTTTCTGAAGCACCCGTAAAATATTGTTAATCAAGACGACGAAACACCATGATTATTAGCTGACTTTCCTTTTACTCATTTCTTGCAGAAAACATAACAGCAGATAGTGTGAGTGATGAAATGATGGGCTGGCTTTCAAATGATACCATGTTAGGTGAGATAATATGCTGTAACAGACGTTCAACTATTTTTCTCAAAGACCTATTCGAAATTTCATGTAAATAATGATCGTTTTATATTTTTTCTGCTATGTCTTCCCCGATGAATATTATCTTTGTTAAGATTATAATTATTGTAAATTATTAGATTCGTTTTTTTTTTTCAGAAATCAAATTTTTAAAAAACATTTCAAAACATTATTATTTATTTAAAAATACGAATAGGATTTTTTCTTCTTCAAGTCTTTAAATGATATTTTATTTTATTGTTCGTCAGGTCGATTATCATTCACAACAGAGAACGGTGAAAACAACACAAATGGATACAGTAGGTTCTGTATGTTCGGGTCCCGGAGTTTCTCGATACGGGACGCGGATACACTGGAGTTGGTGTGGGACAGTGGGGACGCTATAGAGAGCCAGACTCAGAGCTTATATCCTGACCTCTTCAATAACCCCATCAACAGAAGCAACATCATCAGGGACGACGCGGATATGGAGTCCGCCGGCAAAGTGAGTACAGTTGGCTGCAAAAGTGTGTTCGTTAGGTGCGCAAGGATCACGCACTGTATTATGTACAGTTGGATGAAAAAGTTGTTCATTAGCTGCGCAAGGACCACGCACTTTGTTAAATACAGGTTGTTGCAAACGTTTTTTTTCAATAGTAGAGCAAGGACCGAGCACTTATGTACAGTTGACTGTGAAAATGATTTCGTTAACTGTGCAAGGACCACGCACTTTGTTATGTACACTTGGCTGTGCAAACTTGACATGCTCATTAGTTGTACAAGGGTCACGCATTTTCTTATGGACAGTTACCTTTCAAGGACCACGCACTTTGTTATGTACAGTTAGCTTGCAAGGACCGCGCATTTTGTTACTAGTAGCCAAAAAGACAGATTTGAGTTGATAATGTTAAATTTGTCAATTGAACTAGTATGAATGTAAAGAGGCGTGCAGTATCTGCACACGAATATATAAGACTTTCATTGATAAGAGGTAATAGTAGTATATTTATGAACATGAAAATAGAGTGAAGACACATATAATATATTGTCATATATAAAAGCCAGATACAAGTTTAGGAGTAAAAACTACTTTAACTTTAACAGCCAATATTCTCAGTTCAAGAACGATAATACACCAACCAATACAATCAAAATTACCTTTCTCTAATAATTTCACGTTGTCTATTGAACATCAACGTTACAAGGGACCAGAGCCCGAAAGTGTGGAAGTCGGCAGCTTACAAGACCGATTGTCTCTGATATTCGTTGGCAATGAGGCACCAGGGACCATTTTCGTGTACTCAGTTCTGAAAGACGTGACCAAACCAAGGTTTGAAACTATCTGGCAGTACGTGGGCAACACGAATATGACGTGGGAAGAGCAATTCAACAGTAAAAGCATCAAAGGGATAAATCCAGGGAGACTGATGTAAGTGTAGAATTTTGCGTACGGAACACCATTCCCCCATGTCACACGCACGCAAAGAATAACTAAAATTCCGTTATAAATAATTATTTCGACCTAAATAGAAAGGCATCACCATGGCGCTACCATTTTCTATTGTATAGAAAGAATACAGGAAGTTCAAGAACATGTGCGTTACACTTTCTTTAATCCAGACCTGTCATCAATTATTAGAACACGATGGTTATTATCAAATGTAATTTTCCGAAGCGACCATAAAATCTATACGGGAATATTATATAATAATATAATATTCCTCATTTTAAATCTATCATATCATGCCTTTTCAAAAAGGTATTTACGTAAAAGTAATGTTTCTGTTCTTAGCATCAACTGAATTGTTAATAATTTAAATCTTTAATATCGTTCTTTACAAATTCAAATTTAAATGTTCTTTTTCGAAATGTTAATATGTTACTATTTGCAACATGTATTCTACATGCAAGACAATTGTTCAAGCCTATACTTATTTCCACCTAGCTTCCTCCCTGCTGAAGAGAGTCCAACACAAAAGCCGGCTCTCGTTGTAATAGGGGACCAATCAGCATCTGTGACGTTATTGAACGTTAAACTGGAAGGTGATCACTTAGACTTAACATATTCTTCAAAATAAGTTTTCTTTTATCTATACATTTATCATTTTTGTAATGTATTTAAAAATTGAACCATACTAAAAAATAGCCTTTTAATCAATCATTCTACTGTTAACATACATTTCGTTTGGAAATTTGTAACTTGTGTTTTCATGCTAAAAACATTCTCTATTTTATTTTGTCAATTCTTCATTTTATCCCCAAGAAACTCTCTATTAAGAATTGTTTTATCACTTTTATTCAGGAAACTTACCCCCAATAAACGGAGGAACGGGTAAGCATTTTTGTAGAATAATAGTAAATAATTAATGCCTTTGTACAAATGTATATCGACGATTTAAGGCGATAGACAGCTAATTACAATATTAATCCCTGTCTGTATCATGTCTTATGATATGTTAAACAATTGCGTTATAAACGACGTTACATTTTCTTTATTTTATATACCATCCACGAAACCACGGTTCATTGGTTGTCGTTGATTCTCTTTCACGAATTCAATGCTCCTCTAATCTCATTAAACTCATATCGAATGTTACAACGGCAAGAAAGCATGAGGTACGGGTGTCACATTCGACGAGCTGATTTTAAGATGAGATTGTTCCTCCTCCAATACTTCACGATTTCATATGATTTTGGTTAAGGTTCATAATTAATGGCAGCGGATTAATGAGAAAGATTATTAAGTATTTTTATACAAGAATTTGACCCTATGAATAAATATACCATAATATTTGAAAATTACATGTACATATTATAATGAAATGCCGAACAGCCACAGTTCAAAAATGTTTCTTTTTCCTTTCAGAAATATCTACCAACGTCTTAATGCTTGCAGTTACCATGCTTGTCCAGTTATTCGTAAGAACACTGTAATGGACGACTATCAATATTTCCCCAACGTTTAGTGTCTTCAGTACAGAACACAACTATTGTATGCATTTCATCTGAAATTGTTTATACACGTAAGAGACAGTTCTCATTCATGTTCAGCTATTGGTGTTTTCTATCCATATAATTATCCGAAATTCTAATGATATTGGCAACCTATAATTTTTATCCTTTTAGTATTTGAATGCTTTCTCTTAACCGCAAATTGAATGTATAATTTAACATTACAAATGTCATGTCAGTTTAAGGTGTCATGATAAAAGTTTTACTACGACAGAACAGACTTTCATAACCATGCACTGTACTCATTATTGTTTCACTTTTTGTGTTGTGACAAACTGTTTGACGTTTATGTAATTTGAAGATGTCACGTAATTGTTTCTTCGTTCCGGAAATGCCAAACATATTTCTCTTTTGAAAAGTGATGACATTTTATTATGACATATTTTGAAAATTACTCACGGATATATAAATAAGAACATTTTAGGCGCTCAGTTAGGTTTTACTTAATGAAGATATATATGTATTTTCATCAGATGTTAAATAAATATGTTTCTCCAACTTAACCGTTCGTTGAGGCATCTGATCATTGTTAAAATGTCTTTTTACGTGTAAAACATTTTTTACATTGAAAACTCGTTTAGAATCATGCTTTAGATTACGTCTCAATCAAGAACGAGTGAGAGGTACAACCTGCAGCTGCACCATTCTCAATAAGGGAAGATCGAATATCGACTGTGTAACTGGCAATCAAAGCTATGAAGGAGCTCGTCAAATAATATTGTTTCTATTTAAGAACTGAAAAAATAAAAACAATTACTTCATTTTTTTCACAATATAACACATTATATGAATCACTGAAGATAAAATCTTGTTTATATAAAATTTATTATATAAGTGACCGTTTTCAGATTTCAGTAACTTTATGTAAGTAACATGGATCAGAAACTTAAAAAATGTTTCCGCTTTATTTTCACAAAATGTTTTTAAAAAATGAGAAATCGGTAGTCAAAGACTATTTAGCAATAAAACTTGATTTGTTCCGAAATAAACAAGGCTTATTTCTTTTTCCTTAAGTACTTTTATAATTTATCGTTTGCTAAATACCAAATCAATTATTCTTATAAAAAAAGATTTTTCAAGAAATAGTTCACATTTTCTTACATTGTATGACGACATGTTAGTTGGCAACACTCATTTATCATGTTTTTAGATTAGAATTACTCTGGTTTATCGTATATATCCTCTCCCCACAGAGGTGACTCAAATCATTTATTGCCGTATAACCCCGGTTACAAGTGGAGCATATTATGATTTTGGTACGAATGTCTAACATGTATGTAATGAAGGCACTCGCTGGATAAGCTTCATGGACTGATATTATTGTACACATTAAAATCACAGATCGCAAACATCATTACTTGTATATTTTCTATGTTTAATAAAGTTAGTCATATATTGAAGCAAATTGTTTCGAATTGTCCATAAGATACACTTACAGTAGAACACGGATATAACGAACTTCAAGGGACCAACTAATTCAGTTCGCTATATCCACTGTTCGCTATTCACATTTGGCATATAAAGGGCTTTTGACCACAGGCCCTTGGGTCATTGCTTTTCACATAAAAAAAATAATAATAAATTAAAAGTTTGAGATGACCCCCCGATTTTCAAGCCTTCTAGACTAATAGATTCTGAAGGCCTGAAAATCGGGGGATCATCTCAAACTTTTAATTTTGTTTTTGATGTGAAAAGCAATGACCCAAGGGCCTGTGCTTTTGACGGGACTTTTAAATGTGTTCGCTATATCCGATTGTTCGCTATATACGTGTTCGTTATATCTGTGTTCTACCGTACTTGTATAACCGTTTGTGAATACTGGAATGGTAAGTGTCTAGTTTGATCAAGTATTACATCTATTATTTTATTTTGAATTTAATGAACTTAATTGAAGCACAATTGTTAACACGAGGTGTATGATGTCACTACATCTAGTCTACTCTATAACAAGGCTGAGCAACAATTATTTACAACTGCATCCGAAAGGTTCGTTCAACAACATGCAATATGTAATTGATCGAATCACATTGTGTTTAAACTTGTCTTAGGATACAACTTCATGTAGTCTGCTCTATAACAAAGGTTGAGTAACAATTAATTACAACCGCATCCAGACAGTTTGTTCATTAACGCAACATGTAATTTATTGAAGCAGGATGTGTTGAATCTGTCTAAAAATACAATATACTAGTCTTAAACATGACTCTTGGAAAAGAGTATTGATTCTGAAAATAATCACCATTTTATTACATTTTGAAAAAGACACTGTGAGAACTGGGATTTTCTGAGGCTCCTTTTCAACATCTGTTTCAATATTCTAAGTGTTAGTCTAACAGTATACATGTAGTCGTCACTCGGTCTGTATAACATGCTGAGTTAACATCCATGCATATAGGCAACTGTATCTAGAAACTTTTTAAGTTATTCATGATCTTGTGACTTTTCGTGTTGTCTTAGATATCGAAACAAGGGAAACCGCCCAATTTGAATTGTCGGTTAAGGTGAGAAGATTAAATGTGATGTAATGAAATATATTTCATTGATCATAGCTTAAGTTTTAGCAGCTCGTTTAAGTAACGGTGGTTCTAAATTGCGAAAAAAAATACACCTTTACACACTTCCACTGTAAGATTTTTTCATTATGTCAATTTTAAAAATAATAAACACCGACGTGACGATCTTAGGAATGGTACTTGATGGGATGGCATAAGATATATTCCTCGAAATACTACAATTAACGTCCAAAGATATATTCAAAAACACATGAGGAAATTAAAAGTAGGTGATAGCACTGTTTTACTGTATTTTTAAAATGAGAATAGGTTACAGATTTGGGTTGTTGATTTCCATGTTGGTATAGTTTGATTTGAATCCCTTAGCAGAAACAACATTTATTATCAAATTGAACGTAAACGATTACAATGGTGAATTAGATAACTGAATTAGTTTGACATTACCAAAAAATAAATTGAAAAACTATTCAACGTGATTAAGAAGGTTATTTCAATGTATGCTTACACGTACAGAACGTTTAACCTATTTACAACATAACAGTGATGCTGTTTCGACTACCACCGTCCACAATACATTTAGGTCGCCAAGGGTTTTTTCTTGCCATGAGATGACAAAAGGTTCACAATAGCATGTCTGAGCTGTAACAATGGAAAGTTCGTTCATACTGACTTACCTGTTTGCTTACCTACAGCTGCGTACCGAAAGTTTGTTCACTTAATGCATGTGTATCTTAGTGCAAATATCATTTCCAAACGTACCTTGGGCTAGTCACGGCAGTTGTGCCCGTTTATGAAATTTGACATAATGAAAAAGACAGAAGGGGCAAATTTTGAAAATTCCTATTTCATTAATTTTCGAAAATTGTTTTCATATTGACTACATGTGAACAAATTCATTACAAATACATAGAATGAGTATACGTTGAAATATATGATGTATGCTAGACCCAGTTGATCACTTACTGAATATTTCACAGAAGAAAATAAAAACTGTTGTTTTGAAAAAAACTAACCCTTGGTCAGTTCAAAAAGCTGTCAAAACTGTAACTGTTTACTATGATATTTCAAATCAGATTATGTTATCAAACAGTCAACTGTTTTCTTATAATGCAAAAATGAAAAATAATCGCCTAGTATTCGCGTTGATGCGATTCTTCAAAGACATGCCAAGACAAGTTACATGCTAATTGTACTTAAATACACAAGTAGGTGTACAAACCTTCGGTACGCAGGTGTACATATGTAAGTTGAACACCTGGAAAAACAATAGTAACATCATGCGTTTAAGCTAAAGGGGTTGTAGGAATGAGCACAGCAAATTTGTCAAATAAATAAGTTGATATTAACGTTGAGCACTGATACATGTACTTTTGATGCTCAAATAATTACAGCTTTAAATGAGTTAACATTTCAAAAAGACTCTTCTAATAACGCATCGATATCATAAAGAGGCATATCTCTTCTAAATTATTTTCCACACTTATACCCCGGTCGTATTGTCTTTTATCATTAACTGCTGTGTACTTTAATGCTCAAATAATTAACATTTTTAATGAACTCTTTGAACAAGCATTAATATTATAAAAAGGAATATCTCTTCTAAATCATTTTCCACGATTTTCCACAATTATACCCCGGTCGTATTGTCCTTAATCATTAATTGTTGTTATTTTTAATATGACAATGTATAGAAAGTTATGTAGTTAAACGATTACAGCCCAAATGTGGTAATGGGCGAGTGAGAGTTTCGTCTTATAAGGACCATGTACTACTTTCTCTACGTAACGTCGCTAAATACGTTAGAGGATGGTCATGTTCAAGAATACACTCAAAAGACGTAAGATGGGTATTGTTAGGGAATTCTTATATACTCTGTCTGCACTGGTGAATCGCTGACAAGAATGTCTAAAACGTTCAACGAGATGTTGAAGTTGTGCATCTTAGTTTTCATTCTTGTCAATGTTGTGAAACCAGAAATAATTGTCCATAACGACTTTACACTCTTCAAACGTTTGGACTTCTACAGAGAGGTGGCAGATAGAAGACTCGGGGGATGCAACTCGGACGATAATTGCAGGTATGTTGGTTTAAAAACATATTTTTTCTCATTTAAATTAAAAACAAAATAATGAAATAAATATCAAAATAAGTAGCAACTGAATATCTGAATATTTTACTTAATGCTATTTTGTGTTAGGTTAGTTCATTCGTTAAAGTCTTTATGTGTTGGAAAGTATTGTTAATAAAAACACCTTTCTGTATCTTAAATTTAACGTGGTTAATATAGTTTTCAAAATATGTAAGCGTGTTGTCTATATATAATGATAATAAAGGAGTTGCTTGTATAAATCGTTTCAGTTTGACGTCTGTATTGATTACCTGTTATACTGCTATTTGGTCACAGTCTAATTAAAGCAACCCTGTTCCGAGGAATAAAATGTGCATCTACCTGGATACCAACTGGTTCTTATAGATTTCTCACATGACACCCCTTGTAGGCCCCTGTTCTGTATCAGTTAATAAAAGACAAAACCCATTCATTCACACCATAGTTCTTAAACGATCGCCCTTTGAGCGCATTCGAAACATTCGTTAACAAATTCCGGCGAAACAGACTAAAGGCTGACTGTCTGGTGTAACTTGCCCCTATTCTCGCACAGTTTATGTAAAAATATACCACCGTATGTTATCCTTTTGGCACAAACTTACATGTACTGATACATTTAAATTATCCAATGTGTTATATCATTATAGTTTGAATAAATATAACGAAAACTTTAATTCGGATCCATGGATGCACTTTATCAAAAGTTTATTAGATAGAATTGGATTATCACATGTATTTGTAAACCCCTCGGTATGTTCCACGTCTTTTCTAGTTTTGAAAGTTTGACAAATTCTCAGAGACCAGTTCACACAAAATTGGAGAGATTAAGATCAAGATCAGATCAAGTCCAAAGGGAATGTATTATCAACACTATAAACAAACATTAGTTTTCCAAAGTATTTATACTTTCTCCGAAACATATTTACTTTCCAATTTTGAACTTACCAATTGAAACTGGAAAACGGCAGAGCATACCGAGGGATGAAATATATTGTAAACTCTTTAACTTAAGTGTGATCGGTGACGAATTACACTATATATAAAACTGTCCAATGCTAAATTTAAATCGCGAACGATATCTACCCATGCACAAAAAAAATGTTTTGATAACAATATATCTAGATTAGTATACGTCCTATCGCCAACAACTATCGTATCGTAGAAAGACTTGCCAAGTTTTATCAAACAGCTTCAAAATATGCTAACAAATATGTAGTAAGTAACGTATTCCGCGGCCGTCTGTTATTTATTCACATATTCATGTATTATTCAATGAACTATTAATTGTAATCATTGTCTGTCTACAGACGCATGCCTGTAATTTGTAATTTGTATTTGTGTATATGCTCTTGTACAACCGAAGGTGGTTTATGAGTAATACACAGTTGAACAGTTGAACACAGAAAGCTTTTGTCAGATGTATTGTGATTGGTTAACTTAATTGCGTCAGAACATGGGAGTATACGGCTGTCATCAGACAGTTTGGAGAGGAAACCTTCAAACGATATGTCTTTGCATCATGGTAGATACAATATTTTGCAACTTTTATGCCTCGGAACACGGTTCATTTTAATCAGACTGATTTGGCCATTGACATTGACAATGTTATTGACGTATTTATTAACCATTGTTAGAATACAATCAATATAGATACTAATTATTCTATTGAAAACTTCTGTTGCAGGATTTACCGAGCCAAAAACCGAATTACGAACAGTGTATCAATGTTGCCAAGGAAAACAGAAAGTTTGGTCCAGAAGTATGTCCGAGGAGAACTCAATAAAACTAGCACGGAAGTATTTATAGACAATTTATATCTAAACTATCTTCGGGGTCGTTTTGGATCTGTCATAGATGATCTTAATCTCGTACTGAAAATGTTCTTCAACATTCGGATTTCCGAAATGTTCCGGAATCTGACGAGCGGCAACAAACCTATTAATGTTGCCATAGATGAGGTACTAACAAACTTACGACGGAGGTTGAATGTTCCGGATGCAAAGGCTCATGAATTCTGGGATGCCGTGAACACCTTGATATCATATGGGAGTGACCTTGTTAGACGGGTTCTGGAAAAGCCTAAAGGTTATGGAGGTAAGGAAATACAGTTAAAATAACAGTTTAGGTACGCACAAATATCCAAAATGTTGTCAACAGTGAACTTTGATTATACTATTTAAATCTGGCTTCAATTCTTTTTTATCAGTCTTAAGCAAAAAAATACGGCTTTAAAGCAAGAAAATATGTTAAAATGCTTTGTTTATATTAAAGTTGAACAGGAAGAAGAAGTCAAATAGTCATAAACGCAAGTTACCTTGTATAATTCCTCACCTTCGATGAAGTCCTCGTTAAACAATAAAACATTGTACAATACGACAGTTCGATGTTACCATAACGTAAAGGCAACACTAAATATACTATTGGTTACATGTATTCTCTTAACTTACATATACATTTGTCAAATTTAGTATTTAAAAAATCATTTAAGCCCTATAGAATCATCAGTTATATATTTGGCAATAGATATACCAACATGTATTGTCTTGAACTGACATTTAAATTGTTCAGATTTATTATTTAATAAAATTAAAGAGCCCTATAGAATCCTTAATTCACATTGGTTATCTAGACTTGCCCACATTTCTAAGCTTGAAAAAGCTCCTTTAAAGCTGTGCTCTAGGATCTGAATGACCCATAAAGGTCACGTAACTTTGGAAATCTATTAACACTGTTTCGTCGTGTTTGTTCTTTATTGTAAGTAACACTACATCACACTGCTTAGACATGAAGGACGAATGTCTAGTATGTTAAGTCCGCTCACATACAGTTTTGACAATGGAAAAACAAACAAATACGACACATGTAAGACGTCGCATTTTTAAGACATATCAACAATTATTTTAATAACATTGAGGGATGGGGGAGAGAGAAGAATAAGTAGTGAGAGAGAGAGAGAGAGAGAGAGAGAGAGAGAGAGAGAGAGAGAGAGAGAGAGAGAGAGAGAGAGAGAGAGAGAGAGAGAGAGAGAGAGAGAGAGAGAGAGAGAGAGAGAGAGAGAGAGAGAGAGAGAGAGAGAGAGAGAGAGAGAGAGAGAGAGAGAAAACTTTATTTCATGTCTTGTTCGTGGTATTTTCTTCTGCTTGCAACAAATTAAAAGTGGTCCTTATTATTGCATTTCAACAGAAACCGGAAGAACTGATATAATGATATTGTCAAACATAATACTTTGAAAATATACCTTTTTAACATATTAATTTCTTACCTCTATATTTTGAAAACAAATAATGATTCACAAAAGAAACACTTGATTGACATTTTACTTTGTAATCGATTTATTCAAGTTATTTAACATAAATCTCAAGAGATATTGTCCCTGTATTTTAAAATGCGGCATCATGTTCGCTTCAAACCCTACCACTGGTCCAGAAATGCCAGATGGGGGCTAATAGCATAGGCCCCAGTCCGTCCTCATTTGACATTATCGACTCCCTGAAGAACCGCTACACCCCTGAGGCTGACATTTTTGGGGAGGCACCTTGCACCTAGGGAATCAAACTTTTCTCTATATTTGGTCTTGCTGGATTTGCGTTTAAATCTCGATTTTGGTCCCCAATATATTTCAGGTGATGATATTGATCAGGGGATGGTGAAATTACTTGCATATTTATATTAATTATAATATTCAAAGAATTATTATTCTCAAGAATTGTTGTCAATGTTATTCAGATTAATGTGCCACCATGGATAGTCCAACCCCTAGCTGACAGCTATCTCTCATGACCATGATAGGCATGGTTGGTGGATTTGGTTGTGGTATTACAGTCATAGTTTAATGGATATAAACTCATGCACGTGCAAAAGAAACGTCCCCATACAAAATACAAGATATTTCAATCAACGGTCTAAAGATACAACTGAAACAGCCTCACGTCATGTTTTCAGAACCCAACACTACTTAATATGAATTTTCAAAACATTATCTGTTCATATTTCTAAGAAACACACGTTTCAAGATATCGTCGTTGTGGAATCTCCTTAACTAGACGAGATTGAAGCGTCAAAAAGCGATATTTGCCTTTTTGTGACGTCCTACAGTAATGATTTGTTAAAAAAATTAAAGCAAAGAAGCTTATTTATGACGACGTCATATTTTATTAATTAAATTTCTACTTTTTTTATTTTTACCAACAGTGTGGAAAAACACATCTTGAAAAAACGATTTTAGCACCTCATATGACATAAGAATAAAAGTATCATACTCTGATGTAGGAAATTATGATTACATCTTTACAAAACATGTGCCTATAAATACATTCAACACCTTCTTTCTCCAACATCAATATTTCATTTATACTATTTTAAGAACGTGGGGACGTTTCTTTTGCACGTGAGTATATTTCTCTAAGCATGTTTTTCAAGAAATGTTCTCCCTGTATTGCGGCAGCATGGACAACCCTACCTCTGTCTCTCATGACAACCATTGGAGTTGTCTGTGGAAGTTTAAACATTTCCGTAACAAAATGTTTTAAGAAATATTGCCCCAATATTGCAGACAAATGTGGTAGCATGGATAGCCCCAATCCCTACTACCGGCCCTTATCTCTCATGACCGTGATGAGAGTTGTTGGGGGACTTCCTATACAGAAAGGAGAGTACAAGTTCCTGGTTACTCTCCGGTACAACGGTAGAGCAGTTTGTGCAGGTACTATCCTCGACTCTACACACATCCTCACAGCTGCTCACTGCACCAGGTAAGGGGACATACGGCGTTGTTGCATTTGCAATTTTGTATGGATGAATCTTAAGAGTGAATGAAGTCAAGCTTTAAGCTCTCAGATATAACGATAAAACTGTGAGAGAAGTGGTATTCTCGACCCAAAACATATCCTCACTGTTGCTCAGTGATATAAGGGGATGAATAATATTGTTCATTTACCATTTAGCACTTATCAATCTTAAGTTTGCATAGTTTTAAGACAATCCGTAAACCCTCAGGAAGAGCTTCGTCTGTAGACACACTGCACTACCATATTGTATGGATCAATGTTCATATTGCATTTTTCCAAAGATGAACTGTTAGGTTAAGATATTCAAACTAAAATAAGACATTGTTTGTGAAAGAGTAGAATTACCTTATAATAATTATAACGACACTGTATGTAGTGGCTATCCTGGTTTCAGTCCAAATTCTCACATGTACCCGCTGCAACAGGAACAAATGGAAGATCCTTAGAATTATTATTAGTTTACATAGGCCAGTCTTCAGATTGCAGGAGGAAGAAGGAGCATATCTATTACGCGTACTTCACCTGTTAAGCACAACCTTGCAAGAAATATATTCAAATCTACTTCCATGAGCAATTCAAAAGTTTCGAATTCGAAAGTTTGTTCTTCATGAGGGTGATGTGACAGGGTGATATGAATGTGTTCCTACTTGCCTCGACTGGGGCATATCCTTTTATCTCAAGTGATAGAGCCCTGGACTCTCAACCTGAGGTCCTAGGTTGTAGATCATCTCACAACCATTTCTATTCGATTAGCATATACAATCTCATTATTTACTTCCATACTTATTTCCATACTATGTCGTTACGTCTGTTTAATCAAACAAACTTATATGTAAGATACATAGTGCGTGTTTGCATCAAGCGTAAACATTTATTTTTGTGTTGTTTTATTATGCAATCCATTATTGAATGACTCCGATTTTATTTTCAGACGTTTTGACAACACACAGCTCTCAGTGGGTGTAGCAGACCATCGGTTCTCGGTCAACGACGGAGAGGAACTCTTCTCAGTGTCAACAATAACAAACTACCCCTACTACGACGGCGTGTTCAGCAAGTTTTATTTTATTGTATTATTTTTTTGATATGCTGGAAAAAATAGTTAGATGATAATGAATAACGATAGATGAAATTATAAAAATGATTTAATCATCCAATAACACGTACCTATGAAATATCAATCGTAAAAAGTCAGTATCCCTAACGCTTTTGTCCAGTATATTAGTATACAAACACACATGAAAAGCACATTTAAATTGACAATCGAAAATTAATTGCGAGATATGCATTTCAATCTGATGTTAGTAAATAAACCAGCAAATCAAAATTATGTTTACCAACATTCATTTCCTAGTTGAATCGACTAGTTTAGAGCACACAGTAATATATTTATCAACGATTGTAACAATACGTACCAATCTCGTTTTGAAAAATCAATGGTAGGCTACATGTACATGACAGTGATGTACAAGAAATTAATAAAAGCCTAAGTTCCTATGATTATCATACATAAAAAAAGACCTTATTTCAGGGCACGACCTCAGTGTTTTAACCCTGGAGGGGCCAGTAGACGGAGTGGCTAACACGGAGCCTGTGTGTATGCCTAAAGCAAGGGAGTGCAGAAACCTCAAGGGACGGAGATGTATGGTGGTTGGCTGGGGAGCGAATACCATCGTCAACGGTAAATGTAAGTTCATCGAAACTGACGAGCAAAAGAACTGTCGCCACTTTTCAACACTCTAAAACACGGAATACTTATTGATGCCGAAGTCGATTTTAATTGTCATTGATAACGGTGAACATATATTTGCACTGAAATTGTATTGTATTTCTTCGTTATCGTTTTGTATGAAGTATATTCCCTGTAATTCTTGATGTAAATTGGTGTGTTCCAGTGTCGTTTCCCAACATCCCCCATGACGGAGTAGTCTACGCGTACGACGGTGCCGCCTGTCCGTACAAACCCAAACCACAGTATCCTAGAATACAGCTGTGCGCCACTGGACCATCGGATACCTGTAATGTAAGGATACGCCAATTCATTACGCAATATGGAAACTTATAGGAGTCCATATTATTCGTACCAAGACTTAGGGAATATATTATTTCGTCAATGGGACGGGACGTCATGTACATTACATTCACGTTTCTTGAAGGACGTCGCCTTCTGAATGTTACGACGGCTGGCAGCTCACCAACGACGGAAAGTGTATTTCGCATGTAATCCTTTATTTAAAGATCGTTTCTGTAATAACATTTTATTTATGTCATATTCCTTATTTCCTCTGATATAACCCGGGCCTCCAATACAAGCCGAGGGGTAAGGGTGCTGGACGAAATAGAATCTCGGAGTTATATTATAGAGTAGAGTAATAACGTCTACTCTCGTGCCTAATGTCAGTTCACTCACTCTCGTTCGGGAACTATAAAAGTTTAGATATATGCGTCGTAACCCAAAGAGTATGACATAAAATACAATTTCGGTTATCAACTTGTATTCATAAAGTCACGTCACTGACGTGTCAAATAGTTTACGTCATAGATGAAGATATATGTCATTGTTCCCAGGCACAAGTGATGTATACATATGTTCTCATATGGTATGAGACAAGCTTATGCTTACATATAATTAAAAGCCATATCTATATATAAGTATAATATTTGTCTACCCAAAGGGAGACTCCGGGGGCCCACTACTGTGTGATTACAATGGCAGATGGGTACAGTGTGGTATCACATCATACGGACCCCAGCAGTGCAACCAACCCAAGACGAACGGTATCTACACCAACGTGGTGCAGTATCAGGGCTGGATCAAAAGCCAAACAAGAACAATCAGGCTTGGAGACGGACTGTAAAAGACGAGCTTAAGCAATAAACAGTGAACATGATGTGTAATGTGTTGCTTCTTAATGACGTTGTTGTACAAATACATAATCGTATAATTGAAACACGCGGCAAACGAGATTCAGCCATATCTTCTAAAGCAACTAGGGTTGCCACAGCACCCTTTACGATCTTCTAAAACAATGTCATGACCCTCAAATAATTCAACGACACTCGAAGGCAGTTCAAGTATTCTGACTGATGCCTAAACACTCAAAGTACCAAAGTGGAATCTTGCCTTCTGAGTTCTCAAAATCGCAGGAGACCTACACATCTACATGTCACCCTGAAGAGCTCAATAACATTGTCGCTGTACGAGTCGAACCATTTTCTTCCAATACAGACAACTGTTTTCTATGGATACGGCTTATCGGGTCGTGTAATGAGATGTTTCACCCTCTAACGTAGCAATATATTGTATAAACTTCAATAATAAATGGCAAATTTTAAGAAAACATAATATGCAAAAAAACTGGTTTTAGCGCCTTTAATTGATTGTGATTCACATAATTATTAAATCGGACAAATGATGACATTCTGTCTTTCCAGTAATTTGAAAACAATACCAAAACGATACAAAATATGAGTGATGAATAGATATTTCTCAAAATTTGAAAACCAATTGTTTCATACCTTGTTTTCACAATGGCCCTTGTCTATCATGGTTAACAGTTTCCACATAAATATTTGTTTTGCCATTTATTAATTTTAATTCTTAGATTCCATCATTCACGATCTGACGTGGAAAAAAGTTTTCCCTTCCATGTAGAAATACGATATATGTATATAAGTGATATATAAGTTTATAAATAAAAGTCTGGAAACGTTTTGAAACCCCACCTGTATATATATTACACTATATTTGCCAAACTTCTTGCATGATGTTCAAGTTCGAGTTCTTGGTTCAATAACGTATATGAAAGCGTGGGAATCTGACCTCATCTCACAGCCAACCCTTCTACAAACAGGACCATAAGCGTATTGCAAGCTTCTCAACGTCACGCTGAAGAGAAACCCTACCGGTCTTCAAACACGGCCATATTACTCTTCACACGTACTGTATTTGACTGTCTGTACATTACACATGTGTACAAATTTGAACACGTTCTTTGGGTCTGTAAATTCTCGTATATTGCATTCACTATTCCGTTTTCACACTTCTGAGTATTTCAACTCAAGATGCTGCGATTTTCTAAAGATGTGTTCATTGTAACACTGTTGGTAGTCTCGTCCCATGGTTTCAGCGATATCGTTGCATTTAGATCGGTCCAACCGTACAAAGACGCAACCAACAGGGCTTTGATGGTATGCGCCGGTGGTCCTGAATGTATGTAAGTTAACGAGTAATTTGCTGGCTTCATAGTTTCAAACAAATTAATAAAAACATAACTGAAATTACATTACATTTGAATGTTTACAGTGCACTTTAACATGATGATGTACATTCTATACAACACCTGCTACATGAAAAAGCAAGTGCACTTTCTTCCACTAGTGAATAGCATAAAATGATACTATTTTGTGGCTCAAATTGATTCTACACTACAGGCCAAAAACAACAATACCAAAACCGAGTAAAAAACAACATACCTCCACCGGATTGTAAAGAAGTATACACGATAACTGTTCATTAACTAATCTCTTTCAGATCTGACTTAATTGCAAGCCATGTCTTCAAATCTATTACGTCACTTCCGCTTCAAACTGTCGACTCCTTGTTCAGCACGTATCTTGGCAACCAGCAGGTCAGTCCGATTGCCCGGATACTGAATATTGCTTTCCTAAGAACACTACAACAGAAGTACGGCGATGAAGTATCTGACCTGGATCAAGTCCTGGAGTTGGCGTTTAACACCAATACTACATACTTCTTCCACCAACTGATGTCCTCACATGGCTCTTTTGATGATGTCGTGGGTTCGATCCTCAGTCAACTGAGAGAGACCCTGGGTATCGAGGATGGTCAGGCTGATGAGTTCTGGCAGTCTATCAACACTCTCAGGGGTTACAGGAGTGAAGACGTGAAGCAAGCCCTGACGTATTACACAAATAAAAGTATTTTAAAAGTGTATCCCTCTTGAAAATTTCACTGTTCTATGCATTACATACTTAAGATATGCACAGTATCCCCCTTTGCAGTCGAAATGCGAGAAACTTGCAAATTAGATTGGTTTAAACATATTTTATTCAATAAGAAAAGAATTAGGAACAAGTTCTCCAACTTAGAATACCTTCCCCTTGTGCAAATTAGATTCCTTTGTCTCCAACACACTTGTACACATGGTTTTAACAATACAGAATAGATATTGAACTTAGGGTGTTTAATATAAATCAAATGTTCATTCTCATATTTCAGTCTAAAAAATGGTACTCTGTAAACTGACATAGATTAGCTGGTATTGCCCTTACCACAAAAAATATCCCCTCCAAGAAGACCTCCCTCTTAACTAAAGTTTCCCCTGCATAGAAACTGATTACATAATATTTAATCATCTAGACATGATGTCACACTTCCTTATTCCAGCAATTTACTCCCTGGATTCCTTAGAAGACAGAGTGGAATATTGTGAAGCCCTTCTCGAAAACACTGATCCAGAGGCGGAAGGGTCCGGGTTCGAATCCCTCAAGAATCTCTTCTGGAGTGCATGTTCCAGGGTCAGGCTACCAGAGGCCCGGGGTTTGATCATAACAAGGGCCACAGTAGCATCAGGCTACACCACTCCGGATAGTATGTAGTCTTACCTTGAAATATGTACAGTTTCGCGTGAGTTTCGCGAAACGGGGTAACTTAATTGATTGGATAACTGTAATTACATGTAGGTACAGTGTGCAGCTGAGATAAAAGAGCGCGATTCTTGGAACAGTGAGATTTTAAAACTTTAAGTTGTACAAATATGTATGTCATTGTAAACGGTGTTTGAGAAGAAATGATGAAGAGATAGAAGAGAGAGAGAGACAGAGGGTAGAATAACGTTGTTTCTGCAAAATAGAAACATTTTGAATTTTGAGTAGTTTTAGTAGATCAGACAGAAGTTGTACGTTCACCACGTGTGCAATAATAACATATATAACAAAACAAACCATGTTGAAATACTACTTTTCTAGATGATCTTTCACCCATTTATATCGCCGATCGGTTAAGCTGGACCACTGCTTTTATATAAACTGCCTCAAATGGCGTTATAATGAGGGTCACACCGTCTTTATCCACGAATATATATATCCCTGCTTATTAGAGTCGATAAATATGCGCAAATTGATGTGCATATTTTTCAGTGAAATATTATTTCGGGAAAACTTCGTGTATATTTATCAACATACTCAATGACTCTTTAATTGAATTTGAACATATACAGGTAAATGCGGCAGTATCAGAACATTGAGAGTCTCTACACAACTCAAGACGACCTTGACCTCTTTGCGAGTTTTTGGCGGGAACATGGCAGCCAAGGCAGAGTACAAGTTCCTGGTGACCTTGGTGTATAACGGATACGTCATTTGCACGGGGACCGTCATTGACGCAACTCACGTGATGACGGCAGCGCATTGCACAATGTATGTCCATATTGATCAATTATCCTTTCTCATACTTGATTCGCAGTTAAAATTTTATTTTTTAAATCGACTGAAGACAATTGAAGTTTTATAAAATCTAAACCGAGGGGCAAAAGAAACGATATATTCAACATACACAATATATTTCGATTTCATTTCTTTCATGCTACTTTTCAAAAACTTTCCAAACACACATGAGGTGCTGACATTGCTGATAGTGAACCTAGCTTCTTGGGACTTTCAATGAGGTATACTTGTTGCTTCACCGATTACCAGAACATTGTGTAAGCATTGCTGTTGCATTTATCATAGAGGCTGTTTTTTTGTCTTCCGGCTGTGTGCAAAATCTAAATATTTCCTATATCGTATGCGGATTTAATGCAACGTTGCATTACTAAGTTCCGGTCTTTTAGAATTTCCTTTAAAACCTGAATACGTACATATTTGCTAGATAACTTTTATGGTACATTACCTGGGCAGATCATTTGTAATATTGAGAGATGTGCATTATATGTGCATTATTCTTTATTTTAAAACAATTGGCTTGCAACAAAGCATATTTACTTGTTCCACTTTATGCGTCTTCTACCTCATAGGCCGCGTGGCCGGATGCTGTTTTTATCATGTGATTTAAAGCGACTGATCAATTAATGTATAAAGCAGCATGTGACAAGTTAATGAAATATATTTCTTTTTCTTCTTCTTCTTCTTCTTCTTCTTCTTCTTCTTCTTCTTCTTCTTCTTCTAGTAATGCAGACGTCTCCAGACTGAAGGTGAGTGTGGCCGAGTACGACACTGCCAAGCGAGATGGGGAAGTGACGATTCAGGTGAAGAAGATCAAAAACCACCAACGATATAACGACCGCACTATAGGTACTATAGGCTGGGTGTGTTGGTTAACGTATTTGGCGCGTGTAAACTTTTTATATCATACTTTATATAAATATATAATATATAACACATAACGTTTAAAAATATCAAATTTTACAAATTGTTTTCATTGTTTTAAAATATAAACTATATTTTAGATATATCATAAAATAATTAAAGTTAAATAATATTCTTCCGTCGCTAAATTAAAGAAGAACATGTTTATATAACAAACCATCAATCTTTGGTATTATTTCTAAATCCTCAACTCGAAAAGCAGACCGAAATCAGACGCTTATTGCGAGTATCATTACGCATAAGCTCGTGTATAAAACCACGAAATACTTCCAAGTGATGTTGTAAGTATCATACATACATGTATGTTTCAGAAAACGACATCGCCATTCTAACCCTGAGCCGCTCTGTGAATGGTATAAAGAACGTGGAGGCGGTGTGTCTACCCCGCGCCATGCACTGCACTAAGATGAACATGAGGAAATGCTTCGTCGCGGGTTGGGGAGCCACGAAGATGGTTAATGGGAGACGTGAGGATTCATTTACAATGGATTAAAATGAATAGTCAATGAAACTGGTTTCAAAATTTTTTCTGAAATAAGACTTCCAGGAACATAAGGATAATGCAATCTTATTAAATGTAACGTAAAAATAGTACCTCGCTGCATTGTGGTCCGATTACTGCTCGGCAGGAGTCCAGTGACCTTATATGTGACCTGACAACTGCCATAAATTCAACCAATCTCAGATTCACTTAGATCTCCAATCGTGCATACGATTTCCTAAGCTTGTCGTTGATTGGCTGGAGTGAAATGTTACGAGACATGCACTTACAAAATCACAGATCGAAACGCATCGAGGAGCGGGTGTTCCAATGTGTCTGATTTAAATGAGATTGAGAGGAAAAACCTAAGGTTTAGAGATAGTTTTAACTTATTGAGTAAGCGTATAAAATGAAGAGATTCCGTGATAAACTTAATAGCTCAACGAAATGTTTAAGAAAATTGGAGGTAGAATTGTATTTTAAATTTATACCCAATTTTAGTTCAAGTTTGTCTTTTTATATGTCAAAAACGCCGTTAATACATGTATTGCAAAAAGGGAAGGGCGTAAGACCGAAACTTGTCGTATCGTCTTCAATTACACTTATATCGGTAATTTATTTGATGATTATGATTATAAACAATATTTATTACAGGAGAGCACATAAACATGTTTTCAACATTATGACATTGCACAAGACTTAATATTTTGTTGTAATTTACTTAATGACCCATTTGATTCCATGATGTTTCTTGCGATTCATTTCCAGTTGTATATCCGCGCAACCCCTGGGAAGGGACAGTGCGGGCTTACCATGGAGCCTACTGTCCCCACAGGAACCCCGCTCCATCTAACGACCACACCCAGATGTGTGCCATCGGACAAGCGGACACCTGCAACGTAAGTACATTTCCTCAAAATTCTGCTGAGCTGATATTATCTTACCGAACTAGTAAATTCATTTCATTCATAATTTGAAAATCAATTAAAATCAAATATGTTTTCTTCTTAAAACATGATGTTTTAATCTTAAGTCACTGGAGTATAGATAAAGTATATAGATGGAGTATAGATTAAATAAAGATAGTTAGGATAAAGTTTGGACCATGCGATGTTTACAGTGGTTTCACGTGGAACGTAAAAGAGTTGCATCACCTTTGGCATTACACAAGGACGATTTATATCATATATTATATATAAATCGTTGAATGTAATGAAATGGCGCCATTTGGTTAAGAATATATGCGTTTGTTTATGATTTGACTAGTCAATTGATGGCAGGCAGGTACCCTAAAATGGTCAGTCTTGTCATAAATATGTATCGCGATGGAGAAGCGGGGAGGTTCAGTATTCTGCTAAAACGTGGAAATGTATCGTCCATTGCAGGGAGACTCCGGGGGACCCTTGTTCTGTCAATGGGGAGAGAAATGGACTCAGTGTGGTATCACCTCCTATGGACCGGCCTCTTGTAACAAACCCGGAACGAATGGAGTTTATACCCACGTGTTGCGATTCAGAGACTGGATAAGGAATGCGCTGCAGACATAAAGTGTTTGAAGCGTCGTAAAATAACCAAGATATTCATTCAAATGAATAAAATTCTTCTGCATGAGTTTTTTGTTCTTTTTTGTACACGTATCAAATGAGCCACTTAGTCTACTTTACATGTATATTATTCAGTTGATATATATTTAGATTGCTTTACTCGGTTTTCTTAGCAATCTTAGTATGTATAAATATGATATATAACGTGTCAAAATAACAACTTCACAATCGTATCAGGTATTGAGGTTATGATTTACCTGTTATGATCGCTGAGAATAACTTTGAGTAATCAGGATGGCAACAATCGGTTTATTGTGTTTACAGAAGGCGCCAATAGGAAGTGTAAAGAAATTAACAAGTCGCCAGAATATCAGATGGTGTTTTAAACGTTCAGTAGCGTGTATGGCCAACCTGTGCATTAACAACTGTCAAACAACGCCTTCTCATTGATTGTCTGAGGCGTATACACACATTATTTGTTCCTTATTGTTCCTCCAAAGCAGCACCAAGAAGCTGCAAATTCTGAGGTTTCTTTCTGAGAGTTCCCAGACGCCTATTTAGAACATCCCAGGTGATCTCGATGAACATGAGATCTTGTGCCCTCGAGGTACAGTCAAGAACGTTGATTCCTGCGATTTGCAGAAAGTTTCTGGTCAAGATGGCAGTATGCGGTCAAGCAGTGTCATGTTTGGTCATCTTCCGTCATGAATGTAATAAGGTCGGGGCGAACACCTGATCGCGATACCTTGCAGCTGTAAGAATCCCATGGATAATCAGTAGTCGTGAACAAGAATACCACAGAAAGTATCCCAAACCATGACACTTCCGTCGCCAAATCTATCTACCTCCTGCAAACAACACGTATAACGTTTACGGCGACGTAACCAAACTCTCATCCTATCATCATCAAATCTCAACGTAAATCTGGACTCATCACTAAAAGTAACTCGATACCAGTCTTTCTGGTTCCATCGAAGCTGTCGTCTTTGACGTCCATGAAATGGCGTCAGGTCTGTCGTCGAGAATGAAGACGAGCAGCACGAATCGAGCTCTCAAACAAGTAATTCCTGGTGCCGGTAGCCGTCAAAACGGTTACGTAGGAGACGTAGGACAATTTGACGATCATCTGCCTGTGACGTCACGCGTGGATGATCAGGTTTAAGAAGATCAGCAGTTTGTTGTGGTCGAGTTTGTAATTCATAAACAGCGTGACGGCTGCATCCCATTGTCCTTACAACGAGGGTTATTTACGTTCCTACCTCCAGCATGCCAATGGCACATTCATGCTGGACATTCGAATGGCGTGACTGTTCAGAATTGTGTGTTGAAATGTTTTTCACTTTAAACTGTTGAGGGGAACATGTGCGATCGAATGTACGTGCAATGACAAGATTACGTAACCATCAACAGGGGAAAACATGTTTTAACAGTATTGCAGGATGCATGATCTAACGAGCGAAAGCGAGTTAGATACCAATACCATCCACGAGTTTCATAAATATGTTATTAAACGGGACGGAGTATGTTTGGATTGATTTAAATGTGTTATGGTGATATCTTTCATTAGCCCCACTATTATGATACCCAAAAATGCCTATTATAACTTGTTTTAATTTCTTTAAAATTATAATTTGTAAAGTTTTTAATTTGACCCAGTGTATGAATAAAATATGAATCGCTGAAGTCATACAATAGAGAGAGTTTTCGATTTGAATGTTATTTAAGAAATAAAGTTCGCTGTACCCCAATGTGTTTTGTAATAAAGTATAGTTTTACCCTGAACTATTATAGTTAAAGCACGAGGACGTCATTATAGTTCACGGCAAAACTAAACTTTATTACAAAACACATTGAACTTTATTTCTTTTCAAAGATGCCAAATGATCAGATACAGGTAACATTCTGCTTCCAATAATTTGAAAATAAAAATATTGTTTACATTCTTTATATTAATAATCCATGAACAGGGCCAACGGACGGCTATTCCATGTGTAAAACCCATCCCCTAAGATAGTTTAAGATCACGTGACTAACATTCCAAAAAGAATTGTGGGTAGAGCTTGATCAAGTCTTAGCATGGTGGCGAAACGTAGTTTGTCTAATTCAAATGTTTGCTGCTATCATAAAAGTTGATGTTTATTGTCCCACTGCTAATTTTGACCGACTGCAGAAGTTGCAAACCATGGAAAGGAGTACACGCTTTATTGGTTGCGATGTAAGAGTTCAGACGGCTGAGGCGAATCGACGTTACGTTACCATGGGCACACTTGATCACGAGGGAGCGGCGTGGAACAGCAGAACGTCATTCGATTGTTACGTCATCAAAATAACTATACCTTTATTGTCTGATAAAGTACTTTTTTCGATTGTTCTAACCGCTAGGCATCTTAGAATGTTAGACAGTTACAAAAACGTACTTCGTGGTGATCATAATGCTACACTTCATTTGTGCGATGCAGGTGTTTGTATGACGTCATCATTATGTAAAGGTAGAACTTCAAAATGCACCATTTAAACACTTTCTAAAAGAGTTGATTGTATTGGCGATTTATAAACAGAGTACTTAACTCGCTCACGTGAAATATAATTCTGTTTTCGTTTAAATTCCTTTGATACTTCGACATGAAATTCATTACTTCGTTTGATACACATATTATGACACGGATGCCCCTTTAGTATCCTCTATGTTTGTGATGGTATTTTCCATTTTCGTGGCCTCACGTGTAAAACGATACTGTTCACTAGAATCTTGTAACAAGTGTGAAGTACTAAACGTGTATATAGCTTTGAAATGTAAATGTAAAATGTAAAATGAAGTCATACTAAACATTGGTTGAAGCTTTTAGGAGACCATTGCTTCTTTCATTTGTGATTTTATCAAAATTCAAAACATTTGCCTTTAATGGTGTATTCCCAGACAGGAAGGGTGTTAACATAAGAAAAACAGTCTCAATTAATCACTTTACTTGGAAAACTCAAGGCAAAACTATGAATGGGTCATTTATAAGCAAATCAGAATAATTGGAATGTCAATTTATTACTATCTTCAAATATTCAGGTATTAATTTTAGTTTCAAGTAAATGAAATGATTAGAGGGCCAATGGTTGAAATCCTCATTAATCCTTTTTACATACGAAATTTGAAAAAAGGTATAAAGTTCACTATGCTTACTACAGAGATTCCTCTTTTCAGATTTTCAATGGTTACGATAGACACGCTGAAGGTTACAACCTCTGTATGATTTAAAAGCATTGCCCTGTGCATTAAACTCCATCTCTCACAAAAACTATACTTGGCAGTAATATCTCCTTTTATTTGGTGACTCCACCCCTAACTTGTTCAGAAATCCAAGAGTGTACAGAACCAACCGAAGGAAACGTAAATCTGCAAGGAAGTATGTTTTACCGCAAATATGGCCTTGTCAAGTCTCTCCACAACGTTTAATGTACAGGTTCACCGAGGCATTTATCAAATACTACAAATCACTTTTTGACATGATAGCATGGCATTCTTGTTTGGTTTCCTCAACCAATAATACAATTTATTGATAAGGAAATTGTGTCAATCGTGTTTGCTTACGATAGGACATATTTACCACCATGTTCATGGATACGAGGAGAAGGTCGTTGAATGGTTTTGTGTAGCACGTTTTTGGCCAATTTTTATATTAAAGTTGACACAAGATATTGTTACGTAAGGGTAATTTCATTGCATGACGCCATAAGCCATATCGATAAAAAAAAACGGTTATCCGCATTGGACTATGGTGCGAAGTATAAAGCGGCAATCAGCTCATCAGTTTAACTCTCAAAAAGCTTCTAATTCCAAATGAAATGGCCTAAAGACAGTTTCCTAAGGCTATTTATGATAGAGCTCGTTTCAGTCACATGAAGCTGTCACGTCATCGCCGGAGTACTTAAACTCCATAGTAATGACATGTGAAACAGAGATACGACATACGTGTCATCATTATAATACAAATGTATGCCATTTGTGAAAAACATACAAATTAAGGTTCATTTGCTTCCACATTCATTTATGTATGTCTCTTTGGTGAAACTTGCTAAAACTTTCAGGACATACACTTAAAGGGAATGTATATTTGAATGTGCATAGATCTGAATATCAGTATGATTATAAACTTATAGCCAAGACTAACAAAACAGTATAATTTTCATAAAATCTCTTTCTAGTTTCCTGGTTTCAGACACAATTATTATTTAAGACAGCAATATTTATATTAAAAAATGATGAGAAAGAAACAAAATTTATTAAGTGCAGTGATCAAACTGTAAAATTTCTTTAAAAAGGACGTTTTGATCTCTTAAAGTGACACTCCTAAACGCAGTTATCACGATGTTGAAAATACAAAATGCACTGTGACAGTTATAGGTTTTCTTACATTTACAGCCACGAATTCTGAAAGAGGAAATAAGTTCTTAAACCTATCCCTTTACTTGAAACGTGTATAATTAAGTGTCTGTAATACTCTTTTGATATTGTAAACCATTTTCTGTAACTGCTGCTACATGTATATTTACAGAATGAAGAACCTGGTCATCTTGTCTTTTACATTATTATTTGTTACAGAAGTTATTGCTTCCTACCAACGATCGTGAGTAAATTTTTAATTTCGTTTTGTTTAAAACACCTTGACATAATCATGTCGGATGTCTGGTATTATACTTTCTTTGCCTTGAGAGTTTGGATATTTATCGTTTTTTAAATAAGCTAAAATAATATCGAAAAGAAAGTCCGGCAATCATTTCTTTAAATAGCTGCTTATTAACTATGAAGCGTTGTAATATTTGGAATCACACTATCTAAAATAGCAAACAAACAGTACAGGAATTGCAGATGTTCGATTTGTTCAATATTTAAATGCCATGTATTTCTAATTAACTTTGGCTAGCTTTTTTTATCGTACTTATGGCTGTAATATAATCTTTGCATACATACCCATACATTTGCTTTGTCTCTCTTTCTCATATGACATTCTGGTATTTCTGCATCGTTTCTTTTCTCTATGTTACGTGGATGATAATTTGAAACTAGGGAATTGCTCTCATCATCAGGATATTAATGTTATCATCGCTATGAAAATACAGTAGGCAGAATGACGTCACATGTACAATTACATGAAGTAATGGCCTTCATCGGTGATCATGGTGAATTAATGATAAGTCATTGCAAGAAACCTTTCAGAGGGCAATTTTCAAACTCAACATTTTATATTCCAGAATAATTTCAAAAACATAATATTTTATATCATTCTTTCATAACATAAGAGAAGAATGACGAAACTTGCAACAGTACATCCTGACCCATCCTGGAAACCAGGGTACTTTGTTTCGCTCGCTTCACTTTGAAACAGAACCCCTTGATTCTATCCCGTGAAAAAGCTCTAAATATAACTACCATTCACAGAGAAGTATATGGCTTTTCTATAGATCCATTCAGCGCTTTCCTTTTTTTACACGCCCATCCCCTTGAAGTTTACGTCGAATCAGAGTTGAGAGTAATTCAAGAATTCGATAGCAAGTCTGGACTTTTCTTGAAGGTTTTCTTGTCTCCTGTACACAGATGCTCACATGGATCTAACAGATCACGACCAGGGTCTGTGTACCGCCTGGTACCAAGGTCTGTCCAGGCACAGAGTCTGTGTCTACTATTAGGGGGTCAAATCACCGTGGGGGACATTGTAGCCATGATGGCGAGACGCGGCAGAAATGTAAGGGAGCTGGGAAGCTTCCTCCGTCTTCTTGGGGACCTACAGGGGAACCCCCTCTTCATTAAACTGTCAAATCTACGTGACCCTAGCTACGGTGAGTGTGTAAACATTAAAATGAGGTTCTGTCACTCATCTATCGGCAGTATCAGCCATCTTGGTTTGTTGGCTTTACGTCAAATGCAAAAACGCTATATTTAACAGAATTTTAATGTGTTTAAATAATAAAACATATACACTGATGGAATATTCACATAGTAACACATAATATAACATTAAACTAATAAACAATATGATGTTATGCCGCAGCAAAGCCACACACAAAAAAACCCGATAGAAGCCTCCTTCTAAAAATTCGAGAGGAGGTTCCCGTTTACACATATATGCTATACTACATGATTTTAACACAGTCAGATTAAGATATATTAACGAAGTTAATATTTTGATGACTTTATATTTCACAACTTGATAAAGACAAGCGCACATTTGTTGAAAAATAAAAACAATGAGAACTGAAGCCATTCATCGACGCTGCGAGTGGGGAAAACTTTGCTTCGGCATAACATCATATTGTTTATTAGTTTAAATGAATGTTATGTGTTGCTATGTGCATATTCTATCATTTTATATGTGTTATTATTGAACAAGTGTAAATCTGAGTTAGATATATATAGGGTGTTTTCATTGCACGTCATGCAAAGAAACCAAGATGGCGGATGCTGGCGATAGATCGTTGATAGAACTTTCAGTGCTAAAACCGTTTACTCAACGGCCTTTGTATCATGTTGGCAAGACTGTCGTGTACAGATATTTAACTTACATGTATTTACCTTCTTCTGTCATATCTGTGAAGGTTTTGATAATGTACTCAAATGCACCCAGCGTACTCTTTCAGATTCTACTTTGAATTGAATAGAATACTAAAGGGAATATATTAGAGGGTAAAACACAAGTTCAGCAATCTGCAAGTCAATTCATGAGTCGTTGTCTATTCATAAAAATGGTCTGAGAAGACCACAACATGCACACGACTTACGTGTCTGTTCGAATTTTATTATGTAATTAAATTGCGTACAATTTCTTTCACTTTTTTGTTACAAGGTCTGGATCGGTTCTCGTATCGAGAAAGACAAGAAACGTGCCGTCTGTACCCCATTATGAGACGACTACCGACTCTGTGCGGTGTACAGTATATCGTGGACCGCGTCTCACAGGATTGTCAGCCTAATGTCATCAATGTTATAAATGTTATCAGTGGTACGTATGTATATTACCTACTTTCTACAGGGTCTGTGTCTGTGATATTCTGTTTGTATCTCTTAATATAATTTTACCATTCTACAAGAGTAAAGTTTTATACTGTAACTATGCAGAGTAAATGTATGGCTTTTTACATATTTATTTATCCATTCATCTAAATGTATTTTGTAAATAATTCATATAAACCCTTGAAAATTAATTAAGAAACACCTACTTTGGAAAACTCAATGTGGTGCTCTGGGAATTTTAGGATAAATCAAATGATTTTATCACCTCAGACATACCAATTGTTTATTTAGTGACTCGTTCACTGAAATAAAAAAAAATCCATCATATACAAAATTTATGAAAATATGAGGGATTTTTTTTATGGTACTGAATTTTTACCTTAAATAACTATTTCCCTTGAGGGAACTACACCACAGACTTTTGAATTCATTTATTGTAAACAACATTTTTATAACAAGTTGACATTCACAAACGAAAACATCTATTATCATACATGATAAGAAGCTTGTTAGACATTAAACTGTCAGTCCTTTTAAACAATAATTTAAAAACAGCCTACAACCATAGGATCTGTGAATACATTTGAGATTATTTTAGTTCAATCTGTACTTGATTAAACATTTCCTCTCGCTTGAGAAAAGCCATGAGACTGAACCATGAGATGGTTGTTCATTTCAGAGGACCGAAATAAGAAGCAACGTATTATTGGGGGCTCTGCAGTAGCGAGTAGCAGCAGTCAAGGTTTACCCTTTTTCTACGTTTATGGCTGTTAACATATCTCAATATGAATGTCAATACAGTCTGATTAAAATCGATCTTGTTCCGAGGAATAAACAAAATAATGCATCTAACGGGATACGTAGAGGTTAAGTAGATTCCTCGCCACACGATCTGAGGCCAAGGACACCCCGTTTAGGCGCGTGTTCAGTACCAGTTACCAAACAAAGCCCAGTCAAATAGCTGACCAATCACATAGCAGTTTAACGGTCCCCGTTTTGAAAGCATTCGGATGAGACGAATGAATAGCTGTTATCTGCCCCTAACTTCTCGCACCGAAAGCTTTTGTTGGAGGTCTTGTGATTGGGTGACTGAATTGCGTCAGAACATGGGAGTCTACGGGCTGTTATCAGACGGTTTTGCGAGGAAACCTCGAACGATACGAGTTCGTATCCCGGTAAATGCACTATTTTGCAACCTTTATTCCTCGGAAAACGGTTGATTTCTATCAGACCGAATGTCAATGTTTCCTTATAATCGGTGAATCTGAGTGTTAAACAGTGTTTACTGAATTACTCCAAAACATTTTATACATACATGAATATGTAAGTTTAGCTATAAGCTATCAAACACCAACTGAACTTAAAATTCAACGTTCAACTTATCATGAATTTATGACTGAATTTCACTGATTTAGTACTTTATAGATTAAAGCATCATTGTTGCAAGAAAGTTTCTAACAGTTGAAACAATGTTTCTCTTCAAGCTTCCAGTCAAAGCAACCAGCGAATAGTGGGCGGGACAGCAGTAGGAGGTATAGTTTGTATGTTTAGTAACGTTTACCTTGCATCTGAGTAAATGTCTTCACTTGTAGTATGTTAATAAAACAAACGTGTCTTTAAAGAGCAGAAGCACGTTTTTTGCAAATTTTATTTTTGGCAAATTTCCCCTTTATAATGATGGTTTATGTCCTTTATATTAACTTTAGAGGGTAAAACATTTAATTACACAAACCAATTATCCATGGTTATAATGATGTTACCTTTAAAGCAAAAATTGCATTTTAATGCGAACACATTTTATTATTTCAAATTACATTAACGTTTTCCATGGCTTTACCGAACCATGTACACTCATTTTTAACTTGATTTGATTGAAGAGAGAAGGGTGTTTTACCATTAGTGACATTATTTTTCAAATACATTTTATCAACTTATTTGAGCGAAAAAACGTGCTACTGTCCCTTTAAATGATATGGATATTATGCAATAGCATCTGCTGTATAATTTTGTGTTGAGGCCTACATGTACCATTAACTGTTCGGGATGTCCAACAAGGTAGGGATTAAGTGGGTAACAACGCTATCGGATGATACTTCAACTACAACTGCTCGGATATTTTCTCCGTGAACTAAATCATTTTAGATTATGCAAAGTATTTGAAATTGAAACTTGTATGTTGAGAGATGTATTTAACATGTATTTGTATGTTATTTTATTATATTCAGCTGCAAGCACCAGCGCCAGTGCAAGTGTTTCAACCCAATCATTTGCAGGTAATTGTATTTTAATCATATTAGCATTTTTCTGGACCCACTGGATTCAATCATTTATTTATTAAATTATAGAAAAAAAACGTTTCTGCCAACAAATATTGTTTTCCGAGATGACTTGAATGCTAAATTTAAAAAACTAACAAAACAGAAAACGTTTCCCATTTGGGGAAAATTCAATCGAACAAGTCAATCAAAGAAGATTAAATTGTTTTGAAAATAGTCGATTAGGAAAACTCCATTGGTTGTTTTTTTTAAAATATCAAAAACAACTTTTGAATGTAATATTTATCAAAGAAGTTATGACCGGTGAATTCACGTTGTACGTCGACAAAGTAACATCAACAGTATGTGTCAGGAACCAACGATAAAGCAAACCCGTTCACTGTCATTGTCTTCCCACAGAGGTAACTCCTTTCAGATTCGTAACCTCTGTTACATATAAACGATATTTCACTATTCTCGCAGAATCCCCTGGCGGTGAAAGTTTGAACCTGGTAACGTCCTTATTTTGTCCAATCAAAGATCGTTTTACATCTGTGACCGAATCATGTCTTGTAAACAATATATGTGAGCATCGCACACTCTCCAGAACTCTACATTTGCGGAATGCTCAATTTGATGCAACCATTCTCTCATTCTAGAAGAGGAATTGCTTGATCTGTGGGAAGAGAATGATTCTCTCTGTATCCTAAGGTGTCTCCTGTGTTAACGATTACGTTATCGTACATAATCCACGACAATAAGATCACTAGAATTAATGAAGCGATAAACGCCACACTGTGGTATACATGTACCTTTATCTTTTGCAGGTGCAACTCCATTCGAGGAATTCAGATCCTTTGCTTCTTTGAAGGTCCAAGGAGGATCTGCTTCATGTGGCGCCACTGTTGTAGACAGATGTACTATTATTACTGCTGCACATTGTGTAGTGTGAGTTATTTATGATTATCATTATGTCACGGTTGTCATTTCATTGACAAATAAGCAAATATCAGGAGTTGGTGGTTGAAAATTATTGGGCATATTTTGTCTTTAATATGAATATCGTAAGAATAATCAGTGATATCGCTGATAATACAATAGGATATGTTCACTTTAGCTAAAAGATTCCCGAGTGAAAACAATTAATTCATTGTAAAAGACGTATTATTTATAAACAAATGTACGACAATGTAAATGAGAATAGAAGAAGAGAAGAAAGACTCAGGGTAGAAAGAGAAGAGAAATATTGTTTTCAAGAGAAATATTGTTTTCAAGGAATAAAGCAGCCAACAGTCTGTCAGTTGATGTAGGGGACCATGCAATACCTGGCAATCGAACAACTGTGAATGTACGAGCAGTCAATGTGCATCCTAATTTCTACAAGACACAAAACGAAGGTTAGTACAAGTCTTCACTTCATATTATGTTATGCCAAAATTCGACCTCCGTTCACAATTCTACAAGACGTATAGCAACAGGTTGGTCATGAATATAAAGGAAAACGTAGAAAACACTTTCTGTTGAATTGATTTTTACTATTTATAACTTCTTGGATCTAATCAAATATATACGTCAAACCATGACACTCCTCTAAGACGAAGTATCCAGTGGTTGGGTGGAGTATGTCTGGCAATACTGTTGTGAACTTTCACCTTGGAGGAGTATCATTGCTTGATGTCGTGGCTCGATACTGGGACTTCTCCCTCTGACTATGCTTGTAATAAAGAACATGTATTTCACTTACTCAAACCTTATAAAGCTGTTCCGGCGAGTATTGCTGCTAAAGCACATTATGCACATTAGAAATGTACATCACATCTGATTATGATAACAAATTGTATATATAAATCACTTTATTATAATTGTACAATATAGTATCTGTTGTGTGATAAAAAGATATGTTTTGTCATTTTGCTCTGTAATCTATTGAAAGGGAAAAGGTCATGCATGTGGCATAAGAGTTATCTCCCTTGCAAATGAAAATTGACAATTTCTCAAGGTTTTATTAAAAATTACTTTTCAAGTTAGCCTGGATGCATATGATTTTTAGTTAATTATGTTGTTGAATTGTATTTCTTTCAAAAAGTGAATTTGTTCTGCAAATCTTAAGTTTAATTGACATAAATAATAATGTTTAACAGAAAACAAGAAAAAAAATGCATTTCCTTCTTGGATATATGTGTAACCAATAACTTTTTATTGAAATTAAGACATAGTTATGAACTGGGATTCAAATAGTACTGTGATACAAATGGTCCCAAAACAAAATAATAAGTAATAGTGTTCTCCATGTGAAAACGTAGACGCCGAGCTTGCAAAATCAATCAGTCATTATTTCGGCACTGAGAAGGCCACATGCCTACATTACATTTCACATATATATCATCGTGATTTCTTCGCAATTTCTTTTCTATATGAGACCTGGGAGTTGGGAGATGCTTTAGCTGTTTACTGGAACTGGAACCAATACGGTATAAAAAGCGTTGAACGTCACTTCAGTAAATGATTTATGAACCTAGTTTGATTGTTCAGAAAATGTCAACGACCTGGCGATACTAACAACAGACAGCTTCGACGGAGTCCAGTTTGTTGAACGGGCCACAATCGCCTCCAGCAACTACCAGTACACGGGGCAGGAGTGTGTGGTGGTCGGAGTGGGCGTCACATCATCTGGTAATCTCTCTATATTTTCTATCCGTCATTAATTATGTACAATGTTTATTTGAGTTTCCTTCTCTTGAAACACTAACATGCTCCGTGGCTTTTTAAGGGAGTTATATGTTAAGGGATGCATGTAATCTCTGCTGACTTATTAAAGTGTGAGATTTTACGAGCGCCTCTAGCGGAGATGAATTCGCTTTTGGAATGTTAATAATGTTCCAAGAAGTTAAAGAAAAGATGGGATGCTTTTGTTTTAGACGTGTAAAGTCTAAACCTGAAAACTTATGTCGATCATAGAAACTTAACGTTTATTTCATCGACCCACAGGAGGCCAGAAGCCCAGGAATGGTCTGCTGCAAAAGGTGGCCGTGCCCACGATCGATGGCCCTCAGTGTAAAGCATCTCCGAATATAAAGGCGACCGTCAGTGACCCCCCTAATCAGCTGTGTGCTGGGGCAGTAGGGAAGGATTCGTGTCAGGTGAGACTCATATACACTACCGGACAAAAGAAACGCCTACCGTATAAACGATCAAGTTTCATCTTTTTGCACAACTTTTCGAAGTTTCAGAAGTAACAAAAGAATCACGATTGTTTAAAGTTCAGACGAAATATATTATTTTCTATTGAATCCTAATATGAAATTGTGAAAATGGGACAAAAACAGGTAATATGTTGTTCTTGTATTAAACTAGAGCGACTTAAACATTCCAGCGTAGATATAACAGATTGACTGACCGATTCCTCAGTGTTTGCCATCGTACATCACTGCCGGTTATTCTCGTTTTCGTTTGTCGCTGGCCGGTGAAAAGCAGACGATTTTTATGCAATATATATTTCGCCTAAACGTTAATAATGTCCCTCTGCCCGGGCGATTATTTTAATAATATCCTCTTCAAATAATTATATTTAATCACTGACATGTTAAGCTTGTTATATGTGATCTTGAAAAATAACCTTTTCTTCCAATTCCAATCTGCAATTATTTTGCATTTAAACTCTATGTATCTATTGTTTTTTGTCGGTTTATAAGTTAGATAATACATGACCCTTTGGCATTAGCATCACTACTCCCTTGGGAAATGCCCACGGGTCATGCTTTAGCCTACATCTAATCTATACGTTTAGTTGTCGTTAATCAATAGTGTATTTGCTTTGTCTTTAAGGGCGACTCAGGAGGACCGCTGTACTGCAACGAAGGAGGCAGACAGGTGTTATCTGGAGTGGTGTCATATGGTGTCGACTGTGCACGGGAAGGCTATCCGGGTATCTATATAAAGGTGTCCCAATATACGGACTTCATCAGGAGACACTCGGGGTGTATGTGATCTCACCTCAGGGATAGGAAACTGTTTTTTAATATGGCTTACTATTATATTGAACTGCTGTGTAATAAAATATTGTGGCGAGGCCTCGTTATTGTAGATGGTTTATTATTAGGTTTCAAAATTCAATTATTGAAGTGGCTTATCGTATTGCACTAATGTGAAATAAGACATTATGGAGGTGAGGTGAGTTGGGGTTTAACGCCGCTTTCAAGAGTATTTCACTTATATCGCGGCTCCTAGTAGTATGGCAGGGAGAAAGCCCGCAACACCATGTGGCTATGTACTGCGGTGAAACCTGCGAGCATGGGTGGTACTGCACTGAAATTCAGTGTAGCATTGCACCCAAACCTTACTGCGTGTAGTACAGTTCTCTACTGCAGACAAAGTTGCCGTGCCCCTGGCGGGATTCGAACCACGGACCTCTTGATCCGAAGCCGAACGCGCTAACCTCTACGCTATCCCGCCCCCGACCTTATGGAAGAAACCGACCTTATGTAAGAAACTATGATGAAAGATGTTTTATAATACCGTTATGGCGGAAACTATATAGTTTATTTTAAGGTTTAACAATTGTTTTAAAGACATTATGG
This sequence comes from Gibbula magus, assembly GCA_936450465.1. NCBI lineage: Eukaryota > Metazoa > Mollusca > Gastropoda > Trochida > Trochidae > Gibbula > Gibbula magus. The sequence goes on from OW388299.1 coordinate 35,824,353, forward strand.
CGGAAACTGGTTATAAAAGATATTTAATGTTTTTTTCATATTTTGCATATCGGTTCATCATAGGGAGAGTAATGTTTCCACATAGTTGTGTGACCTTGACCTTCATTTCAAGGTCACGTCGAGACTTTGTCATGTTACCCTTGTCAGTATACTCACCCCGGCTTTGGTCGATCATTACGAAATGGCAAATGGAAATATAGTCGCAAGCGACTTTAAACGGATTCAGCATATATATGATTCATTTCCTATTAGGTACATTATATCAGCAGTCATTCCTGAAAGTTACACGATTATGTGGAAATGTGTTAAGCTACAGCAACCTATCCCTGTCCATCATGTAAAACGAAAGTAGGATTTACCCCCTTTGTTAACAGTTCAAAATAAAGTCGCAATTGATCAAGATAAAATGCTTATATCTCATTGGTTATGTTTATTATCAAACTAATAATGTTTTCCCATTTCAACGAGGTATCAAACAACGTGCTATGATTTTGCATTGTTGAACTTGCACTAACAAAGATACACTACAAACGTGGCGATTGTCAATTTAGAAAGAAGGCAGAAACTGTCCAACTTAAAACACCCGTAACTCATTGGTAATGAACACCACTACTGTACTTATTTTATTTTCGTAATTTCAACTTAGGTTGATGTAGTCATAATTTAGATTGCATACATGATTAATGCGTAATGTTCTTTTGAATATTCAGGAAAATACTAAACAATGCTTATTTTCGGACCCCTATTCCACTTTTCCGATGTTCGACGCTAAACTATTAACATTTTGATGAAAGGGTTCAACATAAAAGTTTTTATTCTTGAAATTGTCTATTCGCAGGTGTGAATAAAATTTCAATAGCATAATTGGTTAAGCAGTCATGATCCTTTGAACATTGCTGAAAATGGCGATTTTTGAAAAATGACAATGTTCTGTGACTTGTCACACATAAAGTATGACAGATACGCGATTGAAAATTATTATTCTACATTAGAGACATGTCTACTTCACAGTGAGACATAAAACATTATTGTATCTTCAGTGGTTTACGAAGGAAAATTCTCCAAAGTAGGTACCCCTCGAAAGGTCTCAAAATCACAAAATTTAACTTTTAAGGGATTACGTCTAAATTGTGCCCAATCGATCAACTTTTACATGATCATGATATGTTATGGAATTGTTAAACAAGTTATTATAAAGAGATTGAAATAAATAACTTTGACATAAATTAGTTTGTGACAGAGTTATGCCACTTTGAACATGCAACCGAAAAACGCACTTTTCGAAAAGGTTCAAATACAAGGGCAGATAACTCGAATTCTAAGCCAAAATTCAAAATTCTGTCTCGATAACTTTTTTACACGTTTATCCAGCTTTCAAATGAGCTATCACACATAGCTGTATGTGTTGCCGGGATTTAGAAGAAGATTTTTGAAGACGCGTACCCTCAAAACCGCGAAAGTACACAACAAATTCAGTTTTTTCGAAATAGCAAAAATTCTATTGTTACGGCCGAAAACCCCTATAGCCCTAATCGATGAGGAATGTTGTTGCGCACATTTTGGTGAAAGTTTTGTGCAAATATCTTGATAAGTTTTCGAGCTATTAAGGTTTGAAATTTTAACTTCCAAGGGGGATAACTCACGAAAGAAGTCGAAAATCCAAAAAGTAAAAAAAGTAGATCTAAGTTAGGTCACAGGCTACGATCCCTGAAAGTTTCAGAGAAATCGGTCAGGCCGTTAGTTCAGTACCGCGGTCACAAAATCGGTGGAATAATAAAAAAAAAAAAAAAAAACACGCCAATAACAATAAGGATTCAGCCTTATGGCTGAATCCTTAAATATCGCTCTGAAGAATATCGCCGTGCAACCATGTTTCTTTCAGGAAGATTACATCGTATGAATGAAATTCGAGTGCAAGTAGATCAACTTTATCTTTCAAGCTTCTTGCGTTTAAATGAACAACTTTACTGAATTGTACTGAACTATATAAAACGGCATCTAGTATTGTCAACAATGAAGAGCACAAAGTGGTGGTTGGATTGGAAGCACTATGGAAGTGAAAGGAAGACTGTAAACCATGTTACCCAACAGCTTGCATCAACGTAATGTGATACACGAACAATCAAAAGGTATACAAAGTAAACAAAAACCTGAAAGGAAGAAAAATAACCCGATAGTAGAAAGATCAAACAACAGATTATGATCATAATCTGCGAGAATAGTACTTTAGTGGAAAATTGAAACTGAATATAGACAGCTGTTGACAAAAGCGTGAACAGCGTGCTTGCACGTGCGTGTGTACATGTGGGCTGAGTGAAGCGATGTGTTTGCCCAGTTGGATTATAATAAATACTACTGGAAATTTACTGTAAATGGAAATTTCGAAAGTTGTTATTATTATCCCCCGCCACAACGAAGTTGTCGGGGCATATAGAAATGACCTCTCCGTCCGTCCGGGTTTCGTTTCCGGGCCATAACTAAAAAGTCCTATCTAAAAAATTGGTATGTCGGACAGACATCCGCCCCTGTGTAGCCTCGGGTACTGACTGAAATTGAGTGACATTAGCAACCTTCCTTTTCTGTACCATCTTTCAGTTTGATCAACACAACCCCACCGGTAACTGATGCAGATTTACACCTCCCATTGCACACCAGTTAATGCCTGTTTTGCCTGATCTGCTCGCGGTTTTGTTACATATTCATTGATGAAGGTACGGAGGCCCTTGTCTGACCTGAAAAACTTCAATTTAGAATTCTTCATGAGGGCTCGCTGTGTTTTGTTGCTAATGAAGCGCACTAACAATAGGCCTCTGTTTAACCTGTGGTGGGACCCTGTGGCTGATATCTATATCGTTGGCAGACACATCGAGACCGACAGACATGGCAACTTTAAGAAGAGAACATCGGCATCCTCACTTCTTCCTTTGATATGCCCGATATCCGGACATTATCGCGGCTGGAGTATTGGTCACTGCGATCAAGACGTTCGCTGAGGGTCCTGATCTCATTCAATCTAGTACAACTAGCTTATACGGACTTAAGGGACGTATAACATTACAGCTAGTTTTAACTAGTTTGGATCTCGTTGTTCTTCTAGTCTAGAGATGATCTGAGAGCAGTCGCAGTGGATTCCACTGGAGACTAACACTTCCAACTCCTGTCCGAACAAGGCCTCAGTATTTCGGCAACCATGGTAGTTAAAACAGCCATAAGTTCCTTAGACTGCAGGACTTTCACTAGCTTGTCGTGAAGCATCTTCATCTGCATGCTAAACACCTCCAGTATCTTCCATTAGGAATGAGTGAATAATGAAACAGACCTTTATTTTGTACCTTAATTTTCACAAACAAATACAACAAAACCATCAAACTAGGGCAAGCATAGGCACTTATAGAATTGTGTTATTTAGTTATTTACCATTATAAATTATAAATACACGACCACTTATATATTATATATATATATATATATATATGCTAAGCTTTTTCTTCAAGGGACAACATATTTGTTGAACAGACAATAGAAAACTAAGTTCTGTTGACTGCCAAACCCTTTATTATAATGAATTCACATATGAGAATGTGAAACATTGGAAAGCTAAGCTGAAATGCTATGCAACTGGTTATCATTATCTCTGCTGCCATGGTTGACTGAAGTGATTTATTTTAATTTTATTATCTTCTCGTTCGACCTTCTTCAACGGTTACAATTCTATACTATCAAAAAATTTTGCACCCTGTCCCCTAAAGTACATTTTACAAAATCTCGTGTTACATTATAAGTGACTCATCAATTCGCAGTTTGAAGCGAAGACTTGATAATGAACTTCATGTTTCCTCCAATGAATCAAAGAAAACTCCAATGTTGGTCATTGACGTTTCTCTCCGCCATATCATTGGCTTATAAGACACAAAAATTACAGAAGTGATGGTTGTAATAATAAATAATATAATATACATAATAACGTAATACATTGACATAGATTAAGAATGTAACACCATTCTGCGGAAAATATCATAATAGTATAAACTAAAGGTTTAAGAGCCTTGAATTCAGTTGTGTTCATAACTGCATTGAATTTGATGATTACTTTGAATACTGTTAACACATTATAAATGACTCTTTCGCAGTTCGCAGTGAATACTTGATAATGAACTTCATGTTTCCTCCAATAAATCAAAGAAATCAAAACCTTCTCCAATGTTGGTCATTGACTTTTCTCTTGTAAATAAATCGCTCGGCCTAACCATCAAGCAGCAAATTTGTTAATGAGGTCAAGGTAAGTGCTTTGCTTTCTTCAGGTGACAAAGGATAGTTGTCATCCTTTTCAATCATTCCCGATATTTGCAACTGACGCCAAAGTCTGAGATATATGTTATGATGTGTGTCGCAGGTCAGTAAATTGCTGAGCATACCATGTGTTCGCTTTGAATTAAATATAATGTAATGGATGCTATTTTCCTGTGCAAAATCTTTGAAGGTTACCTTGGTTGAGTTTTTAGTAAGATTCATGAAATAATACAAATCAGTTTTAAAAGTTTCAACTTTTCCAATGATTTCATATTGAACGTTACATACATCACATGTTGTTGACACGGGTTTGAAGTGTGCGTCGTATGTATCTGGGTTTGTAGATATGAGAAATTGAACAAGTTCACTAAACCTGAGATCTTTTCCACAACCAATAGCTTTTTTCCGAATCCTACGCTGTGCGTAATTCCAATACATATTATTTGGGCTGAAGAATTTATCTAAATAAGATGAGAAAATTCTTTTATAAGGATTCCTTGCAAATATGAAGGAAACTGAATCGTTCATAACTTTCTCTATGTAAATCTTCCGCTGTGTCTGCTCCATCCCTTGAGTCACATCACTCAAGTATTGTAGTGGTGCACCTTTGAACTCAAATGGGGACTTATAGTCGTCAAAATTCAAAACGTGCAACAATCGTCCCAGGAACTTAGAGGCTACCTTGGCGACTGGGCAATACAACGTGTTCACATTTCCGTAATACGTCAGCTGCCTCTCTGCCAGTTCAGTGGTGAGGCTATTCGTCTCCAGCAAGGAGCAGACACCTCTCAGGTGTGCCCTCCTCGTCTTCATTGTGGTTCCTTCGTCTTCATCCTGTCAACACGTTTGAAACTAAACTTATTACCCACGTGGTACTTCGTAGAGGGGTTTCATAACAATTTCCACATATGTGTCATAACACCTTCAAGTAATTTGATTGGCTATCGATGAACTTTGACACTGCCTAGACTACTTGAATCCATTCATGAAATTACAAGTAATTTAATTTACAACAAGACTAAGACATAATATTTAGCTCATTCTTCAGTTAATTCGTGAATTCGTACTCACCACTATGTTTGATTTAATTGAATAATTAACAAATACATCACGACTACACTCAACCGCAAAAGAAGCGTCACCACATTTTCAACAGTATAAAAAATAAAGTACAGTTGCCGGAAAAACTCGATTTTCAATGTTTGTTATTGGGACATGGTTTGTAAAGAGGTACTCGCAATTTCATACAATAAGAGTATAATACTTTTATTTATATGACTGTTCATATATACTTGGGGTGTTAAAATCGATTTTTCAAAATGGTTTTTGGCCAGAATGTTTATTATTTCGCTTGAAAATTCATAAAACTTTTATTAATAAAAGATGATGTTGACATAAATAACCGCATTTGTTGACGCGTCTTTACTGTGGGACGTCATAAAACAACCCAAAAATGCCTTTTGACCCTCTAGTGTTTCTAGTGTGTTTCTAAGAAATGTGAACAGATAATGTTTTGAAATTTCATATTTAGTAAGTTTTGGCTCTGAATATATGATATATCTCTGTTCCAGTCGTGTTTATCACTCGTGGATGGAAATACTCTTGTATTTTGTATGGTAATAAGCACACAGTTTAGAATGCAGCACGAGTTTTTCCTCTCACTCTTGGCGTTGAGAATGACATTGCAACAAAACCCTATTCTCAGTCTCTCGGTGAAAACAACGTGTACGTACATGTAAGGATATACGGTGACTTTATACTCACAAGACAAAAATTACCGAAAGGAAAGGCATTTCAACGGTGATGTTCACCTAAAACTTACATTTAATAAGGTTGTTTTACATTAGAAGATGCGAATGATATGACATGACATTATTCAAAGGATGGATAACTCTCATCTCCTATCCTCGAGCAGGGATATTTTATATTGCATACGCTTCCTTCAGCATGACTGTTGCAACTGGTCTAGCCATACCGAACTTCACAAATTATAGAATAGTTTGCTTTTAAAAGTGTGAATATTTAACGTCTATTTATGTCTATCTATTTAACTTATAAGTTGTGACAGTGTTGATACTACTCCGCTGTTACGTTCCGTTATAGGGAGAGCACAAGTATATTTCAAAACACAATAAATCGTACGAAATACAAGTTGCTAATACATAGGAAAAATACATGTAACTCGTTCCCCTTTCATATCAAGTTTATGTCCCTCGTGAAATAATTTGGTTTGTCTCTCGTCAAGGCTCGAGACAAAGCAAAATTATTTCACTCGGGACATAAACTTGATATGAAAGGGGAACGAGTTAGATATCCTATAATTAAATAATTCAATGAGATACTATGGATTAAATCCTTCACAAGAGACGTTGAATAAAAAGATAGAGTTAAACAGAGATGCATATTTACTCACGAACTGATCATTTACTTCAGTTCCAAGAAGTTCTAGGGCTTCTCTGTGTGACTTGATAAACATGTCGTCAGGATTATGATGCGTTGAACCTACAGCAACCTTTATGTGTCTGTCGCTGTAACCTGTAATTAACACACAATCAATAGTAACAGTGCAATTATTGAAAATACAAATCGCCTAACTAATGAAAATGCTACCCCGAAAATGGCTCAGCTGCATATTTTTGTAGAGTCCATGAAGATGTGTTTTACCTCCGGCGGGGAATCTGTATGCTGATTCATGTGTGTAACGTCACCAATGATAGTTAGGGGGATTGCATGACAGTGTCAATAATCAATGGTTGTGTTCTCTTTATTTTGGTTTCATCTACAGCAGTGACATCCAACGATGTGGCTCTATATACTTTGTAAGAAGTGAAGATAGGATGTTTATTTTTGGAAATGTCTGGTGCAAGTGGATGTTTGAGTATAATAACGCATACTGCGTAGACAAGTATTGCAACGTTTACCCAAAAGTACTTTTTGAGGATGAGTTAGTTTAAGTACGAAGCTGCACTGTATACAATATTAAAAGAAGGTGACATCGTGTTTTTAAGTATTTGAATAACAATTAAAACAATGAAGTCCCCCCCCCCCCCCCCCAAATTCCACCCACACACACAGAGCCACGGCTGAATCATATAAATTCCGTTTCTGTGTAAATGCTCCTGCACTTTTCGCGCATCCTTTGTACGATCTATCCATATCCGAGGTGTAAGTGGATACAGTTTCGAGACGCACTTTCTTCAAAACATTTGTTGTTCATTTTTTGTCATAAATTAGAGAATGTTTTTCAAAATTTCAAACTTTCTTCAGATCTTTACTTCAAGCCTTCATCTTCGCAAATATCATGGTTTACAATTATTGTAATTCCTTCTAACAGGGTTTACAACTGTCTGTGTAAACCCTCCTGGAGGGACTTACAATCCCCGGTGTTACGGTTTCGAAAGGTCGTTTCAAGTATCACGTAATATGGCTAGTAGGTTGATAATCAGTTATAAATCATAAAATATATTTCCTATGAAATGACATGAAAGATGAACACTGAAAAAAGTAACGCACAACCACACTTCTGACTGTTCGACTTTCACGAAAAGCTTGTGCATCTCACACACTACAAAGAGCATGTCTCCCTTACCCTCATTATATTCAGCTGGAGGATGGAGGTGGAGAATCTCCATCTCCCTCTCTCTACACATTCAACAAAAAACCCGAGGGAGAGTGTTATATCCTTTACGCCAAGCGAAGGCAGACAGGAAGCTCCGGTTGTTCAAAGATCGACATGGGATTTCCCGTAATTAGCCTTCTTTACCGTACAACGGACGTACGAAGCGCGCAGGAGCATTTACACAGACACAGATTTTCGCGAATTCAGCTGACCACTGAGCGTCCTGTCTACTTTTTTTGACTGCTCAAGGGTGGTACCAAGGACGTGGCTCTGTGTAAAGGGGCCTTAAACACTTCAATCAGCTGTGTCTGGTTTATTTACTTGGCTGCATAAGAAAGTTAAATGTTTCAGTGGCACAGTTTCATCAAAAGTGACGAGAGCGGTGGGATTGTTTTTATTTATTATTAATGTTTTAATATTAAAGATGAGGGAGGAGTACATTTAATTTTTTCGATCAAAATATAGTGGATGAAGACAACAAAATGGAAGCATATCCGTTCCTGCTGACGTATATATTTAATGGACAAATGGATTTGGGGATTTTGCAAAAGTGATGCGGAAAATTATTAATTTCTTTTTTTAAATGAGTATAAAAAGCTGATTACCTAGAAACATTTAACGTTTTTTATTTAGCATTGAAGACTTATTAACCAACAGTAGTTACTTAATTTGTACGATTGACATAGCTTCAAACATCAGTCATTAAACCCTTGGGAGAAGCATACACCATATACCGAATCACAAACGTCAGAAGTGGGTGAATCATAATCCAGAATGTGGTTGTGATTAAAACAATCTGTCAACGATGGTGACATGAACTCAGGGCTAAAGAGAGAAAGTTACACACCATATGATTCATCCGAGACTCTCATAACCCAGAGTCCAAGATTGATTGTGGAAGCGATGAGGATAACCATCAAAAGTACTTTGAAGGTAGCCATCTTCTCTTTTAACTGAAACGAGTTCTAAAGATTAAAGCAACAAAGCTTTATTTATTTTCTCGATTGTCCGATGTTTATCCCATTATAATACTTTATTTGATCAGTCAAGTAAAGACTTAAGAATAATCTTGAAACATTACATAATGGTATATTGCCGTTTGCAGCATTAATATTCAATGGTGTACTGACATTGAAAGTATACTATATAGTATTGTTGTATATCTGAAGCGAAGTTTTGGTATGAGATCAACATGAAAAATAAAATTACAACTTAATTTTTCTCATAATAACAATAGTATTTTCACAATTGCAACATCAGTATTTCAATCTACAACGTGACGTCTTATATGTTGATATAATGCGAAATAAAGACAATGAAAACAACCACATTCATTATAAAATGATAAACTCTTCAAGTACGATTACTATATGTACAGAGTTAATGAAAAGAAATATAAATGAGTATAAAGTATTCCATTAAAATTAATGTTACCTTGTTCATAGACAGCTGAAACAAACCTGAATCTCTGTCGAATGTATACGTGTCAATCTATAATCATCATACAGGTGCTGAACAAAAGTTTCTGCCATTGCTATGTTACATGACATTGTTGACTAAAGGCGCACATTTCAAGGTTTTTTTTCAAATGTTTGTATTCATTTCTCTTCAGCATGTGTACAATATACAAGTGTCGTTCAATACAGAGTTCACGCAAGGTCGATGAAGCGCACATAACATATGGACAAAATGTCTAAACATTATATCTGGAAGATATTGACAAAAGTTTTCCATTTAGAAGAAGGCAGGGCATTGTTTTTACATGCAATAATTTATTCCACTTCAAATACATCCTTGGCCATATTTACAAAACCTTCTATGGATAATTTATTCTGTTTAATACTTGAGATATGGATATATTTTTTGGCTAATAGAATAACATGTGATGCTAATAGACTAGTTGAGCTGTTACAAAACAAAATATCTAGATCTGAGATGGTAATATCACAGTCTATAAGGTGACTGTTCATAAAGCGTTCAATTTTCTTCAAAAATTCATTTTATAAAAACATGCTCAACACATTCTGGTTCTGAATCACAAAAGGAGCAAATATTTAAATCTATTATTTTCATCTGCAACAGCTCTCTTCTAGTGTAAATTGCTCTATTTATAAATCTGTACTGAAAAACTAAAAGTTTCGCATCCTTAGTACATTTTCTGTAATTTTTAAACACATTTATCCATGATATATGTGTATCAAGTTCATTCTGCCATTTTTGACAAACATTAAGTGGGATGACATTAGCTATGAGTTTATCATAGAAGACTCTACTTCCCTTCCTTTGAGAAAGTAGTTCTTGAAGAATTTGGCTCAAGGAGAGGTTTTGTGTACACTTTGAATGGGATAAAAGGGTGTTTTTCCACATTTTGGGGATATTTAGAATGGTTCTGTTGTAATCAAGAATGGTTGCTTTGATGCGATAAAGTGTTTTTATTCCACTAAAAGGCAAAGAGTCATTATCACCCCAATTATACCTATTTGTATGAATACCTCTATTAAACCAACTTTCAATCATTAGATTACTGTTTCTAAACTGATGAATCAACCATAATGGTTCAGCTAATATTTCTTCAATATGATAAATATTGACTACATGTTGTTGGTTATAATATTTACTCCACAAAGTCAAGACTTCACTCAAAAAAGGATTATCGACCGCTATGTGTTTATCAATATGTGCACCAAAAAGAAATATCTTATTAAAAGGGAATAAACTTGGATTGTGAATTGTGTTTTTATTTATATACCTCCACATTTCAAGTTTATACATGTGTTTAGTATACAGCTATGTGGTATCAAAAGAAAGCACATTTAATAAGGAATATTAATCCATGTTTTGTTTTTCTCTCAGTGCTTTCATTTGTTAAGGCATGGATTCGTGGAGACAGCGACAGGAATTTTTGAGTCAAAATGCCAATATTTATTTACCAACTTTCAAAGCTGCTGACTTGAAGTGGGCATTCCTCAAGCAGCTGTTTTACCAATAATACGCCAGTGAGCTTAAATTTATTTCATTCTTGGGCATTCAAACTTAAGGCAATTCCAATTATGTCATGTTCCAGACAGCAAAAAATGAACAACCGCTCTTGGAAAAATAAGCAGTGGTTTAATATAAATTTTAATCAGAAATACAGGTCATATTTTCTGTTTAGGTCATTAATGATCCCATTCTGATATTTCTGGGAATTAAAGAATATCATCCACCTTCTATGATTCCAGGTGCCACTTTCTGACAATATCCCCCAATATGGACTTCGGTTGGGTGTTTTACAGTCACCTCTGAACAATAACATCGATATCTATTACTTAAATGACGCCTTACTTACATCTTAGAACTATTTCTAACATTGAAAATAGATTTGTCAGCAAAAGATCATGCATGGTTCTAATATGACGCCCGGTAAGATCCGTGGGCTTTTATCAGTCTCTTCTAAATGTGAACCACTAAGCATTCAAGCCAAGAAAGCGTAGTTCTCTATTTTCAAAATGTTTAATGATTTTCCAAATATGTCTTTGAAAGTCGCCTCAGAAATATGTGATAGCAAAATGGCTCCGATACTGTGATACGGTATTGAAATTTGGAACCATATTTATTGAGAAAATACAATGCTTCTTTTTAAAAACGTTATTTTTGTGGTAATACAATTATTTCTTCCAATGCAGTACATGGATACATTGGTAGAACAGAATTATGTGTTAACTGTTACAGAAGATGTATTAAATATTGGTGCAAATTATTACATATGGACGATTTTTGTAACCCCCAAAAAAGAAACAAGATAAATATGGAAGCTACAGCTGGGTCACGTACGTACGTCTAGTTTAATTCCGCAAACACTTTTCATATGTTTGGATTATACAAAAATGTAGGAATATTGACATGTTTGTGAGAGAATTAGACAAAGATGCCAGTATACTGAAATTCAGAATTGACATTCCAGAATCACACTATCATCTTTTCTAAAAGACTATGGAGCAATCAAGTCTGCCCTGGAACCAGAAAAATACATTTTGAGACTTAATAATAATAAAGACCTTAACGATACGAAAAGTATGCTAATTTCGCTGTTTGGGCCACGCGTTAAACATTCAACAACAACAATATAATGTTGATATACATGGAATTGTACTAATTTGTGACAAATGTTATTTAAAGGTTATACAAGATTAATTTCAGTTTTACTCGAATGTCAAAATGGCTACAGTGTATAAGACCTTAAATACTGAAAAAACTATTACTACTTTACAATTCTAAGCAGGCCTCGGATATTTGAAACTTGTATCAACTCGGGTGGTATTTTTTATGTATTTCAGCACACCTGTGGATAGGGACACTTGCATCTCTATAGTTTAGCATAGTGTAAACTAAACCATGTATTTCAGTACATCTCTGAACAGGGTCACTTGCATCTCTAAAGTTTAGCATAGTGTAAACTAAACCATGCATTTCAGTACATCTCTGAACAGGGACACTTGCATCTCTATAGTTTAGCACAGTGTAAACTAAACCATGTATTTCAGTACATCTCTGAACAGGGTCACTTGCATCTCTATAGTTTAGCATAGTGTAAACTAAACCATGTATTTCAGTACATCTCTGAACAGGGACACTTGCATCTCTATAGTTAAGCAAAGTGTAAACTAAACCATGTATTTAAGTACATTTCTGAACAGGGTCACTTGCATCTCTATAGTTAAGCAAAGTGTAAACTAAACCATGTATATCAGTACATCTTTGAACAGGATCGCTTGCATCTCTATAGTTAAGCAAAGTGTAAACTAAACCATGTATTTCAGTACATCTCTATAGTTAAGCAAAGTGTAAACTAAACCATGTATTTCAGTACATCTCTGAACAGGGTCACTTGCATCTTTTTAGTTAAGGAAAGTGTAAACTAAACCATGTATTTCAGTACATCTCTGAACAGGGACACTTGCATCTGTATAGTTAAGCAAAGTGTAAACTAAACCATGTATTTCAGTACATCTCTGAACAGGGACACTTGCATCTCTATAGTTAAGCAAAGTGTAAACTAAACCATGTTTTTCAGTACATCTCTGAACAGGGACACTTGCATTTCTATAGTTTAGCAAAGTGTAAACTAAACCATGTATTTCAGTACATCTCTGAACAGGGATACTTGCATCTCTATAGTTAAGCACAGTGTAAACTAAACCATGTATTTCAGTACATCTCTATAGTTTAGCACAGTGTAAACTAAACCATGTATTTCAGTACATCTCTGAACAGGGTCACTTGCATCTCTATAGTTTAGCATAGTGTAAACTAAACCATGTATTTCAGTACATCTCTGAACAGGGACACTTGCATCTCTATAGTTAAGCAAAGTGTAAACTAAACCATGTATTTAAGTACATTTCTGAACAGGGTCACTTGCATCTCTATAGTTAAGCAAAGTGTAAACTAAACCATGTATTTCAGTACATCTCTGAACAGGATCGCTTGCATCTCTATAGTTAAGCAAAGTGTAAACTAAACCATGTATTTCAGTACATCTCTATAGTTAAGCAAAGTGTAAACTAAACCATGTATTTCAGTACATCTCTGAACAGGGTCACTTGCATCTTTTTAGTTAAGGAAAGTGTAAACTAAACCATGTATTTCAGTACATCTCTGAACAGGGACACTTGCATCTGTATAGTTAAGCAAAGTGTAAACTAAACCATGTATTTCAGTACATCTCTGAACAGGGTCACTTGCATCTCTATAGTTTAGCATAGTGTAAACTAAACCATGTATTTCAGTACATCTCTGAACAGGGACACTTGCATCTGTATAGTTAAGCAAAGTGTAAACTAAACCATGTATTTCAGTACATCTCTGAACAGGGACACTTGCATCTCTATAGTTAAGCAAAGTGTAAACTAAACCATGTATTTCAGTACATCTCTGAACAGGGACACTTGCATCTCTATAGTTAAGCAAAGTGTAAACTAAACCATGTATTTCAGTACATCTCTGAACAGGGACACTTGCATCTGTATAGTTAAGCAAAGTGTAAACTAAACCATGTATTTCAGTACATCTCTGAACAGGGACACTTGCATCTCTATAGTTAAGCAAAGTGTAAACTAAACCATGTTTTTCAGTACATCTCTGAACAGGGACACTTGCATTTCTATAGTTTAGCAAAGTGTAAACTAAACCATGTATTTCAGTACATCTCTGAACAGGGACACTTGCATCTCTATAGTTAAGCAAAGTGTAAACTAAACCATGTATTTAAGTACATTTCTGAACAGGGTCACTTGCATCTCTATAGTTAAGCAAAGTGTAAACTAAACCATGTATTTCAGTACATCTTTGAACAGGATCGCTTGCATCTCTATAGTTAAGCAAAGTGTAAACTAAACCATGTATTTCAGTACATCTCTATAGTTAAGCAAAGTGTAAACTAAACCATGTATTTCAGTACATCTCTGAACAGGGTCACTTGCATCTTTTTAGTTAAGGGAAGTTGTAAACTAAACCATGTATTTCAGTACATCTCTGAACAGGGACACTTGCATCTGTATAGTTAAGCAAAGTGTAAACTAAACCATGTATTTCAGTACATCTCTGAACAGGGACACTTGCATCTCTATAGTTAAGCAAAGTGTAAACTAAACCATGTTTTTCAGTACATCTCTGAACAGGGACACTTGCATTTCTATAGTTTAGCAAAATGTAAACTAAACCATGTATTTCAGTACATCTCTGAACAGGGATACTTGCATCTCTATAGTTAAGCATAGTGTAAACTAAACCATGCATTTCAGTACATCTCTGAACAGGGACACTTGCATCTCTATAGTTTAGCATAGTGTAAACTAAACCATGTATTTCAGTACATCTCTATAGTTAAGCAAAGTGTAAACTAAACCATGTATTTCAGTACATCTCTGAACAGGGACACTTGCATCTCTATAGTTAAGCAAAGTGTAAACTAAACCATGTTTTTCAGTACATCTCTGAACAGGGACACTTGCATCTCTATAGTTTAGCATAGTGTAAACTAAACCATGTATTTCAGTACATCTCTATAGTTATGCAAAGTGTAAACTAAACCATGTATTTCAGTACATCTCTGAACAGGGTCACTTGCATCTCTATAGTTTAGCACAGTGTAAACTAAACCATGTATATCAGTACATCTCTGAACAGGGTCACTTGCATCTCTAAAGTTTAGCATAGTGTAAACTAATCCATGCATTTCAGTACATCTCTGAACAGGGACATTTGCATCTCTATAGTTTAGCATAGTGTAAACTAAACCATGTATTTCAGTACATCTCTGAACAGGATCACTTGCATCTCTATAGTTTAGCAAAGTGTAAACTAAACCATGTATTTCAGTACATCTCTGAACAGGGTCACTTGCATCTCTATAGTTTAGCATAGTGTAAACTAAACCATGTATTTCAGTACATCTCTGAACAGGGACACCTGCATCTCTATAGTTTAGCAAAGTGTAAACTAAACCATGTATATCAGTACATCTCTGAACAGGGTCACTTGCATCTCTATAGTTTAGCATAGTGTAAACTAAACCATGTATTTCAGTACATCTCTGAACAGGGACACCTGCATCTCTATAGTTTAGCAAAGTGTAAACTAAACCATGTATATCAGTACATCTCTGAACAGGGTCACTTGCATTTCTATAGTTTAGCATAGTGTAAACTAAACCATGTATTTCAGTACATCTCTGAACAGGGACACTTGCATCTCTATAGTTTAGCAAAGTGTAAACTAAACCATGTATATCAGTACATCTCTGAACAGGGTCACTTGCATCTCTATAGTTTAGCATAGTGTAAACTAAACCATGTATTTCAGTACATCTCTGAACAGGGACACTTACATCTCTATAGTTAAGCAAAGTGTAAACTAAACCATGTATTTCAGTACATCTCTGAACAGGGTCACTTGCATCTCTATGGTTGAGCAAAGTGTAAACTAAACCATGTATTTCATTACATCTCTGAACAGGGACACTTGCATCTGTATAGTTAAGCAAAGTGTTAACTAAACCATGTATTTCAGTACATCTCTGAACAGGGTCACTTGCATCTCTATAGTTTAGCATAGTGTAAACTAAACCATGTATTTCAGTACATCTCTGAACAGGGACACTTGCATCTCTATAGTTTAGCATAGTGTAAACTAAACCATGTATATCCCAATATCATCTTTTCTAAAAGACTATGGAGCAATCAAGTCTGTCCTGGAACCAGAAAAATACATTTTGAGACTTAATAATGATAAAGACCTTAACGATACGAAAATTATGCTAATTTCGCTGTTTGGGCATTCAACAACAACAATATAATATTGATATATATGGAATGTTATACAAGATGAATTTCATTATTCACTCGAATGTCAATTCTATTCTGTACATAGTAAACTGTATATACCTAGTTACTTCCATACTTTTCAATCAGAATTGAAATACAAACAATCTAGTTCTCGACTCTGCTGGGTGACGTGCTCTGATGAGGACCGTTGTGAGAAGTGCCTTTCTCTCATGCCGGGAAAGTACAAGGCTTACCGGTAGGCCATTAAGAAGAGCATGCAAGACCGCTCTCCTACGCTGCCTGCTTGAGTTCATTCTGGTGTCTGGTGAGATGGTGTCATTTTTGGTTGACGCGATGCCGGGGCTCCAACGTAACCAGTGACACCCTGTCGGGGATCCTGGAGGCGTTTGTGGATTCCTTCTGTAGTGTGGTTTTCCTCACTTCATCGAGGTTATCTTGGTCACCTGGCCTGGCTAGGTTGACTGCCGCTATGTCCACACTATTCCACACGTGCGGCACACGCTTGGTCATGGAGCGGCTGGTTCAGCAACCAGGGGGACTACCGGGAGCGTCGTAGGCGCTAGATCTTAAGACTATTGTTTGGCTTTCCTCCGACGACGTCAGGGAGATGAAGCTGTTGTTTCTTACCTCAAGCTATCAGATGTCTAGTTTCAAGGGAGGTGTTACAGCCCGACCTGCTTTCCACTTCAGCTGTTGGCATTGCTCTCTTATTGCCTCAGTCTCTGAGCGGCAACATCGTTTCGACATCGTTTTGGAACAGGGAGTCGACTGGCCTGTTGGTGCACGAAAATGGAGGTGCTGATGTCATGCCGTGTCGAATATGAGAGAATATGGATATATAAAGACTGTTAATTATTATCTCATTGCGCTAAAGAAATGCACATGAACTTTAGGGTCGTTTGCCTCCGCAACAACGTCACCTCTTTAGGGTAAGCATTACCTTCATTGCACTTGCGACGCCATGGCTTCGCACTACTCTGGATTCTGTTGGCGTTGTGGGAAAAGAAAGTTGTCCCTCTAGCCGTCCAATCTAGTTGTCGACCCTACCGGGCGCCGGGCTCAAATGTGGATCGTTGTGAGGTGTTCTCGCCTTTCCCTCATGCCGGGACAGCACAAGGCGCCAAAAATCCAGGCCCCCTGACCGGGAAGTGGCGGTGGTGTTGAAAGTCAGAAGTCTACGAGCCACTGGCCGAGACAACCATTCTTCGCCTCTCATGGCTCCAGCTGCCAGGATTTCGGAATTGCAAGCTCTGCAGGCAGATTTGCTCCACTTTGAACCTGGGCTTGGAACTTGACATCACACAAGAACCAGGTTGCCAACGAGCGCGGCAGGACCTTCATCATTCTGTCTATCTCCTCAACGATCGACCCCTTGGGTGAGGGAAATTATCTCCTCTGTGCTTTATGCTTTTACATGGAGGTAGACAAGAGGCAGTCGGGGGTGTATCTCAGGTCTGCAGTGATGGACGTCTACAAGGCAGCAGACCTCCCTCCTCCTGCTCGTTCCAACCACAATGAGATTAGAGAGGTCTCGGCAACTATTGCTCTGCATAGTAACATCGCTGTGGGGGACATTATGGAGGGCTGATATTGGAAGTCCTGCAGGGTGTTCACTAACCATTACCTATGCGACATCTTTACCGAATCTGGAAGGTGTGGCGAGATTGGGGTCTCAAGTCTTCCCCCAGCACCGGACCTAGTGCCTCCGAATGACATCCGACCAGACGTTTCCCACCACAACGTTAGGGTTTTTCACCCTCGAAGTGCCTTTTGTTAATAAACTTCACATCGCACTTTTGTGGTTGTGTCCTGTCCTACAATGTGATCTCTGAAACTGTGTGGCACTTCAAACAGTTACACTACGAGTGATCCTTAACACTATAATGACCTACTTGCTTCGCCATTCTTTTATTACACTCTTCTACTCATTAAGTAATCGCATCCTTATTATGCTTGTTCCTGTCGAAGAACACATAGACATTTCAAACGGCACACTCAAACTGCATGGCCACGATAAGCTGGAAGTGAACCCGTCACAGGAATTGATCATGTCAATTTAACAAGTGGTGGAGGAAAGAATTTCAAGGCGGTGAAACGTTGAGTTTTCCAAACCTATAGGTTCTATTTGATCTATTTTAATACTTTATCATCATATGTTGATATGAATTAATTGTTAATTTCAGTATTTATTCAATTTCTACCGCATCGAAAACAACGGAATGTAATGTGTCTTACCTAAAGAAAAATTGGGAATTGATTCAACTGATGACCACATCAATCAGTTTACTTCCGCAGTGTCAAAGAAACACGTTAAAGATACGCTGATGTTTGAAGTTGAACAAAGAAAACATGTTCTCTTTACAGCCAAACCTTTCTTACGATGAATGCGCCCTTGCTGTTTCTTTCGTAGAGTATTTGAACCAACCTGGTTACAGGTAGCCGTTTTATTCACAGACAGACAGACAGACAGAAATATTTTATTCAAATGTCACATGATTCGTTACAAGTAAAATATCAATTGTAATAACATAGAATATAACATATCACCCAGCAATAGCATTGGCTTATGAGACACAATATATACAATAGAGATGGTTGTGTTAATAAACAATATAATATATATAACAAAGTAATAGATTGATAAAATAGATTAAGAATGTAACTGTCTCCTGAAAATATCATTAATAGTATAAGCTAAAGGTTTAAGAGTCTCAGAATTCAGTTGTGTTCATAACGGCATTGAATTTTATATGATTACTTTGAAAAAGGTTAAAACATTATAACTGACTCATTCGCAGTTCGAAGTAGATACTTGATAATGAACTTCATGCTTCCTCCACTAAATCAAAGAAATCAAAACCTTCTCCAATGTTGGTCATTGACTTTTCTCTTGTAAATAAATCGCTCGGCCTACTGTTGTAATCAAACAACATAAAATCTTTCAAATATTTCAACCTCAATTTCTCAAGATCTTCTAATGGAACCTCGCTGTATGCCTGCAGGAAAGCATTTTGGTTGTTTGACTTTGCCCCGGGAGTACTTCTATGATAACCATCGAGCAGCAAATTTGTTAATGAGGTCAAGGTAAGTGCTTTGCTTTCTTCAGGTGACAAAGGATAGTTGTTATCCTTTTCAATCATTCCCGATATTTGCAACTGACGCCACAGTCTGAGATATATGTTATGATGTGTGTCGCAGGTCAGTAAATCGCTTAGCATACCATGTGTTCGCTTTGAATTAAATATAATGTAATGGATGCTATTTTCCTGTGCAAAATCTTTGAAGGTTACCTTGGTTGAGTTTTTAGTAAGATTCATGAAATAATACAAATCAGTTTTAAAAGTTTCAACTTTTCCAATGATTTCATATTGAACGTTACATACATCACATGTTGTTGACACGGGTTTGAAGTGTGCGTCATATGTATCTGGGTTTGTAGATATGAGAAATTGAACAAGTTCACTAAACCTGAGATCTTTTCCACAACCAATAGCTTTTTTCCGAATCCTACGCTGTGCGTAATTCCAATACATACTATTTGGGCTGAAGAATTTATCTAAATAAGATGAGAAAATTCTTTTATAAGGATTCCTTGCAAATATGAAGGAAACTGAATCGTTCATAACTTTCTCTATGTAAATCTTCCGCTGTGTCTGCTCCATCCCTTGTGTCACATCACTCAGGTATTGTAGTGGTGCACCTTTGAACTCAAATGGGGACTTATAGTCGTCAAAATTCAAAACGTGCAACAATCGTCCCAGGAACTTAGAGGCTACCTTGCCTACTGGGCAATACAACGTGTTCACATTTTCGTAATACGTCAGCTGCCTCTCTGCCAGTTCAGTGGGGATGCTATTCGTCTCCAGCAAGGAGCAGACAGCTCTCAGGTGTGCCCTTCTCGTCTTCATTGTGGTTTCCACGTCTTCATCCTGTCAACACGTTTGAAACTAAACTTATTACCCACGTGGTACTTCGTAGAGGGGTTTCATAACAATTTACACATATGTGTCATAACACCTTCAAGTAATTTGATTGGCTATCGATGAACTTTGACACTGCCTAGACTACTTTATTCATTCATAAAACGAACGTGAATCCATTCATGAAATTACAAGTAATTTACGACAAGACTAAGACTTAATATTTATCTCATTCCTCAGTAAATTCGTGAATTCGTACTCACCACTATATGTTTGAATGTGTATGTTGTAATGAATAATTAACAAATACATCACGACTACACTCAATCTCAAAAGAAACGTCACCACATTTTCAACAGTATAAAACATGAAGTACAGTTGCCGGAAAAACTCGATTTTCAATGCTTGTTATTGGGACATGACTTGTAAAAAGGTACACGCAATTTCTTACATCAGAGTATAATGCTTTTATCCTTATGGCTGTTCATATACACTTGGGGTGTTATAATCGATTTTTCAAAATGGTTTTTGGCCAGAATGTTTATTATTTCACTTAAAAAATCATAAAATGTAGAAGTTTTATTAATAAAAGATGATTTCGACGTAAATAACCGTCTTACATTTGTTGACGCGTCTTTACTGTGGGACGTCATAAAACAACCCAAAATGCCTTTTCTGACTCTCTTAAATGGTGTAGTTAAGGAGATTCGAAAACGATGTTTTTTAAAAACGTCAGTTTCTAAGAAATGTGAACAGATAATGTTATGAAATTTCATATTTAGTTAGTTTTGGCTCTGAAGATATGATATATCTCTGTTCCAGTCGTGTTTATCACTGGTGGATGGAAATACTGTATTTTGTATTGTGACGAGCAGAGCTAATAAGCACACAGTTTCGAATGCAGCAAGAGCTTTTCCTCTCACTCTTGGCGTTAAGAATGACATTGCAACAAAACCCTATTATCAGTCTCTCGATGAAAACAACGTATGTAAGGATACACAGTGACTTTATACTCACAAGACAAAAATTACCGAAAGGAAAGGCATTTCTTGACATAAACTTGATATGAAAGGGGAACGATTTAGATATCCTATAATTAAATAATTCAATGAGATACTATGCATTACATCCTTCACGTTGAATAGGGAAAAGTTAGAGCTAAACAGATATGCATATTTACTCACGAAATGATCATTTAGTTCAGTTCCAAGAAGTTCTAGGGCTTCTCTGTGAGACTTAATAAACATGTCGTCAGGATTATGATGCGTTGATCCTACAGAAACCTTTATGTGTCTCTCGCTGTAACCTGTAATTAACACACAATCAATAGTAACAGTGCAATTATTGAAAATACAAATCGCCTAAATAATGAAAATGCTACCCCGAAAATGGCTCAGCTGCATATTTTTGTAGAGTCCATGAAGATGTGTTTTACCTCCGGCGGGGAATCTGTATGCTGATTCATGTATGTAACGTCACCAATGATAGTTAGGGGGATTGCATGACAGTGCCAATAATCAATGGTTGTGTTCTCTTCATTTTGGTTGCATCTTCAGCACATCCAACAATGTGTATTTAATAAAAGTGAAACAGCTAAAAGCCCTGTTCACGCACGTTCACTAAAACAGTGTAGCAAACAACATCATGCAACATACACTCCAGGATAAACAGACAACGTAAAAGGCCCCTTTACACAGAGCCATGTCCTTCGGACGACCCTTGAGCAACCAAAGAAATGGACTGGACGCTCTGGTCGGCTGAATTCTCTAAATTCCGTTTCTGTGAAAATGCTCCTGCACTTATGAACATTATGAGAATTTCCATGACGATGTTTGAACACCCTGCACGTTTACAGTTCTTTCCCTCTGCCTTCGCCTCCCGAGGTTTTTGTTAAATGTGTAGAGAGAGGGAGATGGAGAACCTGTCGAGCCCGAGATTCTCCCGACCCCGAATGTTACATTTTCAACCAAAACCGAGGGAGGGTGTTATATCTGTCACATAAAGCGAAGGAAAAGACACTAAATTAATCAGAATCAGTAATAAATCATGAAATATATTTCCTATGAAATGACATGAAAGATGAACACTGAAAAAAGTAACGCACAACCACACCTCGGACTGTTGGACTTTCACGAAAAGCTTGTGCATCTCACACACTACAAAGACCTTGACTACCTTATTATCATTATATTGAGGTGGAGGACTATAGATAGAGTTATTAAACGTTTCATTTACAGGTCCTTCGTGGTCCCGTGCTAGAGCGTCTAGTTTTAAGTGTGGAGGAATTCAGGTTCGAATTCCAAGTGTGCAATTTTATATTAGAATAGTTTTTTATTTGTCCTGAAATTGAAATTAAAACCTTAAATGATCTTCTTCCGAAATTTACAATTCACGTTGAAGTCTACTTTCAGGGCAAGGGATATTCTATAGAATGCACCAGGTATATTCTATAGAATGCCCAGCGATATTCTATAGAATGCCCCAGTTTATCTGGGAAAAGAGTAACCTCCAAAATGACACAAATATGACATCTAAGGTTTATATGCAAGCTAACAACATAACAGCATCGAGGGGAATCCCCGTATAACCCGTCAGCCTCCTCTGTGCTTCCTCTCTGGCTTCTCCGTGCCACAGTTGACGACTATGGCGACAGTTGGCCGACCATGCAGCAACATATCTGCCTCTTATATACCTGCATTTGTTTCAGTCAGAAATGGTGGCATGGAGAAGGCACAGAGAAGGGTTGTACGGGGATCGTCCTCGATGCTGAAATGTTAGGTTGCACAGTGAACGCCTAGTGAAGGCAGACACGAAGCTCCATAAACTTGCAGTTTGTTCAAAGATCGTCATGGGAATTCCCGTAATTCCCTTCTATACCTTACAACGGATGTAGGAAGCGCGCAGGAGCATTTACACAGACACGGATTTTCTCGAATTCAGCCGACCACTGAGCGTCCTGTCTACTTTTTTTGGTCGCTCAAGGGTCGTACCAAGGACGTGGCTCTGTGTAAAGGGGCCTTAAAACCTTATTCACTAAGCTGCATAAGAAAATTAAATGTTTCTGGGGCACATTTTCATCAAAAGTGACTGGAGCGGTGGGATTGTTTTTATTTATTATTAATGTTTTTAGTATTATTGACGAGGGAGGAGTACATTTTATATTTTCGATCAAAATATACCTTGGAAGTGGAAGAAGTAAACAAAACGGAAGCATATCCGTTCCAGCTGAATTTGGGGGTTTTGCAAAAGTGATGCGGGAAATTATTTATTCCTTTTTTTAAATGACTATAAAAAGGTGTCATGCGCACACAAAAAAAATGATTCCCTAGAAACATTTAACTTTTTTTATTTAGCATTGAAGATTTATTAACCAACAGTAGCTACTTCATTTGTACGATTGACAATGCTTCAAACATCAGTCAGTAAACCCTTGGGAGAAGCAAACACTCAACCGCAAAAGACACGTCACAATACAAGAGTATTTCCATACTAGATTGATAAACACGACTGGAACAGAGATATATCATATCTTCAGAGCCAAAACTAACTAAATATGAAATTTCAAAACATTATCTGTTTACATTTCTTAGTAACACACGTTTTAAAAAACATCTTTTTCGAATCTCTTTAACTAGACCATTTAGGAGAGTCAAAAAAGGCATTTGGGGGTTTATGACGTCCCACAGGAAAGACGCGTCAACAAATGTAAGTCCCAGTTATTTATATCGATATCATCTTTTATTAATAAAATGTCTACATTTTATGATTTTTGAAGTGAAATAATAAACATTCTGGCCACAAACCATTTTGAAAAATCGATTTTAACATCCCAAGTGTATCTGAACAGCCATAAAAATAAAGTATTATACTCTGATGTATGAAATTGCGAGTACCTCTTTACAAATCATGTCCCAATAACAAGCATTGAAAATCGAGTTTTTCCGGCAACTGTACTTTATTTTTTATACTGTTGAAAATGTGGTGACGTTTATTTTGAGGCTGGGTGTACCCCATATACGTAAACTGAATCACAAACATCAGAGGTGGCCGAATCATAATCCAGAATGGCGGTTGTACTTAAAACAATCTGTCAACGATGGTGACATGAACTCAGGGCTAAAGAGAGAAAGTTACACACCATATGACCCATCCGAGACTCTCATAACCCAGAGTCCAAGATTGATTGTGGAAGCGATGAGGATAACCATCAAACGTACTTTGAAGGTAGCCATCTTCTCTTTTAACTGAAACGAGTTCTAAAGATTAAAGCAACAAAGCTTTATTTATTTTCTCGATTGTTCATTCCATAATAATACTTTATTTGATCAGGTACTAACAGACTTAAGAATAATCTTGAAACATTGCAATGACTTTTATCAAGTGAGAATCGCTTTCAACATGATAAGAAACTATGTCATTATGGTATATTGTCGTTTGCAGCATTAATATTCAATGGTGTACGGACATTGAAAGTATATTATATAGTATTGTTGTATATCTGAAGCGAGGTATTGGTATAAGAGAAGATCAACATGAAAAATAAAATTACAACTTAATTTTTCTCATAATGACAATAGTTTTTTCCCAATTACATCAGTATTTCAATCTACAACGTGACGTCTTATATCTAGCCATATGTATGTCTGTATGCGAAATAAAGGCAATGAAAACAACCACATTCATTTATAAATGATAAAATCTTCAAGTACGATTACTATATGTACAGATTTAATGAAAAGTGATATAAATGAAACATACAGCATTCCATTAAAATTAATTTTACCTTGTTCAAAGACAGCTGAAACAAATGTGAATCTCAGTCGACTGTATACGTGTCAATCTATAATCACCATACAGATGCTGAACAAACGTTTCTTCTATTACTATGTTACATGACATTGTTGACTTAAGACGCACATATCAAGTTTATAAATGTGTTTAGTGTAGCGCTATGTCGTATCAAAAGAAAACACATTTAATAAGGAATATTAATCCATGTTTTGTTTTTCTCTCAGTGCTTTCATTTGTTTAGGCGTTGATTCGTGGAGACAGCGACAGATATTTTTGAGACAAAATACCAATATTTATTTACCAACTTTCAAAGCTGCTGGCTTGAAGTTGGCATTCCCCAAGCAGCTGTTTTATCAATAATATCCCAGAGAGCTTAAATAGAGTTCATGTCTTAGGAATTCAAAGGCAATTCCAATTATGTCATGTTCCAGACAGCCAAAAATGAACAATCGCTCTTGGAAAAATAAGCAGTGGTTAAATATGAATTTTAATCAGATATGCAGGTCATATTTTCTGTTTAGGTCATTACTGATCCCATTCTGATATTTCTGGGAATTAAAGAATACTATCCACCTTCTAAGATTCCAGGTGTCACTTTCTGACAATATCCCCCAATATGGACTTCGGTTGGGTGTTTTACAGTCACCACTGAACAGTAGCATCGATATCTCTTACTTTGATGACGCCTTACTTACATCTTAGAACTATTTCTAACATTGAAAATAGATTTGTCAGCGAAAGGAACATGCATGGTTCCAATATGGCGACCGGTAAGATCAGTGGGCTTTTATCAGTCTCTTCTTCAAGCCAAGAAAGCGTAGTTCCCTATTTTCAAAATGTTTAATGATTTTCCAAATATGTCTTTGAAAGTTGCCTCAGCAATATTTGATAGCAACATCGCTCTGATACTGTGATACGGTATTTAAATTTGAGACCATTTGTATCGTGCCAACATTGAGAAAATATAATGCTTCTTTTTAAAAACGTTACTTTTGTGGTAATACAATTATTTCCTCCAATGCAGTACTTGGATAAATTGGTAGAACAGAATTATGTGTTAACTGTTACAGAAGATGTATACAATATTGATGCAAATTATTATATATGGACGATTTTTGTAACCCCCAAAAAGTTCACAAGATAAATATTGAAGCTGCAGCTGGGTCACGCACGTATGTCTAGTTTTATTCCGCACACACTTTTCATATGTTTGGATCATACAAAAATGTAGGAATATTGACATGTTTGTGAGAGAATTTAGACAAAGATGCCAGTATATTGAAATTCAGAATTGACATTCCAGAATCACAATATCATCTTTTCTAAAAGACTATGGAGCAATCAAGTCTGCCCTGGAACCAGAAAAATACATTTTGAGACTTAACAATAATAAAGACCTTAATGATACGAAAATTATGCTAATTTCGCTGTTTGGGCCACGCGTTAAACATTCAACAACAACAATATAATGTTGATATACATGGAATTGTACTAATTTGTGACAAATGTTTTCCAAGATGAATTTCATTTTTTACTCGAATGTCAATTCTATTCTGTACATAGAAAACTGTATATACCTAGTTACTACCATACTTTTCCATCAGAATTGAAATACAAATAACAGTTAACAACAACAAATGTGCATATATTGAAATCTGTTGCAATCTTTCTGAAACACAATCTGCCTGTATGAAATGTAATACTAAAATTGTATAATACATCTGTTCATCCGCAAAATGCTTGTTTAAAGTAATTGTACTCTTGGCTATAAGACCTTAAATATTGAAAAAACTATTACTTAAGAAATAAAGTTCGGTGTACCCCAATGTGTTTTGTAATAAAGTATAGTTTTGCCCTGAATTATTATAGTTAAAGCACGAGGACGTTAGTCCGAATGCTTTGACGTACTAATAGTTCAGGGCAAAACTATACTTTATTACAAAACACATTGGGGTACAGCGAACTTTATTTCTTTTCTAAGATGCCAAATCATCAGATACAGGTAAAATTCTGTTTCCAATTATTTGGAAATAAAATTAAAGTTTATATTCTTTATATTAATACAACAAGTGTAAAACCCACCCCCTAATATAGACTAAGATCACGTGACTAACATTCCCAAAAGATTTGTGGGTAGAGCTTGATCCAGTCTGAGCGTTTTGGTGGAACGTAATTTGTCTTATTCAAATGTTTGTTGCTATCATAAAAGTTGATGTTCATTGTCCCACTGCTAATTTTAACCGACCGCAGAAGTTGCAAACCATGGAAAGGAGTACACGCTTTATTGTTTGCGATATAAGAGTTCAGACGGCTGAGGCGAATCGACGTTACGTTACCATGGGCACACTTGATCACGAGGGAGCGGCGTGGAACAGCGGGAACGTCATTCGATTGTTACGTCATCAAACAAAATATACCTTTATTTTCTGATAAAGTACTTTTTTTTCGATTGTTTCTAACCGCTAGACATCTTAAAATACTATACAACTCAAAGCAGGCCTCCGATATTTGTAACTTTTATCGACTCGGGTGATATTTCTTATGTATTTCAGTACACCTGTGGACAGGGACACTTGCATCTCTATATTTTAGCTTAGTGTAAACTAAACCATGTATGTCCCTACAGTCCTGTACAGGGACACTTGCATCTCTATAGTTAAGCAAAGTGTAAACTTAACCATGTATTTCAGTACATCTCTGAACAGGGTCACTTGCATCTCTATAGTTAAGCAAAGTGTAAACTAAACCATGTAATTCAGTACATCTCTGTACAGGGACACTTACATCTCTATAGTTAAGCAAAGTGTATTCGGGGGTCTATATGTCTGTGTATCTATATATGTATTTAATTGTATCATGTAAACAAGTGAGACGCCAATATAACATTGGAATTTATTGATTGTTGATCGTTCCCTAATTAATTTTACAGATGTTGTGATTGAAAAATATCCTTGATGTACTATTTCCAAAAGTGTAATTTCAACCATGATAAAATCACTGCAATGGTCCAGTGATCTTAACATGCGGGGTTAAGATTTAGCTTAGCACATGGGCAACAATACTATTCCAAAAGCATCATCCCCACATTTTAAAGATAATATAAGACGCAATACTGCTAAAGTTGAAAGTAGATTTTAATGTATTTGACAGACTTTTGTTTCGTAAAGTACTCACAATTTCATACTTCAGAACATAATACTTTTTTTGTCAATTCCCATATACTAGAGGTACTAAAGTCGCTTTTTCGAAATTTTAAGGTCAGAATGTTTGGCATTTAAGTTTTAAAATTGTCAAATGTAGAGAAGTAATTAATAAAAGATGAAGTCGACATAACTAACCTTCTTGGACTATAATTTGTTGACGCATCATTATTGTTAGAAGTCATAAAACAAGCCAACATCAGTTTGACTTTCTTAGTATCTCGTTTTGTTAAGGAGAAAACGACAATTTCTTACAACTGTGTTTCTAATAAATATGAGTAAATAATGTTTTGAACATTAAAATTTAGTTTAGTTGTCTTCTAGAGACATTATGTAACTCTTTTTCAGTAAAATGTATCGCTCGAGGATTGAAATATATTGTAATTTGTATGATGACGGTTCTTTCGTACGTAAGTTTATAATATACTTGGTATGCTACATAGTGATTGCATGGGCGAAGCGTACCTTAGAAATGGTCATAATAAACTATTATAGATGCAGTGATGTTGTGATTTACCCACTTAAGTAAGGAACGCTGCCATATCTTCAAAAGAAAAAGAACACGTACATTGACAATATATAAATCAACCAAGTATCCCAGTAAATACATAGTCCAAAACAAATTTATTGATATTGTAGATTGGCATATTTTGATAACTCATGTTCATATCAGTCATCTGATTAAACAGGATATCCTATCCTAGTCGATGTTTTTGCCCTCTAATCGGAGACTACGTGGTATATTGTTTACCTGTCCTTCTATCTGTCTGTTTGTCTGTTTATTTGTCAGAAAAGAATTTACCCTTTGCCATAACTTTTGATTTGGCAGAAATAGGCCTTGATACATGTGAAGACCTTTCAGATGAGGTCATAAGTTTTGACCGTGTGATCCTGACATTTCGGCAAGTTGCTTTCTTCCAAAAGTGCATTGGTGAGTGATACATCCTTGATACTTAACCATATCATTCACATGGTGTATTAGCACTTATCTTTCGTATTTTAATTCCCGACTACTTTATGCTTATATCCGGAGGCATTGGTGTACATCTTGTGCATGTGTTATTTTTATGGCTAAAAGAAAAGTTTCTTTCTGCAAAATTAATATTTACCAAATATGTCCCATTTTCTTCCACTTATGTATTCTATAAATAAAATTCAAAATATAAAAAAAGAGAATATTTAGTCGAAGGCCGGGTCATTGTATCGGCTAGGTGTCTGAAATTTGATGCTGGAGTCTAGTGTTCATATTTTCTATTTCTTTAGATGCGTTTACACTTATATTTGCTGGACAAGCACTGTAATATCAGAATTGATTTGGTCGATAAAAGTAAATCTTCTTTATATACAAAATTAAGACAATACTCAAAATCAGATTATAGTATGCTGGCGTATACACTATTCAGCTTACCGATGTTAAATGACACTAGAACAGTATATTGTACCCATGTCATACGCGACACTATATCATCAGTAAATTCATGGTATTTAATAATAATAATAATAATAATAATAATAATAACACTTTATTGTCCCCAATACATACATACATTGGAAATTCATCGTGTGAAAAAAGCACCCGGTAGCCACAGTGCAGCGCCAGTTCAAGCATTGTTCTGTCCCTATAATGCTGTGTGTCAAGCAAGGACGCAACACTCCCATCTTTTAACGTTTAATTGTTAACGTATTATTTGCTCGTTTAATACCAAATTGAGGTACACAATACACGTTTATTTAGCATTTCATTTAAGGAATGTAAGCCATTTTGCCTTTGTCAGCGGGATACTCAAGGACATGTAGCTGGATTGTCTTTATAAATTGCACACAGATTCTCCCATTCAACTTCTTTATATGGTGAGAATGAGAATGACAATGAGTTTATTTCTGTAAGGGGCAACATGCTCATTACACAAGAACATAAACGGTGACACAAAGTGCTACAAGCGGTATAAAATATAACAGCATTCACTCTTAAACAACACCATTATCAAAGTATTACTTTCGCTTTTTCTTTCCAATAAATATATATTCAACCAAAGGATTCAAACAAAGTTATATGATTAGATAACATTCATTTTCAAACTTTTCTAACGACGACTCGTACATAGGTAAAATATCAAATTAAACAAAAACGATATTCTGATTCTATACAAGGGATCACAAAAAAGGGAAACAGTATTTCACTTCTCTCTAGTTTATACTTCCTGCTCTCTTCTATAAGCAGAATATGAGTGGAGCATCGGAACTGAGGTAAAGCTATCCTATAAACCGAAATAGTAATAATTAATAAATGAGATTCAAATTCAATATCTAATTGTATACCGGTAGTCCTAAAAACATTTAATTTTGATATATTACAGATACTTTCGTGCCATCTTTACTCTGGATTTTGTTGTCATTGTATGGAAGGGAAGTCGCTCTACGACCCACAATCTAGTTGTCTACTCTGCTGGGTGACGTGCTCTGATGAGGACCGTTATGAGGAGTGCCTTTCTCTCATGCGGGGAAAGTACAAGGCTTACCAGTAGGCCATTAAGAAGAGCATGCAAGACCGCTCTCCTACGCTGCATGTTTGAGTCCATTCTGGTGTCTGGTGAGATGATGTCATTTTTGGTCAAAGCGAGGCTGGGGCTCCAACGTCGCCAGTGACACCCTGTTGGGGGTCCTGGAGGGGTTTGTGGATTCCTACTGTAGTGTGGTTTTCCTCACTTCACCGAGGTTATCTTGGTCACCTTGCCTGGCTAGGTTGACTGCCGCTATGTCAATTCCACGCGTGCGGCACAGGCTTGGTCATGGAGCGGCTGGTTCATCTCTTATTGCCTCAGTCTCTGGGCGGCAACATCGTTTCGGAGTCGGTTGGCCTGTTGGTTCTGCCACCGTCGTTTGCCTCCGCAACAACGTCGCCTCTTTAGGGTAAGCATTACCTTCATTGCATTTGCGACGCCATGGCTTTGCACTACTCTGGATTATGTTGGAGTTGTGGGAAAAGAAAGTTGTCCCTCTAGCCTTCCAATCTATTTGTCGACCCTACCGGGCGCCGGGCTCCAATGAGGATCGTTGTGAGGAGTGCCTTTCCTTCATGCCGGGACAGCACAAGGCACCAAAAATCCAGGCCCCCTGACTGGGAAGTGGCGGTGGTGTTGAAAGTCAGAAGTCTGCAAGCCACTGGCCGAGACAACCATTCTTCGCCTCTCTGTGAAGACAGCATTTCTGGTAGCCATGGCTCCGGCTGCCAGGATTTCCGAATTGCAAGCTCTGCAGCCAAATTTGCTCCACTTTGAACCTGGGCTTGGAACTTGACATCACACGAAGAACCAGGTTGCCAACGAGCGCGGCAGGAGATTAAAGAGGTCTCGGCAACTATTTCTCTATATAGTAACATCGCTGTGGCGGAAATTATGGAGGGCTGATATTGGAAGTCCTGCATGGTGTTCGCTTACCACTACCGATGCGACATCTTTACCAAATCTGGAAGGTGTGGCGAGATTTGGGGCCTCAAGTCTTCCTCCAGCACCGGACCTAGTGCCTCCTAATGACATCCGACCAGACGTTTCCCACCACAACGCTAGGGTTTTTCACCCTCAAAGTGCCTTTTGTTAATAAACTTCACATCGCACTTTTGTGGTTGTGTCCTGTCCCTACAACGTGGTCTCTGAAACTGTGTGGCGCTTCAAACAGTTACACTACGAGTAGATCCTTAACACTATAATGACCTACTTGCTTCGCCATTCTTTTATTACACTCTTCTACTCATTTAAGTAATCGCATCCTTATTATGCTTGTTTCTGTTGAAGAACACATACACATTTCAAGCGGCACACTCAAACTGCATGGCCACGATAAGCTGAAAGCGAACCCGTCACAGGAATTGATCATGTCAATTTAACAAGTGGTGGAGGAAAGAACTTCAAGGCGGTGAAACGTTGAGTTTTCCCAACCTATAGGTTCTATTTGATCTATTTTAATACTTTATCATCATATTTTGATATGAATTAATTGTTAATTTCAGCATTTATTCAATTTCTACCGCATCGAAAACAATGGAATGTAATGTGTCTTACCTAAAGAAAAATGGATTCAACTGATGACCACATCACTCAGTTTACTTCCGCGGTGTCAAAGAAACACGTTAGAGATAAGCTGATGTTTGAAGTTGAACAAAGAAAACATGTTCTCTTTACAGCCAAACCTTTCTTTACAATGAATGCGCACTTGCTGTTTCTTTCGTAGGGTATTTGAACCAACCTGGTTACAGGTAGCCATTTTATTCACAGAAAGACAGACAGACAGAAATATTTTATTCAAATGTCACATGATTCGTTACAAGTAAAATATCAATTGTAAAAACATAGAATATAACATATCACCCAGCGATATTATTGGCTTATGAGACACAATATATACAATAGAGATGGTTGTGTTAATAAATAATATAATATATATAACAAAGTAATACATTGATAACATAGATTAAGAATGTAACTGACTCCTGAAAATATCATTAATAGTATAAGCTAAAGGTTTAAGAGTCTCAGAATTCAGTTGTGTTCATAACTGCATTGAATTTTATATGATTACTTTGAATAAGGTTAACACATTATAATTGACCCATTCGCAGTTCGAAGTGATTACTTGATAATGAACTTCATGTTTCCTCCAATAAATCAAAGAAATCAAAACCTACTCCAATGTTGGTCATTGACTTTTCTCTTGTAAATAAATCGCTCGGCCTACTGTTGTAATCAAACAACATAAAATCTTTCAAATAGTTCAACCTCAATTTCTCAAGATCTTCTAATGGAACCTCGCTGTATGCCTGCAGGAAAGCATTTTGGTTGTTTGACTTTGCCCCGGGAGTACTTCTATGATAAGTATCGAGCAGCAAATTTGTTAATGAGGTCAAGGTAAGTGCTTTGCTTTCTTCAGGTGACAAAGGATAGTTGTCATCCTTTTCAATCATTCCCGATATTTGCAACTGACGCCAAAGTCTGAGATATATGTTATGATGTGTGGCGCAGGTCAGTAGATCGTTGAGCATAATATGTGTTCGTTTTGCATTAAATATAATGTAATGGATGCTATTTTCCTGTGCAAAGTCTTTGAACATTACCTTGGTTGACTTAATACGATTCATGAAATAATACAAATCAGTTTTAAAAGTTTCTACTTTTCCAATGATTTCATATTGAACGTTACACACGTCACACGTTGTTGACACGGGCTTGAAATGTTCGTCGTATGTATCTGGCTTTGTAGATATGAGAAATTTAACAAGTTCCCTGAACCTGAGATCTTTTCCACAACCGCTAGTTTGATTCCGAATCTTTTGCTGTACATAATTCCAATACATAGAATTTGGGCTAAAGAATTTATCAAGATAAGATGAGAAAATTCTTTTATAAGGATTCCTTGCAAATATGAAGGAAACTGAATCGTTCATAACTTTCTCTATGTAAATCTTCCGCTGTGTCTGCTCCATCCCTTGAGTCACATCACTCAGGTATTGTAGTGGTGCACCTTTGAACTCAAATGGGGACTTATAGTCATCAAAATTCAAAACGTGCAACAATCGTCCCAGGAACTTAGAGGCTACCTTGGCGACTGGGCAATACAACGTGTTCACATTTCCGTAATACGTCAGCTGCCTCTCTGCCAGTTCAGTGGTGAGGATATTCGTCTCCAGCAAGGAGCAGACAGCTCTCAGGTGTTCCCTTCTCGCCCTCATTGTGGTTCCCACGTCTTCATCCTGTCAACACGTTTGATACTAAATTTAAATAATTCAATGAGATAATACGGATTGCATCCTTCACATGAGACATTGAATAGGAAAGAGATACAGATAACATATATAAATATTTACTCACGTAATGATCATTTACTTCAGTTTCAAGAAGTTCTAGGGCCTCTCTGTGTGACTTAATAAACACGTTGGCAGGATTCTGAAGCTTTGATCCTACAGCGACCTGCGCATGTCTCTCGTTGTAACCTGTAACACCCAATAAATAGAAACAATGCAATTATCAAATTTGTAAATCGCCCACATTGAGTGTCCATATTTTACAGCATAACTAATGAAAATTGTACCCCGAAATTAGCTCAGCTGCATATTTTTGTGAGAGTTCATGAAGATGTTTTATACCTTCGGAGTCGTAGCTGCATGGTATTGATTTATCATGTGTGTCAACAACAACAAAAAATTCATTTTAACGCCTAATATCCAGTGCAAGCACTTCTCTCTTCATCTTGGTTTCATCTTGAGCGCATCCAGCAATTAACGTTACGTCAACTAAAACGATATGCAAATCATGCAACACCTGCCACTTGTATTATGATTCTAAGACAGTTTGCACCCAAAATAAAATGACATTCTTATATAAAACGAAAAACAGAAATTTGTGACATTATACCACGCATTATACTAACATTATTCATTTCTTCATTAACAAATCTCCACAGTTTCAACTGGCCTCGTTTTGTAATGGTTAGTTCGTTCGGCCAGAAAGCAACAGGATCCAGGTTCGATCCCAGGTTTCAAATGAAACATTTGAAAGTGTCTTATATGTTCATATGTAATCTGACATTTTATAAAGTATCATCACTTAGATTTGGAAATTTAGAAAAATTTAATTTATTTCTCAGTTGTTAAAAAGTGGAGGTATATTAGCTAATATCGGCTAATACACCAACACTTGTAACAAAAGAAACCATAGCAACGAGACCGGAAGTGGGGTATAATGAATCAGAAACGTCTGAGCTGGTTGGGTCCTAATCCCATTATGGCGGTTGTGATATAAATAATCTGTCGACAATGGTGACATGAATTCATGATCAGGGCTAAACAGAGAAAGTTACTCACCATATGAATCATCCGAGACTCTCGTAACCCAAAGTCCAAGACTGATTGTGGAAGCAGTGAGGATTATCATCAAACGTTTTTTTAAAGTAACCATCTTTTCTTTTAACTGAAAGAAATTCTGAAGATTAAAACAACAAAGCCATAACTCAGGTTTTTAAGAAGTGGTATACATGAGAACATTAAGATTTTATTTTCTTCTTTTATGTGAAAATACACGACGTTTCGGAGTATATGCTCACTCCTTCATCAGGGGGATAGTAAGGAAAATATAAATGTGATATATTCATAAAACAAACAAAACAATGATGAGGATAGTCAATCAGGGAGATTAACATGCATGAGAATGGTATACAATGGGGATTTGTAATACAAACATGAGGGGGGAGGAGGGGGGGAGAGAGAATGATAATTGTATACAATGAGGATTTGCAGTTAAATTGAGAGGAGTAAGTACTTGAGTGGTTATTAAACAGTTGCTTGTATAGGCTTTATTGAAGAGATGTAAATAAATACAAATGTTAGAGCGAGGGACTGTATTGGAATTTAACATACTGACATACGACTCATGTTTCGTTTCTCTTCAAACTGATTGTTCAATGTTCTTACAATACTTCTGGTTAATTTGTCCAGGTTCTTAAAGAATTAAGAAACATCTTGAGACATTGCAATGACTTGCATCAAGTACGAATCGCTCTCAACATGATAGGACACGATTTCATTATGGTATATTGTCGTTTGCAGCATTAATTTCCAATTGTATTCTGACATATGACTCAGTAAAAGTATATTATATATTATGATTTTATATCTGAAGCGAGGCATTGGTATAAGAGAAGAACAACATGAAAAATACAAATACAAGTTAATTTTGCTCATAATTACAACAGTTAGTTTTACATTGCAACACCAGTATTTCAATCTACAACACCACGTCTTGCCATACATGTATCTTAATGTGGAATAAAGACAATTAAATAACAATTACATTCATTTTAAAATGATTAACTCTTCAAGTACAATTACTATGAATACATAAGTAATCATAAAGAAGCAGAAATGCAAACTACATGAGTTAATTAGAAACTAATGTTACCTTGTTCAAAGGCAGCTGAAACAAATGTGGATCTCAGTCGACTGTAAACGTGTTAATCTATAAACGATCAACAACAAGCTGTTGCTTCTATCGCCCTACGTTAACAATATCTATAGTACTGTAAAACAAAACCGTACGTCTCTGTAGTTAAGCAAAGTGTAAACTAAACCATGTATTTCAGTTCATCTCTGTAGTTATGCAAAGTGTAAACTAAACCATGTATTTCAGTACATCTCTATAATTTAGCACAGTGTAAACTAAACCTTGTATTTCAGTACATCTCTGAACAGGGTCACTTGCATCTCTATATTTAAGCAAAGTGTAAACTAAACCATGCATTTCTGTACATCTCTGAACAGGATCACTTGCATCTCTATAGTTAAGCAAAGTGTAAACTAAACCATGCATTTCTGTACACCTCTGAACAGGATCACTTGCATCTCTATAGTTAAGCATAGTGTAAACTAAACCATGTATTTCAGTACATCTCTGAACAGGGTCACTTGCATCTCTACAGTTAAGCAAAGTGTAAACTAAACCATGTATTTCAGTACATTTCTGAACAGGGTCACTTGCATCTCTATAGTTAAGGGGGGCGGGATAGCGCAGTGGTTAGCGCGTTCGGCTTCGGATCAAGAGGTCCGGGGTTCGAATCCCGCCAGGGGCACGGCAACTTTGTCTGCAGTAGAGAACTGTTCTACACGCAGTAAGGTTTGGGTGCAATGCTACACTGAATTTCAGCGTAGTACCACCCATGGTTCGCTAGTTCCAGCCGATGCTCGCAGGTTTCACCGCAATGCATAGCCACATGGCGTTGCGGGCTTTCTCCCTGCCGTAATACTAGCAGCCGCGATATAAGTGAAATAATCTTGAAAGCGGCGTTAAACCCCAACTCACCTCACCTCACCTCTATAGTTAAGCAAAGTGTAAATTAAACCATGCAGTTCTGTACATCTCTGAACAGGATCACTTGCATCTCTATAGTTAAGCATAGTGTAAACTAAACCATGTATTTCAGTACATCTCTGAACAGGGTCACTTGCATCTCTATAGTTTAGCACAGTGTAAAACTAAACCATGTATTTAAGTACATCTCTGAACAGGGTCACTTGCATCTCTATAGTTTAGCATAGTGTAAACTAAACCATGTATTTCAGTACATCTCTGAACAGGGTCACTTGCATCTCTATAGTTAAGCAAAGTGTAAATTAAACCATGCATTTCTGTACATCTCTGAACAGGATCACTTGCATCTCTATAGTTAAGCAAAGTGTAAAACTAAACTATGTATTTCAGTACATCTCTGAACAGGGTCACTTGCATCTCTATAGTTAAGCAAAGTGTAAACTAAACCATGTATTTCAGTACATCTCTGAACAGGATCGCTTGCATCTCTATAGTTAAGCAAAATGTAAACTAAACCATGTATTTCAGTACATCTCTGAACAGGGTCACTTGCATCTCTATAGTTAAGCAAAGTGTAAATTAAACCATGCATTTCAGTACATCTCTGAACAGGGTCACTTGCATCTCTATAGTTAAGCAAAGTGTAAAACTAAACCATGTATTTCAGTACATCTCTGAACAGGGTCACTTGCATCTCTATAGTTTAGCATAGTGTAAACTAAACCATGTATTTCAGTACATCTCTGAACAGGGTCACTTGCATCTCTATAGTTAAGCAAAGTGTAAACTAAACCATACATTTCTGTACATCTCTGAACAGGATCACTTGCATCTCTATAGTTAAGTAAAGTGTAAACTAAACCATGCATTTCTGTACATCTCTGAACAGGATCACTTGCATCTCTATAGTTAAGCAAAGTGTAAACTAAACCATGTATTTCAGTACATCTCTGAACAGGATCGCTTGCATCTCTATAGTTAAGCAAAGTGTAAACTAAACCATGTATTTCAGTACATCTCTGAACAGGATCGCTTGCATCTCTATAGTTAAGCAAAGTGTAAACTTAACCATGTATTTTCGTACAGCTACAACATGTATGGGCAGGGCCACTTGCGTCTCTATAGTTTAGCACAACGTAACACAAAACCATTATTTCCTTTACCTCTGTACAGGGTCACTTGCATCTCTATAGTTAAGCAAAGTGTAAACTAAACAACCGGCCTAAGCGACGCATACATGTCTCAAATATAAAATGATGCACGTACGTTACAACGCAAGCATGTACAACATATCATATATATGTAGGTGATAGTTATTTAATATAGGGGCTGGTTGCATGTTTCGTCTATTATACATGTTTAATACTAGAGCGGCAAGAGGCTTGGACTGTTTTGGACACATGTGTAAAGAAAGGGTTAACAAGCGAAATATCTTGCCATAAATTACACCTGAGATCAGAATAAAAGTCACACTAAGTGAGCAAATGTATACACCACTCATTTAAAATTGAAACCACAAAAATAGTTGGCAGGTACATATCGAATATCCCACATCATATGTGAGCATGACATCACTTACAAACCTCCAGTGACGTCACACCACTATACTGCCTATAACATTATACTCAATAATTCCTATGTGGATGTATTATCACATATAATCCCCGGGATTCTAACGTAATTTCCCTCTACCCAGGGCAATTATCTTAATAATGCCACTCTTCAAATATCTGTATTTAATACTGAGATATTAAGTTTAAGATGAAAGTTAGTGTATGTTATGTCTAACTCCATTGGAAAAGAACTGTTAATTCAAACATCAATCTCCAATTTTTTTTCTCAATAACCCGTCTCGAAAACGAAACCTTCATGCTCCTGCACACCAAGCGCAGTGATGATACCACTGTGCTACAGGGACTAGGCTGATGAGGTTGTTTCCTAAGTTTCCTTTATACCCTACTGCCTTTCACCAAAAGGTGATATTTTACGGACGACTCCTTTACTTGTTCGCACTATCAGACAGACAGACATAACAGTTTATTTCTCAACCAACCAACGGTGGTACATGAGAATGAGAATATATACATACATTAATAGTAATAATATGCATGGCAAGTGACTGGGCATGAGGTTACTTAAACAATTTAAACAATGCATTTAGAAATGACTTCAGATTCTTTAGTAGAATAGATTAAACATAAAATTTAACCACCGCGTCGGTTTGTAAGCTTGATAAAACATGCCAAAGCTTTTTAGGGTGTTTATGTGATTAAAAACCCTGACCCTCGGGATAAACACTCGAGGCTAACATAATGTTAGGGAGGGCACGGATTTGGAGGCATCGAGTCGCGGCATATGACCAGAGGAACATTCAACCTGAAGCCGTTGTTCAGCATCTCCAAAACAATGCCGTTGACCAGCCACAAGACCCGGCATGAATCCCATTGAACATTTGTGGGACATTTTGGGAAGTAAAGTTAGAGCAAGGGATCATCCAGTACATACATATAGTGGAGAAACAACTCGAAACAGTTGATTCCGGGCTTAGAATTAACGAGACCCGAAGGTCGAGTTAATTATAAGTTCGGAATCAACTGTTTCGAGTTGTTTTCTCTTACGTAAACTACGTCACCGTTTTGGAGGAATATTTATTATATATACCTGAAGTAATTTTTAAAATATTTTTTTAATTAAGGCACTGTGTGACATTTAAAATCGACCACCGTGGTGTCAACCCTTCAGTGTCGATTTCGATGTAACTTTCTTTCAGCCCCCCCCCCCCCCCCCCCCCCCCCCCCCCGTAGGACAAACAGAGTTACGTCCCTTCCATTGACCAATCAAATCGCTCGTTACGAATCCAGTCCTTTCCTATTTAAATAAGCAGTTTTCAAAGTCAGAAATAATGTCAAATTAGTCCCTTAGTTACATTGCGACAAAAGTAATAAAAACTACGCGTAAATATAGGTCACCAACAAATAGTCGATTTATAAGCATTATTAACTTGGAAAATATTTGCCTCCGCTTTATTGTTTGTAAAACATCGCGACAGCTAGAAGTGCCTTTTGCATCCGCGCATTTGATTGGCCTACTTCATAGCTCAATAATCAGCCTTTACTACTTCCTGTTTCAATTTATCCGTCGAGTTATCGCAAGGGTGAATATGAATTTCTTGTAAATGCATATCTCGCCCGATGCGTGCGGAAGATGAGGTAGTTCAATTAAGTTATCTGACTGATGAAGCGATACCTAAATACTCAAATTAGAGTCTTTAATATGGTAGAATGATGGAATGGTCAACCATATTGCTGTCTGAAATCCCAAAATCGCATAAGACCTGCAAATCTACCTCTCACACTGATGAGTTCGCATGAGTTCCACAAAAATGTCGCTTTATATGTCCCACCATTTTCTACCAATACCGATAACCGTTTTCTATTTATACGGCTTATCGGGTCGTGCAATGGGATCTTTTACCCTCTAATGTAGCAATATATTGAATAAACCTTAATAATAAATGAAAAATTTGGTGAAAACAACATGCAAAAAACGTGCTACAGTGCCTTTAAAGTACGCTCTTTTTGGCAACATTTATAGAAAAACGAAAGCGTGTTAATATTATTGTCTTGGAAATTTCGTTTATATGCAACGCATTCACTTTTTACGACGTAAAATAATTCAATAATTCAGTGTTATGCATTGCTTTCTTTACTGAAACTGCACATGTTTGGGCCAATATAATATTAGGATATTATACTATTATATATTCCCGTCATATGAAGGTTTGCTTTGTTAAATTAAAACAAAATCAATTATGTGTGAAATGATATTCAAGTACCACAGTGAAAAATAAAGGGGTAACCAAGAAGATAAATATGTATCTGCTTCAATGGACCAACTTAGCATTTTGAGTAAATTAAGATGCGATACTTTACCTCTAGAAATTAAAGTTTAAAGATTTTTTTAAAAACCTAAAGTGCCACTTAATCAAGGAATTTGTAAATTTTGTGATTGTAATAATGGCGAAGGCGAAGTCCATTTTTGACTAGTTGCAGTTTCTAATCTGATATGGCACGATTTTAAAAATTATTTGTCGAGTAGGGACCGTCAACCAATTTGTATATTGAATGTTAAACGACGATGTTTCAGTATATCTTCTGCCATGATATACAAAATGTTTAATAGACGTACACGTGAAATGTGCAAAATAATATGTAGTTAACACCTGTGTCTGTACCACATCTGCCATCACGACATTTTAGCAACGTCCTTGTTAGGAATCTCGTGTCGCATAAACCTACAAGGCTGGATGTTGTTTTAACTGATTTTATAAATGTTTCATAGGTTTTAATAACAATATGTGACACGTTAACAAAACAATTTTCTTTCTTTTTTCTTCTTCTATATGTATAACTATAAGCACGTACAATCGCAGTTTATAGAATGTATTCACACCTGGTTCCTTCCCAATGTCTTTATAACATACTGAATTAATCAATACATGTTATACAATGATAAAGGAAACGCTTAACAATATATACACAGGTCTAGACGGGTATTCTCTCGCTAAACGAGGGGTAATTAGCACTGATTATTGTCGCGACACCACAGTGGTCACTCACACACTCTCATAAATCGCTGAGCGATTGGTTGTGTACATTTTAAAGAGATTATTTTTCATTTTATATTGTTTTATGTATATACAAATATATATGTACACAAGTGAGACGGACATAAACTTTAGATTGATTGTCTCACATCCTTGAAGTGAAGCATTGAGCCATGTAACGGTATCAGCCTTAAAGGGACAGTTCTGTCGCTTATTGTCCGCCATCTTGTTTTTCTGGAGTTTTTTTGCAAAACACGAAATGAAAAACGCTATATTTTCACTAAATTTATTTTATCAAACATGTGCGTTGATGGAATATTTACAAAGTAACACACACTGTATCATGAAACTATCAACAACGTCGTGTTGTGCATTTGGATAGCTTTCCACACTCTTACTACGTAGCGTCGATGAATGACTGCACTTCAAATTGTTTTTATTTTTGAAAGAATGTGCGTTCACCTTTATCAATTTTCAAATATAAAGTCTACAAATTACACTAAGTAATATTTTTCACATTATTTGTGTAATAATAGTGTATTAATACCGTATATGAGTAAACAGTAATATCCTCTCGAATTTCGTTTCCACAAAAATATATACCGCCTTATCATACATGCCCTTGATTCGCTAAACGGTTACTGCATAGAGTAAATAACAACATTGAATGAATGAGTCCATAGGACTTCATATCTAAGTAGCACAAGAAATCATCAGTGCCTCATTTGAATAACGTTCCCTTTCGGTTGCAAATATGTATTTGCTTTAACTGATGTTACTATCACTGCAAGGTCAAACGTGTTTCTCGGATAATATAATACTTTATTATGTAAGCATATTTTCCCAGCGATCTGATTGGTCGAGAGGCGACCACGTGACCGTCGACAGAAAAGCATATTGACTCCAGTTCGAGTCCGACCAAAAGCCGTATTGACTTGAGTGACGTCAAACGATTGTTGCATGACACGCTCACATAATAATGAGTTTTATTGCAGTAGATAGGCTTGATGTACAAATATTGAGTAGAAGCCATAAATAATTAGTTACAGTGTTTATACAGTAGATGATGTTGATGTACACAGCTTGTTAAGGAGATTAAGTCTAGATTGATGTACACAGCTTGTTACAGATATTGATTGATGTAAGAACATAAGTATTAGGGTAATTAGGAGATTTACACAGCAATAAGGTGATTGAAGAAGAAGTTTTCAGTTCTTCCCAAATTTGTATGTGGGATTTCCACGGTGATTGTTAGCCCCAAAAGTATACAAATCACAACAATATCACAAGTAAATATACAGATTTGTGAAAATATTTGAAAATAACAGACAGTTATGTCTTTGAAGGGCATTTAGAAGTGACACACATAACAACTTGAAAATACACGACATTTCGAAGGATATACTCACTCCTTCATCAGGTGGAATGTAAGGAAATAACAAAATGTGATACATTTATATAGCAAACAAAACAGTGGTGTAGAAAGGTTACCAACAAGTTATATATCAATGTTAAGACTTGCTCCCATTGTGCCCTGTCTAAAGTACCCAAATGTTGTCCTAGAACCAAGCAAATCATGATCAACAATCAGTTCACCTTCATAATATTTCCTAAATTCTAAAAAATAAAATATTAAAGATACCACAAATTTTTTAAACATTTCATTTATCATTAAAAACTGTACATGACATTATGACATGTTTACTGTCTTTAGTTGTCCATGGGGGGTTTTCACGATTTGCTTCGGTCCTCTTGAGTTTTAAACACCAACTACAGGTAAGCCGTAATGAGTAATAAGGCTTTAATAACACCATAAAGTGGATTATTACCCACGTGGTACTTCGATGAACTTTGACACTGCCTGGACTACTTTATTCTTTCATAAAACGAACGTGACTTCATTCATGAAATTACACTTATAATTAATATTTATTTTATTCTTCAGTTGATTTATGAATCATATTCACCACAATGATTGATTTAATGAATACTACACCATGACATACATGACAGCAATCTCTTCTCACTTTCTGCCCCCGATTTCAAGCATAAAACACCAGAGGGTATGATCGGAAATCTGAAGAGAGTAACCTCTGTGGGAAGAGAATGACATCACAGCTAGTAAGCACAAAGTTGGAAATGCAGTTCATGCTCTCACTCTTACCGTTGGGAATGACTGCACAAC
The DNA here is from genome assembly GCA_936450465.1 of Gibbula magus. Lineage (NCBI taxonomy): Eukaryota > Metazoa > Mollusca > Gastropoda > Trochida > Trochidae > Gibbula > Gibbula magus. The sequence continues at coordinate 35,868,140 of OW388299.1, forward strand.
GAAACGCTATTCTCAGTCTCCCGATGAAAACAACGTGTTCGTCCTTGTACTCAATGATTTTATACGCACAAGACACAATTTACCGAAAGGAAAGGTATTTCAACCGTGATGTCTATCTAAAACTTACATTTAATGAGGTTGTTTAACTTGTTTACACATTTCAATGACGAGAAACATGGAGGCCACCATGACATGACGCTATTCAAAGGACGGATAACTCTCATCTCCTGTCCTCGAGCAGGGAGATTTTATATTGCGTACGCTTTCTTTAGAATGACTAGTGCTACTGGTTTCCTTATACCGAACATCACGAATTATAGAATGGCTTGATTTTAAAGTGTGAATATTTAACGTCGCAATCTTATGAACTTAGATGTTGTGATAGGGTTGATATTACTCCGCTTTTTCCGTTCTTTTATAGGGACAACAAATATAATTTCAAAACCCAATAAATCGTATAAAATACAAGTACATTTTTAGGTAATAAAGAGGATACATAACTCGTTCCCCTTTCATATCAAGTTCATGTCCCTCGTGAAATAATTTTGGTTTGTCTCTCGCCAAGGTTCGAGACAAAGCAAAAGAGGAACTTCGTTAGATATCCTAAAATATCAGTCCAGTATAAACGAGGGATACAGGTAATGATGAGTTAGCGCCACAAACAGTACAAGTCGTACGAGGATACATTCAAACAACTTGATGTAAGAGGGTATTATTAAAAATAACAAGTGCAAACAATGGTTATACATGTGCAAACGTTTGAAACGACATGATTGCGACTTGAACATTTTTTTTGTTAATAATGTTTGAGATGACAATTGATTTAAACATCAAATGATTTTAACTCGTTATGGCACACAATACAGTGTATATGGTAGATTATTCGAACAGGAAAAACTATGCGTTGTAAAAAAACTATTACAAATCATGTAGAAAAATCAATTTCGACCGACTACACTTTTGTTATAACTTGTCATGTCTACTCATACTCTTCCCACAGAGGTTACTCCCATCAAATTATCGATCCTACCCTCTGTTGTGTTTCGCTTAAAACCGAGAGCAGAAGAAAATTCCCCTAGCGGAGGGAAGCTTAACTTCATCCTCTATCACTGCTTCTAAACCAATGAAAACTCATCTTTCAGCGTCCAAGTCGACGTAGTGTCTTCAAAGATATTGGCATTTTATATTGCTCATTAGTATATGTCCTTCGAATATGTCTGATGAACTTGAATAATACAAATTAACTATTTTTGGTAGTTGTCTCTGATTTGGTCTTCTTTATTTATAGGCATGTTTATGATCAATACTTTTCACTAAATTAAACAGCATATTTCGAGGGAAACACATTAAACGAGAAAACGTTGGTCTTACGTTTATTTTATCGTTATGACGTGTCATTGTCAAATTTCAATTTTACAACGGCTTCGCTGATTGCACAACTAGATTCAATTACCACCAATCAGGTCACACCCTTTCTGCCCCCGATTTCAAGCGTAAAACAACAGAGGATATGATCGGAAATCTGAAGGGAGTAACCTCTGCGGGAAGATAATGACATCTACTGTACTGCCGACATGCAGACAGTGTCTGAGGACAATCACGATCAGTTTACCTCATTGTTGATATTTAATAATGTCAACAAACATACTTTTACAAATACCATTAAGCATGTTATCACACATATATGTACTATCTTGAAACACGTGTATAAAATTAGAAAAAGACAATGAAACCATGGCCTTGTAAAATTTTATGTGCGCTTCAACCAACTGTACAACCCGAAATACCGAATTAACATGTTTGTCTGATATCCCAACAGATGCTTCATTCCAGGTTGATTTTAATTGGACTGTCAATATAGCTATCATGTTATACACCGCGCGGTACTTTTACGTTTGTATGCAGAGTGATATACTTCTGACCAACTTGAAACACCTTTACTACAGTTGATTGATATATACATATACATATAAGCAATATTTCAATAGAAATGCTATGGAGTCCAGGCGAGCAGGGAGGTGTTAAGACGATATCCTCATGGTATCTAAATGTATATCCAGATTTACACGATCTTCGAAACAGTTGAAATTTGTTTGCCACCCGTTTATACCACATCCAAGTCAAAAGTTTAAATTCTAGTTTCTAGTTAAGGAGATTCGAAAACGACGATTTTGAGAATTCTTAAAACGTGTGTTTCTCAGAAATATGAACAGATATTGTTTTGAAAATTCAAGTTTAATTTAGCTGGCTTCTGAAAACAGGATGTATCCCTGTTTCAGATGTGTTTTAACACTCATGGATTTAATTATCAGGCATTTCGTATGGTTACGTTTCTTTTGCGGTTGAGTTTATTCACTACTATAACAATAATGTCTTGAATTAGTCTAAAAAATTACTCTATGAAACCAAGGAATTGTCAATTCTCTGCATCTACGTTATGAAGGTTTCCAATTCTGATTCTCTTTTTGATATTATAGTATGATAGTTGTCTCTGATAAATTGCCTTAGGATTGGTTGTTTATTAACTATGAATGTCATTAATTGTAACATTGATTTTTGTTTGTATTTAAACTTTGTTTTACAAGTATCAATCATACAAATGCATTCATATAAACAGAAGATGACAATAGGACCAGAATTAATAGAACACATCTTCTCTATTTGACATTTCAGCTGCACATTTAGCAATCTAAATAAATTTAGATCAACGGGTTTATTAGGTTGTACATGATATAGGACAGTCGATCTAAATTTATTTATTTATTTAAAGGTGTTATATGATGGAATTTTAAAGGGGCAGTAGCACGTTTTTTGCCAATTTTATTTTTTCAAATTTCCCATTTGTAATGATAGTTTCTGGTATTTATATTTACTTTTGAGGGTAAAACATCTTATTACACAAACCAGTTATCCGCAGTGGTCAGTGGCAATAAAAGTGTTGTGTATGAAGCAAAAAATGCATGGCGGCCATTTTATTGTGAACACGTTTTATTATTTCGAATGACAAAAACAAATTCCCATTGCTTTACGGAATCATGTACACTAATTTTTAACTTGATTTTCAGAAGATAGAAGGGTGTTTACTATTGGTGACATTATTTTTCAAATACATTTCATTGACTTATTTGAGTAAAAAAAAACGTGCTACTGCCCCTTTAAATCCTCGATATACTCTCTTTAAGCGCCACCTATATCCGATTACACCCCTTTGTTGTATTCCCCTACGCTAGGAGAAAGTAATTTCCATCCCATTCGTCCCTCAAACGATATAAATAACATTGACCCAGTATGCTACGTAGTGACTGCATTAACAGTCGATTATAGATGGTCAAGGTCGAAAAGTGTCCCATAATCGTAGTAGAAGTATTAATATACGTTCTACAAATCAGATATGTATTTGAAAAAAAAAACTTAACAATCAACAGTTCGATGTACATGTAGTTTTAGTGATTTGATGTTTGGAATGAGTAACTTTAAATGTGTTGGCCTTTATGCACATGTTGCAACATGAGAACTTCAAACTTCATATAAAAAATATTAACTCAATAAATCGTTATTATTTCAAACGGGAAATTGCAATCACATAACCATAACACTTCGCAGTAGAAACAAATACCAAAACAGAAATCACGTTTGCTGAAATTACATTTAAATATTTTGGCCTGGAAATATGGTGTTTTCATTTCTACTCGAAAAAAAGTTTTAATTTGTTTTTAAAATGACGTCATTAAACAAATGTTCGTGATGTCCCTGTAACTTGCCGTCACAACAGAAGTGGGCTACGCCCGTTCCGGGTTATATTTAAGCGATATAAATTTAATTGAATGGGTTATAAAGAAATTATAACACTCGACATTGTGTCGTGTGACTTTTACGAAACTCGTGATAATTTATTTATAACCCTCGCTATCGCTCGAGCAATACAACCATTTACACTCGTTTCCAAAAAATCATATGACATACTTCATCTATATGTTCAAGTGTATATCCATTCACACATACTTTACTCAGCCTCTTCATTACTATGAACATGGTATTGGCATGAATATGACCGATATGAATTTTGACATTTTCCTAAACAAAATTTCCTTATTCACAATTCTAGAATAAACTCTCAAATATTACTCTGTTGCATAGCTGATGGCTTAGTAGGCGTACTAGTACTGCATTTGTTTCTTGTAAAACATAGAGCTGCATCTTGTTAACAGGTGACGACAGTTGTACTGGTAACAGTTTATACAGGTGTTGTGTGTGGTATTGACAAGTTACAAATAAACCGTGCCAGGTATGGAATACTAACAGTTGCAAACGTAGATAGAGTATTAAATAAACACGTCTGCTTAAAAGGTAAGGGGGTAGTAAACAGCTATTACTCATATTTGTTCAGCGGTGTGTTGTCCGAAATGTAACATAGGTTATTTTTTTTAAATCATAAGAAAAGCAACATTGCAAAATAAGCATGGAATATCAGAGCCTAAAGCAGAGGCACATACTTTTTCACCCCCCCCCCCCCCCCCCCCCCCCCCCCCCCCTTTCCCCTAAAAAGAGTTAAAGAGAATAAAGAAGTTGTATATATTATAATAATATATATATAGCTAGTGTCTTCATTCAATAAAAACAAATGAGTTATAAAAATAACTCTGAACATTTTATGAATCTTCAAAACCAAATTTTTAATTGTCAATAGAAAATGCTCTTTTTTTTTACTAGGAAATGGTATGCTTAGTTTTTAATAGTGCAATTTGCTAATTGATAGTCAAAGAACAAACTTAATGTAGATGTAATTTCTCACATTAGTGTAAGCTATTTAAGATAAAACTTATTGCATATGATGAAACATTCTCTTCCCACAGAGGTTAGTCCCTACAGTTTTCCGGTTCTACCCTCTGTTGTTTTTCGCTTGAAATCGAGAGCAGAACCAAAGTCCCCTAGCGGTTGAAAGAGAAATCTCATACCGTTTCTCTGGTTCTTAACCAATGAAAACTCATCTTTAATTGGCCATGTCGACAGGGTAATTTCAAAGATCGAGGCATTTTACTCTGAAGGGTCTTGCTCATTAGCATATGTCATTCGAATATGTCTGATGTAAATAACGCAAATGAACTGTTTTTGGTATTTGTCTCTGATTTGGTCTTCTTTATTTATAATTATGTTTATGATCTATAGTTTTCACAAAATCAAATAGCATAGTTCGAGGAAAACACAGAAAACACAGAAAACACAGGAAAACGAGAAAACGTTGGCCTTACGTTTATTTTATCATTATGACGTGTCATTGGCAAATGTCACTTTTACAATGGCGTCGCTGATTGCACTAGATTCAATTGCAACCAATCAGGACATTCCCTTTCCGCCCCCGATTTCAAGCGTAAAGTAACAGTGGGTAGAACCGGAAAACTGTAAGGACTAACCTCTGTGGGAAGAGAATGATGATGAAAATTGTCGTCAGTTAAAAATATTTAATGGCTGGCATGATTATCGTTAATAGAAATGTTTCAATATCAAACTCTTAAGAGACTATAACACATTCTAAAATATAGTTAATTAAAATATAATATATCACGTGAATATTTAATTAACACTAAGCATTTTTTCTGCTGCACCCATTCACACAAACATGTATCATCTTTCATAGCGGGAGGGGGCGGGATAGCGCAGTGGTTAGCGCGTTCGGCTTCGGATCAATAGGTCCGGGGTTCGAATCCCGCCGGGGTTCGAATCCCGCCAGGGGCACGGCAACTTTGTCTGCAGTAGAGGACTGATCTACACGCAGTAAGGTTTGGGTGCAATGCTACACTGAATTTCAGCGTAGTACCACCCATGGTTCGCTGCGCGCAGGTTTCACCGCAGTGCATAGCCACATGGCGTTGCGGGCTTTCTCCCTGCAATAATACTAGCAGCCGCGATATAAGTGAAATACTCTTGAAAGCGGCGTTAAACCCCAACTCACTCACCCAATTCATAGTGGGACATTTCCAGCGCAGTTATCTGAATAGCTGCTACGAATTGCTTCCATCAGGACGACGTTACCGAGTACCAAATGTGAATTTGAAACGCACAAACATGTCATTTATTCCATCAAACATTCACTATTTAAATTTCTAGTTACACCACGACAGTCATATTGTTAAATTGTTAAAATTAATTGTTATATCTTTGTACATTCTAGACTTTTTATATCTTGTTACGTAATTATTTATTTTCTTTGTGCTCAATTCATGACAAGAAAATTCCCTTCTCAGGACAATAAAGATTTATCTTATCTTATCTTATCTTATATTATATTATCTTATCTTATCTTATCTTATCTTATCTTATCTTATCTTATCTTATCTTATCTTATCTTATCTTATCTTATCTTATCTTATCTTATCTCATCTTATCTTGTCTCAAAATTTAATTAATCCTCATTACGTTTTAATTTGTCAGTCACGACAAGTAACGTCAACATACTTCATAATTCAACATAATTCAATCCATCGAGCATATGATTCAACTATTTTTGTTTGACTGCTTATGATAGCAGTGATGTTCAATGTATATTACTTATCCGTTTTATTTATACCTATTTAATTAAGCTGACCAAAATTTCTTCTTAAACATAGATAATATTTCATGATGCTTTCTGAAGAATTATATACATGTATATATATATTAATTTCAATACGACAAATTAATTAATGTTGATATATGTTACGCATGTGAAAAGGGTGAATTTAAATCTTATAGAATGAACGACTTCAAGAATACTCATGTTGAAATGACAATCTTAAAACTTGTAAAATAAACTTAATAAATGAACAGGTATGTACATGTAGGTAGATATGCAAAAAATATCTTGGAGAAGATGGATTCGTTCCTAAAGTGGACCCAAGACGTACATCTGTGCACATGTTGTTTGAGAAAATCCCAGTTGTGTAAATTTTATCGGTTCAGCAAATATTTGTAAAACGTCAAACTTGTCCAAATTCACCTGCTAAATTCACGTTCATTTCGCTATAAATTAAGCGCCCTTTCAGACCTCATCACAGAAGCAACATGCATCTTACCTTGAGTGTTGTTTTGATCGTATTGGTTGCACTCGTCAACGGCCGCTTCGGCGGCGGAGGCGGCAGAGGCGGCAGAGGCGGCGGAGGCGTCTTCGGTAGCTTCGGTAGCTTCGGCGGCGGAGGCGGCGGAGGCGGCAGAGGCGGCAGAGGCGGCAGACCAGGTAGATTCGGCAACGGCAGACCAGGTCAGCACGGTAACGGACAATGGACATCGAATCAGTGGTAAGCATGCGTAGTATTTTATGAATAAATAATAGTACGTGCAAAAAAAGATTGGTGAATATTTACATTACATACATATATTCCAAATATGCCTAAATCAGCCAGTTTTATTTGAACGACTGAATATTCTTGGGAATGATAATTTTATGTTCGATGCTTTGTGAACAGGGGTAGTAACTTGATGTAGTTGTTTCATGCATTATATCATATATTATACATAAAACATGAAAATAAACATCATCAAAATAAATGTTCGATGGTTTCTTCAAGGGGAGGTCCCCAGCGACCACAGTGGCAGTGGGAACAGTGAGTAACCTCAGTTATATTTCCCTTGCGATCTGGTGTGATACACAACTTAATGAATTACAAATAGAGTGTGTTGTTTTCATTAATTCCTTAATACCCGTAAACAGCTGAAATAAAAATTAAAAACTACTTCTACATCAATTTTAAGTTTTCAAATACTTCGGGGCTGTGTACGGTCTGCTGTCTAGCAATAAATGCAACTCTTTTTATACATTCCACACTGAGCAAATAAAGGGGCAGATCGGTATGGGTGATTAAAATTATTCTTTTAATCGGTTTCAGTGTCGTTTTGTCCCTAATGAAACTTCTTATCATTTTTGACATGTCACAATATGATAAATTATATGTTTAATATTTTTACTTTCTTTCTTATCTTAGAGACATGTCCAGCGAGGAATCCCCAGAATCCCCAGAATCCCAAGAATCCCAAGAAAGGTAAATGAAACTCAAAATGTTGTCAACGACCAAATTGAAACATAACCTATAAATAATAAATATAAACTTTTCGCCAGCAACAGTGTAATCCCTCGCTATTTCTGAGCAATCGTTTGGAACGAATCGTAATTTTGTAAAGCCTATGTTTAAATTGCATAGTTGCATATTACTGTTGCAGATGCAATATACATATCAAATACACATAATATATATATAATACGTATATTTAGATCTTGTATTCCCCTAATGTATTACTTGTACAATACTTTGAATTGTATGATCAATGATGACAACGTAATGAAAGCAAATTTACTCCTTCTTGGTGAGATTTTGAAGTTATAACTTGAATAAGAACTTTTGGAGACGCTTATGTTTATCAAGATACACTGTCGACCAAAAAAAACGCCTACGCGATTATCTTTAAAATGAAAGATGATATATTTTCTGTCATATGATTAATGGTGGTCTCTTAGTTATACTGAAACAATAATTAATATAAAATTCCTTTAAATTCGTGGAAAAAACTGTGATACGAGTCAGTAACATTCATGAAAACCACGCCCAATGAAGATGACTATTTCCGGTTGATTCACTTGCGCACCGTAACCACGTACATCTGTATCGTCATCATCACTTTAATGCGAATGCGTGCCTTTATTGATGCTCGTGGTTGTATGAAAATTTGTTTCAAATGTTTTTCTATTTAAGCACTGATCGAAAACTGAACAATTTATTTTGTGTCATTTCAACAATCGCCATTATTTTGTGACATGACAACTTTTGAAGTGTAAATGTTATTATGCAGAAATGTTGCATCTTCATAATGCTATAATATTGCTAAACTGTTCATAATAGTCTTTAGACAATCTGATAAGATATCTGGTAGGCCTTTCATTTGGCCGACAGTGTACGACGCGAAACCTCAAAGACCGACTGAAAACCATACCCCGTTATTAACCTCAGTTTTATGCACCTCCTAGGCTCCCGGGACAGCCATCTTTTGAAATCTACAGCGAGATCCCAGATGATATTTTGGGGTCGGCTCTCTGCTTCATCTTTACTCCAAGAATGGGAATAATGGAACTGAATAGAGAAATTAAACATATGGGTTATAATAAACGGAAGGCTTGGCGTTACGCAAACTTGGTAGATGATCTCAGGGAAGGCAGTTTCTTGTCTGAAGTGCACAACTTGGTAGACAAATGTAAGTGGTAAATTACTGAATCAATTGATGTGTCTATTTAGGGTATCCTTAACGTTTCTCATACATTTATATTGTAAGAGAACTACTATTAACTGCAATTATAACATACATGTACAGTTTACAATATCTATGGAATTAAACTTTAGACAAAGAGATATACTGAATTTTACGTTGGTGTTCACACAAAATTCGTGCATATTTCAGAGATTAACCTATGTTAATTTCATTTTCAGCGTTCACAAAGCTTTCTACCGCCGGGAGAGGATACTACTGCTCACTTCTCCAGTCAATGCCGGCGAGTTTTTCAGGTTGTGGGTTCGGGGATTTGACGGCAATTTTAAGTCAACAATGTGAAGACTCCTCCAACCTTCCACCACCACCTCCACCACCACCCACACAACCCGTCCCAACCACCGCCACTGCTGCTCCGACTACTGCTGCTCCGACTACTGCTGCTCCAACCACAGCTGCTCCAACCACTGCTGCTCCAACCACAGCTGCTCCAACCACTGCTGCTCCAACCACTGCAGCGACGACTACTGCAGCTCCTATTCCATCAGGAGTAGGTAAGTATCAGATGCCCGTATTCAGTACTCAGCTATGTCCTAGAAGCCCAGTACAAGTATTTTTATTCCTCCATGATATTCCGTTATTCGCATGATTTAAGAGTCAATAGAATGATATAGGCTGTAAAACCCCTGTAGGATGACATGAGACTGGCAGGACAGATACAGGATACAAGGTCCGTGTCAGATCTGGTGTGAAGACTGACACTCCGCTCTATCGGGTTAATCCTGGTAACCCCCCACCACTAACTGTATCTAAACATGTTAAACAACACCATTAGATCACCCCTCAGTTCTAAGTCTAAAATACTGAATTTTACTACGAGTGAAATCTTGAATTGACCATATCATCTAAATAACTGCATAATGATTATCTTATGAGTGATCTCACCACGGTTGAGTAATAAAAATGTTCTATCGTAGACTGCAACGATCTCAGAACCATCGCCAACGTTACCGTGACAACGAGAATTGTTGGAGGTACCCCTGCAGTCCAAGACACCTTCAACTCCTTTGTTTCTCTATCGTACCCAAATACCAATCCTTTCTGCGGAGCCACCCTCATAGATGCAACCACCGCTGTTACAGCGGCGCATTGTCTCGAGTATGTATGACACCTATTTGTTTCTCAAAATTAATTTGTTTTTCAAATATCAACTCCTTTTTACTTGTGACATTTAGGGACAATGTTTCCAATGTCCTTTAAACAATATGTGCTGTTATTGTACTGTTTAAATAGTACCCAAACACGACGTTGTCTTGACAATACTAAAGATTCGGGTATCACTGCCTAATACATGAGACCGTATTGTCATTAAAACAAACGCACAAACTTATAATGCGGGCATTAGTGGAATAGTTCATTAGATGAATTGAAGTGTTTGCAATTTCCGTTAGGTGTATTACAAGTTTGTACCTGTCCTATCACTTCTAACTCGTCAATATCAAATCAGGTGTATATATGAACATTTGCCACTACATATCCTTTGAAATATAGTTTTCGAGTATCTTTATTGTACCTCACTCCATAATTGTAAAAAACTATGACTTCAGAGGTCAGTCAACTACTGGTTTAAGCATTAATGTTGGAGATCATACAGAAGTGGGTCAAACAACCTCCATCCCGGTTACAAATGTCACAATCCACGAAAACTACAACCCCGTCAGCACCCGTGAGTGTACTATAATAATAATAATACATTAAATAATAATAATAATAATAATAATAATAAATAATAATAATAATAATAATAATAATGATAATGAATTCCACTCCACGAATGTACTGTCATGGTTCTAATTATCTTTATCATGTTATAAATGGCTTAAACATTTTCTCCGAATGGCATCTCAATTTAAAATTGATACTTACATCTTTCAATTGCAGAGAACGATATTGCTATCATTAAGTTCGACCCCATCGACTTCGAGGCCATTCAATACACCGACCAAATCTGCAGGGCGTCTGCGACTTACGACATTCAAGGTCAATCTTGCACAGCTGTTGGCGTTGGAACAACGTCTTTTGGTAAGTATTCCTTTGGACTGTTATGTTATTCAGCTGTTGGCGTAGGAACGACGTCGTATGGTAAATAGTCGTAGGACCATAACCTTGCAGAGCTGTTGGCGTAGGAACATTATTGTATTGTAAGTTATCATGGGACTGTATTTTTGCACAGCTGTTGGCGTAGTAACAACATCGTATGATAAGTAGTCGTGAGACTTCTATCGCAACGTGCTTTTCGAGGTCGGAATTAAAGGGAATACAAACAGGGTCAAAAATAGCATGAATGGACTCTGGGCTGTGGTGCTATAAAATGTAATCACCATACAAGGGGGGGGGGGGGGGGGGGGGGGGATAAGGACTATTTCTACACAGATAAGATAAATTTACGGAACCAAAATTAAAGTCTTCATCTTGTAGTTCAACTATACAGCAGAAATAAAACCATTTGACATCACTTAATAACGTTCCAAGTAGGCAGACACATGCTGAATATAGGACATTTTATTTAATCAGTGCATAATTTCCCACAGATGTAAGGATTTTAAAAAATTAAACAATTTACCATCGACCACCTCCCTTCCAATGATCCGTTTCTTACCATATAGTCATATCGTCACTAGTTTACTGATTTACCTATAACACAGTTCAGCTTCTCATATTCGGTTATTACAGTAAATAAGTTTCATACAATGAATGAATCTTCTGTCACTACGGTTAACAAGTTGCCCTTCACCACCAGGTGGAGAACAACCAGATGGTTACCTGCTTCAAGAAGTAACCATTACCGCTACCACTGGCATAGACTGCGAAAGCAGTTCCACCATCAATGTACCTGTAACCGACCCTGACAGACAATTCTGTGCTGGAGAGGCAGGCAAGGACACGTGTCAGGTGAGTTCTTTCCTTAGCCCGGTTCCCTGTCTGTTCTATTTGAATTTATAATTTCAATGATCTCTGAAGATCGGAACGATCTTATTAGGTCACCTTGAACAATCCTACTGGCGAAAGAGAGTCGATACATTGATGTTATACTGTTGCGCCGCTACCATCACGTCAAAGAATGGCATCAATCTCTCGATACCGTGCTGTTTATTCGCAACCATGACAAGATGAAAGAAATAAAATTAGGAATGGCGAAATAGTCCTTTCCGCATAGAAACAAACTAACACATTGATATAAATGGCGCGGATTATGCTATCAGATTAGCTAGTATTCGAAGCGGGCCAGCCTTTCTGTGATACGTCTGTTGAACATTTAGTCCATATGTACAGTTCCATGAATACGAGTTTACAATAAGCATTGTCCTTCCATATCTTTACAACAGGGAGATTCCGGCGGTCCCATATACTGTCAGGAGGATGGCCTGCAAGTCCTGGCTGGTATAACTTCCTATGGTGTTGGCTGTGGAGACCCAGGCTATCCTGGTGTCTATGTTAATATTGGTAGCTACGACAACTGGATCAACCAATATATTGGTCAGTAGTGGGCCATACCAAAGCAGTGCTGAAAAATTAATTTGATCTTGAATAAATTCAATTAATCAGCTTTTATATCGTCTTTATTCATATTGAAAGAAACAAAATAAAGACTACGAGATGGAAACTGTGATGGGGTCATGATTTTAATGCAGAAGATGGTTATATTTCAAATCTGCTCTGCAAAGTCAGAGTCGAACCATATGCACATCTGACGAATCCGAAAGTATCACGGCCTATAATTTACAAAGCATGAGGAGCAGTGAATTCGTTAAACATATTCAACGAGCCCCGAAGTAATTAATTTTGCAAATAAATGCCATTTGTAGCTGCGACCCTCATGAAATGGATTCTTCAACGCACGTGCAGCGTAAAACTTACATGCGAAGCCATGTGATGACAACTTAAACTCCGCCTCTCCATGCTGTTCCTATGCGTTACCTGTCTAGTAGAGAACGCAGGATTGTTACCCTTCGTAGCCTAATGAATAAAGGCGCTGGCCAGCAAACGAAGGGTTGCATGTTCGAAACCAGGTTCATATATTACAAAACATAATTTCTCATAATTGAGATATTTAAAGTTCCTATTCAGATACACCAGCACAAAATACATCAATCTAGAAACATGTACTCGGTAAGCCATTACTGAAAATGTCAAAGCCTTACACCTCTCCTTATTGGGATACTCAATGGCCAGTAGATTATTAATGAATAATATAGAGTGACGTCATCACCATGGATTACTCCTTGGGGAATGCATGTTATATACAACTGTATCCTCTATCTGAGTACAAATATCGCCAGACCAGTTGTGCAAGTTCTCCAACTTTCGCAAGATGAAATAGACAAAAGGGTCACTTTACAATTTATCCTTAAATTGATAATACAATGTTTCCTTGATACTCCAAACAGCTGCCAACACTGTCACAGATAACTTTGAGGTACAAAATAAGATTATGTTATGGGACAAATTTCACTTCTGAAGTGTACACACACGATTATAGATTTCGTTTTGGCATGCTACAATGCCTCAAATAGATTCTAAGACATCATGATATACGTGATATTTACACGAAGATACAGGTGTATATGTATGTACATTTCTTTGGGGTGAGCCGTACATGTTCAACACGGCAATGTGGTAGCATCATGTCTATAGTATATACATAGTAAATATGTGGAAGATTTTATAAGTAACTAACTGAAAAAAAGTAAACACGTTATGGTTTAGTAGAATTACGGTAGTGTCAAAGTTGAAATTAGCTTTAGACTGTATTTAAGAAATATAAGACAACTTGGCGTGCTTTATCGTTGAATAAAACATAGCAGGGAGCATAAGACACGAAGGGCGCATCCCTGAGTGTTTAATCGCTTTTATATAAAAACCGTGGAGATATTATGTTGTTTGTTTAAACTTTTTGAAAATATTAATGCACCCATTTCGTATAGAACCCATTCACTAGCATTGAACAATCAAAGTGACGTAAAATATGACGTCATTTGCTAAACGACGCTCTAACTGACGTCCTAAAACACGAGTATGTTTTATTGTTTCATAGAGCACGTTGTCGGTTCCATTGACCGCCTGTGCTTTATTGTCGTGGTTGGTTTGGTTTAAACATATTTTATTCACAAAGAATCGGATTAGGTACAAGTTGTCTAACTTAAATACCCTCTCCTTGGTATATACATTGTACAAAAATATAATAACATTAATTTTAGTAAAGACGACAGATACTGAACAGAGAAGAAGAAATGTAAGAGTCGAGATTGATACATAAAAAACATGCATATTATACAAATCGTTTGGTCTCGTGGATATAAGATTGAACTAACTTAAATATTATCACATTATGATAAAATGACAGGTCTGCACTTCCCTCTAAAACTAATTTTAGATTTATTGAAACATTTGTTGAGTTAAGTATACGCGCTTTATTGACATAATGAGTTTCTCACTCTGATTGTGATATATTGGACATTCAAAAGAAGTGATAAGAATTTTCAACATAACCACATACGCATTTCGGATAAATTTTAATTCCAATTTGACACAAGTCAAAGTTTAATGAGCTGACTGCATATCGTAACTTTGTATGTAGTATGTTCAGTTTTCATTTACCACATGAAAAAATAGCGAGGTGCAATAAATATCAATCAATAATAGATGTTTTAAAAGTCAAGATATTATTTTGAAGTACGGACATGTTGTGGTCAATAATTCCATGAAATGTTTTGAGAGTTGCATACACTGTTATAATTAGTTTTAGAACCGACGTCCTGGGGTAGTAGTTTAGCAGGGTATTGAGGAACCATTTGATTGTGAATTATTTACATTAAACTTAATTTTCATATTTTCCTAAGTTCTTGTAATGTTCTCCAGCCAGCTTCAAAGTATAGAAATTCGTGTGAAGTATATTTCGACAAGCCAGTACTTATCCTTGCTGATGGTAGTTGAATTTGTTCTAACTTGTTAATTTGTTCTTGTGTACAACTATCCCAGACTTCGGATGCGTATTCAAGATGAGGTCTTATGAACATCAACTAAATCTTATTTATAGTATCCCAACATAATACATATTTCAAACTTCGCAAGGAGTTCACCATCTTTGCTACACTTTTAATAATGTTTTCTATATGAATATATGATTTCCCATTACCTGCCAGCGTCATTCCAAGGTGTTTATGCGCCTCCACCATTCCAACATCAACTCCATCAAAATTAAGATGTAACTTTTCAAAATTATTTTGAAGCGAGAATAACACAGCTTCAGTCTTGTCTGGGTTTTATTTGATTAGCAATTTCCCCCCATGTATTAAGATTACACAAACTGGCATTTAATTTCAATTCAATAAGACGACGAGCCGCTGAGGAATAACCAAGGGATGAGTTATCAGCAAAGAGGTGAGTTAAGCAATCTAAATCATCTGTTATATCATTTATATATTTTTTATTGTTATACAATAAATCAAAACGGTCCTAAAAATGAACCCTGTAGGATCCCAGCATGGAGTGTTCTCGGTTTTGAGATCGTTCCATTGACAAAAAACTCTTTGACTCCGATTACTTATATAACTTGCAGGGTGGACCTGTTCTATACAATCTTGAATTTTTTAAGACATTTATATATTTCAAGACTGAATAGGTTTCAGGTTCTGTTCATATCTTAAAATTTCCGGATATATCTTAAGATTTGTTATACGATCATGGAATATGAAAATCGACACTCCAAGGCGAGGCGAAATGGTCGTGTGGTAAGCTGGCGAAATGGTCGTGTGGTAAGCTGTTGGTACAGTCAATGCTGGCGATAGTTGCCTTACTCTGAGGGCGTGGGTTCGAATTCCGCATGGGACTCGGCCCGAAAAAGTACAAGAATTTGTACTATTGAAGGTAGTGTTATCCCAAATATAACCATGTTAAACATATACAGCGGCAATTACTTTACCTCAACATCACATACAGAGGTTCACCATGTGATCGCAAGATGCAAGTTTTCAAACATTGGCCAAATGAAATAGACATTTGGATCATATTTTCAAAATTCATATTTCCTTAATTTATGTAATAAAATTTTCCATATCGACTTAATGAGATTAATCTGACCATGAGTATAACAGTAAATTACCAATGCTTTCTGATCACTAATTGGAGATTTAACAAAGGTGTTTTCGACTCCTTGTCACTTCAGTGAGCTATTACAGTTTTAACGGTCAATTGTGGCGTATGAACTTAGATTCAATCGTCATGCCTGTAGTGAAAGCATTTTACTATTATCGGTGTCGGGTTCGCCTGTTTGCGATATCTACCTGACATCGCAAATCACGTGATCATACTCAGATACGCAATTAGATAACCAAACTATCTGGACGCATCTGTATACTATTAGTTATTATGTATGTTTGTAATACTGAACCCAATTGTTATAAGTGACAATATCTGTATATTTCTTAAATGAGTTCCATCTATATCCTCACCTATATGAATAAGACTTAGCAGTAAATGTATCATATGATAAATTATATTCTGTGACCTACCATGAAAATGCACTCCCACTGTCAAACATTCAATATTTGAGCTTAATTTGTTCTGGTATTTATAATCTATATTTTAGTTCAACTTACATTTGTATGTGACCATGAATTGATTATGAATTCAGTTGATTTCTTTTCCTAACGTTCCAATATATATTGCTATACATACAATTCATCAGGGTATGATACTTTTTATCTTGTGTCCGTTAAATCACAATTCGGGGTGCTGAAATTACTTCTTAAGTATGGTTTTGGACACAAAGTTTGACATTTAAGTTCAAATTTTATAAATATTGAAATTATGTTAACGAAAGATACTTTCGACATCATTTCCCTTCTGGGACTTTAATTCGGTGTCACATTTGTCTGTAGGTTTCATGAAAAACTGTTAAAGAATCTCATCGATACTGACTTACATGTACGTACTTTCTGTTCTGAATTGCCCATGAAACCAGCAGATTGTCTTAAGTGTAATTCTGATGAAACTCAAATTTTAACTTTTTCTATTATTAATGAATACCTGATAGTCTATTGATTGTTCATCAACTTTAACAATTGTCAGTACATATGTGATCAGCATACCAACTGCGGAACATTGTTTATCATGGGAACTATCACACGCGTGAATGAATGAGATATTAATTAAGCCATCTCATATGCACTTTTGGAAGAAGGGAAACCTTTAATCTGAAAAGGGACACTTTAATTGCTTCATTATACAGTATGTGTAGCTTGTACAGTGTACATACACTCTATTCTTACCATCGGCTTTTCATTAATATTTTCATCATAACATAATTTTCATATTTGTGTCACATAATAACTAAGGTAAACGTTTTATCTTATTGCTTTCATATTTCCACGAAGCAATTAAACGTATAAATTGATCTTAAATATGTCTGAGGTATATAAGCATCTACATTGACAGGTCTCTCCACAACTTTCAGCATGAAGTTGACAACAATATCTGCTCTGCTCCTGGTCGTCTTGGGGGTGTCCCTCTGCGAGTCGAGGAGATTGTAAGTAAATATCTTTATCTCTTTTTAGATGTCACTGGAACTTCTCTCTTGGTCTCTGCCAATCTATTTATCAGTTAACCTGTTCGATTCTTGATGATGTCACCGATAGACTCTGATTGTCTCTCTCTCTCTCTCTCTCTCTCTCTCTCTCTCTCTCTCTCTCTCTCTCTGTCTCTGTCTCTCTCTCTCTCTCTCTCTCTCTCTCTCTCTCTCTCTCTCTCTCTCTCTCTCTCTCTCTCTCTCTCTCTCTCTCTCACACACACACACACACACACACACACATCGTATGACAATGACACTATTGTATATATATACATAATCAGCATATTCTTAGTAGAGATGTATTTCCGCACTGTATAAAGTTTTCAATGTTTTCCTAGGAGGGACACTTTCCATGACGAAAATATAGATTTCAATGACTCAAATGGGGAAGACTTTGAACATGAACACGAGTTTGATCACCATGAGGAGGGCGAAGTAGGAGATTTCAATGATTTTGATCACAATGATTGGGATGACTATGAAACACACCAAGAAGAGAACTATGATGACCAAGATGAAGACGAATTCGATGATGAATTTGATGATGAATTTGATGAAGAAGAGTTCCCGTCAAGAGTATATAATGAGCTGCCCGAAAACATTCTTGATGACTCTCTGTGCTTCATGTACGGTTCAGAGACGATGGATGAACTCGAAGAAGAACTGGACAACAAGGGTTACTCAGGAAAACGAAGGCAGCGCATCTTGAACATCATTGGGAACCTGAATAAAACTCATCTTCAACAGAAACTGTCCGCTTTTGGAAAAAAAGGTATCCCTTGTTGATGTAACACCCAATTGTCTTCTGATAAATTATAAAATAAACCAACACGAGTTGTTGAAAGTTACACATTTAACCAGTTTAATATCAGAGAACACGGGGGTGAGATTTTATTGATCATCCAAAGTTATATTTTAAGTGTTATCCGTAATATATTTGAATCTTAATATGTCTATCTTGTAGAATGAGTGAAAAGTTATCTTCCCTGATCTGTTTGAGTAATATAGAGTCGATATAACATACTATGCATCAGACAATTTCTGATGCTGGTCACCATTTTTGTAATATGTACAAACCTCCCTTGATTGAATTCACTGGATGAACGTCTAACTGATTCTGACTGCTTTTAAATTTCCTGGGTCATAATTATTCAATATGAACAATATAGTAGTTTCTTATTGTTAACTTGTTTTCAGAATTCCGACGTCTGACTCGTGCTGGAAAGCGTTACTTCTGTGAAATGCTGGATGAAATGCCCGAATCCTACCATACTTGTGGGTACCAGAAGATTTTAGATGGCCTGGCCGTGAACTGTGAAGGCTTAAAGGAAAGAACCGAAACAACAACCGAAACAACAACTGATTATACAACTGATTATACCACTGACGCTACAACTGATTATACCACTGACGCTGCAACTGATTATACCACTGACGCTACAACTGATTATACCACTGACGCTACAACTGAAGCAACCACTGACGCTACAACTGAAGCAACCACTGACGCTACAACTGAAGCAACCACTGACGCTACAACTGAAGCAACCACTGACGCTACAACTGAGGCAACCACTGACGCTACAACTGAAGCAACCACTGCCTCAATGGCATCAGCAACAACAGCAGCAGCAACTACGGCATCAGCAACAACAGCAGCGGCAACAACAGCAGCTGGAACAACTGCACAGCCAACATCTGAAACCCCGAGTAAATTACAGTCACTGGCAAATTTTATTTATTTTATTTGTATTGTACAATATATGAATAGATCCGAACCTTTATGTTTAAAGACACCTTTATTTAAGAAATATGTTGTACTTTCAAGAAGTAGTACTAAAATTTTGTCTCCGATATCAAATTTTGGTTTTAAATCCAAATTCTAAAAAAAAAAGTAAAATATAGAGTCTTGGAGATTTTTTGGACTTAGGTCTGGACACAGTGAACCTGTCAAACGATTTCAGAATTTCTGTAGTTATGATTTGAAATTGGTGGAACGAATTATCCTAATCACCTAATGACGAAATGTAAACGATATGTATGCTTGCAAATCTCGACGTGATCAATTATGACAATTATAACTGAATCAGAATTAATCAGTATTAGTTTTATTTCAGCATGTGAAGACCTTCAAACCATCAATAAGATCGCCGTAACGACCCGGATTGTTGGGGGCACAGCTGCCTCAACAGGAGAATTCAATTCATTTGCCTCTCTGAAGATAGACAACAGCTATAACCCTGTCTGTGGAGCTACCATAATTAATAGATGTACAGTTGTCACAGCAGCCCATTGCCTTGTGTATGTACACCCTTTTTATCTCTTACTAAGGCCTACAAAAAAAAAGAATTTGTTTCTGGTTTCCGCCCGCGTCAGTTTCAAACCCAAGCCTCAGGTCTTTTTTTGGTAGGTTTTAACAAAAGAAAGGGGCAGATTGCTGAAAATGTCACTCGTTTCTGTTAAGATGAAGTGTAGGGGTGATATTATTGACCATTTGGATTAGTAATAAATGCTTACGAGGGTTTGTGCATCAATTATATGAATAATTTTTTAAATTTTGTTTTTTACCGGTGAGAAGTTTGTATAAAATGGAAAATATCTCTTCATTCGAAAAAAATTCGTACAAAAATCGCGCCATCGCATCATTTTTGTCAGCCTGTAAAAACATTTATTTTTTATTTCTTGGGCCTATTTAGTGTTGATAATATATGTTTTTAGTCAGTTATGAGTGTCAAACTTACTTCATTTGTCAGTTGTCCATTTCGTATCATGTTTGTATCATACGCATGAGGTCACATTAGGTCTTCATGGTCGAGTAGATTAGATGTAAATAAGATTGGTTCCCTACGGCAAAGCGGTGTTTCAACGTTTGGTATCCTAAGAAAAATATTTATCCCAACATATTTGCCAATCGCAGATAAATGGCTTTTCGAAAAAATAAGGTATTGTTGAGCTTATAGTGTTGTTGTTGTTGTTGTTTCTGCTATTGTTTTATTTGTTGGTATATTATTGTTTCAGTGGCAAGGTTGCCTCTAATGTTATTGTCCAAGTCGGGGATCATACAGCTAAGGATAAACTAACTCTTGTTAAAGTCACCCAGATCCTTCGTCACGACAGCTATGGCGCAGATACTCAAGGTATAGTAAACGTCGCAACTTTTTAAAGTAATTAAGTACGAAATTCTCATCGATAGCATAAAATTCCAACTAAACTTCGAATATAGGTGGAGTTTGAAGAAAAAGAGTAGTTGAAAAAGTGCACTATACTCTGAAGGCCAATGGTAGCTGAAAAGTGATACGGTAAATGACAAACAATGTAGATAAAGTTCATGGAATATATTTCAGTCCAATCTCATATTTGCTAACTTATCATCTCATTATAATCGACATGGTAATAGAACTAACAGATAAAGTATCATATAAACTAAACTACCCGGCAAAAGAAAGTCGCAGTTGGTTTCTCATATGTAAGATTTTCAATTTCAAATATCTTACGTTTTCGACGTCGTACTCTAAAACTGAATAGTGCAAGCATTTATTCATCAGTCAAAGAATAATTCTACTACGTTGTTTTTAATTACTGTTTTAAATGAAATTTAAAATTAAAAAACATTTCCATAAGACATATTTTATGTATAAATCAATGTGCCTCATTCTGCACATGTTTACAAGATTTAAACATGGTAGGGGCCATGTTGGTGTCAATTTAATTTCTTTCCCCTGTCAACATAAAACCAAGACATTTAACTAAAAATCAACCATTCAGCAACTAATTCATTTCAAAGAAAACCAAGGAACGGTCTCATACATGTGTAGTAGCCGACAATTATGACTCTATCTCAAGTAGGTGCTCGTTATAAGACTTATTAAACGATATAGAAGTATATCCTATCTACGTTATCAAAGTTTCATAAATTACGTTTGACTGAATGGCTGCAGCAAGCCAAGGTCCATTGTCCGGTTTGATTTTGATGGATGTATGTTCGTTATACTGAACTGATTGATCTTAAACTGGTTATTTTCGGTTAAAGTTTATACTTCTCAATAAAATAACACAAATTATAACACTGGGCATAAATGTGTTCTCACAAACATGAATATGCCCCTTTAAAGTAATTAATGTATTTTGGCTTCTGGTTTGAGATCACAGGAAAGATAAAAGGTGAGGCTCACTATGTGTACTTTTGTTATTAACGTAATTCTCAAGTTGTAACATAGGACAAAACGTGGTGGAATCCGCTTGCCGGATTCTTCTGGATACTTCACGATCCGCCAATTTTTGGGAGATCCGGAGGGATCCGGCAAGCGGATTCCACCACTTTTTGTCCAGTGAAAACTTTTATTAACTAGTGTTATTTTGGATAAGTAAGGCTTCAATTGTATTGACTACTACAAAGTCACTGAGACAGTTCAATTTAATCTTCATACATGTAGGTACATGTATGTAAAACATAAGTTCACTTTCATAAAGTTTGCATGTTTCGTTTATTGCTGTCCGTATATTTAAAAATATTTACCCTATTCAACTGTATACACATGCAAAATAACTGATGCACAACTTTTATGGCATCGCGTAATGCAACAATGTCTCTGCTTTCAGTGAACGATATTGCTATCTTGAAGATAGAACCTATCGTCTTCAATGACATCGCACACACCGCTGCAGCGTGTCTAGCCTCGACGAACTACAACGCTGACGGCCAGTCTTGTACAGCTGTTGGCGTAGGAACAACCTCATATGGTGGGTGATGTCTAACATTTTCTTTTTTCTGAGTTTGTAATACTAGACAAAAAATTAGAAATTAAAATAAAATATTGGATTTTTTATTACTTTTATTTCATCAGAGTGTCAATGAATATATATATCATAATTTAGAATTTCAAAATTTATAAATATTCCTATTTGTCCACTATGTATGGTTATTAATTATTGGTGCAGTCCCTACTATTATTTTTTCTGACTATAAGGGTAGAGTGGATATAGTGTTCAACTTCGGACCAAGCGGCCTTATCACTGTATGATTCATGGTATCATCAGCATGCACTCTCACATAAGATGTCACATTCGTACCTCGCTGTTTAAAGAGCTGAGTACTGTTCTGCAGCCGTCATGTATTGTGACATTGTCTGTGACCTTTCACCTTAATTTAACCAATCACAGGCCCTCTTAGATAATTTCCTAGCCACGTCGCTGACTGGCTGAGGTGACAGGTGACAGCAGTATTCATTAGACCTGTTAATGAGATCCACCTATGGCGAAGCTTCAGATGGAACTGAACACACTATTCTTGTATCGTCAGGTGGACAACAGCCAACTGATTTCCTTCTCCAAAAGGTGACGGTTCCTGCAACCAGTGGACCAAACTGCACTCCTGCTAACAATATCAACGTGCAAATGACAGACCCAGAAAATCAGCTCTGCGCTGGTGCGAATGGCAAGGACTCCTGTCAGGTGGGTTGTAACAAAAGTAAAATTACAAATAATTACAGCTCATACAGGTTTCAGACCATGCTAACAGCGACACAAACTACACATATTCTAACCAGATATATATGTGCAAATGGCATACCTAGAAAGGTATGTCTGTGCTGGAGTGAAAATGAAGGTGCCAAGTGGTTTTGTTTATTTGAAATATGTTATCATTGAGCCAAAAACAAATATACATAAAATGACTCCTGTCTGATTGGTTGTGAATTTCCAGATGAAATACAAAATATTGAGCGATTTATTTAGTTTGAGGTTTTTTTGTGTCTAATTGCGGAGTTTTTATATGTCAATGTATGTATGTATGTATGTATGTATGTATATATGTATGTATGTATGCATGCATGCATGCATGCATGCATGTATGTATGTATGTATGTATGTATGTATGTATGTATGTATGTATGTATGTGGACTCATTGGAGTGTCTTGATTGATAAATAAAACTCTAATATACTCTACTTAATAATATTTTCATCGATGAAATACGACATTTATCGGTTAAATAACATCCGTATTTTCACAGAGTGAAATAACATGTTATTTTAAATAAAATAACACTTTCAATCATATAACGTCATCGTAACAATAGGATGACGTCATACGAAGACCGCGATAAAGCAAGGCGATCATGGATGCTCTATTTATAAAATGAACATCCTTTACAAACTGTGTATTATTTCTTAAATGTAATAAATAGAACATTTGACATTTCTCGTTGAATAAGTATGAATCTCATCTCGTGAAGTAGAAATATTATATGCTGCGCCACTCATGAAAATATACATTTCTTCTTCAATGGATAATATATACATTGTATTCGACGGGAAATGTCAATTGTCCTTTATTTATTTCCTTTCATTGACATTTTGTTTCCTCAACAGGGAGATTCTGGTGGTCCTCTCTACTGCACGGAGAACAATATGCAAGTTCTTACTGGAATAGTGTCCTATGGTACAGACTGTGGCGCAGAGGGGTTCCCAGGAGTCTATGTTCATGCAGGAAAATACAGAGACTGGATCGCTGAGAGATCAAGCTGCACTTCGTCTGCATGAACCTCACAATGAGCAATAAAAATTACAACAAATGATAGAGTAATATAATTTTGTATATTATGATTAATGACACCCATTACGGTTTAGCTCATTGGTAAAATAATCGTCATTAAATTGAGTGAAAAGACGAAATACTGCTGCCTGAGAAAGTATATTTTAATTACTATTAAGATCTGAAGCATTGGTACTGGCTATTAGACAGAATGTTTGGCATTAAGTAAAACATAATTCACAAATAGAAATTTAGTTAATGAAATGTCGTCTTGGCTGTAAATCGTTGACACACTGTTACTGTGGGACGTCATAAATTAAGCCCTAAAGTCTTTCTGACTCTACACTCAATCTCAAAAGAAACGTCATCACATTTCCAACAGTGTGAAAAAATCAAATACGGCTCACATTATATATTATATATATGTTTGGTATTTAAGGTAAATATTTATACCATATGAAATTGATGGTAGTTTAAGATGATATCGACATGGTGTACCTTCTTGGATTTGTTGACGCAACATTACTGTACGATGTCAAAAACAAGCCAAAATACCCTTTCGTTCTCATATCTCGTCTAGTTAAGGCGATTTGAAAACGGCGATTTCTTAAAAGAGCGGTTTCTCATAATTATGAATAGAAAATGTTTTGAAATTCCAAATCTAGTTAAGCTGACATGGCATGACGTAACTCTGTTTCAGTTATTATATGTATCGGTCAGTCGTGGGTTAAACCGATTTGTATTTTTTCCTATGGTATCGTTCTTTGCTCCTGTGTGTTCACCAAACGGCAAAATAAACGTCATCATACACAATGCAAGATCATTCAATCCATAACTGAAACAGAGATACACCATGAGAAACGAGTTTTCAGAAATCGTCGTTTTCGCATCTCCTTGAAGACCCACAAATTTCGACCATGTCAGTTTTCGGTTTTTATTCAAGCATATTCCAAGATGAGGAGGATTCCTCTTGATATATGTCAATTCAACGAATAAACACCTTTTAAAACCGCGCTCAATTACGCATCATACAACTTTAGCCGAGAGCGGATGCCGCTTGCTAGGCCTTGTGAAGTAATAAACAGGAGTCGCTTTGGGTCTAATGACAGAATCTACTAGAATTAGCCTTACATAACTGCCTAATAACATATTTACCATCGTCCTTATACAACAAAATTACATATATACGCGCCCCGTAAAACGTACTGCAAATGGCAGCGGATGTCAACACTGAGGTGACCATTGCTGGACCCATAATTCTGCAATGTGTTTTGGAACAATTCTTATCGTTGCCCAATATGGCGGCGGAACGCATGTCAGATGATGAAGATCTTCAAACGTCACAGAGATCTATGACACATTTCACACGGATTATAACGATACATTTTCCATATTTTTCCGATGTGATTTAAACAGTATTTTATTTCCAAAAACACATGAATTGACCAGCAAAAATACATGCAATATAAAATGCAAGACCTTTTTTATATCATGCTCGGAAAATCAGAAAGTCTGATGTTTTTTTAGTAAAGCTCATGCCATGCTATATCTAATGAATGTTTATGTTAGGTCAGTGGTATTACAATGAATCTAAGTAATTGTAAATGTAGACCACTATAGATTTAAAGATATAGCTCGAATATATTTTTTTCTAAAAAGTGTAAACCAGTATAACAATGATGAAACTTGATTTTAAATATGATTTTTTTGGTTATAATGCAACTATTCTATTATCAATATAAAGTCACATTGAGAAATATTAACGCAGTAGAACTCAAGTTATTGGCGTCTTCAAACACAAAATCAAGCACAACAAAACAATTAACTAATAATGACGTTTATAACAAACACAAATTGCATGATCGTTTTTTTATTTTTGAATTGTCAGTTATTCATTTCAAAACATAGTGTAGCCTATAAGATAACATAACACTCCACTCGATTGGGAAAATAACAAATCTAAAATCAGCGATCATGAATATCGAAGAATAATCCAAACACTCTGAAATTACTCCCTACGGACGCACAAATACCCATTCGATTGGAAACTTGTAATGTCATACGTTGTTATTATGTTTTAAACGAATTATCGACGAAAATCGACAAATCGCCTAAGGATTTCATTAAGCAAATCCTGTGTATGACATACATCGCTAACGAAAGCGAAGAGGAGCCCGGCAGACTGTTTAAGGATCTGGATAATTAGCAGGCAAATTTTACTCACTTTGATTGGCGAAATCTTGGTAAACAATAATCTTTTCTGGGTTTTTTTTTACTTGAAAGTATTGTCAGTATGAATAAACGAATAAAACATTGATAAATCAGAGATATTATATTTTCTTTAACGAGGCGAGATTGGAGAGTAAAAAATGACTCTTTGGCTTATTCTATGACGTGGTATAGTAAAGACACGTCAACAAATTTATGTTCAAGAAGGTTATTTATGGCGACACCACCTTTTGCTAATTAATATTCTACATTTAATGATGTTAAATGTTGAACATTCTCACAGAAAAACACTTTGAAAAAAGCTATTTAAACACCCAAAGTGTACTTGAGCAGATAAATAAATGTATTATACTCTTATCTTCCATATGGGAAGAAAGACACAGGGTAATATATTTTCCGTAAGTCACACGGGATTGGCTGCTACAGAAAATAAACTGTTTCATTGGTTGCCGGAACTACTTCATTCATCTTTTCAGTTCATTCACTATTTTTTACACTCAAACTCTCTTCTACACGAGAACAAGGAAAGCGTAACCAAATGTACATTTATTTTGTATTAGCAATAAAGACGTTTCTATTATATCTATACACTTGTTGATAATATTTTAGAAAAACAAAAAGATACTTTGTTAAATAAGGTAAGATAATTCGTCTGCTAATGAGTTGCTGATGTAAACAAACATGGCGTCATCCGTACCGCCGATAAAAGTGAATGACCTCGTAAAGGTTGATGGAAGCATATTGGGAAGAGTGGTCAATATTGTTCAGCCACTGAACAGCTTCAATGTTTATGTTGTAAGAAGTGAGCAAGGTGAGCTGCATGTGCCGAGATACCGCATACTTAACTTTGACAAATATCCTGTCATGCAGTAGGCCTACTGCATTCACGACTTCCGGTCGATTTCGATGAACAATATTCAAATGTTCGCGGTGTTCTTCACCTTGTGTTTCTTGTTAAAAAGTTGACAGTCAAATAAAACCACTGTCTGAGTTGATTTTAAAAATTTGTTGTAGATTAAGAAAGAGTAGTTCGTTGTCTAGTCCTATATTTTCAATCTTGACGAAGTTGATGGTCTCGCAATGTGACGCGACTGTCACCCGTAACGTCTCGTCTTCAAATGGAACACCCGACTGTACCCCTCACATGGTTCGACAAATTACGTTTTAATTGCAATTATGAGTAAAAAGGGCAAGAAGTTAGGTTCAGTAAACCGATTTAATGTACAATTGCATGAATACATAATCTAACAATAATCTCAGGATAAGAATAACACATTAAACTAAGGAACTTTTTGTTCTCGCGTAATGCATTTGTTTAAAAAGGTAGTGACGCGATGAAATTCCTGGAAATTTAGTCTCATCTCGCGCGTAGGGATACGGGGATTCCCCAACTACGGGTTTCCTTATAGAGGAACAGCTTATTTCTTTTTAGGGATTTTTAGAATGAAAACGGATATGG
Organism: Gibbula magus; assembly: GCA_936450465.1. Taxonomy (NCBI): domain Eukaryota; kingdom Metazoa; phylum Mollusca; class Gastropoda; order Trochida; family Trochidae; genus Gibbula; species Gibbula magus. The sequence goes on from OW388299.1 coordinate 35,896,216, forward strand.
GTAAGATAAACAATAACCAACTCGTGACGGGGAATGACAGATTATCTTTCCCTCGTCATATCAATAAAGTAATTGCCTCGCGCAAGGCTCGGAAATTACGTAATTGATATGACTCGGGGAAAGATACTCTGTCATTCCCCGTCACGAGTTAGTTATTGTCTAAGTCATCGTCTTGTGATTGAATCCTCGTGCATTAAAAGATTTGTTTTAAAAATATATTGATTTTGCCGTTTAACTTCCATTGGAATCTGTTATAAACTTTGTAGTTAACATTCGAAGAGAAACATATTAACTATATATAACTAATATATAACTATAGATCAAACTTTTAAAAGATTTGTTTAAAAAATGTATTGATTTTGCCATTTAACTTCCATTGGAATCTGAAAGTTTGAAGTTAATGATAGTTCGAAGAGAAAAATAACATCTATACATAACTAATATATAAAAATAGATTATCATCATCATCATCATCATAAAAAGATTTATATAGCGCCAGTTCCAGTCCAAGAGTACTGCTCAGTAGCGCTGTTTGTACAACTCGAGAATGAAAAATTAGACACTGTGAGTCATCTGGAACAGGAATGTCTTCAGTTTGCATTTGAACATCTCCAGGTTGTGTATAGTCCGTAACTCCAGAGGCAGTTGATTCCAGAGAGTGGGTCCTGCCACCTGGAAAGATCGATCCCCAAATCTGTTACTGGACTTGAAGTGTGGGACAGCAAGAAGACCAAGATTTTCGGATCTGAGACTTCTGTTTGGTTGATATCTTTTGATCAGGTCAGACAGATATTTTGGAGCTAGGTCATTGATGCATTTGAAGACAAGTAGGATGAGTTTGTATTTAATTCGAGCTGATATGGGAAGCCAGTGCAACCTCTGCAGAACCGGGGTAATGTGAGAGTATTTGTGAGACCGTGAGACAAGTCTGGCAGAGAAATTCTGTTCTCGTTGGAGTTTTCCCAAAGAGGATTGAGGCAATCCATAGAGTAAACAATTACAGTAGTCCATCCGAGATGTAATATAAGCATGGATCAATGAAGAGGTTGTTTTTTCATCAAGGTAGCATCGGATTTGCGAGATGTTCCGTAGATGGTAGAAAGACTTGCAGCATATTGACTTGATATGAGCATCAAAAGTCAAGTTAGAGTCAAAGATGACGCCCAGGTTTCTCGCCTCAGGACTTGGGACGATACCTTGACCGCCAATGTGTAGGTCTGGTAGAGGAGAATGTTCAGCAACTCGCTTTGAGGTAAGGATCAGGACCTCTATCTTCTCACCATTCAGCTTCAGACAGTGTGATGTCATCCAATCCTTGATTGCCAGTACGCAGTTCTCAATTTGCGCAAATGCTTGTGTAGCTGACATGTGACACAATGGCTTGAAGGACAGGTACAGCTGTGTGTCATCAGCATAAAGATGGAAAGAGAGATTGTAATGGGAAGAGAGATTGTAATTTATATGATCTGGCATGTTATCAATGAACGAAGCAAAAACTCTATTAAGTCTCTTTGGGATTCTTTTTTTAAAACAAAATGTCAAAATGAAACTATTGTAAATGTGAAGGACAGAATTCAGTCTGGAATCTTAAATGATCATTCCTGTTGGAGAACCTTGTGCATACATGTTCTTCAAACCCTTTGGAATTTCAAGAACCTGAGTAAGAACATTTTACTTACATGGTATTTGGTCTGTAAATGTTCCAATTGTTGCAATTTGGCATTTTGATTTGATTTTGAGCTGCACTCGTCATATGTTAAAGTGTTTTCAGGAGACACGTTATGTTCATCTAATGTGTTAATTTTTTGTCATGTTGCATTTCGATGGTAAACTAAAAGTTTCTTCATTCATAGTACAGGTGAAGGATGCCAAAGGAAATAAAATGCAGTTTACAAAGGACCCTCCTGAATCTCAAATAGCTTTCCAAATCCTTGGACTTTTACAGATTTTTCAAAGGGAGTAAACTAAAAAAAACTTCATGAAATATATAACTATAACAAGTTTACTCAAGAACAAAAGGGATTGAGCAATAACTTTTTTCAAAAGAAATTCTATTGTTGTGAAAATATCAAGTTGGAAAAAATACAGAAAGCACCCTTACTAATTTTAAAGGATTTCTTAGGTTATTAATTCATGTGCAGAAAATCATTAATGTTAAACATTAGGTAATAAGGAATATAAAGTTGCTTTATTGTCTTGATTCTAAAGCCACTCTTAAAATATTTGTGTCTCAAAATGTAACTGCCAAGTGAGCATTGTCCAAGCATATCTATTATCTATAGATACCTTCTTATCCATGTATATTATGATAATAATGATTATCTCATAAATACAATATTTGGTGAAATCGATGAGTGTGTTGGTGTGTATATTGTTATTTTATACATGATTTTCAATAAACCTTTTCGAGAAATTCCTATTTTGAGTCATTATTTTCTAAAAAGAGGGTTATGTAGACCAAGTTTATTTCTTGTATGATACACGTCTACATTAGATGCTCTTATATACTTTTTAGAAAGCGCCATGAATGTTTTGGCGATGACTGTGTGCACCATTTTAATTTACAAGATATAAAATTGGTCTTGTCCTGATTTTTACGCATTTATACTCCTAAACGCGTTTAGCTACCTAAATGTGTTAAGGAATGTGTTTAGTTACTAAGCACATTACTAAACCTGTTAATGCAGCTAAACGTGATTACTTCCTAAACACATTCCTAAACACATTCAGGTAGCTAAACGTGTTTAGGGGTATAAACGCGTAAAAAAACAGATTCGCTTTTAGTATTATGTTAACATCCTAAACACCATTTTTACAGTGTAGGCAAGTGTTGTTGGTGTACTCTCGGGGGTTCACGGTAATGTGGTGTACTCTCGGGGGTTCACGTGAATGTGGTGTGCTCTCGGGGGTTCACGTGAATGTGGTGTTCTCTCGGGGGTTCACGTGAATGTGGTGTACTCTCGGGGGTTCACGTGAATGTGGTATACTCTCGGGGTTCACGTAAATTTTGCCGTTAAATTCTTCACTACGGTAGAACAAACAACATTTAAACTTTATATTGAAACTTGGCTTTAATGCCCAATAGTGGCAAGGTTGTTAATAAAGAATATTCAAGTAAAAAAGATACCAGAAATTATTTTCTCCTTATTCAGGGTTAACGTTGAGTTCAGGTAATAGGCAACCAGAATGCTGAGCGATCCAGTCTCTGTATTTTCCTACATGAACATAGACCCCCGGATACCCTTCTAGTCCACAGTCAACACCATAGGACACGAGACCAGCCAGAACCTGTTGACCTTTCTCTTCACAGAACAGAGGACCACCGGAGTCTCCCTGTTGAGAAGGAAAACATTGGTGAAACCTAGAAGGGTAGTGAGTTAGATATTGGAAACTGACTAAACCTTCAACTTTTTTGTGTTAAATTAGTCTTCATCAATTTGATTAGATTATCCTTTCCTTTTGTTTTATATATAATTTAGTAAAATTAATAATTGTCACAAGTATCAATTGTTACAAATTGTGGTAAACTGAAGTCTGAGATAAAAAGCGGGCGCCGTTGAAAATTGAAAAAAAAACTCGAATCATGAATTAATATAGTAGTCCAGGAAATGCCAAAATTCTCCGTTTACAATGCTAACCATTTGATTTTTATGTAACTTTTTACGAAAGATCACGTGGGTAACACAAGGTTTTAATAGATGATGGGATTTTTCATATTATTATATTTTTCGTATTTCATACATAACAATATGATGCATTTATTTTTATAATAGTTCAAATACACTTGGTGTGCTGAAATCGCAGTTTCAATAGTGACTTTTGGCCAGAAACTTTCAAGTTAAATAATTCTACAATGAAGAAATGTGATTAGTAAACGATGCTGCCGACATAAATAACCTTCTTGGACTTAACTTTATTGACGCAGAATTACTATAGGTAGTAACAAAACAATGCGAAAGAGCCATGTCTGAATATGAAAAGATAATGTTTTAAAAAATAAAAGTTAGTATAGTTGGCTTCTGAAGACATTTTGTAACTCTCTTTCAGTCGTATCTATCATTTGAGGTTTGAAAAAAACTTGTATCTTGTACGGTGACGTTTCTGTTTTTTGTAAGGTTGAGTGTAGGTAAACACATGATGCGGAGCGCTTTGACCATCTTATAGTGGCATGATGTTTTTAGATGACAAATGTACGTTTTTTCGCTCAAATAACTTGATGGTATTCATTTGAAAGATAATGTCACTAATAGTAAAACACCCTTCTCTTCGGAAAATCAAGTAAACGATTAGTGTACATGGTTCGTTTTTGTAATTCTAAATAATAAAATGTGTTCACATTAAATGGCCGCCATGCATTGTTATACGCAACACCGTTATTACCACTACGGATAATTGGTTTGTGTAATAAGATGTTTTACCCTCTAAAGTAAATATAAATGACAAAAACTATCATTATACACGTAAATGGGATATTTGAAAAAATAAAATTTGCAAAAAACGTGCTACAGCTCCTTTAACATTTGGTTTTAACATGTGTTTGGATGGTCGTAATCTTATCATAAGACTTGTAACGCGATGTATCTTAACCATAATAATACAACCCACCTGACAGGAGTCCTTGCCCTTGGATCCAGCACAGATCTGCTTTTCTGGGTCACTCACGGACACATGTAGGTCAGGATTAGCAACACAGGATGGGCCACTGTAAGCAGGAACTGTCACTTGCTGGAGGAGGTAGTCAGCTGGTGAAGATCCCTCTATTGAAAAGGAAAACAAAATCCTTTGTAGCATTCAACTCGGTTCTCAAACAACAGGATGGAATACAACTTCGTCTGAATCAGTCTCCTCCTGTGCCTACACATTTCCATATTGTATTTCCTTCGATTCAGAATATCCTCAAATATGTGTTAGAAGTTACTATAATTTGACAAGAGACTTCTACATCAGAATACGTTAAATAAGCTTGGGGACTACGACCCTTGTGTAATATGTTGGTTGTGAAGTGAACTTCAGCAACAATGGGCGCGGTTCGCCGCATGGGTGGGTTACCCGCTACATTGCTGGATAAACTGAGAGTTGAATGGTTATTCCCTGCCCCACACTGAGACATAAGTTGAGAGACTTGTGGTGTCACCCTGGGTGACTTAGTTCGAAGTGTGCCTCTGTCCTACCAGCAGTAAATGGGTACCTGGTATGATACGATAGTAGTCTGAATTTCTGAGTCTGAACCTTGAGCCTTGACCGGTTGTATTCTCTTTAGGGAGTGGTCTGTACTTGTTGACCAGGGGTAATATGTCGACCAGCGCTTTGAGCATGCATGTGTATGGATATATGCGCTATATAAATGGACTATTATTTATTGTGTCATTCATGAGAGCCAGATACAGCATTGGAGACAAGACAATACCTTGACGTGCCGAATAGAAGTTATACGAACATATTGGTTTTGTGCTGGATATAGTTATGACAGTGACATATCATTTGAGAATATAACATTGTATCAAGAAAACGCCGGCTATGATAACAGTTCTTTATTGTACATGTACGGACATCAATCATCATCACGATGTCCATATTGTCATCTCAATGCGATGAGCGTTAACGTTAAAATAAGAGGACTTCGTTTCAATACTGAATGCACAAGCTCATCCCATGTTGTAAAGGTGATGGTTTGGAATTATACAACATCCTACTGTTTGACTATTTCTAAAACGTCCTCACACAAATCAATGTAATATAGTTTGCTTATTTGTGAAATGTTTTGTTGAATATTACTTCATGTACACGTTCCTTAAAGCAAAAAATTAGAATACACATTAGTATATATGTAGTATATATAGAAGTATTTATAGTAGTATATTAAATCAATCCTCCTGATTACACATACACATAAATTTAGTAAGAAAAAGGTAGAATACACATTAGTATAAATGAAGTATTGAAGTATTTATAGTAGTATATTGGTACATAGATCAACACTTTGAAATATATTATTAAGCCTGCTAATATGGTTTATGGAAGACTTGAGAGATGACTCACTTACCATAGGATGTTGCTCCCACACCAACAACTGTACATGGTTGATTATCAGCGTTGTAATTACTTGATACCAGGCATGATGGAGATGTGTATGGAATATTATGAAAATCTATGGGTTCGACTTTCAGAACTGCAATGTCATTGACTGCAAATAAATCAAGATTTAGTCAATCAAAATAAATCCATTTTCTCCACATACACCGACGGCCAAAAGAAACGATACCTTATTGTCACAACAGAGTCAAACACAAAACATTTCCACCGGATAAAGTCTATTCAAAATATTTGTGATGAGGATATATCTCCGAAAGAGATATACAAAATTTCATTCATGAAAGTATGACACTTAACGGTTATTAGCTTGGGTGCTGAAATTGCTATTTCAAAGGGGTTATCTGTACATAATGTTTTATATCTAAGGTAAAATTTTATGAAATATGGAACATTAATTATGTTAGTATAAGATGATGTCGGCATAATTTCAACTTCTTGGACTTAAATTTGTTGAAGCGTCATTACTGTATGACGTCACGAGGAGATTCGGAGCCTACGATTTGTTAAAACGTGTGTTTCTCAGCAATATGGACAGATGATGTATCAACATTTTTAATTTAGTTTAGCTGACTTCTAAAGACATGATGTTACTCTATTTAGTCGTATGTTTCGCTCATGGATTAAAATATTTTATATTTTATACGGTATCGTTTAGTTTGCCCCTGGGTGTAGATCGTCAGCCGGGTCATGTCTGTACATGTTCGTCGAGCCTCTGTTCTTCGACAATGAGAATCCGTAGAACTACGGTATTTTTGTAACACTCAAGGGGCCCGTTGCACAAAACAACATTGACCTGACTTAAATTTACCTTAGCGTTTTGTGCAACGGGCAAGCATGTAAATTTCCCTAAATGCATTTTCACTATAAAGTTGATCTTACAAGTTTTTGCTACGAACATCTTCACGTCAACCAAATCAAAGTTGGGTTGTTTTTGTTTTTTGTTGTTTTTGTTTTTGGGGGGGGGGGGGGGGAGGGGGGTTGTGTTTTTTTGGGTTGTTACCATACAATCAACATATATCAATGAATGGTTCAACAGTCAGGTGCTTCAACAGAATGCTTACATTAGGTGGTGAATGTCACGGTCATTGTCAAATATCTATAATAACAAAACAACTTAAAGGTTAAATAATGGGAATAATGGAAACCATTTATCTGAGAAATTCCCAAAATTATCGTTTCTTCTGGATATGAATTTTTCAACAGTAAACATATCTTGCAAAATTTTTAAGAAGTTAGAAATTTTTTGAATTATTTTCTTCATGGAACAAGCATAAATATATCTTTTAGCAGATAATTAATATATGAATTAGCAGTGAGTTGTTTTGTAACATTCCAAACCAAACTAAAGTTTTTGTTATTACAAACGTCTTTATGGTTTAACCATAAATAACCAAATCAAAGTTGATGAAAAATTTATTGGGTCCATATAACCAAAATCTTTATGAGAGTGCTTTCCGCCAGTTTATTTGTCCCCAACTCCAACCGTTAACGTTTCACCGACGTTAAAGAAGAATGGCTACCATATTTCATTCCTTCTTTGACAATACACAACATGTGTATCAAAATACTGTTTTTTGTAACAAAATTCAGTCATGATACATTATCAAAATCGTAGGATTAATGGTTGTGTTACCGTGTGAAAACGTGTTGTAGTTTTCATGTATTGTCAGATCGTTGACGCTGACAGTTGTGGTGGAATGTTTTGTGGTGTGATCTCCAACCTGAACCTTTATACCATAAGAGGAGTCACTGAAGGAAATAATTATGCATAAGACACGATACAAAATACAATGCAAAGTCACAAATTCAAATAATGATTCTAGATAAATGTTTAATGGTTTATTAAATTCATGCTTGCAGAGAAATTTTACAACTGAATTCATCAGGGAATGTTGATTGTAATTGTTATGTAATATAATTTCACTCCTTTATCGCCTTTGCTAAAGCAGATTCTAAAACGAACTAGCTTTCTTCTAAAATCCAATCCTCTCTGTAATAATTATTTCATGAATATTAAAAAGTGGTAAACGGAAACGGAAACGTATACTTAACGCATAACTTAACTCAGGTAAATGACAGTTTCATAAGATATTGGTTTAACAAAGATAACCAAATATGGAAAGTACATTTTTTTGTCTATAAACTTAATACTAACCTATGCAAACTTGTTGGGACATCAGTATAGTATAAACAATTAATCTAGCAACCCCTTAGCGCCTATTTGATCAACTATTAAAGAGGCAGTGGCACGTTTTTTGCAAATTTATCTTTTCAAATTTCCCACTTATAATGATAGTTTATGTCAGTTATATTTACTTTAGAGGGTAAAACATCTTAATAATCAAACCAAGTTTCCGTAGTGGTAAAAATGGTGTTGGGTATAAAGGAAACAGTGCATGGCGGCCATTTTATTGTGTACACATAGATTATTTTGAATGACAAAAACGATTCCCATGGCTCTGCGGAACCATATACACTGATATTTCAACTTGATTTTCCGAAGAGGGAAGGTTGTTTTACTATTAGTAACATTACTTTTCAAATACATTTCATCGACTTATTTCACCGAAAAAACGTGCTACTGCCCCTTTAAACTCTTTATTCTACATACATTTCCTCAAGACAATGAGCAGCTGTAATAACAGTGCATGTATCGAAGATAGAAGCTCCACAAAAAGGCTTGGTGAACAGGCCGTAACTCAGTGTGGCGAAAGAATTGTATTGATCTTGCAGTGCAGGCGTTCCTCCAACAATTCTTAATGTCTTTGTAATGTCGTTGATGGTATTGAGATCATCGCAGTCTGCAATAGATAACAGTTATTACCTGTTGGGCCATCACTTGATAAAGTAACGTTATGAACAATACTTTTGACATTTTCCTATGACGTTTTGTTCTAACGGTAAAGGCAGGCTGACAGTGTAATTTGAAAATGATTTGGCCCCTTTTTCATCTTCTGCATGTATATAGCAATAAACATAAGTCTCATTGTGTCAACATTTTCATTGTCATACTAGGTATACGACATGTACACTCGTATCTGAGGATGCGTTAACCACTCGTTCACGCTCGGGAAATACAATATCTTAACGCATTTGTATTTTAAGCACTTGTGGTAAACAACGCATGACATGGACATTCATATAATGTCTTATACATATACTTTAGTGAGATGTTAAAAACATAGGTAATGGTTATAAGCATTTTGCTTAATATGTAATATTAAAAAATTCCAAATGTTAATGTTGGTAATTTCGCCTGTGCATTTATGTATTTAAGATTAAAGTACAATCAGTACATATATATTGTGGATTAAGTCATAACAAGGTACATAACCCACCCATGGCAGTCCCAGCAGTTACAGGTAGGGTGGGGTTTGTTTTTGTTACGCCAGCATCTCTTTCCGGCTTCATAGTAGCACAGTTGTCTGCTAAGGCTTGTTTGATCAGCATATACCGACACCTTCGATAGAGAGAGAGTTAATCCTTAAGCATCTTTGAGAGTTGTCCTGACCAATGACTATGTAAAATAGAGCTTTTAATACAGTCGAGATCTCTATTCAGCAAGTCAAGATAAATTGTATACAAATATGGAACTGAAAGTATGAAACATACAATGTATATAATCAAAAGGATGAATATGCAGTGATTATTAAAACTCCATAAATTAAATTTTAATCTACTTGGAGAGGTGAGGTATTGTTTTCCGTTTTTTTGGTCAGTAAATTTAACTCATTTGCGGCATTAACTTTAGTGTTATTGTCCGGTTTTAAAATACTTGCGCAGCAACGAAAATGTAACAACGTCTTAAAAGCATAACAATGTTGTCACCTACCTTCCATTGGACGGTTGTAAATCATCTATAATTTTGCAAAAGTAATCTCTCCCGCCCTCCGATAACTTGCTCAAACCTGTGAATTCAATAATCAAGTATAGATTTCCTTTTCCTAGAATGGGTTTAGAGTAAACATGGCAAATTAAAAAGGAATTAATAACACCATTTACCTGCTTTCACTAGAGCACACCATACATAATACATAGAGGATACTAAACGACCTTCTATTTAATACCATTTTTATTAAACGAGTTAATGATATGGTATAAAACGAGCGAGAGCGAGTTTGATACCAATCATTCACGAGTTTAATAAAAATGGTATTACAAAGAAGGGAGTTTAGTATTCTGTTTATTACTCGCCCACCAATAATCCAGCAAAATAGCCGATATAGCTCTCAAAACTATGATTCCCGCAAGCCCGATGCCATTGTGACGACGTTACGCTCATTGTGACGTCATAACCGCAAACTATTGTGACGTCATATGTGCGGCGGTATTACACTAGTTTAATATTGCCATATAAATATTACACTGCAATATCTTACACGGGCGAGTAATAAACAGTTAATATTACATTTTTTCAGAACATCTGCTGTTCATATAGATTGATTTATCAATTCTATAAACAATAAATTTAAAAGAAGGAAAATTATCAAACAGTAATTTTACATTTTGTATCTATCAAATAAGAAAAGTGTGATATGGATAGTTATATGTTCTTCCACTTTTCCTTCATGGTAAGAATATATCAGCAGTATATTGAGCATGATTCGATGTGGAAGAACACATAACTTTCTATATTTGTATAAAAAGATGCCGTTATACAATGGTCACTACATCTACCTGTTGCACCGAGATGCTTTAGAGCAGCAATAACATCGTTTCCTTCCAGTTTGTCTATGGTGTTCATAGTATCCTTAATCTGGTCTGCGTGTGTCCCTCTGTTTGTGAGAGTCTTGTATATTCTCTGTTTCGTCCCAGAACTCTTGAGGTAACACATAGTTTCTTCCAGAGCGTCGTCTGGTAAGTGCTTGTACAGATCAGTGATGGGAGTTAGCCTGAAGGAGAAATTCACATCTTCAGTGGATGGTTACTGCTTTATGTTAGCATTTATACCACTGACATTTGAGTTTCTGTCTTGCACCTTACATACTTTTATGTTAGTTGGGGCCTCTTTCATCAGAAACTTGGTGACGTCCTCGAATTTCGAAATTATTTAAAAAGTTAAAGAGAGAACCATAAGTCAAGCGATGTGAGGGCGTTACATCTTTATTAGATAATTTATCATATTTTGTGAGGTGAAATACGGCATTTATCGGTAAAAATAAAATCCGTATTTTCTCTGAGTGAAATGACATGTTATTCCACTCAGTGAAATAACATTTCAATCATATTACGTCATTGTAACAATAGGATGGCGTCATAAGAAGACAGCGATAACGCAAGGCGACCATGAATGAACGCCATGTACAAACTGTGCATAATTTCTTTTTTCATTTTTAGTCGAATACCATATATATCTCATCTCCTCTTGTGGCTGCGCCACTCATGAAAAACACATTTCAACTTCACTCGATATACATGGTATTCGACGGGAAACGTCAAATATGATAGTGTACGAATAATATGTTGAAACTTTACGAACGCACTCGCTTGCATAATTTCCAAAGTGCTTCGAAATAATGGAACATTGGGTGAAATATATAGGTAATAATTTGTTTGGTTCCATCTGACAGTTCGCAGGTATATCAGTTCTATGAACCTCTAGATCTGTGTCTTTGATACAAAATTGATTAAATTCATCAAATTGTCCAGACAGTTTTATTATCTTAGGTCAGGAATTAATTAGTTACCCATGGGTGACTATGAAATAATGGAAATGTTCATACCTGATTTCCGAGTCATTGGATTGCTTGTATGGTTTATATTGCTCTCGGTCGTAGTAGTACAGTTGATGACTTATTGCTGTTCCCAGAAGAGAAAATACGATGCCACAACACGCTACACTTTCTGCTACCATGCCGAAATTCGTTCCAAAATATAGCTCTTCAAGTCTTTTCCGTAAATGTAATGCCGGGAACCTTTTCAGAGAATTTTAGATACCTGCTAAAAATATTGAAACTAATGTTATCTAGAATTTCTAAGATATTTACTCAATTCAAACTGGCCATTCGTGAAACACAAAGTTTACTTCGTGGAAAGAGTTCAAGAGTTGGTAAGACAGTTCCAATCGTTATTCTCAAGTAAAACGAAAACTTACTGTCATCAGAAGTTTACACGATCCCCGGTTGTATTCGAGGCACGGGTTATATTCCAAATCCGGTTGTATTCGAGAAATATGATATTACACTAAGCGAATAAAAGCTAACTTCGTCCCGAAATACGTTCCGAAATGTAATTTCTCCCAATCGATACTGTTAATTTAATAACATGAGTCCTGTTTTTGAACTATGAAATTTCAGTTACATGCTTAATATAGAGTTACTACTGTGTGGGCTAAAACTTCTACAAAATAATTTCTCACCTAGCCCAGTTGAAACTGGAAATTTCTCAAACACCACTTCTATAGAAACCTTTCTGAATAAGGCGTTATACTTCTAAATGTTTATCATATCATAATTACCCTTTGATCAGAAAATACTATTATTGCCAGATATTGTGTAAATGGGCGATTTAATTTGATTCTGCTTTAGAGTTTGTACTTATTATCATTTTCATATCATAAAAGCATCACGTCGCATCAAAACATTAATATGCATAATAACTGCTTTAATATGAATTTTCATTAAAGTATTAGGCATAGATCTATTTTGATAACTCTGTAATTTTCATTTGCATTTCATTCCAAAGATTCTTTATCACTTGAATAATGAATAAAACATTTTGAAATTAGATATTACTAGTTGAGACGTTGGGTGTTTTTTTCATTACATTTGCATTACAATTCACTGCATGTAAACGACCAATATTTGCATAACGTTACACCGAACACGTAGTATACGATTATAAATTTTGAATTTCAGACATTAATTCCATATAGGCCTAGATATATATTCAGAAACTAAAGATACACTCATTAATCCTCACATGGTTACATTGTTCTAGAGTCACATCCAATCAATGTGCTGGAGGCAAATATGACATGACGTGTTCGATTGAGAGACAACGATGCTGATTTTAACCATTTATTGTTTTTGTTCCGATATAAACATATGTTATATGTCTCATGTCAAAACATACTCGACCAGACCGATACACTGGTCGAAATGAGTTCATCGTAATAAAGAGGATTGATTCAGTCAAACCATCTGATGTTTACTCTTACATATCTTGTTTGAAGGGCTACATTTGTATTAAAGTTATCTCAGGGGTGACATATGGTGGAAATCAGATGTGTTTTGCGGACAAAATGTGTAGTATATAGGTACATACGTTCATTTGTGAATGTCATCAATTCTTATTGTAAATGTTGACCTTATGTTGGACCCATAGATCGGCAATATGGCAGTCCTTGCTCCTTTACTCTATTTTCCATTTTCTATTGCTTATTATGTTTTCTCAAATTTGCCATTTATTATCAGAGGAGCTGTAGCACGTTTTGGGTTTTCTATTATTTTTAAGTATGCCATTTGTTATTTAAATTTATGCAATATATAGTTACGTTAAACATCCCATTACACGACCTGATAAGCCGTATCCATAGCAAACGACTATCCGCATTTGAAGAAGGCAGTGCGACGTAGACAGTGACAATGTTGTGCAACTTTTCAGCGTGAGAGGCAGATTGTAACATCTCATGCGATTTTGAGATTTCAGACAGCAAGACGGTTGACCATTCCATCATTCTGGGGGGGGGGGGGGGGGGGGGTGGATAATAACTGTATATTTATAATGCGCACATGTCCATGCACAAAGAATCCTCAAGGCGCTACATACTTATTACCCTGAAGGAATTGTACTTTCGATTCCGCCAATGATGTGCTCCGCGCGACGGTATAGGTCCATACATTCCCATGTCCAGGTACCCATTTGTACAGCTGGGTGAACTGAGTGCAAGTGGATGAAGTGCCTTGCCCAAGGACACAACACAGTATAACACCCTGGTCACACATGTTTTGTGTCTCCACCGGGATTCGATCCCGGGACGTTGGTGTGAGAGGCAGACATGCTAACCACAACATCACTGTGCTCCATTTATCGACGTATGTGGCATAACTGAAACAAATGAAATCGTTTTAAATATCTTTTCACAGATTCAGGAGTATTATTTAGCCATTTGTAACACGTATTTAACTTTTAGTAAGATCACTATAATTCTGTAAGCAGAACGTGCTACAGTGCCTTTAAAATTAATACAATATATTGTTACTTGAGAAGGTAAAACATCTTATTACACGACCCAATAAGCCTAATCCATAGAAAACGGCTATCCCTGTTGGAAGAAAATTGTGTGACGTATAAAGCGACAGTGTTGTGGAACCCTCTAGTGTGACAGGTAAATTTGTAGGTCTCATGCTATTTTGAGAGTTGAGACAGCTAGATGGTTGACCATTCCATCATGCTGCCATGATTAAATCGCTAATCTGAGTGTATAGGTATCAGTCAGATCACTTGAACTACCTTCGAGCAGCCATTTTAATGTCAACACCATCGTTTTGGAACTCTTTTTTTTATTCAGGAGTATAATTTAGCTATTTGTCATACTTCTTAACATTTTCGTGAGATCACTATTATAATGGCTTGCTATAGCCGCGTATAAGGTGTATTTTTTCTTACCAATGTTTTACCAACGAGATGGCTGACTGACTTGCTATTTTAAATGCAGAGTAGGAGCAATATACATGCTGAATAATTTTCCCCAAAAATACCATTTTGTTACAATAGCACCACAAATTTTAATTTCTTGCTCGTCTTTTAGTATGATTCGCATCGACGTAACAAAGTCACAGTGCGCGTTGGACAGTCTGTTTGTGAGACTGGTTTAGTCTTTCAGTCATACTCTGAGAAAAAAAATATATTCATAAAATATCACCATTCTATTAAATTTTGAAATGGAGTCTATGAGAAATGAGATGTTCAGAAACAAAGGCTCCTTTTCAATTATGCAATAAATGTTGATATTTCCAGAATACAAATAAGAATTAAAACAAAAGAATGCAAAGGTCTGCAATATTTATAATGAATGTGGATTAATTTGTAACCAATTTGAATAATACAGTTTAAGTTTGGTGACTGGGCAATGCCTTATTATTTGATATGTTAATCTCTTCCTTAGAGATAATAAATGACGTATTTCCTGATATTTTTATTTAATCATATTATAGAATATATGTATTGTAGAAACTGTTACCTGTGCAACTCACAGACAATAGCCGACGCGTACCATTACTTATTGAAATGTCCAATATAATATCTCGTTATTATATTATATCTCATTATATCCCGATTTTGACAATATAACATCTCATTATATCCCGATTTACTACACTAACTGGCCGAATCTTATGAAATTTAAACTATCACTTACGGTAAAAAAACCTATGAAAAACTTAAGAATGTGTAACGTTTTATCAGAATAACAAGTTTGCTATGAGCTATGAATTAGATAATGATTTAACTACAAACCAGTCCCAAGTGATCACAACATTTGTCATTGTATCATTTTTGTAGCGTTCCTATACCATCAATGGTGGTTTGTTGACTATGACTATCCAGGTGATCATGATAAATGTTCACCCCTCCAATATCTGAGTACAGTTTACCCTTGACACACACCAAACAAAATTTGCACTAACACGTGTTGTAACCATCCAATAGTCTTGGAAATCAAACAATTAAGTAATTTGATCAACTAGTAATCCATATATTACGCTAGAAATGCCGTACATGTTATTATTTAATGTTGATTAATGTTACTGTGTATCAACGCAGCATGAGTACCAACACAAAGTATAAATGACCCTGATGATCGCAATGTAGTGGAACCGGTCGTTGCTGTTACACTGGGGAAACAAATTATATTTACTCCTTTACTCTTATTTAATCCCGGAGTAATATCATCTTTAGTCTTATTTAATACGGAGTAAATAGGACATTTTCTTCCAGTGGTAATATATGAAAGCCACTCTTCTGTCATTTTTAAGCATATTTAAAATATAAACACTGATAAAATAACTTTTACATGTATATGTGTATTATATATATATATATATATATATATATATATATATATATATATATATATATATATATATATATATATATATATATATGATATAAATAAAATACCAAGACGACACTTGCTGAAGATATTATTTAAATTATTATTTACATTTAGTGAATTGTAATGGAGATTTAATGAGAGACCGCCCAAAATTACAAATAACAACTATCATTTCAAAATATTTAATTAATTCAGGTGATTAACCCTCTGTGGAATGACAAAGAAATATTTGAATAAGTTAACGAAATATACCTTGACAAAGATTCTAATGGAAGCAATATGGTGCGCATCTAGTTGTTTGATTTCCATTAATGATATTTTTATAAGCAGAGTCAAATTGAATAGCTCCAGAAATTAAGATTTATATAAATATCAATTAACATATCACCTTCTATTGATATTTTCAGCTTCCAAAGGACAATGAATAGCCGTTAGATATACACAGTTTTGAAACATTATTATGTTAGGTTTCTATATAAGTTGTATTTGGATTTATAAAACCAATCCTGCCGATGCTGCTAAGGTGAAACATTACAATTACTACAAAACTGTAAGTTAATTTTACAAACGTTACTATGCATTTGTAAATTAATATGGTTATCGTACAACAAACTTCTTTAAAACTTCAATAATTTGATTCATATATACTGTATACATACGATGATAGAATTAGTTTATAGAGAACAGGGCCCATATTTTCGAAGCTCTCTTAGCGCTAAGATAGTCGTAAGCCAATGTTAATGTATGGCACTTACGACTGTCTTAGCGCTAAGAGAGCTTCGAAAATCTAGGTCCTGGACTATAATGTTGTTGTAATGTAAAAAATGAAAAATAATTTGTTTTAGGGAACTGTAACCAGATGCAATGCTTTCGCTCATAAAAATAGTGTAAACAGAAAAATCGTTCTCCGCACATTTCAATCAGAAAGTATCATACATTTAGTGTCCTTTGTCTGCTCAATCTCTTACTTACAAAATTAAGAAATAATTTAATATTTAATATCATTTAATAATTAACTAATGAATAACAGGTAGTTTGTGATTGTCAATAAGTAATCATTGACGGATATTCAAGAATTGTTCCGATGAATATATGAATATGACTCTTTCTTTATTGGTTAGATTGACCAAGTTCACATTCGCGGTTTATTTATTTTAATTTCATTTCACTATTTTCTGTCAATTTCAACACAAGTTATACGCAGTGTAGTTTGAGGGTGTAAATATGTAAATATAGGTATTTAGTACAATGGAAAGAATTATATTTACAATTATATAAAAGCCCTATTATTTACCACAACCAGAGTTTCAAATAACAATGTTACCCTATATTTCAAATGTTTGTAACCTTCAAGCACATCCCAATGTAACCAAGGCAATGCATTGTGGGGCATATGCATGTATTATTTTTCCTGGTGAAACATTGGTGGCTGTTGTGGAAAGGTTGCATTAGTTTGAATGCACTGGATGAATGAGCGATTTAATATTCAGGATTTTATTAATGGAAATGATCCAGGATTCAAGTTTTTGAAACACTTTTATTCTAAAATGAAAAAAAACAGGACTCGTGGCGTAAAAGCAAAGACTAGAAGAAGCTACATTTCGTAACGAAGAGGTTCGTCATGGTAGCAGCATGTGCAGTTTTCTGGATCATCTGTTCTCTTCTGGGAACAGCAATAAGTCATCGACTTTCCTACAACGACCGAGCGCACTTTAAACCACACAAGCAACCCAATGACTCGGAAATCGGGTATGAACATTTCCATTACTTCCTTATCGTACTTGAGTATTTTCGTATATTTTTTACTCTGATGGTAAGACATATCATACTTAAAAAGTTATGTTTGGACACTTGGATGGACTACATTTAGTTTCAATACATGATTGAGTAAATGGATATACCTGCGATGGTCAGAATGAACCAAACAACCGATAACTGATACATTTCTTTTGGTCCATTTGAATATTTTTAACTAGCCTACAAACATTGAAACTACATACTAAACTTCCAGTACTACTAACACTTATGTAAATTCATTCCCTTCTGAATCCCTTCATTAATAATGATCTTGAAAATTGTTTGAATGTTCTTAAATTCAATCAGAGTGCAACTCGAACATTTAATAATGCACTTCAAAGGAAAATAGAATGTAAAGTAAACTTATTTCAAATTCAATTCAAATGTATGGTTACGGTCCACATTCAAGTTCATTCTAGCAGAAAGTCATTCTCCTCCCACAGAGGTTACTCCCTACAGATTTCCGAGCTGTTCTACATCGCTTGAAATCGAGAGCAGAAACAAACTTCCATAGCGGAATAAAGCAGATCCTCATACCCTATCACTGCTACTTAACCAAGAGAAACTCATGTTTCCAATCGACCGAGTGACTTCAAAGATCTAGGCATTTTACTCTTAAGGGTCTTGTTCATTAGCATATGTCCTTCGAATATGCCTGATGTAAATAACACAAATGAAATATTTTTGGTATCAGTCTCTGATTTAGTCTTCTTTATTCATAAGCATGTTTATGATCAATAGTTTTCACAAAATTAATTATCATATTTCGAAATAACACATTTAACGAGAAAACTTATATCTTATGTCTTATGTCTTATGAAATCTGAAGGGAGTAACTTCTGTGGGAGGAATATGACAGAAAGTGTAGTTTTGGGTTATGGTGTTCATTCGAATACAATAATTTGTTACATGTGTTTTTATTTTCATTTAGATATTATTCTGCTTATCAGGCATATATAATGACTATATAACCTAACCTACTATTCGAAATTGGATTTCAATACATATTAACTGTATAAAAAATATCAAACCATTGGTGACAATTTCTTCTTACAGGCTTACTTACATCAATTTGTACCCACGAATGAAGTTTTAAAGGAATCTCAAGACTATATTCTGACAAAGTCCTGGCTCATCCGATCAGGTTCCAGCTAACATTTAAGTGTGTAAGGTAGAAAAGAGAAACTCAACTGTCTTTGGTATAAATGCTCTACATCACCCATTAAAGATGTGAATTTTCCTTCAGAATATCTTCGATCACTCATCTATACAAAGACTTATCAGCCGCTGCTCTGGAGAAAACCATGTGTCACCTTCTGAGCTCTGGGCCCATAAAGAGCATAAACAAGACTCTTGCCAACGAAGGGTTTCCACCTGCCCAAATAAGGGAAATCATGAATACCATAAAGAGGCTGAAAGGAGACGATGTCATTGCTGCTCTAAAGCATGATAGTGCAACAGGTAGATGAACTTATCATTAAATGATGATATTCTTGAACACCACGACTACTACAACTACTACTCCTGCTGCTTCTACTACCACTACTACTACTACTACTACTACTAGAGCTTCTACAGCTACCACAGCTTCTTCTACTGCAGCTACTACTACTACTATTTGTCAATTTTGTGTTGCTTTAAGTATTTGAATTTTTTTGTATATTTTGAGGACTAGAACTAAAAACAGTACGGATGGTCATTTAGAATATTGAAATCCAAATGAAATATAAAAAGTAATGTATCGAAATTAATTTCAGTAAAGACTCAATATCAACACAATAATGAAAATCATCGACCACTCAATTCAATGTGAATATTATTATATATGTTTGCTCTACTGAAAGTAGGTACATTATCTTGAAAATGGTTTATATCACGTTGATGTCATTTACCCCCACATGAATAAAACACATTAAACTTGATTGGTTAATTCACAGGTTTCAACAAGTTGTCCAAAGGGGGAAGAGCCTACTTTTGCAAGATGCTGGATGATTTAAAACCGCTTAATCGAAGGTTTGTGTCAATGTGATGATGTTTTAAGGACATTCACTTGAAACGTTTCCTGGTTCTGTTGTGCACTTATTTTTAACACAATTTATAGAAACTGTACACTTATTTATAGATACAAAATATCATCTCAAGTGCTGGTAATGTGTGAACTACTGATCAAGCAAGGATAGACAATAGCTCACCTCTGCAAGACCCTGAATGCTTGATGCTTGAAACGCTCTTTCTAAACCGCATCACCCAGTACGAAGGACTTTGTAAGTCCTCCAGAAGTATTTACAGTCATTTGGGAGGAATTACAATGATTGTAAATTCCTGATATATGTTCAAGGAGGACTTGTGAAAGAAAAGATCTGGAGAAACTATTTTAGACTAATTTTGAAACGTTTCTCAAGTATATATCAGATTATGAACTGCAATTTGAACCCGTATCTACTGTCAGCTGTGGTTCATGGAGCTGCCGCTTTAGCCAGCTGCGCCACCGAGGCATATTGAAATAATCGGTATAAAAGCAACTTTTATAGCATGACTGTAAACATGGATATCAGGCTGATTATTTTTACCAGGGATCCTCAATATAACGCGATAACAAAGTGTCTTCTAAACATTTATAATATAGTGAAACCATACAATCTCGGACATAGTATGATTGTAGACCCTACGCATCCTCGGGATTTTCCTCCCTAGCAGAGTTTACGACTTTACCATATTCTCGGCATCATGTTTCCCCTAATATGATTAACTCTCTCTATCAAAGGTGTGGATATCAGCAGATGAAAGAAATCTTAGCAGACAACTGTGCAACACTGAAGCCAGAAAGGGATTCTGGTGCAACAAACACCACCAAACCTGTCAACTCGAAGACCGTGGGTTGGTGAATTAATTTTTTTTTATGACAATTCACAATATATATGTACTGCTATTTTTTAATCATAATGACAATATAATGTTGGGTGATATTTCATTCAAGTTCATACTTTATTAGACATTGATAATACATAATGAGTCAAAAACAGGAACAGGATGTTTCAAAATATGCGTTCCGTGCAGTACCATGTACAGCTGCATCCAGAAAGTCTGTTCACCTACTTCTAAGAGCAAATCTCATGTAAACTGAGGTTCATTGTAATGCCAACAATAATAAATCACATAAAATTACAATGAATTATCCTACATCAAAGTGTCAAATAATCATTGTCAAAGGATATATCGTCATGTCAGTTTTCGAACTTTGCCATGATGAAATAGACAGAAAGGGTCAACTTTAAAAAAAATTCAAATTTCATTAATTTTAGAATAAAAGTTTTCATATCGATTAAGTAAGAACAAATCATGTGCATCCTCAGATCTTTCCTTCCTATCAGGATCTACAACCATACCATATACTCGTATCATGGTTCCTCATTCTCGTGTTCTTGTAGATTGCAATGACATGAGCACCATCAGTAATCTGGCAAAGACATTGCGAATTGTTGGAGGAATTCCTGCTCTTCAAAACCAATACAATTCTTTCGCCACACTGACTTCCTGGACTAACAACCCATTCTGTGGAGCTGTAATTATAGATACGTGCACACTGGTCACAGCAGCGCATTGTGCAGAGTACGTAACCCGACCCGCACATTATAAATATATCATATCATGTGAGTGCGTTTTCGGATGGTCAGTATCCTGCATTGCAATTAACATTGCACCGTATTTGCCGGATTTCGAACAGAAGCCGGGCAATGACCGTTTGAAGGAAATAGATGTCTGGTCTCGAATACATGTAGACGTCGGGTGATGAAATTGGCAACGTTTTTTTAAATGCCAATTTCCCCTTATTATCACTTTTAGGCAATACGTGTGTACTGTATTCACCATAAACTAAAATGAAGCTTCAAAGGTTAATTAATTTACAACCATAAAAATAACCTCACAACAATGGAAAATGTGATGTTTATAATTTTATTTCAATTAAAATTGTTTCAAATGATGACAACAAAGGTCAAAATCACTTCTTGAATTCTTGAGTTTTAGTTTTCAGTTTCAGCGAAACTATATATATTGTTATTTTCTTTTCATTTAATGCGTTACTGTTTCCCCATCTTGTCTGTTATAAAAAGCACTGCAAAAAATCCATGTGAATTTATTAGGATAAAATATAAATAATATCCGTGAAATACCGAATGCATAATTACAACATAAATTCCTTATCAATCGCGTTCTTTTAACTGGTCAACGAAACGAAACGATTAACGAAAACAAGCTGAAAGAATGATTCATTATTCATTTTCACTGACATTAAATTAACTATTTGCGATGCAATTTTGGAATTATTCAAGAACATTGAGATTGTAAAATACCTATAATATTATGTATTCATTTCATCTTTTAAAGTTTTATCTTATCTCACTTGTCCTACAGTAATGATGCGTCAACAAATTAAAGTCGAAGGAGGTGTAATGTGTTGACAACATCTTATACCAACATAATTTCGTAGGCCTACTTGGGTAAACACAACATCAAGTTTCTATTTGGGTATTTTCTGGAAACGAAATTCGAGGGGACATTCCTAAAGATAGGTATGGATAAATTAGATTAAATGTATGGTATTATACTAAAACAATATACTATGGTGTTAAACATTTTTATCATTAATTAATTTTATATTATTAAGAAACAGCTTACATCTTCGCTCATAATGTAGAGACTGAGCGTTTATAAACTACATGTATGTGCGTTATTTGTACTCAATAGAATATCGATATCAATGTGTATGTTTAAAATATTAGTCCAAAGAGGTAAACAAAATGGACATCTTATACTAACATAATTTCCATATTTCATAAATTGTACCTTAAATACAAAAATTAGGTCCAGAAAAAACCTTTGAAATAGCGATTCCCATGTGTGTTTGAATAAACATTGAATATTTCGAGATATATCATCATCACAGACATTCAAAAGCGACTTCCGGCAGATACATCTTTGTATCGGTTCTTATCCCCTTCGGTGTATATATTTCAAGTAATGTTTTTTTTAAATATATTAAGAAGTACAGTGTATTCTAGCTTCAACGTAGATTTTTTTTAACAATGTCATAATCAATAGGCATTAAAATTAGCAAAACAGTTTTGGGGGGTAAACTGGTCATTTTTTATTTTGCCTCATTTTGAGTAAGATGAATTAAAATTTGGTTATTGATTATTTCTGAGATAGCAGATGTGTTATGGGTCTTTTGGGGGGTTCTATCCTGTTTGATTGAAAATATTCACAAAAAAAACATAATAAGAAACATTTTTCCAAAATTTATCATTGTCTTGGCGGCCATCTTGGATTTAACCTGAGTCTGAGCTGCCAAATTGAGATGTTCATCATATTTTTTTATATGAAGAGATCAAAGGGAATAACAAAAAACCGTTGGTCCCTCTAAATTGTACCAATATGTCAATGTTGCATGAGCTCCTCGTTCATTGACTAAATTAGAAGTAATCCAATATATATAATTATTTCCTTTATACACCATCTTCAGGGGTCCACTCTATGGTGTAATGGTTCAGGTTGGAGATCACACTAAACAAATTTCAACCACAAGTGTCTACGTCAACAATGTCATTGCACATGAAGATTACATCAACACATTGGACAACGGTAATAAACCATTATGTTTTTATATATTGTTGTATATGAATTATACATATGGATAGCATTTTTCTACTACTACTTCTTCTATTATACTTCATTGAAAGTTGCAAAAATATCTTAAAATCAAAAGTGATTGTTAAACAATCAGGTCATTGAAAGACTAAAACAATTGTACGTGTGTACATTTTTAAAGACAAAATCGTAATTAAAATTATAACAAGAAATTTAACTAAGTCACCAGTGATGTTACTATTCTAATTCTATCCATTTAAAATACTAGTCCATGTGTATTACATGGTTCATCTTTAGCGGCGGGGAACATTGCTTAGTTCGCATCACACACTTTTTTTTATTGAAACAAGAAAAGAACAGATCCTATTAGGGAAAACATTACTTCAGTAACATACGTGGTGAAAATGTTTTTTTCGTTTTGTTTACTCGAATATATTGAATGTTTTTCAGACATCGCAATCTTGAAAGTGGATCCCATTGATTTCAATAGCGTTCCCTACACAGCCCCTGTGTGTATAGCATCTAGTGATTTCAATGCTGATAACCACATCTGTACAGCTGTTGGTGTAGGAACAACCTCCTTTGGTAATTGTTACTTTATGTGAACACTTAACTAACAGTTATACGTTTACCTATAACAAGTCAAGTCATGAATTTAGCCACAAACAGTATACAATACATATACAATATATACTTACATGTATACATATACGTATCATTTGAGTATACAACGTATAGTCATTTAATTCCCATATGTCTGAGAATAACCGAGTTAATATTATTGATATGAGCACATGTGCACATATCACTTTTGCCTAGCAACCATTGTTTCATCGCGACTTCCCGTATTTTGTCGTCGATTGTTTTGAACGATTGTTCATGACGTCACTGTAGCTTGCCGTCGCAAGAGAAGTAGGCCGTTTCCTGACTATTTTGACGCGAATCAAATTAAATAGAATGGGTAATAAAGAAAGTATTACACTCGAAAGTGTGCCATATGACTATCTACGAAAGTCGTGCAAATGTATGTATAACCCTCGCTCTCGCTCGGGCAATACAAACATTCACACTCGTTTCGTAACAATTATATGACACACTTCCTCGGTCAATAATCTCTTTTTACGTCACAATGCGCGGTGAAAATAATATTAAAATACTTTAATATCGTAACAGTCAAACTTATGTCACATTACTCCCCATTGAATCACGCATCAACTTTAAATTTCTTTTCACAGTGTACAAATGCCTTCACAAGATAGTCCCATCTTACCGCATCTACCAAGGGCAAGGTGAAAACGTATCGAGACCACTCTACTCGTTTTTACCTTGCCTTCAACGACAGTAGAGGCCGTGACACGTAGCAGCGACATCTATTGTGATCACGAGTTACGCCCCTTGTCACTTGTTTACCTACAGTTAATTAAATCGCTGTTAACATTCGTTACCAATTCAAAAATGCGACGCTCGATACAATTGTAGAGGATATGCAAGTCATTGTGATGGGGATCGTAGCAGAGAATGTTATTTGTCTCCGTTTAGTATAGGTGGCAACGTATCGCTGCAAACGCAACAAGTTACTGATGCGGAGGTTCTATTTGAAAGCCGTCTCCTGATTGGCCTATCCGATTAACCTGCAGTAAACTAAAATCTCGGCACAGAAAATGCGAGGGTTGAAGTCAAGGGCGGAGAGAGAAGATTTAGAAATCTTTTCGTACGCCCGTGACGTTGTGAAGATCATCTTACCGCAATGACTAGAAACTGCATATACACTAGTCAGATCTGTTCGATATTAGAACCAGATTCTACTAACAGTACCAGAAGTAATAATGCAGCCTTAAAGAGGCAGTTCTGTCGTTGATATTCCACCATCTTGCCTTTTGGCAAAACGTGAAATGAAAACCCTGCTAATCTTATTTTTCGAAATAATAAAACAAATGCGTTGATTAATATTCATAAAGTAACACATACTGTTTCATCAAACTAATCAACAATGTCGTGTTGTGCCATAGGAAAGCTTTCCACACTCGCAGCGCCGATTAATGGTTTCACTTCTCATAGTGTTTATTTGGGAAATAATGTGCGTTCGCCTTTATAAAATTTTCAAATTTAAATTAAGTCATAAATACAATACCCCAGGAATATGTTTCACTTGGATTGTGCAATAAGCATGTATTAATGCAATAAATGAGTAAACAGGAATGTCTTCTCGAAGTTCGTTTCCACACAAAATACCCGATGTAACCCTCTCTTTAAAATACATCGGGATAAATGATGAATACTTCTGCAATTTTTTCAAAAGGCGGATCTTCACAAGCTGACAACCCCCTTCAGGAAGTGACAATTCCTGCTTACAGTGGTCCATCCTGTCTTGCTAATCCTGACATACATGTGCACGTGAGTGACCCAGAAAACCAGATCTGTGCTGGATCCAGGGGACAGGACTCCTGTCAGGTGGGTTGTATTATTATGGTTAAAATACGCTGTGCGCTTTGAGCATGTACCGTCTTGGTGTTGACTTTAAAAGTATCCTCATTATGACACGATTTACATCATTTATTTCACCCTTGGGCTGCGTTCGTTTTGACTCACTGAGTGAAATCTTGCGCATGCTCAGTTGCCACTTAACGCGAACGACTCACATTGTTCAACTATGGTTGCCTGGCGTCAAACAATATGGTCTACAGAAGGAATTATTTAGACTCAGCGTTTGATAGAATTGAATCGGCTTAAACATCGGCTTATTGCTAAGTGTAGTTGTAAGTCGGAAACTGGCAAGGTTGTTGAAAAAGCCGTCAACTGACGTACTTTCGTTTCTTTCACGGCCTCCCTCCTCGATCGACCAGGAGGGATCTCGGGTGCCTCTAGAGTGCACACGGGTGACACTTGGGTCGTTCATTTGGGAATTTCATCGCATGTTCGGGTTTTGTGCAAAACGAACGCAACCTAGGTATATTTTAACTATACTAACATTCAAAGGAAACTTCCCACTCTAGATAAGGAAACACAAGAAACTCTAATTCAGTTTTGAATAGACTACTTCATGTTTATCATTCGATCATAAAAAGAGTTGATGTAACCACACAACAAATAATCAATAAATGCAGTTTTGAAAGTAGATAGTTGTCCAACAAGTGGCAGGTTTCTTTTGAACGTTAGTATACAATTTCAGATTCATATTTTCCTTGCAAAACATTGTCAGTTCAGCTATTAATATTTTTAATTGACCGTTTCATTGTGCTGCTATATAATGGAACACATTAATATCTACTTTTATAAGTTTTGAAAAATTCATGCCAGACGGAAGCAACGACGGACTAAAGAGGCACAGACACCGACATCTCCAACATCTAAATCACTACCCTTATGGTTTTCACCATTTTTCTCAACAGGGAGACTCCGGTGGTCCTCTGTACTGTGAAGAAAACGGTCAACAGGTTTTGGCTGGTCTCGTGTCCTATGGTTTTGACTGTGGACTAGAATATTATCCGGGGGTCTATGTTCATGTAGGGAAATACAGTGACTGGATCGCTCAGCATTCTGGCTGCGCCTAAGAAGATATGAAGTCTTTATAGCCCCTTTACCTTTAGTTTGACATATTCTAAAACTGCCAGGCGAAATAAAGTACTCACCTCAGTTGATTTTATAATATGTTCGATTTTCAATTGCAAACATCTTAAGTTTTCGACTGGTGTAAATTTCATTTCTTACCTCGGACATAATTAAATATTTAATTTAACTAAATTAGTTCAACAATTAATTCATTCAAACCGCCACAGACAAAATTATTGTATCGTGCCATAGTCAAATGCATCTGATTTCTTTTAAATATTGAATAACTTTCTTTGCCTGGCAGTTTTCTTTCACAATGCTAAATTCTACTCTCACCCTTTCGAATATCCTGAAAATTCAACTCTTAGTTCAATAAACATATCCAAAAGTAGTTGTTATTTATTTTAATAAAGAACTCGATGTCCACATTGACGAGATCAATCCGTGAGTGCACCATAACACTTGCAGCAGTGTTCTTTATTTTTGTCAGTGAGTTTTATTCTGTATTTCAAAGAACAGTCAATCTATGTCCTTCGCTACAATGCTCATATGTCAATATGGTAAAATTGTGGGTAATTTTAAAGATAATCTATGTTTTTATTCACTGCATACACATACATATACGGTTATTTAATTTTTATTTAATACGCTAACTTATGCCTTTAAAAAACGACACAAAAGACACCTTGCTTGAACCAAGGCGTTGTTAATCTTAAATTCTAAATCCGGTTCTCGAGATTCCGAAAATGTCCGAACATTGAAGTCTAAATTTTATGATCGCCTAACAAATCAAAGACTCTTTATCGTTCAATTATATAAATTCATCAGTTTCATTTGAATATTTCACCATCCAAATATTTTATAATGACACCACGCAAAATTTTCTTAAGTAAAGTGTTTTACTGCGTTCACGGCTAAGATGCCAAAAGCGATCCTTTGTTCAATGAAATAATGTTTGTTCTCCAACATTAATGAAACAAACAAAAACTTGTATGCATTGTTTGAAACGTTTAGCTTATATCTGTAAAGAGAGATTTCAATGGATTTAAAAAGATGAAATCGATCATGAAAATGGAAAAAAATAATGGTTATTATGCTTCTTGTTTTCATTCCTAACAACGGTACTAACATAATATTAGTTCCTGTCTATCTTCTGATGAACATTTTTACATTTATATAAATCAGGGACATCTATATAAGGTCCCTGTATAAATGGAGACAGAAGATGCAAAATTAGGGTTGATGTACACTACCTTTTTTCTTTTTTTCTCTCACAATTTTAAATTTTATTATAACTGATGCGTCAGACCATGTTATCTCGTGCGATTGCTATTGTTTCTATATTATGTTCGAGAATAATGATATAGGTTTAAATATTTGTTTGAACAAATTGCATCACATTTCAATGTAGTGTACTGATTCATTACACATCGTCTTTAAAATCGTATCAATTGGATTCCATTTTTAATTATTTTTAGCCTTGTTCGAAATGAGATCCCTTGAGGCTATGTTACGTCATTCCATTGAGTGACATGGTGCAAATGTTATTCTTTCTATATTACACGATTGAGAATAATCATACATTTTTTTTTAAAAACTTGTTTGAAAGTAATGTATCTCATTTCCTTAGTTGCCAAGTATAAACATGTAAACATTTTCTAATGATAAATCTGAAGGAGTACTGATGTGTATGAAGTAAGCACAAGTTTAAAATGGTATGCTTTTATAGAATGAACACATGAATTATAAAGTGAATGTAGAGTAAAGAAAAAAACGTAATAAAGGTATATAGTGGGATTCTTAAAAGCATTATATCACGTTTTCTGCATTTTTTATATGTTCAAAATTTCCATTTATAATTTTCGTTTAATATGTAGTATATCCTTAAAGAGCCCATTACATGACCCGAGTATCCGTTGTAGAAAACTGCTGGCGGCCATTTTAGTGTGGACACCTTTTAATAATTCGAGGGGTAAATTGATTGATGAATCATAACCGTTCGCTTTTGGAAGTCTAGTTATAGTTACAAAAGGATTGTTTATCAATTAGTAACATGTCTTTTCCACTTTGTGAGATCTCTCTATTTCCACTAGAAAACGTGCTAATTTAGATAAAACATATATTCTCCCCCAACATCATATATATATATATATATATATATATATATATATATATATATATATATATATATATATATATATATATATATATATAATGTCTTAGAATTACCTTTAGAACATGTATCCTATTTAAACGAAACACATTATAGAACCACTCCACTCCACTCCACTCCACTCCACGCCACGCCACGCAACGCCACACCACACCACACCACACCACTCCACTGCACTCAATACATCCTCTATAGGCACGCTAAACAGATGCTGTTCATGAGTGGTGCAATCAATTTCAAAATCGAGAAACGTTTCACTGACAGTAACAGACACCTGTCAGTAATAGGATATGCGCTATCAAATTGACATTCTTGAAACAAATGCTTTCAATATGATTATTGGGCTTTGTGAATGATGTATGGACAACTTAACGTGGTATTTAGTACATACCAATTGCAAAGACAACAGTTTTGGGTATATTTCTGCATTTGCTTTCAGCAGCATTATGTTCATCACCAGTGTTCTACTCAAAATGGACGAGTTATCCACTGGTATTCTCATAATCGTCTTGGGTTGCATGTTTCTGTACGCATAGCTGTATTGGTCAGGAAATCTTTCACATTGTTTTTCTCTCTACCTGATGTAGTTTTTGCCACACTTGCAGATAAATTTCATACCACACCTTTTGATTGTTAATTTGTGTTTGTTTAATTTGTTTGTTTTTCATTTACTCGGATGACAATTGGGAGAAATGTAAAATTGTGGAATTGAATGATTTAAATGCTTACATGTTGCTTTTGTAAACGACTGATATGATTTCACACACCTCTCGCATCAAAGAAGACACACAGTACATGATTACATGGTCGCGAACTTGGTACGCTGAATCAGTTTTGGTCGAAATGCTTACAAGAAAGTGTATACTGAATTGGGACATGACAAGTTATACATATAGTTTACAATTGTTACGTTTCTTTGCACGTCAATCGATGTCAGGGAGGTGAAGTGGTGATAACAGTAAAGCATAATAATCATATTACTGACAAACTTGTACTACTACTATAATTGCTACTATTAGTATTAGTTTTTCTAACAACTACAACTGCTACTGCTACTACTGTTACACGTAATATCTCCATTGCAACTGCCAATTCTACTTTCGCTACTATTACTTCCACTGGTACTACTACAGCTACAACTACTACTGTTTCTGAGTTTGTCATCTTTACTGTGAATAACTCAATAATTCAATTCAATGAAATCAACGTAAATGAATTATACCATGATTAGTTCACTTCACTTCAAACATCTTTTTTAATGAAATACGTTGGGTTTGAATGCAAGTCGGCCATTTTTCGAGGATACGAATGACTATGAACATGTGAATTGAATTATATTTACTAAATAGGCAGTCCTACTGATTAAGCACATATGCATAACTAACGTGGTTCACTAGAAAGGTGATTGAAATGTGTGTAATGATAGTTTTGTAGTATTTAAACACACAACAATTAATAATTACTTATTCATGAGCTAATCAATTATCACTTTGAAATCAAAACAAAATATTTAATGATCTAATAATTTTAAATTTGATCATTTAGATAGAAATAATTACCATATTTTCAATTACTCAATTATCACTTTGAAATCAAAAGAAAAAAATTAATGATCTAATAATTTTAATTTGATAATTTAGATAGAAATAATTACCATATTTATTAAACTTTTGAATTTAACTCATGACATTTGCTATACTTATTTCTCAGTGGAAAACCATTACAATTTCGTTAAGAAATTATACATAACACAAATATAAAGCTGCACACTAATGTCTATTGACAATATTCAGCTTCAAACAGACAATGATTAATATGAAAAATTGTTCAGACATTGTTGAGTAGACTTTAAAATAGGTATATTTTCTGAACGTTTCTCATGACGACGTTGCCGCTACGGTTGCATATCGCAAACCAAAAACGTGAGTTCCCACATTTTTATTTTATGTCATTGGTTTTAGTCATTCAATCGGATAAATGGTGTAGTTCATTGTTAAAAGACTATATCCTATGTCCTAATACACATTCTTTAAATATCAAGAAATACTTTCCAGTTCACATCTGATTTGGTAACGCAACAATGTCTTGTCTCATGTTAGAGCTATACAGTTTTATAAAGCGAAAGCGTTTCGTTTTAATCTATGGGCTAGATAAACAAATGTAGTTGGCAAATGTAAATGATGATAATTTTCTAATATATTCAGTAATTAAAAAAAAATGTTTTTGTATTAATTTGAGGTGACGACAAAGGTTAGAAGAAGGTGTACTTGGAACGAATTTTGAAATGGTAGCAGAAACAGTGCGTTTGATCGTTGTGTTTTCCCTTTTGGGAACAGCAATAAGTCGTAAGCAGTTCTACTACAGTTTAAACCACTACACGACATACAGGCAATCAAATGATTCGGAAATCGGGTATGACAATTTCCATTATTTCAATGTTTTATAATCACCAATTATTAGTTAAATATTCTGATCAAACAAATGTTGATTTTTCTATTTTATTAAGTTTATTAGTTGAGTCATTAACAATCGGTGACGTGATATACCTGTCAGTGATGCAATGTTAGAAATTCGTTGATGGTGGGTCAACTGGAATCTTTGGTTCATGTTGAAAAATTTGGAGTAATATTCTTATTACCTTTATGCTACCGTATTGATCTCATGTATAATGCTGACTTTCACAATGTTAAATCTGAAGAAGATTTATTTCTTGAAATATCGCATAAGCATCTTGAACATTTTTATTGGAATTTTTAAAACTACGGTGACATACAATGGTCATCTGTTTTTTTTATCTTAATACTGAATTTTCTTGGTAAAATTTAGTGTTTTAAGATATTTATGTTGTATTTTGAATACATCATATGTATCATATCATATTCTATACATGTCATAATTTACTTATTCACTTTCAAATCAGAATATAGTCGAGGGTTACTGAAGCAGAAATATGACATTTTTAACATTAATTAGTTGGTCTGTTCAACACACTTTCTCTTTATTTATTTTCAATCGACAATGAATCAAGCAGAATTAGCCGTAATAAATAATTTACAGAGTTTGTTACATATTCATACCTTCTCTCCCAACAGAAGTTACTTAACTCAATTCTTCCCGCGTGACCTTTGACCTAATCCGAGATATATCTGGTAGCAGTGATTAGCAAATCTTGATCGGTTACAATCAAAGTTCATTGCGCAACCAATGACGTAGTTCCAAATGGTCATTTCAACTACTTCTCTGAATTTAATGAGATTGACTTTTTCTGTTACCTTCTGAAAGACGTCACCTTTGAGATGCCTATATGCATTTATTACAAGACAGAATTCGGTCGAAAACATTTTATTGAATAGCAAGAAGTATGAAATGCGTGTAACATATCTTAAATAGATTTAGAGACTGAGAATCTATAAATATGTAACAGATATAACGTGGTAAGAAATGTTTACAATAATTGTCTTCTAACTCCCAAATGTATGTTCTCATTTTGGTGTGAAATTTCTTACCATTTTGATTATACCCCGCCGCACGTTCAGCACGGAGCGGGGAACATAATATTCGGTTACGTCCGTCCCTCCGTCTGCCCGTATGTACTTACGAAATGGAATAACCCAAGTGCCATTCACAGGATTCTTTTCATATTTTGCATATAGGTTCACCAAAGAGAAAGTAATGTTCCTACAGAGTTTTATGATCTTGACCTTTATTACAAGGTAACGATACTTTGTCATTTTATCCTTGTCAGCGGGAACAGGTATCTTCACACTTGAACATGACTTGTACATTTCTTTTTTCAGGGAACCTCGAATACCTGATGCGTACAAAGACTTACCCGCTTGCGCTTTACAGGAAACTCTGTGTTACCTCCTTGGTTCAGGCACCAAGCTGAGAATACACTGGGTTCTTGTGCTCGAAGGGTTTCAGTCTGACCAGATTAAGGATGTAATGAACACCATACAGAAGCTAGAAGGCGACGATCTTATTGCTGCTCTTAACCATCTCAGTGCAACCAGTAAGTTTAGTTATTGTTAGGGGGGGGGGGGGGGGGTCATAGCGCAGTGGTTAGCGCGTTAGCTTCGGATCAAGAGGTCCGCGGTTCGAATCCCGCCAGGGGCACTTTGTCTGCAGTAGAGAACTGTTCTACACGCAGGTTTGGGTGCAATGCTACACTGAATTTCAGCGTACTACTACCCATGGTTCGCTAGTTCAAGCCGTTGCTCGCAGGTTTCACTGCGATGCATAGCCACATGGCGTTGCGAGCTTTCTCCCTGCCGTAATACTAGCAGCCGCGATATAAGTGAAATACTTTTGAAAGCGGCGTTAAACCCCAACTCACCTCAGCTCACCTAGTTATTGTAATGATATATGTACTGATGAGTTTACCAAACCTAAAGATGTTAATGGATATGAACATGTACCATTTAAATGCATCTTGTATGTTTAGTTATTGTATGCATTTTTTAGTTGATCCTAAATGTATAATAAGGTTTAAACGAGAATCTTGAAATTAAGAAAACCATTGAATCAGTGTTAATCCCAAACAAAATATACAATCACTAAATATCAAAGAAGATAAACGATGTAGTCAGAACTCGGATATTATCAAAACTCAAATTCAATTGAGTTTTGGTGGTGAAATCAAGCAGAAAACAGATGGAATATTCTCTTGCACTGACTTCAGACATCCATTATGGGAAACATGTTCAAGGTTATATATTAGAATGTTGACAATAACGCGTTGTTATCCCTTCTGAAATCATAAAGTTGTGAAACTTGATTGTTTGCAACCAAATTTAGCAAATGTAAATTCTTCCGGTGTCCAATTGGGTTAAATGTCATTTTCAAACACAGGTTTTGGGAAATTATCAGAAGGAGGAAGAGCATACTTCTGTAGGATGCTCAATGATTTACCACCCCTCTATCATCGATGTGGATATCAGCATATTGCTCGAACTCTAGAAGACAACTGTGCAACATTGCAACCTGACGAGACTTCCGGTGCAAATAATGCAAACGTCGTCCAACCTACTTCCACCAATAGGACTGCTCTGGGTTAGTGAGTTAGTTATTTATGTGACTTAGTCAAGAGTCATGAGTCAAGAACATGTAATAGATTGTTCATACTAGTTGCAAAAGTAGCAATGGTGAGACAGTTTACCATAACAAAGTAAGCTTTGACTATTTTCTGTAAGATTCACTGAGGATTTCACTTTTAAAATGAATTCACTATGTTATGTGTAATCCATTAACAGTATATTGTGTTAAAGTCTCTCCAATCCGTCCATCATCTCGGTTATGGTTTAATGCATCTCACTACCTAAACGATGAAGGCGCTTTGTCCTTGGTTTTGTCAATAATAGTGTCTGCATTAGGTCCATAAACTATAACCAGGCCTACCAAAGAAATAAGCGAATTGCAAAGGAAAGAATCGAAATGAACACATAAGGAAACGAATTTGCATCGTAAATAAGCGAAACGGAATGAAAAGACGCAAATGTGTGCATTTCGATTCTTTCCGTTGCAATGCGCCTTTTTCTTTGGTAGGCCTGTATAACTGTATAACAGAAGATATATTCTCCAAAATTACCTCAGGCGGCAGAGCCTTGTGGCTCAGCTCATGGACTAATTCTTATACTCATGTGTGCTGTTTAATAGTTTACTCGTTTTATCTGATTTGTGTTGAGCCTTTTCTCTATTGATATTCAAATGGGAGGTTGTTCAAGCTGCCTTCATAGTTGGTGGCGCTTGTCTTTCAAATTGTCTTTATTACTATTTACAGCAAAGACATTGATACGAAATAACTCTTTTCAAATGAAGGCATATTAATTTATTTGGCAGATTTTCTACATTTGCTTTTTAGACATAAATCATTGAAGTCGTTTTCAGAAATGATTATGAGCTTAAAGGTACATCCATTGTGTTGTTGGGGGTCAAATATGACAAACGTTATATATGGTCTTATTTTATCGAGAAGTACCAACTGTTACCGAAAACAACCATTTTAATGATACTCGACTTAGTATATTGACGATATGAAGGTAAAAGTAGTGATTTCTGATCGAAAACCGGACAATGCACCGCACCGCGCGCGCCAATGAGTCAAACGTAATTTTGGAATCTTATTTACACCAGACAAAATGACAAATTTGGGTTAATAATGTTCAATAGGTCATATAACTACTGTGCATTTAAATAGGACGTTCACTTTCGGTTTCTACACTTGCATAATGATGTTACTCGATTTTAATTGGAAACTAGTAATTATGATATGTTTGGCGATTTGGGATGAATATGCAAGCTAAGTGAATTTATTTGTATCGTAAACAGCACATATGGTGTGTTGGAACGTATCAAAGCCAAATAAAATTTTATGAAACACAATGGATGCACCTTTAATGGAACGGGACGCGTGAATATATCATGATATTTGTAGAGATATTTCAGGAATGGTAGAATGTATAAAAGTTCAATTTATCTCAAATCAGCCTCAAAATAAGACACAACCTTAAACTGTCATTATTGCAAATATAGATATATAAATCATTGACCAAATATCATCGTACATATTAGCGACCAAATATTCCTCCGAAAAATCCAACAACAAAAATGAACCTTTGAAAATCATCCATAGTGTATAGTTGGTTTTCTCAAATGAACCTTGAATTTCGTATGTAATAAATAGATCACAGAACTTGTGTTGAATATCGAAATATTCTAACTCAATAGTTTTAAAGCTTGTGATTTATTCACACACTTTCGCTCATTAAAATATCTCGTTGGAATAGTTACGATATTCAACGCTCCCTCGTTTTGTTATCTATATACAATATATATGTACCCTACTTGTATGTTTAACCTGTGACTGATTGCACGTTGTTTGTCATACAATGGTTTTAAATGTCAAGCTAAATGTCTTGACCACAAAAGTGTAGCCGCAACAAGTCTAGTTCTTATGTTTGCAGGCTGCAATGATTTGAGAACTATCTCTGATCTTGCAAAGACATTGCGAATTGTTGGTGGACTTCCTGCTCTTCAAGACCAATACAATTCTTTCGCCTCACTGACGTACAGCTGGTCCAGCATCCCATTTTGTGGAGCTAATATTATCGATACGTGCACAGTGGTAACGGCAGCGCATTGTGTTGGGTATGTAGATAATAAATATTGTACATTTATAGCGCCATTTCAAAGCATGAGCATGCTCAAAAGCGCACAGTTTAGGTATAGGTTCGTCTTCTCGAGTTAGGTACCCATTTAAAAAGACTGTGCACATTCAGTGTTGATGAAGTGCTTTGCCCAGGGGAGAAACACAGTATGAGACCCAGGTAAAAAAAATTGGATGTCTTCATCGGGATTCGAACCAGGGCTTTTGTGTTACCTGAAGCAATACATATTTGGGGTAGGGTTCGCTAATAACATGATGTCATCTGATTTCAGTTAAATGGATCATGCATAAAAATTACAAATAGAATGTATGTGTAAAATAGTTCTATCCTTTGCAGTGTACAATCAAGGCAAGTCTCCACTATCGAACATTGTCATCATTATACCTGACTCGATTAGACACTTTGTCTGTATCGTATCTCCTTTCAGTGATATACAGTGTATGGCTGTAACAGCAGGATAACGACATGAATACATTTAATATTCATTACCTAGTTAAACGATTCACTTAATTAGTGTTCAAATCATTCAGTGGTTCCATTGTTATTAGTTCATTTCATAAGTGTAAATGTAAATGTACAGATTTAACCACAACAAAAATAATTTAAATTAAATAAATAAAATAAATTGTGGACAACTGAAATGAAATGTGCATTGTTTAGAGTCCAATAACGAATTTGTATATACTGTTTTGTACAGATGTTTTATATATGTCTTCAGGAGTTAGATTAATGGTTTAACGGTTCAAGTTGGAGATCATACCAACAAAGATAAAACCACAAGTGTCACTGTCAACAAGGCCATGGTACATGAAGACTACAACAAGTTTCTAATAGGTAAAAAAAAAACATTTTTGTATGATGGTTATCACATATAACTATCTTTGTCATATTATTAAAATCATCTTTTACGTCATTAACATCGTTAAAACCAGGGCATTGAGTAATATATATACACTACAAAAAAGTTAAGCACCTCGATGATTTTTTTTATGTGACCAGATTTTAAACAGGGATTACTGAGAACTAAAACATTGTAGGTCTTTTAACGAAATTGTCAAAGAAAGATCACCGACAAAATGTGTTTTTATTGCATAAGTGATGTTTATTGAAAGCGATATATATGGAGGCGGGATATAGAGACTGTCATCAAATCCAGCTTACAGCCTAAAAAGAAACACCCCAACACCAAGACTTACCCCGCTTAGTTGTCTTCAATATCAACAGTGTTTAGGAGGAAACGAAATTCGTCAGACCGAACGGTGATTTTAAAACCAAGCCTGTTTCAGGATCTTACTGGAGACAAAAGGCTGATGCCAAAAATAACGTAATTAAAATTGACTAAGGTCTAAACTGACCTGCTGAACTGAACTTTATTTACACTCAGGCCGCAGGCAGCGGCATATGATGATATATTTTTACATTATATACATACATACAAACATACATACATACATTTACATTTGATCTTAAACTGTCATATATACAGGTACACAAATGTTCAGGAATGATGTATTATAAATTATGATATACACTAATTAAGAATGAGAAAAAGATACATGATTAACTTGAGGTTACAATTAGCGACTTTTTTTAAACACACTTATAATTACGTCACAGAAAAAGGCTAGCCTTCTTAATGTACCTATCTGTTTACTGTTAAATAATGTATAATAACGTGAATGTACATGAAAATTAAAATACCTCAGGCGACACTACATATCATTTTTATGATGACTGGATATCATTTCATATTTTTTCAAATACTTTTTCAGCCGATGATATTGCAGTCCTGAAAGTCAACCCTATCGATTTCGTCACAATCCCAAATACTGCCCCTGTTTGCCTGGCATCAAATGATTACAACGCTGATGATAAACTATGTACAGCTGTTGGTGTTGGGACAACCACTTATGGTAAGTGCTTCTCTCGAAGGTGAATATACCAATATGTGCCTGATAAAAAAGTAACTCAACGATGAGCAGATACACGTACATTAATATAATCCCATAGTTTCTATTTGCAGCAACAAAAGTATGATTAATGTTCTCTTATGTTCAAAAGGCGGATCTCAACCAGCTGACTACCTCCTTCAGCAAGTGGCAGTTCCAGCTTACAGTGGTCCATCCTGTGTTGCTAATCCTGACCTACATGTGCACGTGAGTGACCCAGAAAACCAGATCTGTTCTGGATCAAAGGGCAAGGACTCCTGTCAGGTAGGTTCTCATGTAAACATATAAACCTCTTGTGTCATATTTGTGTCATTTTGGAGGTTATCCTTTTCACAGGTAAACCTCCATTCAAGACCATAGAAATTATCCCTGAGCATTCTATAGAATATCCCTTACACTGAAAGTAGATTTCACCGTGAATTGTAAGTTCCGGAATAACCTCATTTGATGGTTTAATTTCAATCACAGAAGAAATCGAATTAATCAAATTATAATTAAAGTTAAAAGTTCGCACTTGACATGATGGGAATCGTGCATCCCTTCGCTCTTTAAACTGGATGCTCTACCATGGGACCACGAAGGACCTGGCAATGACACGTATAATAACTCTATATTCACGTTTCCTCCACCTCAATATAGCGATAGTAGGGAGACATGCTCTTTGTAGTGCGTGCACGTGAGATGCGAAAATGTTCACCTTTCATGTCATTTCATAGGAAATATATTTAGGTCTTCAAGACATAGTCTGGAAGACGTATTGTTTTTATGCGAATCCTTCTATTATTATTATGATTTCCACAAATTTTGTTCGCCGATTCCTGAATTAACGGCTGAAGCGATTTTTATGAAACTTTCAGGGATTGTAGAATTCAATCGGACTTAGACATGTGTTGAACGGATTTTTGATTAGTTGATCCATTAAAGGTCCTGTTCGATTCAAAATCTCGAATTTTAACATGGGAAAATAATTCAAACTTTACTTAGAGACTTGTGACTTTTTTTAAAAGATGCGCAATGACAATGCAAGCAGAAAAGTAAATCATGGCGAATTCGTAGGTCACGTGGTTTAGCCGCCATTTTGATTTTTGTCACTTTTAAAAATCTTCCGACCCCATGTACCTTTGACAATCTTCTTCTCTGAAGATACTTGCACCACGATGCTGAAACTTATATATGTCTACAGCTGAGGCATTGAAGAATAGAATTTGAATTTTTTATAAGGATATTCATAATACTTTTTGCACAATGACCTTTCAAAGTTGGGAGACTTCTTACACGGGACCTACTTCAAGGGGACATTACTCCAACTTCCCGATCTCACAATTGCATGAAATTTTCAGGGCTACTAGATCAATATAGTGTCTTTAGGAATCAATAATAAAATCGTTCGCGAACAGTCATTTCCGGTCACAATTAAGGTTGAAAAATGACAGAAAATCACGATTTCGAATTTTAACATGGGGAAATTTCTCAAAATTGATATAGAGACTTAAAACATTTTTGAAACGATGGGCCATCACAATGCAAGCAAAAAAGTCAATCATGACGAATTCGTAGGTCACGTGGTTTTCGCGCCATTTTGATTCAAAAGAAAATTTATGTTCTTTTGAGGTTTTCTCAGTACATTATGAGATGTTTCACA
This sequence comes from Gibbula magus, assembly GCA_936450465.1. Classification (NCBI taxonomy): domain Eukaryota; kingdom Metazoa; phylum Mollusca; class Gastropoda; order Trochida; family Trochidae; genus Gibbula; species Gibbula magus. The sequence goes on from OW388299.1 coordinate 35,936,288, forward strand.
TACAAGTTTTGTTAGACATATTATTGGTGACATTCTTCGATTAAACAAGGAGCTGAAGGTCAAGCAGAAGTCTTGAAGACCTAAGTATGGACGCGTCAATCCTAGTTTATGATTTATAACCGATTTTGATAAATGTGTCGTCTTATCCTTCGCTTTATATGACAAATATAACATTCGTCCTCGGTTTTGGTTGAAAATGTAAACACTCAGGGTCTGGAGTACCCTTGGGCCTTCGACCGTTAGTTCTCCTTCTCTCTCATGTTAAAATGTTCAAACAAAACCTCTCTCAAACTAAACATGAGGATTATCATGCCAATAGAGAAAATGGTATATCACTCATTGTTTGCTCAAAATATGTCCAAATTGTCTCAATTTCTCTATCTTTGTGTATGTCTCTGATTGGCTACCTCCTTGTTTATTTCCACTCTCGATCTCTCTGTCTCTGCATCTATCCCTTTGTCTTTTTGCCTCGCTCTAGTATTTTCCAATGTCTCCTGTGGCCATTTCGATTCCTTTACCCATTAATGTTCTTTCTAAACAGGGAGAGTCTGTGGCCCTTTATACTGTGAAGACATAATAACAATGTATTTTCGCTTCGAACTGCATGACAGGCCGGGAAGTGACTTTTGTCCGGCACTATCGTTGTTTTGGATTATCTTTATCAAGAGGAGATAGGAGAGTCAAAAAGGACTCTTGCTTTGTTTTTGTCCCATAGTAATGATGCGTCAATAAATTGAAATAAAATTCTTGTGTGACATTGTAAAACATCACACATCAAGACAAATTTTCTAAACTCCAATCATCTATTAAACTTCTTTTGTTACCCGCGTGGTATTCCGTACAAGAGTCACATAGAGACCATCCTGATTAGCATTGTTAACAAAGAACTTTTGCATTTCCGGGACTACTATATTAATTAATTTATGATGTGAAGGCTAATTTAACAAAAAAAATTTTTTAAAGTTTAGTGAGTTTCAGAACTACATAGTGTCCCTTGCAGTGTGTGGCGTCCTGTTGAAAAAGTATATACCTGTATAGTTTTCGGGAACGTCTTTGGACTTAGTGACTTACAAACTGACAACGACCATTCCGATATCTAACTCACTACAATTCTAGATTTCAACAATGTGTTTCCTTCTCAACAGGGAGACTCTGGTGGTCCTCTGTACTGTGAAGAGAACGGTCAACAGGTTCTGGCTGGTCTCGTGTCCTATGGTGTTAGCTGTGGACTAGAAGATTATCCGGGAGTCTATGTTCATGTAGGAAAATACAGTGACTGGATCGCTCAGCATTCTGGATGCCCATAAGAATATAGTCCGTGACCCTATTGTTAACTTTGAATATGAAGGACATAAGCTTTTGTTGAGTACCTTTTTTACCTTTGACATATTCTACTGTCACCCTGTCGAATATCCTGAAAATTCAACGCTTAGTTTCAATAAACATATCCAAAAAGGTGTTGTTAATTATTTACCTAAGTAAAGAACTTGATGACCATATCGACGAGATCAGAACGTGAGTACACCAAAACACGTGCTCCTTATTTATGTCAAGTGAGTTTTAATCTGCATTGCAATGAATAACCAATCTATGTCCATCGCTGCAATACTCGTATTTCAATAAGGTCAAATTCTGGGTAATTTTAAAGATAATCGAGTTTTTTTTATACAGCATAGTGATAATAGTGAAAATCCGGTAATAGCGGTAATGCCCAGACAATAAGGTGGTGCGTAGGCAATAATGAGAATGCCATTTTAAATCAGGCATTAGCGTTATTGCCAGTGGTATTATTGCTAATGCCTAGGATATAGAGTTGACTTTGATGCTATTACCGGATGGCCATATATCTGTTTTAAACATATTTATTTCATAAAGAAGTGGATTGGTAAACAAGTTGTAATAGCGTATCTAAATACCGCTCCAGAATACAGAAGAAAAAAAACATACGTTGTGACGAATGTCAAGTACATACCTGGTAATACACGTACAAAGGACAACAGCAATGCAAGTAAATGATGAATTCATAATAGTTACAATATATTTACAATATTTCTAAATACACTTCCAACAGATGCTGACATTGTGCATCAGTTTATACTATATCATCTTAATAAGTTAGTTGTCAATTTTGCTTGTAAAATTTATGAAAGATTGTACTGAAAGTAAACCCTCATTTTTCACAGTGGAGGAACACTTCAGACAAAACCGACTCCAAATAAAATCGTTTCTTGTAAAAACAACATGTTTACCCTCAAATCTCTGTAAAGAGGGCATTAAGTGAAATAATGAATTGAATTTTCATAAGTATAGTCACAAGAAGAGACTTGTGTTCGAGAAATAAATCTTTCATACTTCAAGTTCAGGAAGGTTATTAATGTCGACAACATCTTTTATTAATTAAATCTCTACATGTTAAATGTGTATAGCTCAAATGCAAAACATTCTGGCCAAAAAATATTTTTAAAAGGGATTTCAGCACCCAACTGGTACTTAAACAGATATGAAAATAAAAGTACCAGACTCTGATCTATGGAATTGTGAGTACTTCTTTACAAAATATGTGACTTTTGAAAATGTGGTGACGTTTTATTTACGACCGAGTATTTATCATGCCATAATAAGTAAGATTAAGTAATGAAAACAAGTTACTTCCTGTATGTGGAGAATGAAAAGGCTTGTCAATCAACAAGCTTGTGCAATGCTTAGAAGACATTAAATCATTACTTTTATTGGGGGTGAGTTCATGTTTACATCATGATTGGTGAGTTGTAATCACGGCATTATCACTAATTAGCACTGGCAATAAGGAAAAACAAGCCTCTTTTTCTCAGGCAATAGCGCTAATGCCTGCCAACTTTCGGCAATAATGCTATTGCCAAGGCACTACATTATTGCCTGGGCATTAACGCTATTGCCGGATTTTCACTATTGCCGCTAACACATTTACATACATATACGCTTATCTAATCCACACATCACCCATTTTTTAATACGCCAACATATACCTTTAAAAACACGAAATCTCCCTGGAATTAACAACTGAAACATTCAAAAGACACATTGCTTTGGCCCAAGGAGTTGTTAACCGTAAGTTATAACACTGGTTCTCGAGATACCTGGCAGAACTACTGGCTGTCAGAAAATGGAAGTCCAAATTTCATGATTCCGAAGCTTTTTTATTCTTCACTTCTATAGCTTCTTTTGAATATTTCGCCACCCAAAAATCACCTCATGCAAAACTTTCTAAAGTAAAGTTTATTACTGTGTTCAACGTTCAAATATCAAAACTTTACAGATTGTTCAATGAATTAATGTTTGTTCTCTATCATTAATTATATAAATTATTTATGCTTATTGTTTTTAACATTCAGTTTATATCTGTAAACAGAGATTTCAATGGATTTTAAAAGATGAAATCGATGATGAAAATTGGAAAATCAATGGTTATTGTGCATCTGGTTTTCATTCCTTAACAACGGAACTTGCATTATATAAGTTCCTTTCTATCTTTCGAGGAAAATGTTTACATTTATGTAAAGGGAGACAGGAGAAACGCAGATAAAAGTGAAACCTATTGGGAATTAATAAACCAATCAATATGTAATGCCATGGCATTAAACATGAAAACAATAACTTTAGGGGACTTTAATCTTGATATCTTAAATAGAAAACCTGATAAAATTAAAACATTGGAAGCTGTGTATGGTTTAAAACAGCTGATAAATTAACCAACAAGAATCACACCCACCTCTAGAACGTTGATTGATCTACTGTTTGTCACTAATGCCGACAGCGTTTTAAGTTCAGGTGTCTCTGAACCTTTCTGTAGCGACCATTGTCCAATATGTGTAACCATAAAAGAACATGTTCCTAACAATAGTACCTTTAAAAGAAAGGTGTATAATTATAATATGATTGACAAAGACAACCTTATTGAACATTTATCTTTGTTCCACTGGAAAGACGTTTTGAAACACGACACAGTCGACGAAGTAGCAATGATGTTTTCAAATACTTTCGTAGATATATGTGATAAGCATATACCAAACAAAATAATTACAATTAGACCAAATGATCCTTTGTGGATGTCTGGCGAAGTACGTAAATTGATACGAAAACGTAACCGTGCACACTCGACCGCCAAAAGGCTAAATCGACCCTCGGACTGGGTAAAGTTTCGTCATCTCAGAAATAAAGTTGTATCAGTTGTTCGCACAGCAAAGAAAAGGCATATTTCTAAAATCGACAGTAAAATAAACGACGCGTATGGCAGTAAGCTTTGGTGGCGTCTTGTAAAAAACTACTTAAAATGCACGAGAAACAACACGATATTCCCGCCTGTTAAACATGAAAATGTAGTTGTTGATAATCTACCAGATATAGTAACAATTATGAACGATTTCTTCTGTATGCAGGCTGTTGTTGATAATCCTGACCAAATATTACCGGAAATACCGACGAAAACAAATAAAAAGTTATCCTCAATCATTTTGAATTTCAAAGAAGTTAAAGATATTCTACTTTCTGTTGATGTTACTAAAGCAACCGGATACGATGGAATCGCCAATAGACTATTAAAACTCACAGCAGAAGTTGTATCAAAGCCATTGACTTAAATCTTTAATACGTCATTAAATTTGTCTACTTTCCCGGACCCCTTGAATGTAGCTTCCGTAATACCTATTCATAAGAAAGGTGATATAAATGAGTGTAATAACTATAGACCAGTAGCGCTGACAAGTTGTTTAGGTAAGGTCTTTGAAAAGTGTGTCTTCAAATATGTTTTCAACTATCTTAGAGATAACAACTTACTAACAAATCTTCAATCCGGATTTATTCCAGGAGACTCTCCCTCAAACCACTTGACATATCTTTATGATTTCATTGCTAAAGAACTAGATAAAGGGAAGGAAATAAGAGCAGTTTTCTGTGATATAAGCAAAGCCGGCGTCCCGCAGGGTTCCGTACTTGGACCACTTCTGTTCTTAGTTTATATAAACGATATTGTAGATGATATTAACAGTAACATTCGACTATTTGCTGATGACACGTCACTTTACGTTGTTATAAACGATCCAACAGTAGCTGCTCATTGTCTGAACAATGATTTAGCAGTAATATCTGAATGGGCTAAATTATGGCAAGTTGATTTTAATCCCAACAAGACAGTTTCAATTCAATTTACTCGTAAGCTTACTCAAAATATTAATCCTGTTCTATCTATGGCTAACACCAACATAGATGATATTTCATCGCATAAACATTTAAACATGGCCAAATTGATAACATCATCCAAAAAGTTTGTCCAATGATAAACTGCTTAAGGAGCTTTAAATACCGTCTCAACAGAAAAACTTTGCAAACAATGTATAAATCATTTATCTTACCAATTTTCGACTACTCCTGCCATGTTTGGGATAATTGCACGAAAGAACAATCACTTCTTCTAGAAAAGCTAAACTTAGATGCAATCAGAACTATTTGCGGGGCTGTGCGCGGCACAAGTCACGAGAAACTATACTCTGAAACAAATATTTCCTCATTTGAGAGTAGACGCCGCCGTCAGAAATTATATCTTTTTTATAAGATGGTCAATAGATTAGTTCCGGATTACTTGTCAAGTTTAATCCCACCAAATGTATCTTCTCTAACTGAATATGAACTGAGAAATACTTCTCATCTTCAAACTATCAAATGCAACACAAGTCTTTATTCTAAATCTTTTATCCCAGATACGATACATATTTGGAATTCTCTTCCACAAGATATAATAAATGCTAATACTATAGGGGAATTCAAGAACAAACTTAAAGAACAAAACAACACATTTTTTTATTTTGACATCTTCGATGGGTCTTGATTTTGCCAAATTATTCACTCACGTCTTCGGCTTGGGTGTAGCGATCTGAACCGAGATAAGTTTAATAGATTTATTTCAAATAGCTCTGAATGTAATTGTGGGGATCACACTGAAGATGCTCTTCATTTCTGTTTTACTTGTCCCACTTTCAGTTACATAAGAGCCGATGCATTCTTCTTCAAAAAAGGGTTTAACTTGTCTTCAATTTTCTATGGACACCCAGGCTCATCAAAACATGTAAACGAAGAAATACTGAAGTCAGTACATCATTATATCGTTACATCAAAGAGATTTTCAGATTTCACATAACACGATTAATAAATATATATATATAATTTGATCTTGCCTCCCTTGACTATCCTTATTTTTATATCATTTTATTAAAAAGTTTGCCTGAGTCTTAGATTGCTATAGTTTCAAAATCATTGTTTCAATTTTGTCTTTGTATATTGTATGTGTAATGACCTGTCAATGTGTACGTCACTTTGATTTAACTGTATTTTGTTAGGGAGCGGCATTAACATAAGCATTATTTGCTTGTTTGCCAATCCCGTTTTCTTTTTGAAATAAAAATATGTTTAAACCACAGGAGAAACGGCATTTTAGGGTGGACGCACACTACCTTTGCCTTTTTACAATTTAATTTGTATTGGAACTAATGGGTCAGAATATCATATCTCTTCCAAAGCAAAAAGATAGTGTACTGATTCATTACACATCGTCTTTAAAATCGTATCAATTGGATTCCATTTTTAATTGTTGTTAGCCTTGTTCGAAATGAGATCACATGAGGCTATGCTACGTCATTCCATTGAGTGACATGGTGCAAATGTTATCCTTTCTATATTACACGATCGAGAATAATCATACATTTTTAAAAAAAACTTGTTTGAAAGTAATGTATCTCATTTCCTTAGTTGCCAAGTATAAACATGTAAATATTTGCTATTGAAAAATCTGAAGGAGTACTGATATATAATAAGTTAGCACAAGTTTAAAATGGTATACTTTTATAGCATGAACGCATGTACATATTAAGGGTCCGAGAGGCACTGTAGAATTTTTTTTCTAAAATTGTGCATTTACAATTCAAAATATGCAGTATATCGTAACTTAAGAGAGTGAAAGAGCCAACTAAATGCTCTGATTATCCAATTATAGAAAACGGTGTTGCGTGTAAAAAGAAAACTGCTAGCGACCATTTTAGAGTGAACACTTTTAATAACTAGCAAGGTAAATTGATCTGCTTTGCTTACCTATATAACCATTCGCTTTCGAAGTTTAGTTATTGATTGGGAGGATTGTTTAGCAATTGGTAACATGTATTTTCGATGTTGTGAGATATCTTTATTTCCAATCGAAAACGTGCTACAGCCCCTTTAACACGAGTCACCATGTATACCAACTAATTAAGATACAAAAATATACTCTCCCCAATATGCTATTAGTCACCTAAGTTCACATTGTCACAGAAGTATCTTTAGAACTTGTATCCTATTCAAACGAGACAGGGGGGCGGGATAGCGCAGTGGTTAGCGCGTTCGGCTTCGGATCAAACTGTTCGAATCCCGCCAGGGGCACGACACTTTTGTCTGCAGAAGAGAACTGTTCTACACACAGTCAGGTTTGGGTGCAATGCTACACTGAATTTCACTGCAGTATCACCCATGGTTCGCTAGTTCCAGCCGATGCTCGCAGGTTTCACCGCAATGCATAGCCACATGGCGTTGCGGGCCTTCTCCCTGCCATTTTACTAGCAGCCGCGATATAAGTGAAATACTCTTGAAAGCAACTCACCTCACCTCAAACAAGACACATTATAAAAACACTATATTTGCTTTCAGTAGCATTCTGTTTATCACTAGTGTTCTACTCAAAATAGATGAATTATCTACTTGGATGCTTTCTATGGCATTCTCTCAATCGTCTTGGGTTTCATGTGTCTGCACGCATAGCTGTATTGGTTAGGATTTTTTTCTACCTGATGCAGTTGATCTTTAAAGAAACATCCATTGTGTTTCATAATATTTTATTTGGCTTTAATACATACCATCAAATCATATGTGCTGATTTTAAGTTCCAATAATTACTCTCAAATTGCATATTCATCCCCAATCGCCAAATATATCAATTTCAATTCAATTCTTTATTTCGTATGCGTGGCCTCAGGTAACAGTGAGCAGGTTGGACATGTTACAATAGCAACTGACTCCTCAGACGGATTGCATGAGGAATATAGAGCTGTAGTGTAATAATAATGTCTGTATCACATGATGACATTAAATTGATGAAACTGTATTTTAAATCATATGGCCTGCAGACAGGCAATAAATATATTAATCTCAAGTCGTCAAAGGCTGGACAAACCATAATAAAATGGAATTCATCTTCAATATGATCCAGTTTACATACTCTGCATAAGCGCAGTGATCTTATAACATTACAATATCGCCAAAGTTCAACTTGTAGTCTTACCATACCAATACGAAGTTTCGTCATTTCACGATGGTAAAGGGAACATGTATGACGATTAACGCTATCTAAAGAGTATAACATGTTATATGCCTTAAATGGGTAGCGATGCGGCGGCAAACTAATAATTCTTAGCCAAAATTTAATACACCTTAACAAGGACGCTAGATACACAGGGAATCTGCCACATTCTCCAATAGCTAAAACATTCGGAGTCCTTTTACCAACACTGATATCATAATAACTAGTTTCCAAATAAAATCGAGCAATATCATTATACATGTGCAGAAACCGAAAATACATGTCCAATACACATGCACAGAAATTATGTGATTAATTTAACATCATCAATCAAAAAAATTTCTTTTTGTCTGTTGTAAATAAATTTCCAAAACTACGTTTGATTAATTGACGCGCACCGTTCGCTGTCCAATGTCCGGTTTTCGACCATATACGATCACTTGACCTTTATATCGTCACCATATTGAGTCGATTACCATCAAAATGGTAATTTTCGGCAACAGTCAGTACTTCCAGATAAAATAACACCATTTATTAAGTTTTGCATATGTGACCCCCGACAACACAATGGATGCACCTTTTATTTATGTTTGTTTTTTTATTTACTCGTATGATAATTTTGAGAGATGTAAGTGTGGAATTGAATGCTTTAATGCTTACGTGCTGCATTTGTAAACGTCTGATATGATTTCACACAACTCTCGCTTCAAAGAAGACACACAATCAATGATTACATGATCACGAAATTGGTACGCTGAATCAGTTTTGTTAGAAATGTTTACAATAGTTTAGAATTGTAATGTTTCTTGACACGTCAATCGATGACAGGGAGATAACATGCTTTATTCCAAGGATACAACTGACTATGAAGATATGAACAGAATCCTATTTACTTTATAGACAGTCGTACAGTTTAAGCACATATACATAACTAACGTAGTACACTAGAAGGTGATTGAAATATGTGAAATGATAGCTTTATAGTATTTAAACACACAACAATTAATAATTAATTATTCATGAGCGAATAAATTATCACTTTGACATCAAAAGAAAACATTTAATGGTCCAATATTTTAAAATTTAATCATGTAGATAGAAATTATTATCATGTGTATTAAACTTTTGAATTCAACTAATAACATTTGCTGTATACATATTTTTAATGGAAAACCACACAGTAACATAACTGAACAAAAAAATCAGGTTACACAATAATGTCTATTGACAATATCTAGCTTCAAATAGACAATGATAATATGAATAATGTTGTTGAGTAGAATTCTACATAGGTAATATTTTCTTGACTTTGACTTATGACTTATAAGGTGCATATCACAAACCAGAAACATAAGTTCCCATATTTTTTATTTTAAATGTCATTGGTTGTCATTATTCCATCAGGTTTAAAGACTATATGATATGCTATAAAACACATTTTTTAAATATCAAGACAAAAATCCAGTTTTCATCTGATTTGGGAACAACAAATACTTCACGTCACACTGTTCCCTAGGTTTATAATGCGAGAGAGTTTCGTTTTAATGTCTGGGCTAGGTGAACATATGTAGTTGGCAAAATGTAAATGATACCATTTTTTCCTATATATTCAGTTAATAAATTTCGTTAATTTAAGGTGACTACAAAGAAGAAGAATAAGGTGTACTTGGAACGAATCTTGTAGATGAAGAATTTAAGTTTAAGCCCATAGAATATACATATGATACAAAATTCATACACTTATTTAAAGCAATAAATATTACTTTACTTATTGTTGAATGACTCTCGCATTTTTAAAGCATGAAAAAGATAAGTGTAACAGTATGCTTACATTTAGAAGACATTATATTTACAAATTTGTCATATGATGGATTGACATACAAATATTTATCTATAAACTTAAGTCTCAAATTTGAATAAGTATTACAAATTAAAAGAAAATGATATTCGTTTTCAATACAATCAAGACCTATCCGTTGACACTGTGGGCATCGATTTTATTATGAGGTCAAGTTTCAATCATTAATCTATGGCAACTGCATCGGAATCTTGTTAGAGATTCTCTTGTCAGGGTAGCAGAAAGAGTGTGTTTGATTGTTGTGCCTCCATTTTGGGAACAACAGTTGGTCGTTAGCAGTTCTACTACAGTCAACACCGCTACACGACATACAAGCAATCACAGAATCGGAAATCGGGTATGACAATTTCCGTTATTTCAATGTTTTAAATTCACTAAATATAAGTTGAATAGTTCCATCAAACAAATATTGATTTGACTATTTGATTAAGTTTTTTAAATTGATTCATTAATAATTGGTGACGTGATATACCTCTCAGTGACGCAGTTAGAAATCAGTTGATGTGGGCGGTCCAATCGAATCTTTTGTCCACTATTGAAAAAAGTTGTGATATATTCTTATTACCTTTTTATCCCACCGGTATGTAATACCGTGGGATATAGTCATCACCCCGTCCGTCTGTCCGTCCGTAATCATTTCGTTTCCGGAGCAGAACTCGAACACCGTTAATCATATCTTTCTGAATTTTTCCATGTGTATTGCCCACCAACTGAAGTGGTGCCTTTTGATATTTTCAGATTTCTGAAATTTTATTTTTGGTCGTTTCCATAGAAACTTGTTGAATTTGGACTTTGTTCAGAGACAGGTTCATTTTCGGAGCACAGCTCCAAAACCGTTCATCATATCTTTCTGAATTTTTCCATGTGTATTACCCACCAACTGAAGTGGTGCCTTTTGATATTTTCAGATTTCTGAAATTTTATTTTTGGTCGTTTCCATAGAAACTTGTTGAATTTGGACTTTGTTCAGAGACAGGTTCGTTTCCGGAGCACAGCTCCAAAACCGTTCATCATAATATCTTCCTGAAACTTTGCATGTGTATTACCCACTAACTGAAGTGGTGCCTTTTGATATTTTAAGATTTTTTCTGAAAAATTAATTTTTTTCTGTTTCCATAGAAACATGAGAGGGATGTTGGTTGTTGTTGATTTTGACTGCTTCTGGAGCAGATGTCTAAAACCCTTAACATACCTGAAACTCAGCATCTGTAATACCCACTAACTGAAGTACGGTAGTAGATACACAAGTATCTGTCAAAGATGTGTTTTACAAATTTTGTGGAACCGGTGGGATATGTCATCTTCTGATGACTCTTGTTGCTACCTTATTGATCTCATGTATACATTATAATGCTGACTTTCACCATGTTAAATCTGAAGAATATTTATTTCTTGAATTATCGCATAAGCATCTTGCATTTCTATGGGATTTTTTTCTAAAACTACGGTGACATACAAAGGCCATCTGTTTTGTTATCTTAATCCTGAATTTTCTAGAACAAATTTGGTGTTTCAATATATTTAACTTGTATTTCAAATAATCATATTGTACTTATTCACTTTCAAATCAGACTGCAGTCAAGGGTTACTGAACAAGAAATTTTCAACATTAATTAGTCTCTCTGTTTCAAGAGAATTTCCCTTTACTTATCTTAAATCGACAATTAATAAAGCAGAATTGGCCATGATAAATAATGTATTTATACATTCTCCCCGTACAGAAGTTACTTTACTCAAACCTTCCCGTGTGACCTTTGACCTAATCCGAGATATATCTGGTAGCAGTGATTAGCAAATCTTGATCGGTTACAATCAAAGTTCGTTGCGCAACCAATGACATTCTTCCAAATGGGCATTTTAACTACTTCTCTGATTTTAAAGAGATTGACTATTTCTGTTACCTTCTGAAAGGCGTTACCTGTGAGATGCCTACATTTATTATAAGACAGAATTCGGTCGAAAACATTGTATTGAGTAGAAAGAAGTATGACATGCATGTAACATATCTTAACTAGATTTAGAGACTGAGACTGAGTCCGTCCCTCCGTTTGCCCGTATGTACTTACGACATTGAATAACCCAAGAACCATTCACTGGATTCATTCATATTTTGCATATACGTTCACCATAGAGAGAGTAATGTTTCTCAGAGATGTATGACCTTGACCTTCATTCCAAGGTCACAACGATACTTTGTCATGTTACCCTTGTCAGCGGGAACAGGTATCTTCAAACTTGAGCATGACTTGTACATTTCTTTCTTCAGGGAAACTCGAATACCTGATGCGTACAAAGACTTACCCGCCCGCGCTTTACAGGAAACTCTGTGTTACCTCCTTGGTTCAGGCACCAAACTGAGAATACACTGGGTTCTTGTGCTCGAAGGGTTTCAGCCTGACCAGATTAAGGATGTAATGAACACCATACAGAAGCTAGAAGGCGACGATCTTATTGCTGCTCTTAACCATCTCAGTGCAACCAGTAAGTTTAGTTATTGTTAGAATATAAATTATGTACTGATGAGTTAACTAATTATATAAGGATGTTAATGGATATGTTCCATTTAATGCATCTTGTATGTTTAGTGTTGTTGAAGTATATGTATTTGAGTCCATTACCCAATGTAGTTTTTAATTGATCCTAAATGTATCATAAGGTATAAACAGAGAATCTTGAAATTAAGAAAACCATTGAATCAGTGTTAATTCCAAACAAAAGATTCAAACACTTAATATCAAAGAAGATAAACGCATTATTCAGAACTCAAATATCATCAAAATCTGATACTTCAATGTTAACATAAAATGTTGTGAGATGCAACCAAAGTTAGCAAAAGTTATACTTCCGGGTGTCAACAGTGTCCAATTGGGATATATTTCATTTTCAAACACAGGTTTTGGGAAGTTGTCAGAAAGAGGAAGAGCATACTTATGCAGGATGCTCAATGATTTACCACCCCTCTATCAACGATGTGGATATCAGCATATTGCTAGAACTCTTGGAGACAACTGTGCAACATTGCAACCTGATGGTACTTCCGGTGCAAATAATGCAAACATCGTCTCATCTACTGCCACCATTAGGACTGCTCTGGTTTAGTTATATAACCTATATGTGACTTAATGAAAACTAAAAGATTAACTCATAACTTAACTATAGTTGGATGTTCCTTACACAAACTAATTTTGGATTAGTCAAAAAATAATCAAGGACATCTATGCTGATGTCTCACTGTTTTAAAAAGAATTCTTTGTCGGGCAATAAAGTAATATGTTTATATTATTATTATGAACTGGATTGTTCATACTAATTGTGCTTAAGATTGACCAACAGTAGAAGTTGAATGGTGATACAGTTTATCATACCAAATTAAGCTTTACCTTTTTCCTGTAAGATTCACTGAGGATTTCAATTTAAAACTGAATTGTCTGTTATGTGCAGTCTCTCTCAATTCTCTCATTAGGCCTTCAATGCTTTCCTCGTAAAGACCTGTTGTTATCATCCTCGACCTAGATTTACAGCAATAAGATGGATAAGCCAGATATAACGCATTGTACTATCTAAGAGATAAAGGCGCTATGTCGTTGGGGTTTTTGGCAAAAGTATTTTCTGTATATTAACCATTACTATATAACAGAATATCTATTCTCCAAAATTACCTAAGGCGGCAGGGTCACATATCTCAGTAAATGGACTACCATACTAAACTATACTTACTATACTCCTGTGTCTGATGGATAACTTAATCTCTGGGGTTATTTTCATTTTATGTGTAGGGAAGAAACCCTTTGTGCTTAGATTTATGTTGAACCCTTTTCTCTATCTATTTCTCTAAGTGAGAGGTTGTGTAAGCTGCCTTGTTAGTTGGTGGCGCTTGTCTTTTAAATCGTATTTCAACTACAGCAAACGCATTGATACGAAACATCAAAGCACATTTGTATTCATTTATTTGACATCTTTTCGACATTTGCTCTTTAGACATGTAAACCCTTGAAGTTGGTCCTTTTTTTAATTTTTTTATTTTTAGCTTCATGGAACGGAATTTGTGAATATGTCATGATATGTGTACAGACTTTTTAGAGATGGTAGAATGCATACAAGTTCTGCAAATTTGCAGATTTGAAGAAGACACATCCTTAAAATGTAAATTTCGCAAATTTAGATCATTATCCCAAAAATCGTTGTATATATAAGGGACCTAATGTTCCTTCGAATGGTAGAAAACCAAACGCATGAATTACCATAAACACAACTATTCAACATATATACAAATATTCAAATCATTATCACAGAAAACTATCATTGTCATATCATTAAAGGTCAGGGTGCCTATTCTCGAAACGATCCTAGCGCTAGGATATCCTAACTTTGATCCTAGGAGTTAGGATATTGTCCTATCTTATTCTCGAAAAGTATCCTAGCGCTAGAATATCCTAACTTAGGACAAATGCTAGGATAGGGTCTAACTTGTCCTAAATAAATCTTAGTCGAATCAACATGGCGTCTTGTTTGTTTGTTCATGATGTTTTGGGTGTGAAAAAAGCAGAAAAGAAGAATGCTGAGAGGATATACCGCAATAGGTCCGCTCCACTCGAGTTGTTTAATGACACCGAGTTAGTAAATCGCTACCGGTTGTCCAGGCGAGCGATTCAGTAAGTGATAGAGCTCCGTCGGCCGGAGCTCGAGAGGGCTACACAGCGTTCCCGTGCACTTAATCCCGATCTTCAAGTACTTATAACTTTGAGATACCTCGGTAAAGGGGGTTTTCAGTCGGAATTGGCTGACCTCCACGGTGTGTCGCAGCCCACCGTATCCCGGGCGATTGGGACCACGGTTGATGTTATTTTACGTGGTCTCCACCTCATCAATTTTCCAAAAGATGTAGCCTCACAGCGGGAAGTCAAGCAAGTGTTTCACGCACTTGCTGGCTTTCCCAATGTGCTTGGATGCATCGACGGTACCCTCATCGCGATCGTCCGTCCAACAGCATTATGAGGAGGTCGCCTATGTCTGCCGAAAGGGTTTCCACGCCGTCAATATCCAAGCTATTTGCGACGGAGATCTAAGGTTAGTAGTTACTAAGTACAGTGCACTCCTAACGCCTACCTTTAAACATACACCTGTAAGCATCAGTGCATATTTATTCACGCCTAATGCACGTAAAATATATAAATCATACATTTGTTTGATGGAATCAGACGCGCAAGTAACTTTTGACAAGCTGTATAACCTTGACATTGAGTTCCGAGGAAAACAATGATTTCGTAATCAAAGCAAAGTCGTTCGCATCGTTAACTGCTTGTCATTTAATTATCATTTGAAGTGAAAAAAGGTCATTACGTTTTATAAGTTTTCGGCAACTACAAATACATTAGATCTTTGACAGTATTTGTAATGTATCCGACCAGAATGTAATAATCGAGTTTGGTTACGAAACGTCTTACAGTAAGATGGAAAGCTAACCAATAAAATTGGTTGTCTATTGTTAGATATTAACAGCTGGATAGGTTATGTCTAGTTGTCACAATCATGGATTATTAGATTAATTGACATTTTTCTGTGTATTTAATGGTTTAATTTGTCATTGTGTATATTGTCATAAAAGTGCAAAATCATTTGTACACAATATAAATTAAGTATCAATGAAACTATACCTCTTACTTTAACAAAGGATATCAATGTAGACTTGCTTATTCTTTAATGGAAATATATGAATTTGTATTTATTCTACACATGATAATTTTATGTAGTAATATTTAATAAAAAATGTTTTACACAGGTTCACTAATGTTGTGTGCAGGTGGCCTAGGGCAACACATGACAGTTTCATATTCAGAAACAGCAAGATAGGCAACTATTTTGAAGAGACTGGAGGGAGACAAGGATGGTTGCTGGGCGATTCAGGGTAAAAATAGCTTGCTCTCTTTATAAACTGATATTTATTTCAATGCAATGACAATAATTCTATAAACAAACTATGTGATGTATCTGGTATTAAAGAAACAGCCATTCATATATGAATACATTCTCTTATTTTTGTTTGTAATATTGTGATCAGAAAAAATAATGTGTTAAGTATTTTAACAACATTGGTAAATAAATCATATGCACTCCTGATGTAAATGTAATTTCAGTTGTGGTATATCTACCATGTTAAATGTGTGTTTTGTAATTGATAACATGACGTTAATTTGTCCCATAAAAATAATATTCTCTTGTCTGTGTAAATGTTAAATCTTTCAGGTATGCCTGCAGACCTTGGATGATAACCCCACTAAGCAACCCACAGTCTGAGGCAGAGCAGAAATTCAACAGATCACTCTGCAAAACGAGGAACGCAGTTGAAAAGGCCTTTGGCTTGATGAAGTCTAGATTTCGGTTAGTTGCATCCCTTTAATACAATACAAATAAAATAAAATTTTATTGAAGTCAAACCACAATGATTTAAGTACAATTTACCAAAATAAATAAATAAATAATTCTGATATATGGATTAAGTGAACACTGTTTTGTCAGATGATTCTGCAACATTTATTGGATATTTTTTAATCAAAGATGTTTTAAGTGAAATCTTTTGTCTACTAGATGTCTACACAAATCGACTGGCTGTCTGCCATTTAAGCCAGGAAAGTGTCACCGCCTGGTATATGCAGTGTGCCAGCTGCACAACCTGTTTATCAATCACCGCCTTCCCCCCATGCCAGCCCTACCTGCAGAGGACGGCACTGACCAGCCTTATGATGGTCCACTCAGGGACGGATACCAGGCAAGAAGACGCTTGATTGAAAGGACATTCAATTAATATGCACGGTCAGTTTTTATAACATTTTGACTTTGAATTTGCGATTTAACAGCTAAATCAGAAGAAGAAAAAATACAAATATCTGTAAAACAGGATATTATACTTTATAAACAATTCCAACAAAGGACAAAGTTACAAAATGTAAACAAACTAAAAATGGTATGTACTACTTACATATAAACAGGAGTCATCAGAAGATAATATTACCTACTATCTCGCACTGACACATGACTACCCCACACGGTCACACCAATTTCATCACACTGACACACCGACTACCCCACACTGACACGACGACTTCATCACACTGACACGACTTCATCGCACTGACACATCCCAACAAACTCACACTGACACAAAATAATAAGTAAGGAACTTTAAGAAATCGCAATTTAAAAAAAAATCATTATGTCTTTGTTCAATTAATAAGTTTTATTATCCCCAACATTTGTTGTGTAACTTTACTGAATGCAAAAGCTGTACATACCTAATTGTATATAGTATGAATTAGAATGTTTATGTTATGTACTGTTCTATGGTAATACAAATATGTCATCACTTTTCACAATGCCAGTTCTTATAGGTTTAACAAATCTACAATTTAAAATCCTCATTGGCTAAAGTATATATATATGAAATCAATCAAACAAAACAACTTCACTCCATTCCTAAATGAATGATTGGTGAGACGCACATTGTAGTTTACATTGTAGTTGACGGAAAAGTTAGCTCTCTCATGAGCCTCAACTCCATCATGATCTCCTTTTCCACTTGCAGGCGCTCTCTGTCAACCTGAACATGTTCCCGCATCAGGACCACCTTCTCCCTCTCAAGCTGGACCACTTCATTAGCCTGCCATGAACTGTCAGCTGAATCACCACAAAATTGAAAAAGATCATGAAAAGTATAATTATGAATAATAAATCTTCATCATTTTAAATACTTTTGGGTTATTTTTACAGTTATTACACCCCGTTTGCAAAGTAACTGGGGTAAATAGTGTATATTCTGTTCCAGCCTCCTTTATATGTTCTTTTATAAGAATTTATATTATTGCAATTCCAAGTAAACATGACTTAACAATTTTGTCTGGTATTAAAGAAAAAATTGAATCAATTTCACTATTATTTTTACCAAGATAAAGGCAAACATAGTGAAACATAATAACTTTGCTGTGAATTTCTCAAACAAAATAGAATTATATATGTCATAGAATTATATGTCATAAAGATTACACTAAATTGATGCATGAAGCCTATTCATATCATACATCTATATGACATACCACGTGCTTTTGTCTTTTGTTTCTTAGCACATGGTTTTGAAACTGTAAAGATAAATTCATTGTATCAATACATTTCATTAGCATGTTAACAATTAGTCAGATAACTAGTAAGTTTAAAGAGCACCTAACAGTTGAAGTAAAGGTATAGGAGGATATTAAATGAGTTTCTATGTCATACTATGTTAATAACATGAGAGACTGAATATTAACACGAGTTGATATTTGATTTTAAAAAACACAAGGGTGAGGTTTTATTTATCATTCAAAATCATTCCTCAACAATTATCAGCAAAATAACAGTGTTGTTCCTTGGTGATCTGCTGAGACCAAAGTGGGACCCTTTGCAATGGTAATAGTATCCTACTTCTCCAAATTTTAAGGGACACCAAGCCAAAAAAAGGTGGGCAAATGTCCCCAGGACCCCCTCAAGGAACAACACTGAATAATGAACACATCTGTAAGCGCGTTCGACCATGGGTGGTACTCTACTGAAATTCTACTGAAATTCATTGTACAGGTAGCATTGCACCCAAACTTACTTTAAAGCCAAGTCTGTTTCAGGAGCGTAATGGAGGCAAAAGGCTGATGCAAAAAATTACGTAATTACAATTGAAGGTAGGTCTAAAGTGATGTGAATGTACATGAAAATTAAAATACCCCTGACGACACTTTCTGTAAATATCATTTTTATGATGACTGTATATTATTTTACATTTGTCAAATACTTTTTCAGCCGATGATATTGCAGTCTTGAAAGTCAATCCTGTCGATTTCTACACGATCCAAAATATTTCCCCTATTTGCCTGACATCAAGTGATTACAACACTGATGATAAACTATGTACAGCTGTTGCGTTGTGCGTTTTAGCATTTTCAACTTCTTTTGATTTTTTTTAGCTTTTTCCATAGAAATGCAAATTACAATTTAGCTTCCAGGAGAGAAAACTGTCAGGCTCACATTGAGTTACCAGCTCAGCTTAGGAAGTAGAACGGTATTTTTGAACAGCATGAATGCATTACTGATGATTTTAATAGCTCGGAAAACTGTACATGATTAATGATTTACAAAGAGTAAAGCTCTATAATCATTGTTCAATATATTTCAGAGACTACAAATCGTCAATGTTGTTTGCCAATTATAATATTGATCATTTGTAAATGTTTTTGTTTAATCGAACGCTATAAATTTACATACTGGTTTAAATGGAATATGTTTGGTATGTTTGGCAGTGGATGAATGTGTGTATTGTTGTGTCATACAGCGTTTACGATTGTAAAGAATAAACAAAGAAGATGAATACATCAATGAAGAGCAAATAAAACACTATAACAAATGTGAGGAAACACAAACACATAAAATTAAATGCAGTAATTTATTCTGCAAAGAGCTCGAGGATTTGTAATTTTGGTCAGTTTTGCAATAGCAATGTAATTGAAGATGAAATACATTTTCTCACCGAGTGTATCTGTTATTCTTATCTTAGGTATAATTTATGGCAGGATATTTCTTTTGTTTACCCTTTCTTTACATAGTTGTCAAAAACAACCTAATTTGTATTCATATTACGCAATGAGAGGTTTGTGAATCCCCTTGCCGCTCTAGTATTAAACATGTATAAATAGGCAAAAACATGCAATCAGTCCCTACCATATATCATTATCATAACAATATTAATATTATCTCGTATCTATAGTTGTGTTGTAACGTGTACAATTACAGTTTTAGACATGTATGTGCCTCATAGGCCGTATGGTCGGGTGGTGCGCTCTTTTATTGAATGTATTATTGTGTTAAATGGATATTGTACCACGTGACACAGAAATAACAAAAATTATTCTCCTTCTTTTTCTTCTGTCATACCAACAGGGGGATTGAAATACTTGCAATTGATAATTTAAACAAACAAGTTCCTATCCGCGGCGGCAATCAGGTTTATTGAAGTTGTGGATACAAGCAATGGCAACAGTTTTGAGAGACTCAGAAGTCAATTGGTAAGAAAAGGTGTCGAGGTTACGGTGACCGATTAGGAAAGCTGTTTGTATAGATTGTGATGGCGGTTCGTGCCTGACTCTATGCTTGTGGGTTCGACACAGGACAACATTCTTTTATCCATGCTGGGTTCGCACATGGCAAAAAAGGGTGGAATTTGACATGCCGGATACGCCTAATTTTGGGCGGATCAGGAAGGATCCGGCAACCGGATCCTACCCTTTTATGCCCTGTGCGAACTCAGCTACATGTAGGTTACAAGAATTTGTACTACTGCAGATGTGTTCTCGCAAATATAACAATGATACATTAAAAGATGTACGTGTCTTATTGGAGACAGCAGGGGATTTAGGGTCCCTGGATTTATCTCTTGCAGGAGCTACGGAATGTGAAGTAACATTGGTGAAGACATGATATTTCAAACATCATTCTGGAATAATGTCTCAATAAATCAGTGTTGGTCTGATTCACTGACGAATCTTAGTTGCTAGCTCGTTTAATGTCATAAGTGGTTATTTAAGTGAATAATTCAGCCGCTTTGATACCTTTGACACTCATACCTCCTCTAACTTTTCAAAATGAGATTTCCATTAAGTCAAGGAGAATTCTACTGGAAAGGCGTAAGAATGTCTGAAAGTCAAAGAAGCATATCTCTTGAAAGTTTTCATTTCGCTTCAGTTCTTTTCTTATCGCAAGATTATGTTTTTGAGATTAGTCGTCTCTGATATGGGATCTGAAATTATTCACTCCACATCCATTCAACACTTTATATATTAATGTCGAATTACAAAAATTATTCTTATGGCTTTACCGAACCATGTAAACTCATTTTTAACTTTTTTTTCGAAGAGAGAAGGGTGTTTTACTATTAGTTACATTAGTTTTCAGATACATTTCATCAACTTATTTGAGCGAAAATTCGTTTAGTACTCTCTATTTATATCATTGATAAAAAAAATTCAAGCATTCAAGCCTCTCAGTAACTCTGTGGAAAAAGGTTAAAAGATTAAATTGAAATAACTTTGTCATTTAGCATAAACATTTCCTTCAGTGGGTACAATTTAGATCAGCCAACACGTCCGGCGTGTATTGCTACTTATACCCCACTTCCGGTCTCGTTACTATGGTTTCTTTTGTTACAAGTGTAGGTGTAAAATAACTATTAGCCGGTATTTTCTGATATACCTACACTTTTTTCTGATATACCTACACCTTTTCTGATATACCTTCACTTTTCTTATAAACCTACACTTCTTAACAACTGAGAAATCAATGGAGTCAGTTTTCTAAATTTCCAAATCTAAGTGGTGATATTTTATAAAATGTTATATATAAACATTTTGGACACCTGGGATGGAACCTGTGTCCTGTTGCTTTTTGGCCGAACAAACTATATATATAGCTAACCATTACACCACGAAGCCAGTTGAAACTTCCTACATGTGTTCATGACCAAATGAATAAGGTTCTTATAATGCATGATATGATATCATAAATTTCTGTATTTCTCTTTACATAAGAATGGTATTTCATTTGGGGTGCGAAATGTCGAAATGACATACTGAATGTTGCTTCTGTTTGGCCATGTTGACATTAGTAATGCAGTTTATGGCATTAGCTGTACATTTCAGCAAGATGTACTTGCGTCTGCGTTGACAATTCCGTCGTTTGGCCATATCAATTAGATTTCGAGCCCAAAACATGGGTCACCATGCAACGCAGCACGGGCTGAGCGTACCCGAGAGGCCCCATTTGGGTTGTGCGTTTCATACATAAGCTTGTTTACAGGTGTATTTGTTTAGAAATATTATGAAATAGTATTCGTTTACACTCGACCGTAAGTGGGGTATAAGACAGATATACCCATACTTTTCCTCGTGTATCAATGATACCCTACACTTTTCCCCGTGGAGCCTTACTCGGATTGCGGCCCCACGGGGAAAAGTGTAGGGCATCATTCGATACACTCGGAAGAGTATGGGTATATCTCTCACATATTCCTCCTGTTTGAATTGTGATGTCCCGCAATTCAACACGCACACTATAAAACGATACACATTGGAAAGTGTGGGTTCATCTAACATTTATTTTCATATCTCATACATGTGCCTCTTGATTGTTTTACAAATTGTATCTGGCTTAAGGGGAAAGCGGGGATTTGTCGTTGGGCTGTGCTGTATGATATATCTACACAGTCTACAATGCAAAATAAAACAAATATCTCCCGATGATATTATCAGGTTCACGTTTAAATGATGGTAAGTCAAATTGGTTATATTGTGAATTAACTCAAACTAAGTTCAATATTTTTATTTCTTTGTGTATTTCTTTCATTTCATTGGTTACTTTTTAATGGTATGGCAACCAGAACGCTGAGCAATCCACTGCGTGTATTTGCCTGCATTAAGATAGGCACTTGGATACGTCCCCCGTCTACAGTCAGTCAGCCAGGACTCCGGCCTCTCAGGCCCACCGGCATAACCCTGTTTAAAAAAGAAATTATGAAGTTGAATAAAAAGGAAGCGATGGATTGGAAGGGCCAGCATCTGTAATCCTTGTGTACATTCAGTCGGTTGAAATTCTTAATGAAAGGGTTTCTTTAAAAAAATTTAAAAAATTGATTTAAAAATGGGTCGTTATTGTATACATTTATAATTAATTTATTTGTGAGATCAGCAGTGTTGTGCTATTTTGACCTAGTACATTGATTCACCATAGAGGACAGCTTCTCTCAATAAGACAAAGGGAGCATGAGTCACATTCCACCAGCATTATCAATTAGAGATTAGCTGTATCCATATCATATTGAAGCGCTAAAATGTTGTCAAACATACTTTTCGGAAGTGGTTTTCTTTATCGATCAAGCGTTTCAAATGAGTTTTCACATACACAAAAATCATTAATCTGGGTGAAATAGTTTCTCAGAAAACATTTTTCAATTAAAGTAATTATTTCACCTGTAATTGTGGCGAAGTTTAAGAACAGATTGATGGTCGCTACATCAAATGTGACTTTTAAGAACTGATGTGTGTAGTAGTTCAAGAGTATTAAAAGACGTGACACCGAACATGTCATTCACCTTTATGTACATGTTAAAGGCGCTGTTGCACGCTGTTCTTACTGAAATAAAGTGCTCTCACAAAATATTTATAAATAAATGTTACCCATGGCTGAATAATACTCCTGAACCAATAAAAATAGTTCTAAAACCAATATACATGGTTCGGTTAAGCCATGCATGTCCATTTCCAATGAGCTGCCATTTTGTGATGTTCACATTAAAATGACCGCTCGAAGGTAGTTTCAGTGATCTGACTGATGTAGCGATACCTAAACACTCAAAGTAGAGTTTTCAATTCGGTACAATGATGGTCAACAATATTGTTGTCTGAACTTTCAAATTCGCATGAAACCTACAAATCTACTTTTCGAACTGAAGAGTTCCACACCACTGTCGCTTTATACGTCGTCGCACCATTTTCTTCCAATACTGATAGGCATTGTCCATGGATACGGTATATCGGGTCGTGTAAGGAGATGTTTTAACCATTAACGTACCGATATATTGTACAAACTTTCATAATAAATGACATTATTGAGAAACATAATATGCCAAAAAATTGCTACAGCGCCTTAAAAGTCAGGTTAAAATGGAAACTGCAAACAAAATCATACATCGGTCTAACCCCAAAAGGCACATGTAGGGATCATGGTTGAAAAGTGTATCAAGTTTGGAAAATCTAGCAAGAATAGATGAGGCGATAGAGTCCGGACAAACTTTCGGAACAAACGGACAAATGGACATAATGCATGATATATTACCCGCTTACGCTGTAAGGCGGATAAACAGATAACAGTAAGATATAAAGATATATAATAATTACTAATGAAAACAATCAGAAACTAGTGAAAGAGGCACTGTCGGTGAGACACCGTTTGTATCGTTAATCTTCAGTATGTTTAAATATATCATGTCTACCATCTGTAGATTGTTAAGTTACTCCGTTGAGGCATGAGGTCTTAAATTGACTACTATGATTTTGATAGAAGTTGGGAGTCTTTAAATCTGATTTTTAAAATAGCATCATAAACGTCTCGTATTTGAACTCACCGAACAAGCGGACTTGTCATTCTCTCCATCACAAGTTGGTCGCTTTAGAGGTTCTGTAGATTGTGGCTGTCGCTCTGTTGGAATTAAAGGGACTGTAGAACGTATTTTGCTAAATTTATTTGTTCACATTTCCAATTTATAATGATAGTTGATGTTATTTAAATTTACTTTAGAGGGTAAAACATCTTATTACACAGAACACTTATCCGCAGTGGCAATAACGATGTTTCGTATAAAGCAAAAATTGCATGGCGGCCATTTTATTGTGAACACATTTTATTATTTCGAATTAGTTTTATTCTAGAGATGCATGGGACCTTAATCTAATCATATGTCGTCATAGCAACTGAAAGGCCTCTCAGGTGGAGCCGTATGTGAGAAGCATTATAGCATTGTTACATCAAAACATTTATGGTGTCATGACAGCCGAGCCATCTGTGTTACTGATACATTGTGAGGTCATTGATGGCTTCATTAGCAATATAATAGCATTGTTACAAATCAATAAGTAATATCTTCAATATATATGGCAATAGATATAGTCCAATCAATCTATGGTCAATATAGCTTTACCTAGACAAAATTGCAAAAGAAATGATAACAAGTGTTTCATACTGAGCAAAATGTTTACTATCACAGACAAAAATTCGAAAACAATCGGAATGGGGGAACATTTCCAAATTCCGTTGTCATGACAACGCCTCTTTGGCCATTGAGGGGCGGCCATATTGGATATGACGCCATTTCTATTTTTCAAACACCTCTTTGCAATACATCATTTCTGGTATTTTAAGGGTCACAAAATTTATTAATGACATTGATTTTATCAATTGACCTCATTTTGACCTTCATTTAAGGCCCTGAAACAACATACTAAGTCAACAAAAGCTTGAGAATTTATTAAATCTATCGTCATGGCAACGCATCCCAATCAAGTGAAACTGGCATAAATCAATAGAATGCTAATATATTATTGTGTATATATACACATCAGAACAACATTATCATTTAAACAACATTCTTAGGACATGAATTACACAGAATTAACATTCAAATAAAGGTCAGACGTTGTTCAAGGTTAGAGTCAAGGTCAAATTCAGTTATTTGTGCAATGTCCTAAGATTCATCTTCAACTGGAACGACTTGAAGAATATTTGAACAATTTACACCTTTACATTGGGAACATGCAACGGAACAGTCAAGTCCTAGCTTCCTGCGTGTGCACCTTTTTGAATCACAGCCGGTTTTGCATTTGCAGCGAATAACCTTAAGAAGGTTGGATGGAGCTGGTGGTAAGTCAGTTAGTATTGGCTGTAGAGTATCACCATCCTTTTCCCACCCCAATCCTCTTGGTCAACACTGACTCCCTTATCCATCCACTGTTGCGTTTGGAAATAAACCCGTGCACTGTGGTGAGCAGCAGCTGCTGCTGTCTGTAGTAGAGCTTGGACCTGAACAGAACTTTTACTACGCCTGAAACGTAGTGAGTTCAGACTCTCCCCGGGTGTACCCCACAATGCACTTCTCACCAGCAATGGTCACATCCTGATGTGAAGATGTGTCATTTGTGAACACCTGAGCTTGTTCCTTGAAGTGAGAATCAGTTTGCATCTTATTAAGAGCTAAACCCCTACCCACACCAAACAGCCTCGAGATGGCATCGCATCCCGCGACAGCATGGACAAATAGTAGGGCAGTACACACATCCTCACCCAGAGAAGATCGAAGCATCTTGATGTCCAATGTTTTCATTTTCTTGACTGACTAATATTGCTTGAACTGACATAGGTGATCTACATAATGATCAACGTAATTTCGAGAAATCTCCTAGTAATATAATATCTACATCAGTTTCCTGGGAGACATTGTTGTGCCAGATTTTACAAAAGCCCTGGCCTATTAAATGAAATCCTTATGTTTTGACACACTTTTCTTTGAAAACGAAATAAGTACGAAGTAATAAGTAATAGGTTGCACTATTCTTAAAATGACAAAGGGACAATGAATGTATGGGCGGCACAGATATTCTGTCAAAAATTAAATTATCTAGCATTCAAATTCTATATACATGTACAATAAGCTGTTAATGTATATGATAACCTTTTCTACATACTCAACACAATGAGCAGTCGTGAGAGCGGTGCACGAATCGAGTATGACAGCTCCACAAGTTGGATTGGCTCCATAGGCATACTTCAGGGAGGCAACAGATTGGTATTCCCTTTGAATTCCCCCAAACAGTCTTGATGTGGCGATAATGTGTGAGATGATCATTCTGTCATTGCAGTCTGCAATACCAATAACATCAGAATTAGATGGCGGGACATTTCTGGATTTATAAAATATATAATTATCAAATGAGTGCAAATAGCTAAAGCTATTCTGTAATGGTTCGAAATGTTAAATTCAACTTCGAGAAACGAGGTGAAGCTCATCTTGTTAGTTTTAATAAATTAAAATACAGGTGGTATTGAAGGTATTCATAACCAAACAAGACCGAAAGATCCAGCCCTTAGAATGTTCTGAACACATTTTGCTTTACACAAAATATCAATATTTGAATATGTATCATCAACTTGAAATTGAAGGATACCTGTATCTTTTTATCGGGGATGAAAAATATTACTCACCAAGAGTAGCCCAAACGTTTGAAGTAGATGTGTTTGCATTTGCTGCCCTCAAATTATCGCCAGGTTGCACTATTGCGCAGTTGTTTCCTATAGTTCTAGCAATCTGCTGGTATCCACATCTTGCATGGAGCGGTGGTAAATCATTCAGCATCCTACAGAAGTATGTTCTTCCTCCTTTTGACAACTTCCCAAAACCTGTGTTTGAAAGTGAAATATATCCCAATTGGACACTGTTAACACCCGGAAGTATAACCTATGCTAAATTTGGTTGCATGTGGAGTTAACAATCACTTATCACGTTTATATGATTTAGGAGGGATTAGAACGTGTTATTGTCAACATTATAATGATATAACCTGTACGCATGTTTCCCATAATTGAAAACTTCTGATTTCACCAGTGCGAGTGTGTATTCTATGTGTTTTCTGTTTGATGTTACCAACAAAACTCCCATTGACTTTGAGTTTTAATGATTGGATAATGCGTTTATATTCTTGGAAATTTTAATCTTTTGTTTGGAACTGATACTAATTCAATATGTTTTCTTAATTTCAAGATTATCTTTGTATACGTTTTGATACAGTTAGGATCAATTAAAAACCACACGTATTCTGACAACTTCCCAAATCCTGAGAATTTAACAATCAAGTATAACCATATTTGGACGTGCTCTGAAAACACCCCAAAAACAGTGAAATTTGGAATCTAATATAACACTTCTTTGGACACAATCTGACTTAAGGTGACTAAAATATATTTTTTAAGAATAACCTAGTCAACTCTCATCTCTTTACTGGCTGACACGAAGAACGAGAAACGAATGCTTTGTAATAGTGATACAGTAGGATAATATTGAGATCAGTCTGATTAAAATCGACGGTTTTCCGAGGAATACATTTTTTAAAATAGTGCATCTCCCAGAATACGAACTCATATCGATTGAAGGTTTCCTCCCCAAACCGTCTGATATCAGCCCGAATGCTTGCATGCTCTGGCGCAATCCAGTTAACCAATCACAAGACGTCCAACATAAGCTTTCGGTGCGAGAAGCTAGGGGCAGGTAACTCCAAACAGCTATTCTTTCGTTTGTTCCGAATGCTTTCAAAAAGGCGACCGTTTTAAAACTATGTATACGTCAATATACGGGGTGTCCTCAGACCTCGTGGCGAGGAATCTACAGAACATGTTCGTATCCCGGTAGATGCATTCGTTTGCAAATTTTATTCCTCGGAACAAGGTCGATTTTAATCAGAGTGATACCGAGATGCAGATACTTCATGATTGTGGACCTCGAGATAATCAACTCAGATTGTACTAAAATTCAAGTTTTAGTTCGTTATTGTAAACTGTAACAAACCCATTCCCATGTTTTGTAATACGTTACATTTGGACATTAACGGATTGAAATAAACAGTAAGCATACCATTTGCACTAAGATGCTTCAGGGCAGCAGTAAGATCGTCCCCGTTCAGCTTCCCTATGTTCTTCATTATATCCTTGATCTGATCGGATGGAAACCCTCTCATCAAAAGGGTCTTGTATAGTCTCACTTTGCCACCGGAACCCAGAACAAAACACATGGCTTCCTCCCAAATGGAGGGTGGTACACCTTTGTACAGCTCGGTGATTGGAGGTTGTCTGGAGAGAGAAAGACAATGGTGTATATTTATATTAAAAAATCTGTATTACTTCGTTCTTCATATAATTATATAGTAACCTTTGAGAGCTAATATATCATGAATTTGCAAAGATTTTTCTAGAAATGGCACCTTTCATAATCTAGACAGATTACATGTATGTCATATTGACGTTTCCTCTTGATAGTGGAGATAATTGAGATAATTATTCAATCGATCTGATTTTGTTTGATTTCTGTAAGTGTCATGAGCACCAATCAAGGTGGAATCTTGGATAATCTAGTACATTCTGACACGATTCTGGTCTTATCAAACTCAAACTCTTAAAGAAACATGGAAAGGGGTTAGCTTGGCTCACACATTACCCTCCATGCCCGATCTCTTTATTTCGACCTGTGAATAGATGTCTGCAGAAAATTCCTATGGATCACTACAGAATGAAGTTAGACATGATTCCATATAGCTTCATCAGATTAATATGTTTACAGAATGTATTATGTAAGTGATAGTGTCCAATCTAAAACCGATTTGTATGTCCGTCATATGGAAAAAAGAGGGGATTTCAGAAAAAGAGTATATGAAAGGAATGTTTTAAATCACAAATTCGCTTGTAATTCTGAAATTCAGCCTTCATTATGTAAACAATATTATTATATTCGAAGGTAAGTGCGAAACTTGAAATTAATTGGATATAGTTTTTCTGCAATCGGTCATACTAATTAAGATCTGAGAATATGACTAAAAAAAAGCAACACATAGAAATAAATAAACAATGTTAAAAAGTTGTGATCTTGTAAAAGGTTGTTACAGTTTTCTTACAATTTCATAAATTTCTACCGCAAAACCTCCAATTTATCATATGTACTTCCAGAATTGTTGTAGTACAAAGTTATATGGACCAGACAAGTTATATATAAAACACCCCTGCAACAACATTTGTCGGGGAATTGCAATAGTGGGTGGTTATTATACAACGATATTCATCCTACCCCATTTTGGAATCCTTGTATTGGTTTTCTTCTTTGTTTAGGCCTGGACTGTAGTAGTAGTGGTGATACTGATGACTTATTGGTGATCCCATAAGGGAGGAGGCGAGGCTTAAACACAGTAAAATTCTGGATACCATGACACAATGCATTCAAACCTTGTCTCAACTTTACACCAGGACTCCTGCTTTTGAAAAAAAAGTTTGAGTTATTGACCTTATATGTTTCACCTGGATGGTATATATAGTGCACGTGATCAGTTATTTCAACAGATGGCACACTTTGAATATAGGGTGTGACTTGGAGCTATTGAAACAGCCATGTGCATTCGATCACTTTTGAAAAAAACTAACAATGAGTCGAAATATACCTATCAGTAATGTAGTTATATTATCTAATGATACAGCTCCAATGTCAACGACAATACATGCATTTTATTTTCAGAGACCTTCTTTTTTAATCTGTATTCTACGTTAAAAGGCTGAAAATGGCATGAGCTAGGAATATCATGAACGTTATAAAGAGAAGCAGTGATGGGAATTAGAACCTTCCAGGAACTGTGCTCAGTAAAATAACACTCTTGTCTATATACCAGTCATCATGTGACATTATGTATTTTTCCGTATATTGTATTTGGTTTTCATATGTGTCAAAAAATAACATCTGCATCAACTTAAAGTATTTCACTTGTCTTACATATTCATACCCTATCGCCAAACATACTTGTTTTCAATTAAAATCGACCAACAGTCTTTAACATGTTCAGAACAGAAATTATATGTCCCTCCCATGTATATACACAGAAGTTATATGACCTATTAAAATTAACAACCCAGAAGTGTTGCTTTGTCTGTATAATATAAGTTTGGGAAATTACTTTGACTAATTGGTGCTCCAGGCATGGTACATTATCTGGATTCCTTCATAAATCGCAACTTGTCATTATACTAAGTGAACTAGCATCTGATGAGGTTTTATCTCGAAAAGAGATATACAAAATTTCATTTATGAGAGTATGTTACTTAATATTCTATATTCAATTACACATGAGGTGCTGAAAGGGTTATTTCAAAGGGGTTTAATAAATAGAGGATATTTGACATTCCTCGTCGAATACCATGTATATTTCATCGAGTGAAGTAGAAATGATTAGTTTCACGAGTGGCGCAGTCACGAGTGTAAATATAGTATTTCTACTTCACGAGATAAATGTGAAATGTTCTATTTACTAGATTTAATAAATTATGCACAGTTCGTAAATAGCGTTCATTTTATGAATGGAGCACTCATGGTCGCCTTACTTTATCGCGGTCTTCCTATGACGTCATTCTATTTGTTACTATGACGTCATATGATTGAACGTGTTATTTAACTCAGTGAAAATACGGATCTTATTTCAACCGAAAAAGCTGTGTTTTTCAGAAACATAAACAGGTAATGTTTTAAAAACTACAAATAAAGTTATGTTGACTTTAAAAACATGGTGTAACTTTGTTTCCCTCTTGGATTAAAATATGTTGCAGTTTGGTTGGTCTTTAATGCCCCTTTACAATTTCAATCAGCATTCTTACCAAGCAAATGATACTGGACAGGATTTACAGAGTGAACATGTACATAAATGGATAAATGTTACAATCAATTTTCCAAAGAGATTATTGAAGTATAAATATTCATTTTAAGGTGTGATATTTTCTGTTCTTATATATCGGTGAACATTGTAAAATGACACTGAGGTCGAAGTTAAAGGTCACGTGTAATGCATTTTTCTCAAGAATGACAGATTATTACCTCTATGTACATAATATCTCGGAATCAGTTTTGCATAAAATCGAGACAATATACTCTGGCAATTGATTATTAAGACACACAATCAGCGGGAACCCGCAAGACAGCTTGTCCGCTCATTAATTAATGAATGATGATTATCACTACCGCTGGATGCAATGATGATGCAATTGTCATCTGGGAAATTACTTCTTTGGATATCTAAACAGTCGATATACATGTATGTTGTTTTATTGAAGATGTGTTTGTGAAATAACGATCAAATGTTGCGAAATCACTCTTAATTATGACTATCGCCGACAATGAGATTCCTCTTGTGACGTCACAGGAGCAATCTCTTCAGGGACCACCTCCCCGCAGGTTTTTCAAAAAGCCTTATATAAGTAATTTATCGACCGATTTCAGAAGTTCAAACTCGAACAATTGTCAAATTGTTTCTTTTTATGTACCCGAATGTGACCATGTGGTATGACATCCAACCATTAAGGTTTGAGAACTATACATAAAACTTATCTTCACATCTTTCTGTATAGATCACTTGTAACATTTTGTTAAAGTAGGTTTCATTGTTATATCATAAGCTTTTGGTCATTAAACTAAAGCTTTTCTAAAATGTTTTACAGAAAAACATGTTCTTCATGTCTTCGGTAATAGAGTATAATTTTAATTGACTAAAACATTCCCATCATTTTCAATTATTGTATGTTCGATTTTGAATTGTTTAAAATGTTGACACATTCATTTCTATCATATTTTTTTAACGCACACCCTTCATTCATCTGTTGAAATTGAGACATTTCTAATATGTTTGGATTGATGGCTTCTTTACAAAGTGAATTCAATAGTTCTAACCCACACCCTCCATTAATCTCTTGTAATCCAGAGAGGTGTATTTTTTTTACTATACTAATGTCGGTTCTTAATGAAAATGTTTTTTAAAATGTCATCTATTGAAAAAGTGTATGCATATTTTTCTGTACGTTCTTGCATATTACTGAAATGAAGCAAAGAATGTAACAAGGTCATGTAGATTTTTGGGGTTTCTTGAAATGCAAATTTTTACACTTCTCATTATAATGGACCTTATGTGTAAGAGCACTGGAACACTCCCTGGTTCATTGACCCTGCTGACCCGTGACATGCTTTTAAACATTTATCGTACTGCTGCCTTTTATGAGGACTATAAGCAATTCAAGAAAATCGAAAATTAGGATGGCATAATATGTCCTGTATGCCCTGAGGAAGTGCTATGAGAAACATCAGTAAAATTCTAGTCGGAAAAGTATAGTTTAAACATATTTATTTAATATATTGAAATGAAATCTGGATTGGCGAACAAGCCATAAGGCTTAATTCAACGCCGCTCCAGAAAAGTATGTGGTGATTGGTGAATTATTTAACACGTCAGGTGTCTACCCAGCTTATGCGACTATATTCCCGTGTTCACTTGAGTTGGAAGGATGAACGATTGGAATTTTCCATCGCCAAATATTGTACAGGAGTAGGCATCTTTCATTTGCTGAAAAATGTTCAAGATATTTCATCCTCAAAACTCATTTCTCCACCCACGTTACTCAAACCATATCTACTCTCATTGCTTCTGTTCTTATTCCTTTAGTTTTATAATGATTAATGTTTGCAATTAAATTTAGTTTTGCAATGAGCAATATTCCATAGACATACTTTTGAAGAGATGCTGTCTTTGCTTTTATTTTGACAGTAAAATAGTTCATCTTCATCTGTATGATGAACACAAACTTCTATATAAGTTATATCTAAACGGTATTTTACATCATTTGCACCTTTACCTTCTGTTTTAGTTTTTACTCAGTTCTATTTTTATTTTATGTTTCATATCAATACTATGTTGATAAAAAAGGGTATTTGGATTGTACAGATCTACACAATGATAATGTGTCTGTTAACTTACACCTGCTGTTCTTGTTAGAAGCTGGAATAAATTAACACTAGAACAAATGTTATGCAGGAAGTGATTACGTGGCTAACTCTTTATGTTAGAGAATTATAAAAATACAACAACATTTTTATCAGTAAAATTGTTGATTACTAAATCGAAGTATATTTGACGATTTTTATATACATGTTGATATATTTTCAAAAACTCAATGATGTTTATATCTAAACATTAACTTGTACATATTATACATCCTAATGGATGGTGTTTTCGGCAGGATTTTCAGTATTCGTTGGGGTCATATTCGGATAACGATGCAAATTACAGAGGTCTAGTGACAGAGCTTTATTTGGGAAAATTTAGTTGATATCAAACGCTTTAACATTTCGAACGCATGTAATAATGAATAGCTTAGTGAAAGTATACATGACATAGGCTTCAAATTTGGTACTAGTCTTGATTTGGGGAATATGCAGACTCCAGTCGATTTGGGTGACTTTGACATCATTTTAAAGGTCACTGTGAGTATTTGACAATTTTTTAAATGTTCTTAGGCCGATCTAATATCAACTCAATCAAACATGTAAAGGTCACCACTCGGTACAAGCTGTGTGGCCATCCTTTTAGCTCATTTCTTAATGGTCACGTTTGTGACAATTACTTGTTTATCTATTACACAGGGGCTTGTATTGTCGAAACTAACGATTACAACGAATATGAAGTCGACGATCCAGCCCCATATACTATAAAAAAAAGTAAAGGGATGTAACGGGGTCAACACCCCATGTCCGTTTGAAATTATATTTCAGAATGTTGTCATCATATTATCATTCAATGTTATATACCACGGCAAAGCCAATACATTTGTCTTTAAAACAAGCCATCAAACGTAAAAATCGAACCGATAATAACAAGGATATGATTTTTCAAAGCCAAAAATATTCGCACATTGCTCATGTGAGCCATTTGCCTAGCCCACCAAAATGATAAGATATTTGCTTGAAAAAATTATTATAAAATACTTTATAATATCCTGTCAGCTAATAGTGACCCAGTTGCAAAGCCTAGTATTTGGTGCATCAGATCGCGCAAGAATTATAACATGAGGGACACTGTATTTGACATACCAGGGATTTTACATCTATATCAAGTGTGTTTCGAAACATCGTTTGTCTCTAGTCATCCATATTGAATGACCTTGACATTGGTCTATTTTTGGAAACGAAATGATGTCATAGGGCCTCAAATAGCCCTATGACATCATTTCGTTTCCAAAAATAGACCAATGCCAAGGTCATTCAATATGGACGTCTCACTATCAAACGATGTTTCGAAACACACTTGAGATTATCTAAAATCCCTGGTACATCAATTACAGTGCACCCCGTGTTATAATTCTTGCGCGATTTGATGCACCAAATACTGGGCTTTGTAACTGGGTCACTATTAGCTGACAGGATATTATAAAGTATTTTATAATAATTTTTTCAAGCAAATATCTTATCATTTTGGTGGGCTAGGCAAATGGCTCACATGAGCAATGTGCGAATATTTTTGGCTTTGAAAAATCATAATATTATCCTTGTTATTATCGGTTCGATTTTTACGTTTGATAGCTTGTTTTAAAGACAAATGTATTGGCTTTGCCGTGGTATATAACATTGAATGATAATATGATGACAACATTCTGAAATATAATTTCAAACGGACATGGGGTGTTGACCCCGTTACATCCCTTTACTTTTTTATAGTATATGGGGCTGGATCGTCGACTTCATATTCGTTGTAATCGTTAGTTTCGACAATACAAGCCCCTGTGATCTATTACCCATCTTTACTCCCCCATACATGTGATTTGTGTAACAGGGATTAGGGATTTGATACAAATAACGTTTAAATTAAAGAACATGTAAAGGGGCGTTCTCATGATGCAATTTGTATTAACGATTTATGTCATGTGACTCAATGAAAACGAACGTTGTGATTTTGTGGTGGCCATCAATCTGTAATGTTATTTGAGGAGATCTTGTTCAGTCGAATTCGATTTTATTAATTTGTTTATATCAGCACAATTGATCGTACAATGAGTCGTCACTGCAAATTGCATTGTTATGAAGTCCAGGTATATTTCATCGCATTTCCCTGTGTGAAACAAGAATACAAGAATACAAGAATAAATTTTAAGGCGGTTTTGCATAGGTCAATATTTATCACATTATATCACCGTTTATCTTAACAATTCTAGCATTTGGTATAACATCTAATCTAACTGTTAGTCAATCAGCAATTTTCTTTTTAAGTTGTTAACGGATATATAAAGCGTCTGCATACATAGTCATGTTAAGGTCATGATTAACTACTGACCAAATCATCGCCATGCAGTTCGTTCTCGCTATAGGCCCTGGAATCTGGATGTGGGCTACCCCAGGTCTACTGAATATCAAGGTCATGAATGGTTGACTAGCGAACTGCATGGCGATGATTTGAGACAAAATGCCGTAGTACAGTCGGAGAAATGATATGTAGGTGTTGTAATATTTCTTTACATCTGTAGTTTCACTCTGCGGTTCAAATCTGGTTCATAGGTGCTGTCAACATTGCTGGAATTAATAAACGATTTTAAAATGTGAGTTTAAGCTGATGTTCGTGAGTGGGGAAATTGGCTTGAAAGTTTGGAGGTAGCGATGTACGGACTGTCTCGCATACCTTTTGAAACAATGATCCGATTGTGACCATTATAGCTCATTTTATAGGGAAATAATTTAGCTTTCGTGTTGTAGTCATCGACTGTGCCATAAAAAATGTTGATGCGAAATATGACTTTGA
The DNA here is from genome assembly GCA_936450465.1 of Gibbula magus. NCBI lineage: Eukaryota > Metazoa > Mollusca > Gastropoda > Trochida > Trochidae > Gibbula > Gibbula magus. Next base: position 35,972,466 of record OW388299.1, read on the forward strand.
ATGAGCATGGGTAGGTTTCGTCGTTACATCCCTTTCCTTTTATATAGTAATAGGGTAGGGTCTATATAGGTATATGTCTTCCAAACGCGGTTTCTAAGCAAAACACGCCCCTGTGAGTTAACGTGTATGTGCCATGGCAGCATTATCTTTTTCTGTGCTAGCAGAGCAGCGCATTTGGCCTTGGGTATAAATATGATGTGATAACTGAGACTGCCAAATTATACAAGACTTAAATGAGGGTTTCATGAATTGTTAAGGCCAAGATCTGATAACAGAATAAAATCTTCAAACAGGATTTGATATTCCATCATGATTGCAAAATATAAAATATCAACGTCGATCAATAAAGCAAACTTTATTTTCAAATAACTGAGCCAATGAAATCGAAACATTTTTTTAAATTTGAATGAAATAGAAACTTGATAAATAACTGAACATTAAGTTGCTTTAGAGGACTTCGACGCTGTGTGACTGTTTAGGCTTCTTCCTGGCCCTCCTCCTTATCAAACTCTCCCAACTCCTCGCATGTGGCGTCCTGGTACTGCTGGTATTCAGGCACCACATCAACGGAGAAACGGCTGTTCTTGTTCCGGACATCAACCTCGTTAATGGACATACGTCCTGGGAACATCTTGCTCTTGGCATCGGACTTTTGCTTGGTGTATTCTGGGGCGGTGAGGGCACGGTACTGCTGGCTGCCTCTGAAGGTGAGGGGGGCAAATATAGTTCTGCTGTTTAAAGTTAAATACAGAATCTTATGGAAATTAACATCATGAAAGACAACAATGCATTTTGAACTACTTAATGATAAATCATATTGTTATAAAAACAATATTTTATTCTAGTTATTATTTAAATATATTTTTAAAAATTTTGGATCCCAAAATAAACATTTTGAGAGATCTATCTGTGGTTTACCATGTATTTTAGGAGAACTAAACTAAATTTGTTATTCACTTTTAGCCTCGAATCTCAATTATCTTTTGACAAAAATGTTCCAAATTGTTAAACATGACACTCGATTTATCCATACCACATGTGATAAAAATCCGTTAAATTCGAAGTTGAGATCTGGACAGATCTTGTTTAGGTTTCATTACAATTTCAGCACTTTATTTAATTCTAATTTTGTAATTAAAGTAATTCTCAAATTTTTAAATTATGACAAAATAGTATATTCTTCTTCATGTCAATGGCAAATTATATCAAATACGTATGATTAGAGCAAAGTATTGAGCAGGAAACCGAAACTTGTCTTACCCCATTTTCAAATCCTTATATTGGTTTTCTCCTTTGTATTGGTCTGGACTGTAGTAGTACTGCTCATGACTTATTGGTGATCCCAATAGGGAGGCGATGAGGTTCAAACACAGTAAAGTTAAAATTGCTGATGCCATGACAAAATGTCTTCACGGATTAACTTCTTCAAACTTTTGTCGTCAAATTGACACCAGGACTCCTGTTTTCAAAAAGAAATGTTTGAGTTATTTCCTTAATCCATTTGACAATATCATAATATATAATTTCTACCCTATACATGTTTCACCAGCACCTGCTTGTAGATCCCACAATCTTTCGTTTGACTCCCAACACGACGAAATACTGATGGAGAAACAACCTCGATGAATGCCAATTATTATTCATGAGTAGTATGTTTGGTACACCCCTTTTGGGAGAGGAAGAATTAACATACAATACAAGTCATCAATATGGTAATGTATGCATGATGACAAATATCATAGGAAAATGAACTAAACTCACATGCAAAAGAAACGTCCCCATACAAAATACAAGATATTTCAATCCACGGGTTATAGATACAACCGAAACAGCCTTACATCATGTCTTCAGAAGCCAACACAACTAAATATGAATTTTCAAAACATTATCTGTTCATATTTCTGAGAAACACACGTTTCAAGAAATCGTCATTGTGGAATCTCAATAATCCTTTATAAAGTCCATCTCTATTTATAGTGTGTCAGAGAAAGGCTTTTTAAAATACTCACGCTCACATATGGCTGTCACGTGATCGTTCATTTCAATATATGGCAGACTTAATATAGGGAGTGACTTTGAACTATTGACACTACCATGTGCATTCAATCACTGTTAAAAAAATTATAATGATCAAAATATACATTTCAAGTAATGTAAGTGTCTTATATGACTAGGATGTGTCGACATTTAGGTCTTCAACACTTTCTCTTTGAATTTTGACCCCATGCTTGATCTTAGTCCTTACTACTTGATCAGTTTATCTTCTTTAAGACCAGCTACCAATCATGTCTTTGGCGTCAGTAACTTTCCAAAAATTATAGACTGGTGATGAGGTCAATACCTGTTTTTATGGACCCGAGAAAACAATATTGACCAAGGACGAAGTTCGCTGTCAATATTGTTTTCTCGGGTCCATAAAAACAGGTATTGACCGAATCGCCAGTCCATAATTGTTTTATTATGTATCTAAAACAGAAATGAAAGGAAAACAATGAAATAAGTAAAACATGTAATTTGGTTTAAACAGCTGGGACTACAGTCATATGACGTCATGCAACAATCGTTTGACGTCATGCAATAATCGCTTGACGTCACTCAAGTCAATATTGCTTTTGGTCGGACTCGGGCTGGAGTCAATATGCTTTTCTGTCGACGGTCACGTGACCGTCTCTCGACCAATCAGATCGCTTGAAAAAAACGCTCACATAATAAACAGTTATAATGCTGTGAACTTTCATGAACATACTAACAAGTGCATGTTTTCATATCACTAGACCATGATATCTGTGTTTGACTTTTTAATGATAAGCTTCAACGGAAAGGTTATTGGTCTTCAAATTTCTCAAACGAATATGCAACCCATGATTAGATTACATGTTCAGTTCGGAGGTGACAGTTCTTCAACTTTAATTAAAATAACGTATTTATTATAGAAAAACAACTTTAAAACACGATAATAACAACATGTATTCATGATTTTCGTCTACACAGGATGATAACAATAGGTCAGTCTTGAAGAGACGTGTGGATGGAAGTATATTCTTTCCATTTACATTTACTTTAAGTGAGTCCTTCTTTAACATTTTATATCTATATTCCTTGTTGAAAGACTGGAGATCACATAATCATGCTATTAACCAGCTTCAGAGAAGCAGCGATGCTTAACAAGAACATAGTGAACGAACTCTGGAAGATATTTTAGCATACTGATCATAAAAAACATCACTTTACATTTCGACTATCACTCTTTACAATTGAATGTTGAATTATTATGTTTTTAAATCTATAGGGTTGTATTTGTCAATCGTTTACATTAAATGTACCATATAAGTATTGAATTTTGAACTTCTTGTTATTATACTGAACTAAATTGAAAACTCTATGGATATCTCATTAAACATCGATGAATAATCTTTTTCAATAGTAACTTCAAGAGGCACTTTGAGTGAAAACGAGTGAGTGAAATCGTGTTCTGTCGATTCATAACTTCTTTATTGCAAAATTGGGACATTTTGGTGAAGATACTGACACAATTGTCAAGCCAATGATATGGGAAATGATTGTATATGATGAATATGTACGTATACAGAAGATATCTTTTTCAATAAATTTGAAAAAATCGATGTTAAAGTAGAACTATATATTCGGATGTGTAATTATTCCTGTTCCTTACACTGAAGGAAGTTGCTAACTATATATAAACGTATCTTCTCATATGTTTGTATAGATTTTAATAATCAACAAATTGGTTTAAATTTATTGTCAGTTACGAACGTTTCAGTGTCATCTGAAAAAAATTGGGTTTTTAAAATGAAAACCTTTTCTGCCAGAACTGTGATAGACTATTTTTTAATTACCAAAGATATTTCCATCATTTTGAATTATTTTCTGTTCGATGTTGATTTGTTTAAAAGGTTGACACATTCATTATACCCCCGACCAACGGTTGGGGGTATATAGTTATACCAACGATTCCGTCCGTCCTTCCGTCCGTCCGTCCGTCCGTCCGTCTGTCCTTCCGTCCGAAGACAATTTTTGTCCGATCGATTAAAGAAAAACTATTTGTCTCATCCTTTTTAAATTTGGTACATGTCTTCTTCACCACTAGGAGAGGTGCAGTGCGAAGTTTAAACCGAATTGGTGAATTTTTGAATTTTTGGCGATTTTTTAAATTTTTTAACTTAGTCAAATTCTGAGCATTTTTTGTCCGATCGATTACAAAAAAACTATTCATCTCATCCTTTTCAAATTTGGTAAATGTCTTCTTCACCACTAGGAAAGGTGCAGTGCGAAGTTTAAACCGAATTGGTGAATTTTTTAATTTTTGGCGAATTTTTGTATTTTTTAACTTAGTCAAATTCTGAGCATTTTTTGTCGGATCGATTACAGAAAAACTATTCATCTCATCCTTTTCAAATTTGGCACATGTCTCCTTCACCACTAGGAGAGGTGCATTGCAAAATGTAACACGATTTGGTGAATTTTTGAATTTTTGGCGATTTTTTATATTCTTTTACTTTATCATAGCTAGAGTGAATGAAGCTACGAGTACTTCTGTATTGTGATTTGTTGACTTCATCATTTTCTTTTTCATGTAACTTTCATCAAAAGCTACTTCTGTGTTCTCGTTGATTTTACTATTTTATATTTCCACTGGTTATATACTGTCGTATTTTGGGAAAAGTTAAATTTTCTTTCCTTTCAGCCAAGACTGCTGTATATCTCTCACTGTGCCTTCAGGGGTGTGCTTCCATGTACCTGTTGTTTAAAGTCACTCGAATGAATCATTATGATGGATTAATTTCCAAAATAAAGTTGAAATCAGTGGTAATAGCAGTAGTGTATTATATTACCAATACCTTTTCAAGTTACTTTTATTCCTATTTTGACTTAAACCACCTTTTTCACATGAAGATCGAGACTTGTCCTACCATTTTCACAAACAGTTTAATCTTAGCAATTACATTTCAAAGCTTATCAATCTTAGGTGTGCAGACACCTCTCTTTAAGTAAAATAAAAATGTCAAACTTAAACAGTCGGGGGTATTAGTGAGCCACGCTCACTTTTTTGCTTGTTTCATATTATGTTAAATGCACACTCTTCATTCATCTTGTGCATATGAGACATTGCTTATATTTATGGATTGATGGCTTATGTTCTAACTCGCACCCTCCATTCATCTCTTTATTAAAAGAGGTGTATTTATTTTGATTATTGTAATGTCGGGTCTGAATTATACCTAAGTTCATCTAATTAGGAGTTGTGTACATGTTCATATATTTTTTACTTTCTGCCATCATGTGACTATAAGTACATTACAGTGTGAACATGTAATGTTTAAATCAATTTTCCAAAGAGATTATTGAAGTATAAATATGTATTCTAAGGTGTGATATTTAAAGTTCCTATAGTTTGATGAACATTGTAAAATGACACTGAGGGTGAAATTGTGGTTTGAGAACTATACATAAAACTTATACTCATACCTTTATGTATAGAGTAATTTGAACATAAAAAGTTTATTTCATTGTCAGATATAAGCTTTTAATGTTTTATTATACGCTTTTGGTTATTAAACTTAAACTTTTCTGTATTGTTTTACAGACATTTTCTTCACGTCTTCAGTAATAGAATATAATTTAATTGACCAAAATATTTCCATCATTTCTAATTATTTTCTGTTCGATTCTGAGTTGTTTAAAAGGTTGACACAATCATTTCTATTATATTTCTAACGCACACCCTTCATTCATCTAGGGCAAATGAGATTTGGCAGTGTTTGGATTGATGGCTTCTTTACACAATGAATTCAATTGTTCTAACTCACGCCCTCCCTTAGTCTCTTTATCAAGAGAGGTGTATTTGTTTTGACTATATTAGTGTCTGTTCTTAATGAAACTGTTTTAAAAGAGTTGTTTTCATATGTTTCTGTAAGTTCTGGCATATTACAAATGATGTAACAAGGTTAAGTAGATTTTTGGAGTTTCTTGAAATGCAAATGTGTACACTTTTCATTATAATCGAACTTACACTCAACCGCAAAAAATCAAAATTGATTACTGATTGTGAAACAACCTGGATGAAGGCCAATTATTATTCATGAGACGTATTTTTGGGAGACATCCCTTTTGGGAGGGAAAGGATTAACATATGATACAACTCATTAATATTGTAATGTAAGCATGATGTTAAACATCATAGATAAATGAACGAGTGTGCATATAAACCTTCTTACTAAGCTTTGTTTGCGGAAAATAAAACCTGATAAGGTCCATCTCTATTCATAGTATTTTCACGGAAAGGTTTTTTTAATGCTCACGCTCACGTATGGCTGTCACATGATCGTTCATTTCAATATATGACAGACTTAAAGGAGCAGTAACACGTTTTTTGCTGAAATATGTCGGTGAAACGTATTTGCAATGTAATGTCACTCATAGTAAAACAGCCTTCTCTCTTCGGAAAGTTAAGTTTTAAAAAATGGTGTATGTAGTTCGGTAAAGCCATGGGAATCGTTTTTGTCATTCAAAATAGTAAAATGTGTTCACAATAAAATGGCCGCCATGCAATTTTTGCTATAGAGGCAACATCGTTATTACCACTACGGATTATTGGTTTGGGTAATAATATATTTACGCTCTAAAGAAAATATAAATGACATATGCTACCATTATAAATGGAAAATTTGAAAAAATAAAATTGGCAAAAACGTGCTACTGCCCCTTTAAAATTATATATATTTATAAATCTATAGGGTTGTATTTATCAACCGTTAACTAAAATAGTACGTTTTTGATTAAACGTAATTATTTATACTTACCTGTTGACTAGACCTACTTTGCCTTACCTCCTAAGGGTAATGCTATTTCAACCTTAATACAGACGAACTTGAAGAGTGGAGAAGGGGTGCGTAAAATCCCTTATCCAAGGGCCAGTAAGTCTAGGTGGTCTCGTGACGTCACTACCTGTTCATATCACTCTCCGAAAGTCCCAAAGGCAAGACAGACCAAGTGGGGAGGATGGGAGGGCCTAGAGCGTAGGTCTAGTCAACAGGTAAGTATAAATAATTACGTTTAACCAAAAACGTACTATTATTTAAATACCTATCTGTTGAGTAGACCTACTTTGCCTAGAATCCCACCGCAAGGAGGCGGGTCAGTAGATACATGGTAGTGACGAGACCAGCGACTAGCCCTGAGTGTAAGCTAACCTACGAGTCCTCCACCCTGTGGTGAGGACAAGGCACAGCCTGGGAGATACCATCTCTACCGCTAAGCGGATCGAAGAGACAACCCTGCCACTCAACTTCCGATCAACACACCACCCCCCAAACCCCAACAGGGAGGGGGGGGGGGGGGGGGGGGGGGGGGGGGGTTAAAACGGAGTTAAAGAAAAACCCAACAGACACGAGAGTTAGCAATGTAAACCCTGTTTATTTACAATAAGTCTCAAAAGCGTCTAAGAAGGATGACCCCTTCTTGGTCTGGTTGGGGGGACCACCTTCGTCTGCGCGAAGACCTGTGGACCCAGCCTAGAGATGCCTTCAAGATCAGCTGTGGAGACATCTCGTAGGTAATGGTTGGCGAAAACCTCTGATGAACACCAAAAACACCCTGCCATGACATCCGAAACCGCGATGTTGCAGTGATACGCCATCGTGGCTGAAACTGCGCGGATCTCATGAGGATTGGAACGCGACGGCGGAGGCAAATCAGCGGCCTTGTACGCATCAATTACCGCCGATCTTAGATACACCCCAACGCTCGCTTGTCTAGTTCCTTGGTACTCCTGGGTGAGTGAGGCAAGAACAGACGACGCCTGCCATCCCTCAGCCTGTGGGTACGCTGCGTGTACACCCTCAAGGCTCTTACTGGACACAGAGAGAGATCCACCTCACCTGAGTCCGAACCCAGAGCTGGGATAGAGAATGTACGTCCCGCTTCATCCGCTGCCTGGTTCTAACAGACAAAATCAGGAGCCAACCCCAGCGAGGCGGAGCCCCCCTCCCTGACCTCAAAACGTAGCAGATCCGCCTGCAACGCATTGATCTCTGAAATCCGCGCTGCAGAGGCCATGGCCACCAAAAAAATGACCTTGATGGTGAGAGGGAGGAGAGGCACGTCGGAGAGCGGTTCATACCTATCGGAGCGCAGGTGGTTGAGCACAATGGCTAAGTCCCATTCAGGTGGGCGAAGCCTGGACCTGCCGTCCACCGAACGGAAGGTTTTAATAGGCCCTTGAGGACCGACACATCCAAGCCTGGCGATCTCTTCCTGAGAACCGACAGGATAGCCGACATGTTGGTGTTAATTGACGACGCCTTAAGATGTCTAGTGTTGCGAAGGTACACCAAGTACTCCGCAACCTGAGGCACTGAAGCCTCTGCCGGAATGAAATCCCTCTGAGCACAGAAAGAGGCGAAGGCCTGCCACTGGAAATCATAGAGCTTCCTAGTGGTTTTCCTATGAGAGGTAGCTATTGCGTTGGCGACGCACTTAGAGTATCTACTACTCCTTAACCCTCTTTTAATACAAACCAAGCGTGAAGGGAGAACACCTGAGGGTTCTCCTGTAACCTTCCGCTTGGCCTGCTGATGAGCAGATCCCTCCGTATCTGAATCGGAAACAGTTCCTGCTTACAGAGCCGACGGAGAGGAACGAACCACGGCCGGGCTGGCCACCAAGGGAGATGTAGGTTGGCAATTGGTGGTTGAGACACGTCGCGAACAGATCTATCAGCGGGGTACCGAACTGGAGACACAACCCCCTGAAAACCACCGGATTCAGTTGCCACCCGTTGGGGGAGGGGCAACTGGACGTGACAACGCGTCCGCCAAGACGTTCTTGGCACCCGGAATGTGGACTGCTCGAATGTCCAGGTCCACCTCGTCCACCAACTCGAAGAGCTGGAGTGACACGCGTAGCAGAGACTGCGCCTTGGTGGACCCCTGCTTGTTTATCGACCAAGCAGCCGCCGAACTGTCCGTGTGCACTAGCAGGCACTGGCCCCTCAAGGGGACCTGCCAGTGCTGAATGGCAAGACGTACTGCGTCCAACTCGAGGACGTTGATGTGTAGGTTCCGCTCTGATGGGGACCAAACTCCCACCACCTACTCGTGACTCATGTGCGCCCCCCACCCTTGGGTGGAGGCGTCTACAAACAGGTGAGCTGAGGGGGGGCGAGGACGAAGTGGAACGCCTGCGAACACACTCTCGTCTACCCGCCACCAAGCTAGGAACCGATGTAGGTCTGGGGTTAAGACTATGTCGTGACGACAACGCGTCTCCCTGATGTGGGGATTCAGGAACACCTGTAACGGGCGAAGGAACAACCTCCCCCTGCGGGTCAGGTCCTGAGCTGATGTTAGTAACCCCAACACTCTTTGCCACTGACGTAGGGAGAGCGATGCGTCGAGAGCGCGATCCATAAGGCGATCGTAACGAGCCATCCGCTCCCTCGTGACGAACCCGCGGAACAGCCGGGTGTCTAGGATAGCCCCTAGGAACTTCAGACGAGTTGCCGGAACCAAGTCCGACTTCTCTAAGTTCACTAGCCACCCCAGACGACGGAACAGGTCCATCGTGAACCTGAGCTGCGCCTCGAGAACGACAGGGGAGCGGTCGTGAGCGATCCCATCGTCCAAGTACATTAGGAACTGAATGTCGCATTGGTGAAGGAATTGGACAATGGGCTGAGTCACCCGTGTGAATAACAAGGGGGCGGACGAGATCCCGAACGGGAGCACGCACCACTGAAAATGTCTGCCGTCTAGGATGAAGCGGAGGTACCTGCGGTCCCGATAGTGAATCGGAACGTGCAGGTACGCATTCTGTAGATCGAGAGACACCATGAAGTCTGAGCGCTCCAAGGACCGCATCACTGAGGGAAGCGTCAAGAGTCGAAAATATGGCGGCCGAACGAGGAAGGAGCGGTTGAACACCTTCAAATCGTGAATTAGCTGCCATTTTTTCGAGTTCCTTTTGGGTATTACGAACACTGGGGAGTAAAACCCCGGCGTTAGATGCGGGGTCAGGACCTCCTTCACCGCCCGTTTGGAGATTAATATCTCCACCTGTTCCAATGTCAATTTGAGCCGGTCCCCTGCTAAGGGACGCTCCATTGGAGTACAGGTGAGGGGCGGCGGAGATGAGACGGGAATGCGGAACCCATGACCCAGAATCCGACACACGTAAGGTCTAACCCTAACTGTACCCAGTTGCTGACAAAATCGGGACGAGTGGAGGAGGGAGCAGAGGGGGTGACCACGAGTCACTTCCTCCGCTTCTTTTGCGGGGTACGACCTCCGGCGCCAGGCTGGGGGGACTTGGGGGACTGACCCGTTGATCCACGGCCACGACCTCCCCGCCGAAAGTCCGTTTTCGCTTTCTTGGGTGAAGGTTGGCCACTGCCCTGGCCTTGCCCCTGACGAAAACTGGTCTGCGGACGCTTCGGTGTCGTTTGCCTCTGCGTGACGAGCCGATTGGTGAGGTCTTGCTGTTGGGCCTCCTGTCGTGCTCTCAAAACCTCCTGGATACGACCCCCAAACAGAGTTTCAGCGTGAGCAGGGCATGTCGAAGGAACGTCTTATGATCGGGGTTGAGACCTGACCGGTAGAGGAAGTTGTCTCTGCGAAGTACTGTTATACTCGATGAAATTCGCGACGCTGACAACATGATCTGCGCAAGGTCCGCAGCCACATCACCAAATGCTTTGAACAACACCGGGTCCCCCGCCTCCATGCCCGCCTGCTTAGCACAAGCCAGCATCGCCTGACATGTGAAAGCCACGTTGTTTCCCAAGCCTAACACCGAACGCGCCTCCCTGTCAAGATGAGAGAACTGTGCCTCAGACACGCGGTGAAGCAGGTTGGTGGTAAACAACCGAGACGCACCCTGATCAAGGGGAGGCGGAACAAGTTGAAAAGGCACCGGATACAAGGGCAGTTGCCGTCTGCGCTTGTCCGGCACCACCAAAGGCGGAAGCAGACGATTGGGCATCGCAGATGATACGACTTGCTCCATATCCTCGGTGGCCTCCAACGGGAGCCTATGAGGTGGAAGGGCAAGACGCGCGGGAGGTACCTCGCCATCAGGGCAAAAGGAAGCCCTCCTGGCCGCCGACGTGCGCGGACCAGTCACGCTGACTTGGCTAAGTGGAACGTCCGCGAACGAAGCCACTTCAGATAGCATAGCTATTGCGTCAACCACTGGCGGATCCTCAGACAACCCCGTACCCTCCGCCTCCGTTTCTATACTGATGAACGGAGGGTTCGACACGTCCACGTAGAGGGTGTCACGCTCCGGTGAGTCCGGCGAGGACTCACGCAAGGGTGACAGCACCGTGACACGCCGCGTAGGGGTGCGAGGGGTACGCGAAGGAGTCGCGGATGTGGAGGCCCTAGCGGACGAGGAACGCGCACCCTGAGGTACGTCATCCGCATAGGGCTCACCCGGTTGCGCAGTCGTAGTGTGAGTGGGTAAGGTCCGCGGACCCAAACGCGCATTGAGCAAGGAAGAGACCATATCCTTGACGGATGCCAGAAGGAGGGACGGATCGACCTTGTCAAACCTAGCCTTCTTGGACTTCTTCTTCTTGCTCTTGGGCGTAGTGGGTCCGCCCACCTTAAGTCTAAGCGGAGACAACCGCTTGTCTGGCGAAGGAGGGGACAACGGGTGAGTCCGCGAACGACAACCGGAACACGACGGCGGAGGGGGGGAGCGTAAATCCTTCGACCCCCAAGCGGGTTCGGACAGGTCCGATTCCCTGTCTAATTCATCCGCCCGTTCCGTGAGGACAATGTCTACATCCTCCACCGGAGACGGATGACGAACGGGAGACCTCTCCCTACGTTGAGCTGACGACGCACGCTTCTGAAACGCAGCCCTATCGGCCACCGACTTGCGTATGGCGATTCGGAGAGAAGAGCGCACTCGTCGCAACGGTAATCCTCTTCGCAAAGGTCCTTGCACTTTCTACATAACAAGTGCGGATCCTTAGAGGCGGACTTCCTGCCTCCACAGTTCGTGCAGAAGGCGGAGTACATGGCGAACGATAAACGATAAAACGCGTAACGTAAGCGAAAGGTAGAGACAGTCGAGTCACCTACACGGCGTAGCACAAACACGAGACACTCGCTCGCGTAGCGTAGACGAGGTGAATCCCTACAGAAAGACACCTAAGTAGCGTAGCGTAGACGAGGTGAGTCACACACGTTAAACACCCAAGCGGCGGAGCAAAAGCACAACAACTCTGATGATATGCAATCAAGAGAGTTGAAACAAAAACTCTGAACTCGAAGAGCACAAAGTCAAAATCAAGTAACAACCCGCCAAGGTAAACAAAGACGAACAAGCCAGACAAAAACTAGGCTAAACACTTACAAGATAATTCAATCTTTATTCACATAACACTCGTGCGTGTACCAAACCTTAAGTGACTGGCGTAGCGAACCAAAGCAAATCACCCTAAGGATGAGTCGCGTAGAATCGACCTAAGGCGAAGCCAAAGGCGAATGGTAGGCGAAAGCAAGCAACGGGCAACGCGTGTCACTGACGAGGAGTGTATCCACTGCTCCTTAACCAAGCTAGTCACCCACCTTAGGCGAACAACTAGCGAAGCCAGTGACAGGCGAGGCGAGAAGCCAAGCGAGACGCAAAGCACTTGAGTACGGACCGCAGGCGTATGACAAGCGAAAAGCGAATGACAAGCGAAGCAAGCCAAACGCGTAGGAGAGATTCCACTGCTCCTTTACCCTACGCAAGTCAACAACCCACAGTTCCCTAAAGTACAGACCGAAAAGCGTATGACAAGCGAAAGCGAATGACAAACGAAGCAAGCCAAACGATTAGGAGAGATACCACTACTCCTCTACCATACGCAAGACAAACACCTAACAGTTAGCACTAGAGTACGGACCGACAGGCGTATGACAAGCGAAAGCGAATGACAAGAGTAGCAAGTCAAACGCGTAGGAGTGATTCCACTGCTCCTTTACCGTACGCAAGTCAACAACCGACAGTTAGCACTAGAGTACAGACCGAAAAGCGCATGACAAGCGAAAGCGAATGGCCAGCGAAGCAAGTCAAACGATTAGGAGAGATGCCACTACTCCTCTACCATACGCAAGACAAACACCTAACAGTTAGCACTAGAAAACGGACCGAAAGGCGTATTACAAGCGAAAGCGGATGACAAGCGAAGCAAGTCACACGCGTAGGAGAGATACCACTGCTCCTTTACCCTACGCAAGTCAAACACCCAACAGTCAGGTGAGAGAAAACAAAGAATCACGAGCTGCACGTGCGGCGCATGCAATCCACCTACTCCGGGTGGTCGCTAGCTAGCACATGTCAACAAGGCCCCTTGAAAACTAACACCTACTTGAAAACAGATTGCAAACACAACCTGCACTACCGAAGAATAAAGTTGAGGGTATCTCTTGACCAAACAAGAGAAAAATAGCAAGTTAGCAACACAAGCCGCTAAATACCCAGTCACAGAACAAAACACGTCTGCCTTGCTCTGCAACTTTTAGGAGAGTGATATGAACAGGTAGTGACGTCACGAGACCACCTAGACTTACCGGCCCTTGGATAAGGGATTTTACGCACCCCTTCTCCACTCTTCAAGTTCGTCTGTATTAAGGTTGAAATAGCATTACCCTTAGGAGGTAAGGCAAAGTAGGTCTAGTCAACAGATAGGTATTTAAATAATGTACAATATAAATATTGCTTTCTGAACTTCTTCTTAACATACTGAACTAGGAAACTCATTGGATATCTCATGAAACGTCGATGTCATTATAATTTAATGTTTTTCAATAATTTCTTTTAGAGGCACTTAGAGTGAAAACGAGTGAGTGAAAGTTCTATGGATTCACAACTTCTTTATTGCAATAGTGTGGCATTCTGGTGATGAATATAACACTATTATCAAGCAAATGATATGGGAAATGATTGTATATGGTGACGTGAGTGTGTACATATATGGAGAATATCTTTTTCAATAACTTTTCAATAATCGTTATTAAACTAGAACTATATATTCTGAGGTGTAATAACTAATTACCCAAGCGGACACAGATATGGCGGGTATTAAAGTTTTCATAATGGTCATGGGAATTACAGTTTTTCTAAATATAACTTGCGTTTTGATTGGTTGACAGAACTACTTTGCGCTGATTCATGAATTGCTTAGCTCTCCTGTTAAAGCTTAATCGAGCATACCTAATTGAAGTCACACGTCAGTAAAACATATTAAATATAAAATCATGTTCAACCTATGTTTCCGAGACCGTATTTACAGTATTAAACTTGCAAGGCGAAGCAGCATGCAAGAGTCGCCGACTGCACTGCCGTGACGTCATTGCTTTATGACGTCATTAACCATGACGCTTTTTGGTGACGTAAATACAATCCTATCTTGCATTTCAACAGAGCGATTATCGCTTCACGTTTTCAATAATTTTCTCTCATTCTGCGACATTGTTTACGATATAAATGAGTTGTTCAAAATTCAACAGTTACTTTAGAATGCGTCTGAAAATATAGAGCGCAAGTTGTAAACTATTTAGATGTGCCCATCTTGAAGGTGTGAGAGAGTTTATGAATGGCGTATGAGTACAATTCGTATGTATGCATTAAAATGATCTTGGGTAAGACAAAGAATAACCAACTCGGTGCTCGGAATTACGAATTATCTGTCCCTCGTGAATTATTATATCAAATAATGCTAAAGCTAAAGTTCGGAGTTTATCACAATAATTCGGGGCAGATAATCCGTAATTGCTGGCAACTCGTTGATTATTCTTATATTCCTAAATTTTGATTAACACTTTATGAAGTCGCTACAGGTGAAGTTTTGAGAATGATACATAAAACGTATCTTCACATGTTTTTAAAATGTCGCTATTGGTGAAAGGTGAGGTTTCCTTCACATATTTCTGTACATTTTACTTTTAACATTGTGTTTAAAGATTAAACTTTTCTTCATGTTTTTGGCAAACAACTATTTGTTCAAGTCTTCAGATGTATAATTGAATATATTTTTATTTCACCAACATATCTCCATCATATTGAATTATTTTTTGTTCGATTTTGAGTTGCTCCAAATGTTTACACATTCATTTCTATTTTGTTATTTTAAAGCACACCCTTAATAACAAAGTCAAAATGAATTCAACTCACACCCTCTATTTATCTGTTTATCAAAAAAAAAGTATCTAATATACCTATTTTAATGTTGTCTTAATAAAACTGTTTGAAAAAAAATTCATCTAATAAAGAGTGACATGTATGTTCATAATGTTCTGTAGTTTTAGTCCAGTAGAAATTGCATTTAACCCATTTATTTAGTATAACAAGCAAATTTTATGACAAAGTTAGCCCGAATGGGGTACTTGATCACCATGAAAAACCCAACCAAAATCAACCTTGGGGAAATTGTCATTTTGGGGTAAAAACCTAAAAAAAACCTTGCTTAATATGTTTTAAAAAGAATTACAATTAGTTTTAATATCATATTTTATGTCTAAATGAACCCATATGGGGTATTTGATCACCATGGAAAAATCAACCTTGGGGAAATTGTTATTTTGGGGTAAAACCTATAAAAAAAAACTAAGAAAATTGCTTAATATTTTTTAAAAAGAATAACAATTAGTAAAACTATCAGATTTTATGTCTAAATGAACCCACATACACGGTGTACAACCCCATACAGTGCGAACCGGATATAGTTCGCTGTACGCTCGTTCATTGGTTCATAGCTATGTTGACACGGGCTGCTTTTTCTCGTTTTCTATTTGTGTGAGTAAAATTCACGCACACAAATTTGCAAAATACTTCTTCTTATACTTATACACAATAATTCACTGCGATATTCAATCATGACCCTCTGAAATCTTTCTCATATCAAAAACGCATCGCCGATCTTGCTCCTCCGCTAAGCGCACCACATATAATGTCGAAATGCTCTCATCGTATGTACTTTGTGGATACAACCTGATTATATATGAAATATATGATCATTAAACTTACATATGGACTTTAACATAGTTAATATAGAGCATTAGTTTTTGGACAAGAGAGCAAAATGTCACCCACCTATGTGTCACTACCATACAGTTTGATAGCCGCCAAAACAGTTGGTTGATAGTACTTCCAACAGAAATCACTGTATGGTTTATAGTTCCAGTATGTAAGTGCATGGTTGCTTTTTCTTTTATAAAAAGACACTCTTACTTAAATATTTTGGGTTATTTTGTTACAGGTGCATCCATTGTGTTTCATATTTTTTTTATTTAGTTACGAGTTTCCAATTAAAATGTAGAAAAATCATTATACAAGTGCAATAACCGAAACTACACGTCCGATTTACATGCTAGGTAGTTATATGACTTATTTAACATTAGCAACCCAAATTTGTCTTTTTATCTGTTGCAAATAAGTTTCAAAATTATGTTTGACTGTTAGATACGCGTCAGTCGCGGTGCATTGTCCATCTTTCGATCAGAAATCACTACTTTTACAATTATATCGTCACAATACTGAGTCGACCAACATAAAAATGTTAATTTTCGGCAACAATCAGTAGCCTACTTCTCGATAAAATAACATCATTATTAACGTTTGGTATGTGTGACCTTGAATTAAATTCCGTCTGCTGCTAGTGTGACTTTCAAACAGGGAATGAGAAAGTCTCTTTCACACAAATGATTTCAAAATCACCATTGACCATTGGCCTTCTAGGACAGAGGTTAGGATCTGAAGGGAGTATAACCTCTGTTGGTAGAGAATGACGAATCAGAGATTTCCCCGACAATTGTGATCTCTTTGTGAGAACTTAGATTGGGGCCATGACAAAACTGATGCTTCCAGATGTTTTACATAACTTAAACAAGTTGGGCAGCAACACCGTCCAGATGACATACAGTGATGTTACCAAACTTTTTGGAGAGTTGATTGTTTTTATTTTTTTTTAAATCACCTTGGGCACGAAAAATAACTGCAGCAGTGTCAGAAGGAAACTTCCAAAGGTGAATGTACATGTACGTTCCAACTGATTCTCAAATAGACTTTCTAAATTCTTTGAATTATGTTATATATAAGAATAATTAATTTTAGAGAGTTGCGAGGAATTATACGGTTTATCTGCCCCGTGTTAATTATTTTGATAAACACCGAGCGTGGAGTTTGACATAATAATTCACGAGGGAAAATATTTCGTAATTTCGAGCACCGAGTTGGTTATTATTTTTCTTAGCCAAGATCATTTTATGCCTTAAAATCGAAAAACTAGACTCAAGTTCACGACCTTATAGATTAGACTGTAAAATACAAATTGTACTCCTACCCCATTCATAAAATTATCACACCTTCAAGATGCGGGCATCTAAATAGTTAATATATAAACCTTATATAAACAAAATGAATCTTTAATTATAAGAATAAAAACGTGTTTATATTGAAAATATTGTCGCAGAATGAGAAACATATTATACAATTAGAGACTGGTGATGAGGTCAAGGACGAAGTCCGCGGTCAATATTGTTTTCTCGGGTCCATAAAAACAGGTATTGACCGAATCACCAGTCCATAATTGTTTTATTATGTATTTAACACAGGAACGAAAAGAAAAAAATGAAATACAGTACAAAAATGTAATTTGGTTTGAACAGCTGGAACTACGGTCAGATGATGTCATGGTTACAATAGCATGACGTCATGCAACAATCGTTTGACGTCATGCAACACTCGTTTGACGTCACTCAAGTCAATATTGCTTTTGGTCGGACTCGGGCTGGAGTCAATATGCTTTTCTGTCGACGGTCACGTGATGGCCTCTCGACCAATCAGATCGCTGGAAAAATATGCTCACATAATAATAGTAAATAGTGAACCAGCAATCGAGCAGTTGCAAGATATGAATGTAATTGCGTCATAATTAACGATCGTCACAAATTATGCATGCCGCTTCCCCAAGCAAATTTAGTACTGTAAATACAGTCTCGGAAACATGGATTGAACATGATTATCTATTTATTACGTGTTTTCTGACTTCTGAATTAAAATAGATATGTTCCGAATTGATCATCATCTATGTGATTGACCTAAAATAGTACAGCTAAGCAATTAATAAATTGGTGTAAAATACTTCCGTCAACCAATGAAAGTGCAAGTTATATTTAGAAAATACTGTAATTCCCATGACCATTATGACAACTTTAATTCCCGTCATATCTTTGCCCAGAACATTGATGTAACTCGTCATGATGTGTGATATCTCTTGAACAAATGCTGGGACAACATACTAACACATTAAATGTTGGTTAATATGTCAATAAAGACACCTTTTAAACAAAATCAGATTTCATGACGTTATTGAATTACGGGCTACATTCCATACAGCGATTCACTACGCTTCGGCTATGAACCAGAACAGTGATGCTGCATTGTTGCTGCTAACATCTTTGATACCTTCATATCTAGGAAACTTTGAAACTTGAAATTCTACACATACATGGTACAATCTATTAGGAATTCAATATTGAGATACATTTTGAGCAGCATGATTGTATACGTGAATAAAATCGAAAACGCACGGGCCTGTCAAATTTGGCTCGATGCGTTCGTAACGAAAATAATGTGTTTTCATAAACATACAACTGCGTTCGTAACGAAAATAATGTGTTTTCATAAACAAACAACTATTTCTTAAGAACTTATTCACTGTACTTGTATGCATGTCACAAATTGATGAACCAGAGCCTATTTGCATACGTTGTAAAGCTGTATAATGACATAAAAAAAATATTTGATCAAACGACCAACAAACACTTGACAGAGCTATGAACCAAATGAACGAGCATATCTATATAACTATATCCGGTTCGCACTGTATGGGGTTGTACACCGTGACATAGGGTACTTGATCATCATGGAATACCCTACCAAAATCAACCTTAGGGAAATTGTCATTTTGGGGTAAAAACCTCAAAAACATAAGAAAATTGCTTAATATTTTTTTAAAAATTACGATTAGTAAAACTAGAAAATTGTATCTACATGAACCCACAACCAAAATAATCCTTGCGGATATTATCATTGTAAAAAAAACTTTAAAAAGATGAGGAAATTGCTCAATATTTAATGAAAAGAGTTATTTTTAGTTTAATATGAAAATTGTGTGTCTATATGAACCAAAATGGGGTACTTGTTCAAAATGGAAAAATCAACCATGGGGAAATTGTAAATTTGAGTATAATTATCCAAATAAGATAGGAAAACACTTTGATATGTCCACATATTTTGCGAAGATTTATTCTCAGTACAACAAGGTAATTTCATTTCTAAATGAACCCACATGAAGTACTTGTTCCCTATGGAAAACCGAACCAATACACAATCAACCTTGGGGAAACTGCGTTTTGGGGCAATATCCGAATGTAAAATGTAACAAGCAGTAAATCAAGCAAAATCTGCGAATTAGTGAATCTGTGGATCACAATCAACCTGAAGGTAAGTACTAATTTTGAGGTAAAATCTTATAAAAAGATATGGAGATATTTCAATTTTGTTTTAAAGAACTTTATTTCATGAATAAGTAGCAATATATGACTAATTGTCATTACATTGGACATCATTTAATACTTTTGCATTTAAATGTAAATTATTTAGGTCAGTGACTGTTTTATAAGATACTGGATAGAAGCCTACAGTCTGCCGAAAGCATAATTGTAGAGATAAATGCCTGTCTTGAACATGCTTGAAAAAAAACAAGACATCCAAACTTATCTGTATTGCAAATGATGACCAGAGGTGCACATTTAGATGGATACGCAAAACAGTATTGTTTTGAACATTATTGGTGTCAACATTATTGATGTCTAAGAAGTGTAAATATCTGACAAACCTGGCTACGAGTGCTTGATGTCTTTTTCACTATAAACAACTAAGAGATATTTTAAAAGAACAGATTGGTTTATAATTTCAACAAGGGTAATATCATTGAAACATTTTGTTGGTGACTATGTTTACAAGTTTGAAATAGTCTCTCTTCTTCTGTGGATCGATCATGACGTGTTCTACAATTAAAGGATATCCTTGCTTGCTAGCTTCATAAATGATGGAGAGACATGCCTGAAGAATTAAAGAAATAATATAGATTACTGTTACAAATGATTCACAAATAATCAGTTTGTTTCATTTATGATACCATTCGCAAAAATGTGACATGCTCTCCCAATTTGTATTTACTTTAAAATAAAAGAATGCCTTCTTGTTATTTAGTCAACTAAGAATGTTTAATGTGAAGCTCATATATAGGATATCTGTCTTGTTTTGACACATACCATCTCATCGTGTGAGGTAGAAATATTATATTTTCACTTTTTTACCTCACGAGATGAGATACACATGGTATTTGTCAAGAATTGATTTTATATTTATTATATGATATTATCCATGTAATTACGTCCGAAAAGGGTCGTTTTCACGCCGAGCGGCCGCTAGGAACAGCCCGTCACCACAGTAACACTGTGACATCATCAGCCAATTCGCCGCGTGATACCATTGTTTTATGACGTCAAATTATATCAGTCACCGTTCGCAGTTATTTTCACTTTAGCCTGATAGACAGTTTATTTCACTGATAAATCCCAGTATTTCACTGCTCGTCATATAATAAATTGAAGATATTTGACATTTATCGTCGAATACCATGTAGGCCTATATCTCATCGAGTGAAGTAGAAATGCATATTTTCAAGAGGGGCGCAGCCACGAGTGTAAATGTATTATTTCTATTTCACGAGATGAGATAAGATAAGATAAGATAAGATAAGATAAGATAATATTTATGGTCCCAATAGGGAAATTTGTTGTGTATAATTACAATTCTCCAGCATACAAAACAGACAAATATCATTCAAAACAATACATATTAACACAGTTTACAGAGACTAGAATATGCTATACATGAAAGTGTTTATCGTGCAACATTGCACTTATCAGAATTTATTTCTCTAATGCTGCAAGGAATGAATGATTGGCGAAACCTGTTTGTTCTAAAAGTCGGCATTCGCAGTCTACGTCCAGAAGGTAGTTTTGAATATTCCGAAAAAAGAGGATGCGTAGAATCACCTAAAATTTTGTTTGCTTTTTTTATAACTGCTGCTCATATCAACTGCCGATAGTTTCAATAGGAAGACCAATGATTTTAGAAGCCGTATTAACGCTTTTTGCCATTTGTTTTTGTTTTGAACAGACAGGTTTCAGTACCAACTTAAAAAGTTAAACGTTATGACATTTGAATGAAGGTTCTGTAAAATAACATCATGATGGTTTGGTCAATTTTGAAATGTTTTAATTTCCACAGGAAATGTAAACGTTGCTGTCCCTTATATATTTTCTCAGTGTTCTCATTCCAGGAGAGTTTAGAATCAAGGATAGTACCCAAAAAGTTATATTCATTTACTATTTCTATATCATTTCCATCAATTCTTACAGCATCTAATGTAGACTTAGTTCTTCTAAAATCAATAACCATTTCCTTAGTTTTTTGAACGTTCAAAAATAAAGAATTAGCTTTACACCAATCTATAAATCTTAACATCTCAGATCAGTTAGCAAATTCCGATTCTCTAATTAGGCCTACCACTGCAGCATCATCAGCAAATTTAATGGTGAAACATGAATCAGCATTTGAAGAACAGTCATTTGTGTACAAGATAAACAAAATTGGTGAAACAACACAACCCTCTGGGGCGCCAGTAGAAGTACTTACAGTTGAAGATTTAACACTATTAACTTGTACAAATTGCTGTCTGTTAACAAGGAAGGAATTTATCCATTTAATGATATTTGAGTTCAAATTCATATGAGAAAGCTTATCAATTAACAGATGAGGTTGAATGGTATTGAAGCCAGATGAAAAATCAACAAACATTATTCGGACATAAGAACTATAATTTTCCAAGCGCTTATAGATGATATTTAAGAGTGTTGTTGTTGCATCATCTCCTCCACGCCGTGCTCTAAAAGCAAATTGTAATGGGTCTAAAACGTCAATCACATCATTTAACAACAAGCCCTTAACAATTCGTTCTAGACCTTTCATAGCAACAGAGGTGAGAGCCACTGGTCTGTAGTCGTTGTTAACAGTGGGGTTTTTCTTTTTTGGCAAAGAGATTATTTTTTTAATTTTCCAAAGAATGAGGACATGATGGGAATTTAATGATTCTTGATAAATATTTTGAAAAATATCAGCCAGTTGGACTCTACACTCTTTAAGAACTACTCCAAGCAAGTTATCGGGTCCACAGGCTTTATGTGAATTAATCTTAGCAAATGAATTGATCACATCATCTGTTGAAATATTTAACACCTCACATGGTGGGAGTGATTCCAATACCTTTTTTCTTTCTTCTGAAAAATTACCACTATCAAATCTAGAGTAGAATGAATTTAACTCATTTGCAAACAATAGATCGTCACTAGTTTCCAACTTACAAGATTTACTGTTTGATCCAATAATAGTTTTGATGCCACTCCAAGCATTCCTCAAATTGTTAACAGAAAAATGTCTTTCAACCTTTGTTTTATAATCTTCCTTACATTTTCTTGTCAAAGCAATTATTTCTTTCTGAATCTCTTTAACCTTAACTTTGTCCCCAGCACAAAAAGGCCCTTCTCTTTTCATTCCATACTGTTTTGAACTCTTTATTAACCCATGGCTTGTTATTTGGGAATAATTTAATACATTTAATAGGTACAATATTTTCTACACAGAAATGTATATAACCAGTTACAGAATGTGTGAGCTCATCTAAGTTGTTACAACTGTTTTCAAATATATCCCAATTGGTACAATCAAAACAACCTTTTAATTGATCAATACACTCTCTTGTCCATGACTTTACATATTTCACAACTGTTTTTTCTGACTTAAGTTTTTGGCGATACTATGGCACTAAGTAGACTGTATTATGGTCAGACGTTCCCAAAGGGGCCTTGGCCGAGGATTAGTTTTGGTGCCTCTGGTGAAAGATCGTTGAGTGTGTCCATGGTAGCGTGGATATGGTTAGCAGCTTGCTTTACGTTAGCATCTGGGGGAATGTAAACAGTTATTAAAAAAATTTGTCCGAATTCTCGCGGAAGATAATATGCTCTCAGAGAAATAGATAACAGCTCAATGTCCTTATTACAAATTGTTTCTCTTACCACGTGCTGACTGCACCAACGTTCATTTACATACATTCAAACACCACCACCAATACTCTTTCCTGTCTTTGCCGCATCCCTGTCCAGTCGAATCGAAGTTCCAAAACCACTCAGCTCCAGACTTGAGTTGTCAACAGTGTCATTTAGCCATGTCTCCGTAAAACATAAGATGCAACTCTCGCGGAATTCGTACATATTTTTTACAGATGCTTCAATGTCTGTCACTTGGCGACGTTACGATCTGACATTAGACAGATTGATCGTTGGGAGAGCGGGTCTGTACTTCCGTCTTCTCACCTTCTGCCTAAGTCCACCTCTTCTTCCTCGTTTCCGCTTGCCACTCGATTCTTGATCGTGATCACTGTTGTTGCGTGAACATTCCGGGGGCAAATCAATGTTCAAAACACTCACATCGTTTACTCCTTGAAATTGGAGAAGTTGATTCCTCCCATAGCTGATCGCGTCGTAAATGCCGTAACGGCCATGTTGGTTGTCATAGACGCGACACGTCGCTACGGAAGTGAGTTGTTGCAGGAAACAGGTTATTGCCAGAGCGGCGCATATCCACTTGTGCTGATTCATTTTCTCCATACTCTGGTAGTCTGATCTGAATAGATTTATAACATAAAACTCATCTCTAACTATAATAAAAATACAATTTTTCTGGAGAGCTGCAATGATACGTGTCGCTACCGAGCAGCGCCACCTATGGTACATGGTATTCGACGAAACATGTCAAATGTTTTATTTATTAGATTTAACAATCATGCATAGTTCGTAAATGACGTTCACTTTATGAACGGAGCCTCCGAGATTGCCACTCCTTCCACGGCCATCCTATGACGTCATCCTAGTGTTACGATGACGTCATATGATTGAAAGTGTTATTTCACTGGGTAGAATAAAATGTTGTTTGACTATTATATATATAAATTACTTTAAAAATAGAGAAGGCAAATTGTTAATTTTTTTGGGCTGAAGTTGATTGATAAATTTATTAACCGACCAAAAATACCCATATATACAGTTTTTGCAATGATGTATTTTATTTAAGATAAATCCTGATAACTTTTCATCATTGACAAAAGTGATACAATTTGCTTGAAATATGGTTTGAGTTCATATTACCAATAATAAATACAATGTTCGAAATTTAAACAGTACCGATCAACAGACGCATTCTTCAAAGGAAATTAGTGGTCATGATTCAGTACCAGGAAGATTACATGTGTAGCTATTAAAAATTGTCGAAGTTATTTTATTATAAGTCCATTGCACAATGTTATACTTGAAATGGGATTTGAGTATAAAAGTTCATAACATTGTCATTCTCAGTTTCATTTTATTTCATAATGATTGAGAATAGGTGACTTTGATACAGAAATTATCAATTTAGCATGTTCATATTTTCATCTATCAAACACTGTAAACCTGACTATTTTAAGGTATATTTCAAAGCCGTATGTGTTTATATAAATGTAATAAAGTATTTCCAGAAAATATAACCACAGTTCTCATCTTACATGTCATATTTCACCGCTTTGAAACTTCTGTTGTCAACAACAATGTCAGCCATTTTAGCAGTTGCTAAGAAGGGAGACAACTCAGATGATACTGGTCAGCCAACTGATGTTATATGTACAGTAGCTGACTGAATCATTGGGATACATTTTTAAATGGTCACAACTTTTTCTGCCCACGGTTGATTTTGGTTGAGGTTTTTTCACAGCATCACAGGGACCTACTAATCATTTTAAGAAACAAATTTGCTTGTTATACTAAATGTCCGGGTTAGGTAAATTTCATGTCGATTTCTACTGGACTATTTATGGCATATTACTGAAATGAAACAACGAATGCTAGCCATCTTCACTAAATAGGTCATGTTTTTGTTTATTATATGTGTGGGGACGTTACTATTTTTAAGTAAAGTTTATGATGGATAAGTAACTTCAATTATCATATCAGTATGGAACACTTTCATATGTTGTCAGTCTTCAGTCTTAAGAAATGATGAAAAAAGGAAAACATTTTGTTTCCTGAAATGAAAATGTATACACTTTTCCTTATACAGGTGTCCAATAAATAAACATACCCCGTATCTAAAAAAATTCTAGTGCGTATCTAGAAAGTTTCTAGTGCGTATCTAGAAACTTTCTAGAACGTTAGAAATTTCTAGAAATTTCGAGTTTTTATTTTTTACGAGATCTTCAAATATTTCTTTTATATTCTGAAACTAGGTGTTGACTTTGCCATAATTTGTAAATTTCAACAATGTCACCCAACTAGATTAGCAGGAAATTGATGTTTAGTTTCGTGGTATACTTGTTATAACGCGCCCCGCTGAACTGCTCAGGGGCAGTCTAATTACAGTCGCTGTTAAGCTTCAAACTGTACTGACCGTGCAGTGATCTTTTGTAGCTGGCGAGTTAATCAATTCAATGAAGGATATTCAGCGACGATAAAAGGAAGTATGTGATTGTTTATATAAATACGTAATTGTAGACATAAGATGTAGATGTAAGTGGGTTTAAGTGAGGCCTCAGTTATATCGACTTGCGAAACAAACTGATCCTGTACAACTTTCAGTGAATAAATTGTGACAACTTTACACTCATTGACATTCTACATTCTATATCATGAGCCATTTTACAAAACATTTACTAGTTTCATTGCTATATCATCGTCCAAACATGTTAGTCAACAAACAATCTATTATATAATATTATAAAATATGTAATACCATAGCTCATGTCTGCTTTTGATATCTTAATAAAACGAAAATAAAAATACATGGTCTTTGATAAAACGGCCATCAGTATTTTCCAAAATACCATGCCTCCATGCAGCAATTGTTAGCCAATTAGAAAAGGATTAAAACGTCATATCCATACCTTCTCTCGCTATCCTCGTAATAATTGCTTCTTTTAAGTCACATTTTATTGAAGCGTTGACATAAGCTCTCAGCTTGCTTGCCAATCCATTTTAATGAATAAAATATGTTTAAACCAATTTCAAAACTATTCTGTATAGCAATAGTGAATTATTTCATGATACTAACTTACACATTGTTGATTTAGTTTTCAATTGACTAAAGCAAACGAACCCAATACTTCAGAAAGCACATTCACTGAACATACTCTGTAACTGTTATGTGAATTTGTTTTTTGTTGTAATGTATGTTATGTGTACTAATGTATAAATACAGTCCACGTCACGGGGAGCGATATGTATATGACCATTTATATAGGGAAATAAAAATGTTTATCAATCACTTTCCATGTACCATCTGGACATATTTTTTCAAATCACTAATAACGCTTCATTCTTGGAAACATGACACAAATATTTTTTCATCAACCCCAAGGACAACAGTAAGACCCCGGTGTAAAATCATGGTGACACCTGAATGAAATAAAACAGTGTGTGTCATTTATAACTTCGGAAGGTTCGTCACCAAAACGTGAAACACAATCATTATTAATACCAAAAACATTATAATAGGCTGTGTTTGTTGTATATTCATGCACAACACGTCACTATATAAACATGATATGTTACATCAATATCAGGTATAAAAAGGGCGTAAGTACTAAATCCTGTGTACCAATGTTCTTGGCGCTTACAATGTAATCACTGATTCACTGCGTTGTTTGTGGTTATGCTGTCCTTTTAGTAATTCGTATTGAACTAAAGAAGTGTCTCTGGGATTAAGGTTATCTGCTTAGCTGAAATCGAGAAATATATTAAGTTTGCCACATGTTGAATCCTTATGTGTAAGTATATTTTTCAAATGAACAATAAATGCGTCATTTAAATGGTGTATACATGTAAGTATAGGTAGCAGAGTATTTATAGTAAGGCGTCAACGAATATGAATGTATTTGATAGGTATACCAAATCAAGTGACTGATTTTTATTCATTTGTTGTTACTTACTACATTTAGACAGAAACAATATTAATAAATCCAGAGAAACTCACTAATGCAAGACGATTTATAGAAGGGCTGTATAACTGAAAGAGGGCACTTTGTCATAAGCCACTTAATGTATTTTGAAAAAGAAGTATTAGATTTTCAGTAAGATGTCATCGTGCATATTAGTTAAAATGTGTATGTGTTTATTTCTAGAGATTAAGTAATGAAGGAGTTGAGTAATGCATGTGAAGACATAGGGGCAAGAATGAGCTACGGAACTTCGTATTGTAAGTGATAAAGAAACTATAATCCGTATCACACGTTGTATAACCTACCGAGTTCTAAATGACCGTCACTCATTTAACAGTGTAGAAAACTCACGAAAATCCAAGCCAGACAGCCAGACTGGTAACTGAAATAAATTACGAGTCCGGAAGAAAACCTACCTGTCCGATTTTCAACACTCACATAGAACTTACTGCAAGTACCAAACATTTATTATACATCTGGTTGAACATGTTTCTCGCATTTTACTAATGAACAGCTGGCCAATTTACTAAATGTCAACCAATTCATTTGATCATATATCATCATGTTGAATCATCAGTCCATCTTTGAACAAATGTTGCATTACGAATTATATCGGCTAACATGACATGACATCTGGTCGACAATTATAAGAATTTTCGATTACATTAATTATTCCAGTAGTCGACCATCGACGCAATTAATTATTTCTTGACATTTTATATATATCCAACTTAACTCATATTTATTTACTGAAATGAATTCACAAACACGACAAATTACACAAACACTGTCCATATAAGCCTTCCAAACAATGACTTTGGTTTTTAATACATTGTTCATGGAGTTGTCAAGTAAATAAAGAAAAGAAAATATGCATTCAGGAAAGTGCCTTTGAGATCTAGAATGTTGAAACAAACTAAATGTTTTACAAGCAAGCTAGACTATCGCTTTCTAATCAGTAAATAACAGGCAGTGCACAGAGTTTATATATAAAGCGTTCAGTAATGCTGGTTATCGTAATTTGGACTTAATGTTTTACATTACCATTACACCTCAGACTGACGAAATACTACCCTGCCCGTTATTGTGAAAAACATGTAGTAAAAGACTAAAATATCTACCCGACCACCGGACAGGCTGCTTTTGAAATTCCACCGTCCGACTGGAAAAAAGACCGTCTCGGGCGGTCGGGCAGGCGGGAGTTTCCTTCGCTGCATTTAATAAGAACCATTTTACCATTACCCGTTTCCCCGTTTTTCCTAGCCTAACAATATTGACACAAGTAATGAACCTACATGAGGTGTGTATTTAGATCATAAGTTAATTGCCTTTTTAGGTTTTTAAAGGCCGGGTCACACTGTCCCGAATATGACAAAAGATGCCAACACGAATTAGAAAATTCTCATTTCGCACGGATTTGGTTTCGATTTTGGTTAAAAACTCATCAACTTCCGGAGCAGGTACGATGCAGTCAGAAGGCAATACGATTTAACACGATGTAATACGACGTAACACACGACTACAATGCGAATGCAATGCGAATGTCGGGTTGATCGTCGCATTGGCCTAACGTTATATAGTCTGTA
This sequence comes from Gibbula magus, assembly GCA_936450465.1. Lineage (NCBI taxonomy): Eukaryota > Metazoa > Mollusca > Gastropoda > Trochida > Trochidae > Gibbula > Gibbula magus. The sequence goes on from OW388299.1 coordinate 36,001,218, forward strand.
CGAATACAACACGATGACAGCATGATGGCAACACGACGTCGTATGAAGAGTTCGACGAGTATGCGATGAGAATGCGAAGATGAGCTTGGTGATACAAGCATCACGTGACATCCACATTATATAACTCTGTTGCTGTGACGGTTGGCGGCCCGGGAAAGCTTAATTTCAAATGTTAGGAAGTACTGGAACAGCGTCATATAGACTTTGTTTTAGTATGGCAGAGAAAGCATAAATCTGATTATTGCTATGAAAACAAGAGATTGCCGAAATGAGTTAACCGCACTTTTTCTCTTTTAACTCTGATTACTCCTTTATACACCATGGAGAAGCATTTTAAAACATGTTATATTATATGGAAGTTGGTGCAAGGTGCTACATATCAAAGTTACATACAACATTTTTTTCTAAAATTTAAAAATGTTTTTCTCTAATTTAAAAAAGACAAAATACAAAGTTTCGAACCCCCGAATCCCCATTACCCCATTACCACTCTGAATAAGCTTATTAGTTAATTATATAATTAGGATGACTACCGAGCAATGGCGTAAACATATAGTCAGTAAAGTTGCTGAAACCAGTCTAGCGTGAGTTGCCATGACAGCAGGAAATCACGTGACCCTTTCAATTCACTGTTCCGCCTTCGGTTGCACCATCGGCGGATTTTCGAAAATCTTTGTGTGTTAAAAAACTTCCGAACCCGCGTGCGAATCTTCATTTTCGTGGTCAGCTCGTGTCTGAATCTTTCCCTTCGCACGAATATCGAGATGCAATCTTGTTACTTCTTTTCATTATCGTACTATCATCGTCTTTCCATCGGTACCATCGCCAAAATATTAAACACTTTGCTCCTCGATTGTCACAAGAAGGCAACGCGACTGTCTTCAATCCTCGTGATTACCTGCGTATAACCATCGTTTAGCATTACACAGCTATCACGATGGAACTTAAGTAAGAATATATTCATTACACACACATACATGTATTTATATACAATACCTATATGAATACATTCCATGTTTAATATAATGCATGCTTATATACATGTACGTAATGATTTTTTTATAGTACAAATACATTTTCCAGATGCATGTATACCTAAGTGGTAAATATAAGGTACTATATATTTCATACTCATTGTGATATATAGAGATATTGTTACATATATTACACAGGTTATAATATGTAATGTCTCATATTGACATAAACCTTTTGATGTAGTAAATGCCCTCGTAACCTAGTCAATACGACATGGTATAATCACCGTGTGCATTCTTGCAAGGTATGATTGCAGTCGCGTTGTCTTCTTATGACTTCGGTCATCTTCGTGTTACATTCGTATGGCCTTCGCTTGTGAAATATGCCCTATGGTCCCGATGGACAGGCGAAGGCAAATACGATGATGATACGAATCATACGATGTCATCTCGATAGACGCACGAAGGGCACGATGAGGACACGAATGCACCACGAAACTAACATGTCAAATATTTTGCTCGCTCTCCCGATGTTGCTGCCGAACAGAGAAGAATTCCGCCGATGACCAAACGAATGCTTAAGATGCGTTTACGAATGGCCCGATTGCTTACGATCCTTTGCGAATTTGAACATTTTCAAATTCGTGTTTCCATCTTTTGTCAAATTCGGCACAGTGTGAACCGGCCTTAAATATAAGTTCTGATAATTACACTGAGTCACACTTACATTTTCATACTTAATTATTTTATCACCTTTAAACTTGTGTTCAACATTTTGATGGTACCATTTAGATTTGTGTCCTGTAAACCAGAGATTATTAGAGCGTAAATTAACCTTGCGTAACCGACAGTTACTAATGAACTGGTTGTCGGCGGTCAGCTCGTTAAAAGAGATAAAACACAGAGGCCGCCAAAGAGTTTTACGAGACACGCGCATGAACAGCAATGGTGCAATGTATTTCATGTATACCTGTATATCTCTAATTAAACAGTCATGGCTGGTGTATATGACCAGACAGTTTCCTGTCATCCAAGGTTTTGAGGACACCTGTTCAGCAACTCAAACGTGGTTAGCTGTGGACCCGCCGTTGTGTCATTCATTCAATGGCACAATTACATCATGAAGTATACAAGACGATTGAAAGAAGGAAATGGTGTATATTTGAAAAAGGGTGTTTTGTCAGCCATTTATTTATGTATTTAGGAAAGAAGTTTTGTCTTCAACAAGCTGATATCTTGATTATGAATATGAATTTGAACTGAAAATCACATATTCTAAATGTCCATCAATCATCTACCATTCCTGTTTACACTTATGTCTTATTAATACTGCATGTGCTTATTGCGCTATCAAGATGAAAATTTTTACTGAGGGTAATATCTGTATGACCTATATTTGAGAACTGGATAAAGACAAGTACGCATGATTACAAAACAAAAACAATGAGAAGTGAAGTTATACATCGGCGCTACTAATGTTGTTATGGCACATTAAAACACTGTTTATTTGGTTAATAATGAGTTGTCTGTTACTCTGTAAATATTCTGCAACTGGATGTGTTTTATAATTTAGTGAATTTATATATCAATTTGCCCTAGCGTGGCAATCTTGATACAAGTAAGGAGTCTACATAAGTTGTAGTCGTTGAACCAAACTTAATCCTGTCAGGTTTGAAAAGTAAAACTTCTTATCACTGAGTAGGAATTCGTTTGTTCGACTAAAATGCATTACATTGATGTAGTATATCACACGTTATAAGTATTTGGCATCTCTCTTTATCAACCACAACTAACTATCAATGAACGGACGTAAATTCCCCACAAAACAATACATCTACAAATTGTATATTTGATTACAGTTATTTGAATGAGTGGACCTTTGATCATTTGCATTCATTTGCTTATTAAATTGTTCTTTTATGATAAAACCCAGTAAGTATTGGATCCATTAATGAGTAGAATTCAGTTGTTTATGGGTATTTAAAGTAGTTTGATATAAATATCCAATCATGAACCCATACACTTAACCAAGGCAGTAATATTGTATATGTCGCGGTTCTCAAGAATCATTCGACAAATAAATCGTAAGAAATGAACATTTAGTACTATACCGTAACATGTTTGAAGGGGTATACGCAAAACCCCCTAAAATACCAAAGTAAAAATACTCAATTATTATCCCTTTAAACTATTTTCAACTCAGTTTGGTGACGCCATCGGAAACTTTGTCTTGAAACCACTAGATCAGTAGCGCGGAACAATAAGCTTGAGTAATTCACGTTCGTTCACACTGTTGTCAATTATTCTAAAGTATATGAACTGGTTGTTGATGGTCTTTTGCACGAACTGATAAAACACAATGACAGAGGCCGCACAAGAGCTACATAAGAGACAGGCGTGTGTACATCAGTGTCGCAATATATTGTATGTATACGTAGACGTATATACAACAACTTAAATCACCGGGGCTGTTGTACATGACTAGACAGTTTCCGGTCATTGGGAACCACTTGTTATACTCAGGTATTAATGATACCTGCACACGTTTGATTAGCGAGGTATTCAAAGCACTGTCGTGGAGCGTCTCTTCATGATACTGCGTAATCAAACCCTGGTTTTGATATCGTCAATTTAATCTGATAGTTCTTTAATTGTTACAAACATTATTAAAAGTTTCGTATTCATTGCGGTATAGTATGAAAATCGGCGTGTAAATAGATAACACTTTTGAACAATCGTCATCGCACAAATATGAAATATAAGCTAATTTGAAAACGTTATGAACACTATTTATTTCATTACATATGTTTCGTATTGATAAGTATCCACACTTATAGTGAGTGTAAATACGTCTGTGACAATGCCATTAAAAAACCTTTCCACAAAGGTGAAGATTATTGTATATAAGTGTCACACACAAACTGACTTATGTGGCACTATAAAACATAGTATACATACAGATAAACACACATTTCAAAAGAAATACCATAGCATAATGTCAATAACCAAGTGAGACAGTGTGAAATATACATGTACGACTATAGGCTTAGTCATGTAACATTACAGGAGTTGGTATAAATAATTATATGATTACTAATAATATATATATAACAAATTATGAACCGTTGTGGGTACGGATTCTCTATGGTGGTTTATAGGACGGTATAAAATATAGCCTTATAGAATGAAGGTAAATGTTTCTAAATCCCTATGCGTGACATCGTAGCTTTTCTAAAAGGTTGAAAACTTTCAATTGGACATCAACGTGTTATTATTTCAAATATTTCCAAACTCATGGAAATAATTAGGCTGATGGTGATGCATTCCATGTGAGACCGAACATGTAACAAAATGTTTTCTATACCATGGACAGTTATTAACTAGTGATAGACTTCTCATGTTCATCATATGCATACTGAAATATTGAACGAACGCCACTTTTCATTCGATTTAACATATTCCAAGAAAAAGCATGCATTGATTGTGACAAATGAAGTCACAAAATTAATTTATTGCGACAATACAATGATTTATAACGGTCTTCGATGATATGTGATGTGTCTTCCATAACGTGCTTGGAGCAAATTGCGTCACCCTTCAGTGGCCATGGGAATTCGCGTATTTATACAGAGGACGGGGATAACCATAAACTAATTAACTGACCCTAACTTAATTGTTTGTGTATTTCAACATACCACTTCTACTAGACTATTAGGGATGGGTAAATACTTTTACACCTTCAAATGTACTTATAGATCTAACGCACACTTATTATGAAGCATGTGACATTAGGAAGGCATTAATGAAACTCCAATTGTCATGTGCAGTAACAGATTGTGAACTGTAAACATTCAGTTGAGTATCGCATCGATGTTTAAACGCAATCATAAACTTATAATATTATTTTGTTTCTGAATGAATCAACACAGAAAACACATACATTCGCTGTCCGAAAAACGTATGTATTAGCTCTACATTTAAGTTGTAATGTATAATATCATTTATAACCGTTGCCGTTGAAATCCGACAATTTCAACATGAAACACATACATATTGATATAATGAATAGAATATTCTTGACAAATACCATGTTTATCTCATCTCGTGAGGTAGAAGAGTAGTATATTCTCATTTGCGCCGTCTCTCTCTCTCTTATATTCTATATACATGAAGAGTTACTGACATGGATTTTGATTTCTCAGTATGGTATAATAAAGTGTAATTTGTGATGGGATATTTTAAATGAATCAAGTCAATTCAATTCTTTATTATTTATAAGTTGTATCAGGGTATACAGTACAATATTGTAGCGTCTAATTGCCATCACTCATCCTGTGAGGAGCCAAGTCGCGATATTAACGAGTTAAATAGAATACGCAAGCCAGGATATACTAGGATATGTGTGTATTGCAAGGGGGCAATCTCTGCGACTATTACCATAAACAAATTTAAAAATACGTACGGATGTGTATTGTCGCCAATACTGTTAATTCAAACTGAATAAATGTACACGTGTGTAGTTGACTCAGAGATTTATTCAAGTGGTCACTGGAATGTTCAGAAGATACGCTTCACTGACTTCATGGATAAACCCTAAAGAATCTGAGATTTTGAAAAAAAGTGGTATATATTTATTTTTGATTTCATTTGAATGCAAACCGGAGAGTATATTGTGAAAACGCATGTTCAAAATTGACTCAACTCAGGATATTTCTTAGGGAAGGACAATTGTGTGACAAAAGACTATTTGTAAATATTGTCCATCAAAATCGTAAGACGTCTTGTATAAAACAGTGTATCGTCTAGAATGAGCAGCCGAAAATGTTATCAAATCAAATGATTAAGAACATGTTTAATGTAGATTTTGCATGCGCCTCTTCACTGCTGTCAACAATCTAACAGTGAGTGGGTCATCTCAAGATCTAAATTGGAGACTAATTTCAAGAGTTCGAATTGATTAAAATAATAGTGTTCGGATAATGCAAAATATGTGACTCGATGTTAAAAGATTTAATCTTATCTTTAATATATAAATTATCGAAAATGTATTTAATATTTTTACTTGCATCCCCGACAGTAGTTTTTAGTAGTTATTGTTACAGAGGAATTGTTGTAACAGTCGCTTAAACGTAACGCTTCTCATTATCTATCCAGTGGTTCTTGAAAATATATATTGAACTTCTCTCAATGGCATTTAGAAGTTGGTTAGATGAAGGAGAACGAGTTCTATGGATATACAACTTCTTTATTGCAGAAGTGCGACGTTTCGGTGTAGCTTGAAAACGGTGTTAGAACGTACATAGAAACGTCGCACTTCTGCAATAAAGAAGTTGTATATCGATAGAACTCGTTCTCCTTCATTTATATATTGAAATTGATTTTAAAATTTTACAAAATTAAGAAAACAATATGTTTTGATGACAGCATCTTAACAAACACTTTTCTTTATCTAATGTATTCCACTTGAACGTTGTTTTAAAATGCACGGATTATGTTGAGGATACAGTCCATGTTTTAGTACATTTTGTATTACGTTTAATATTTTACAGATATAATGAATTAGTCAGCGGACATTGGTTTTTTCTTACAAAACCATCATAAAGATGTTATCCACTGGGCGGAACTAACTTCTGTAATAGTAATAGTTTTTTACTTGGGCACACAGCTTTTCTTCCTTATCCAGTATAACCAATTGTTAATATATACTCAATAACACTTGATAGGATATTAAAATATAAAGACAACTTTAATTGTTTCTCTTATTTCACTATCAAATTATCAAAAAAGGACATTGCAATTTAAGCATGTTGCAGTAGACACAGATTATTATGAACTTATAAGTTGGGTCAAACGTTAGGATTAAACCAATATTCAAATAGATATACGGTATTGACAGTACACTTCAATAAAGGAATTCATTATACATCCATATACAACCTCTTGGAAAATGTAAGTCCTTTATATTATTACATGTAATAAAAGACAACTTTATCCATGTAAAAAATATTTTTTTTGCGAAGACATCCGTCTGGCGTACTGCAATTTTGACATACATCTTATATCCAGCAATTGAAGAGAATACAATAGAAACAATTAAGTATTTGAATTAATATTGGAATAGTATATGTCTTAACAGCAAAATAACAAAGTCTGTATTCGATATTATTATCATATGACCAAAAAGGTAATATATTCTACATGTATATACCAAGCCAATCAATTATTATATTCACCGACACACTATTATGTAACCACTTACATATTTGTCTGTATCCCCTATATTGAATTAACTTAAATGTACAACAGATCGGCAAAATAATTGAATTCTAATGTAATGGAAGTTTAAATCATATTTTCTATACGCAGTTGAAAGCCTTTGTAATTTATCGGGCTTTATTGTTGAACAAATGAATGGATGTTCATATCGAGGAAACAATATATCAGGTAAACATTTTAATAGAGCATATACTAGGGGAAAAGCAAGTATGATAAATGCACAATGGCGTAAATGAAATAACGACATACATGTAGAAGTAAATGCATAGTTCCTAATCAGCTTATTTCTTCATTACTCATTCGTTAATTAGCGCGTCAGCCATGCATGACTGAAAGCACACAAGGGGGTTATAATGAGGAAGCATGGTAGAGTAGGAAAACTGCAATATCAAATATCAGCTTTTCTAATTAAGATATAAAGTTGATTTTTAAAATGTGTGTTAAAGTCAATACGCAGTTTCAGAATATACCAAAATAGTTCAGATATCTCGTAAAAAATATAAAACTCGAAATTTCTAGAAATTTCTAGAAATTTCTAGAAACTTTCTAGAACCTTTCTAGAAACTTTCTAGATACTCACTAGAAACTTTCTAGATACGCACTAGAAACTTTCTAGAAAGTTCTAGAAAGGGGGTACTTTGTTTCTTGCTTAACTGTAATGTAGTGCACAGACTGCATCATTGACCTTGTTGATCTGTGACGTCATGCATGCTCGTAAGCAGTTATTGTACTACTTCCTTTGATGAGAATGTCATGTCTGAACTTAACTAACAAGTTAAAATTCATCAAAACCGAAAATAAGGATGGCATTTTATATCCTGTTATTCCTGTGCAAATACTTTGAAGAACGTCAGTAAAAAATTCTATGACATGTATGTTAGGGTTGGTAAATTAGTAAATACGTCAGGTGTCTAGCCAGTGTGTCCACTTGAGTCGGGTAGGACGGACCAAATGATTTTATTTCATCGCCAACAATTGGATTGGACTGGGCATCAACGATAGATCGACTATCAGGACTGCAACGTCATTGGATGAAAAACATCTAGGATATTTCATTAAATTTAACTCATTAACTCATTTCTCTGCCTCACATGTTACTTAAACCATACCTTCTGTTCTAATATGACCGTTTTATTATGTGAATGTCAGGTCAGTAAAATTCTAGTCTGTAATGTACGTGGTTATTAGTGAATTATTTTACACGCCAGGTGTCTATCTGGTATATTCCCTTATTCACTCACGTAGGGTAGGATGTACCAGAGGTGTGTGTTTTATCGCCAACAATTGTACTGGACTGGAGATCAACGTTGGATCGACATTCAGAACAGTCCTTCATCATGCTGAATGTTTGCAATAAAATTTAGTTGTGCAATAGGTAACATTCCATAGACATTCTTTTGAAGAAATGCGATCTTTGCTTTAATCTTAGTCTCAAAATAGTCTTAAATAGTCTCCATCTGTATGATGAGCACAAACATATTAAATCTAAAAAGTATTTTACATCACTTGCACCTTCTATTTTGAGCTTCAGTTTTAGTTGCAATTTGGTCCTCTATCTTCACTATTGTATAGTATTTAGTATTTGCATATCAATACTTTGTTGATAAAATAAGGCCATTTGGTGGAACGGAAATGCACAAAGATAACGTGTCCTGTTAACATATAGCTGCTGTTCTTGTTGGAAGCTGGGAGCAATTCAAATTTGAACATATATTAAGTGATTACTTGGCAAACTTTATATGTTAAAGAATAATAGAAATAATACCGCTTTTTATCAGTTAAATTGTTGATTACTAAAAAGAAATTTTCACTTGAAATTCATTTGATGATTTTTTTATATACCTATTTTTCCTATATTTAAACACTCACTCTTAACACTAAAATTCCCAAATTCATTAAATGCGGAAATGTAATTGATTAATGATGATCTCGACATAAATAATCCTCCTGGACTTAAATTTGTAGACATGTCTTTATTTTAGCATATCATAAAACAAGCAAATGAGCTTTTTGACACTTCTCTTTCGTCTAGTTAAGGAGATAAGAAACTACGATTTTTTAAGGATTTCTTAAAACGTGTGTTTCTAAGAAAAAAATACAGATAATGTTTTGGCTCTTCAAATTTAATTTTGTTGGCCTCTAAAAACATTATATATCTCTGTTTCAGTCAAGTATTCACTCTTGGATAAAACTACTTTGTATTTTGTATAGTGGCGTTTAATTTGCAGTTGAGTTTACTGTCATAAGTATTTTCTGAAAGGGTGGTTATGAAATAACGAGCATCGGAGATTCTGATTCATCAAAAGAGAAAAAGAATAATACCAACGTCAGTCAACATATCAAATTTTATTTTCAAATAATGAACTCCAAAAAATATGTTTGATATTTGAATTTTAAGGTTTTCAATAAATAGAGACTTGATAATTAACCAATTAAAGTGTTCTGTTCAAAGGGTTCATTACTGAAAATTAAGTTGGTTTAGACGAACTTAGAGACACTGGTTGGTCGGGCTTCTTCCTATCCTCCCTGCTCTTCAAACTTTCCATCCTCCTCAACTGCATCCTCGGTTACCCAGGGTTTTATATAGCTCCGTTTCTCTCCACTATATCACCCATGGGAAATTTCATCAGAGAAATCTGTACTCAAATTACTCGCCCTTGCCGCTACGTAGCTTGGACCTGCGAGCCAATGACAATTCATATCACTTCGTTGCAAAGCACGCGAGGTCATTTTGTTAGCCATCCGTCACCGGTTTTCTCACTTGACCATTTCTGTCTTATCGTATTGAGTATTTTCTTTGGTTACTGACTGCGTCACGCTGGCCAAGGGCGGGTAATTTTAGTACAGATTTCGCTGACAGAGTTCCCATGGGTGATGTAGTGGAGAGAAACGGAGAATATATAAAACCATGGGTAACCGAGGATGCCTCGGCTGTGGTGTCCTGAACATTCAAGATCTCTTCATCAACCATCGCCGCGGTCAACTGGAAGCCCTGAAGACAGTCACAGTTTTCAGCCTCTTCATGGACAACATCCAAGATGGAGTGCACTAGCTCAGCGACATCTGTGTGGTAACCATTGGGTGTTGCGTCTTTGTACAGATAAGTGGTTGGGATTTCCATGCAAAGAGAAAGACTTGATGCTGTATGTTCATATAAAAAACTGTCCGGAATGCATTATAATATCCCGTATCATATTTCTTATGTGTTCCTATTCCTAACAGCTACATTTGACAGCTCATACATCATTAATCAGCAAAGGTTATTCTAGATAGGTTTGAGACACAGTCTCAGTTGAACCAAACTAATTATTCCAACAGTACCTTTTATCCTTTGTAAAGATTACATGCATGCAAGTCAACATGATAAACGCTAGAATATAGAATGGATAGAATTAAGAGAAGCATTCATTCTGCTTCTGATTCATGTGAGTGTCAGGAACTACTGATGAAAGAGATTTTTAAACTCATTTTTAATAATAGCACATTTTCGGTTTATGATTGGCCAAGTAAAATAGTTTGAATGCCTTACACAGTAATATAAGTGGAATCTGGGAAAGTTAAGTCCATTCTAACATGGTTCTCATCTTTTCAATTCCTCTGACTTTCAACCCCTAAAGTCTCGATCACAACCCACTGTGCGTTTTTTATGCTCGTACGTTTTAAGGGGAGGCCATGGCCGCTAAGTTTTTTTCTGGAGACGGAAGGAGGGAGTGGGCGACGCAGGGAGGGAGTAAATCAACACACGTAAGGTGTAAGTCATCCCGTCTCAGGGTATAACGTACGCTACCGCAACTTTCATACCCTGGGTGCAAAGGCAGCTCATAACTTTTGTGTGTATTTCTTGAGAACTTAACTAAATCGGCGGTCACGACCCGCCGTACTTACAAGTGCGTGCTGTCTACGTGCAAAAACGTGGGTAAAATAGTGGTAGCCGTACGTTGTAAGTACCGACACCGTACGAATTTGGGAGCACGCAGACACGCCGTAGCGGTTTTAGTGCATGCAGAACTTTCGCTGCGTGCGAGCTGCGTGCGACTGCTTTTTTTTCCACATGTACGACTTCCGTGCTTGCACTCTACGGACACTGTGCCACAACGCACGGACTTAAGCGGCTGTCACAACCCGTCGTACGTGCAGCTGCGTGCTGTCTACCGACAAAAACGTGGGGTAAATTGGGGAATTCGTGCGTCCTCGGTACCGACGCCGTACTGATTTTGGACAAATTTGGAGTACGCAGACTCGTCGTAGAACTTTTAGTGCATGCAGAACTTTCGCTGCGTGCAGTCTACGAACGGGCTGCGAATGTTCCTCCGTACGATCGACATGCGTGCCCTGTACGACAACCGCACGCACAACGCACCGACATCGTGCGTTTTTTTCAAGCTTACCCACTCACACTTTCTCTACGAACGACGCACGTTTCACGTGCATACAACGCAGCGTAGTTCGTGCTTACTCGGCACGTCCAAAGATTAACTATCAAATAATTAAAGAAAACTCACGTCGATCGTACCGAGTAAGCACGTACAACGTACCGAGTAAGCACGTTCCCCAATTTACCCCACGTTTTTGTCGGTAGACAGCACGCAGCTGCACGTACGACGGGTTGTGACAGCCGCTTTAATCCACCCTACGTTTTCAGAAAAACGTAGCGACCGTGGCCTCCCCAAAAAACGTACGAACGAATTGCACGCACGATGGGTTGTGACAGGGGCTTTAGTGAGTGTTTTAAGTTTTCCACATGGACACATACTCCACGGACGACGCACTTGGCACGTGCGTGCTCCGCACGTTGCAAGTACGTTGTCAGTGCGTTGTCAGTGCGTCGTCCGTGCTTACTCGGCACTTCCCCAGTTCAACATGAGCAGGCATCACTCACGTTATCAGTGCCGAGTAAGCGCGTGCTCCGCAATTACAACGTAGGTTGTGCGCACTGATTTCTGCAGTTATTATGCGCTGCCATTTGAAGCTGTTCTTGCAGCATCGGAAGCGAGAGTCTCTGAGTTGAATGGGCGGCATCTTGAGGCAGCAGCACTGAGAGAGAACCTCTGAAGGTCGCTCTATACCCTTCCCCTGGTTGCCTGAAATCTAGTTGAAAAACTTAAGTTCATTGCACTTGCACACACTTACACCGTGCGTGTAATCGTGCGTGTGAAGTACATGTAAGTACGGCATCCATACGATAACGTGGCAATCATACGTCATACGCAAGGTGTAAGTACGTTGTAAGCACTTACAACGCACTTACCACGTGCGCAACGTACGATGAACGTAGCAGATCACGGCCAGGCATTTCGTGCAGGCAACGTACTTACAGCTTGCGTGTGACGTACGATTGCCACGTTATCGTTTGGATGCTCCTTCCCTGCGTTTACCACTTCCTCCCCACGATTTTCAGAAACGTGGCCTCCCAAAAAAACGTACGGACAAAAACACGCACGGTGGGTTGGGACCGAGACTTTAGTGGGATTATTACCACACCAATAGAGAATAATTAACTCTTACGTTTAGTCCCAAAACGCAAATTTATATCAGAAATATATATGTTCATCATGATACTCGATTTATCCATTCCACATATGACAAATATCCGATGATTATTTCATTAGTTGTGATCTGGACAGATCTTGTTTGGCTTTTCTCACAACTTTTCATCTAAACATTTAGTAAAATTGTTGTCAAATTTGTAAATGATGACACAATATTACATATTTCGTTGTGTTAATGCCAAAGATTATCAGACACGGATGATTAGAGAAAAGTTTTGAGCCGGGAAAGCAATATTTCCTCTTACCCCATTGTGGAAGCCTTGTATTGTTTTTCTTTGAATATGCCTGGACTGTAGTAGTAGTAGTAGTGATGCTGATGACTTATTGGTGATCCCATAAGGGAGGCAGCGAGGCTCAAAACAGTAAAACGCGTGTCTTGTCCTGTTTTACATGTTTAGATGCTAAACACATTCGTAAACATATTAAGATAGCTAAACGTGTTTATTTGCTTAGCACATTCTTAAACATGTTTAGGTAGCTAAACGTGTTTGGATGCTAAACATATTCCTAAACACAATATGACAGCTAAACGTGTTTAGGGGTCTAAACGTGTAAAAAAAAGACAGGACAAGATACGCCATTTTCACAGTGTAGACAACTACAACTACGCTTGTATTTGTAATAAATATAATTTAAATTTACCAAAATATTTCAATCCTATTTAATTATTTTCTATTCGATTCTGAGTTGTTTGACATGTTGATACATTCATTTCTATTACACTGCCGTCAAAAAGAAACGCCCACATGAATCTTTAAGATGAATTATATTACTTTAACACATAATTAATGATCGTATCAAGGTTATAATGAAACAATATTTGATATGACAATCCATTGGCCATGAATTGCACAACCACCCGTGACCACGCCCCCCAAAAACCTGCTACTTCCGGTTTTTGATTTGTACAATAAGTTTATTACCATGACCAAATATTCAGAGTTATCACTTTGGTATTTTGTGGACAGGTGAACATTGTCGGGAGGACTTTGGTGGTATTGTCTTCGGATTTACAGAGTATGGTGCAGCAAAACTGTTTTTAAACCATGATCGAAAACTGAACAGTTACCATCTCTAATTTTCCCCCTACAACATGCAAATTTATGAAACTTCGATATTTTGTTAAAAAATGATGCAACTTCATAAAGCCACACTTTGGTTAACATGCTCCTGATACTTTTTCTGAAATCTCATAAAATATCTGGTGGGCGTTTCTTTTGGACGGCAGTATATATCATTTTCAACAAACACCCTTCATTCATCTAAAGAAAATGAGACATTCTTATTAGATTTTTACACAATGAATTCAATAGTTCTAACTCACACCCTTCATTCATCTGTTTATTAAAAGAGGTGTATTTATTTAAACTATCTAAACAGCCTCATGTTATGAAAATTCATATGCATGTTCATATTTATCTGTACTTTCTTGCACAATACTGAAATGAAACAACAAATGCGAACTATTTCACTAAATAGATAATGTAATTGTGGAATATATGTGTTTGGGTCGTTAATATTTTAAAGTAAAGTTTATAATGAACATGTAACTTTCAATGACTATGTTTAAAAATAAGTTCTGACACTGTCGTGTTTTCAAAATCATAGGTAATACAGATAAAAGGAATTTTTGGGGGTTTCCTGAAATGCAAATGTGTAAACTTTTCTTTATAATGGACCGTATGTGTAAGTGCACTGGAACACTCAATGATTCATTGACCATGCTGACCTGACCATGAAAAGCTTTTAATCATTTATTGTACAACTATCTTTGGTGAGGAGTAGGAATGTAATGATAGATCAAACTATCAACTTATCGTGATAGTTGCTGTGCCGATAGTAACTTATCGATAGTCATTTTTTTTTCAAAACAATCGATTGTATCGATAGCTCTAACTATAAAGATTAAGCTGTTTAGTTGAATCTAAAAGTAATATTCGTCGCTGGATCCCCTGAAGAGATCACTGAAAGCTACAAATAGAAGATACAAGAGTCATGAAAACTACATTAAGTAGTTTTGTATTAAAAACTAAGTAGTTTTGTCTTTGAAAACAAAGTAGTTTTGTCATTGAAAACTATCTTGTTCTGTTACTTTGGAAGAAGTAATTTCAAAGTGAAGACAATCTACACTGTTTATTCTAGAATTTGTTTTATTTCGTTTATTAACACACTATTGCAATAGCTATAGTTCCTTGTGGACCAATAGTCACCACTAATGAGGATGTTCTGGTTTAAACCTCATTGGATCAGAAATTTATAAAAACCCAAAATTAGGATGGCACTATATGTCCTGTATGCCATGTAGGTACTGTATATCCGGTAGAAGTGATTTGAGGAACATCAGAAAAATTCTAGGTGATCAGTGTATTATTTATTACGTCAGGTGTCTAGCCAGCTTGTGCTGGTGGATTTCCTTTATTCACTTGCGTTGGGTAGGATGTACCAGAGGATTTTGTTTCGTCGCCAAAAAGTGTATATGACTAGACATTGAAGTTCGGTTGACTTTCAGGAATGCAACTGGCTGAAAAACATTCACGATATTTCATTCATTCTTTAAACTCATCTCTCATCCCATACACGGTTCTAAAACCATGTTTCTGTCAATACCTCCGTTCTAATATGACAGATTTGTAATGATGAATGTTTGCAATCAAATTTAGTTGTGCAATAATGAATATTCCATAGGCAGATTACAGAAGTCGAGTGATAGAACTTCATTACGGAAACTTTAGATGACGTCACACGCTTTATTCTTTCGAAATACATCTAATAATGAATATTTTGTGAAAGAATAAATGGCATATCTTATTTTTCATTAGAGAAATCACAAAGCAAAAATTGTGCATTTCTGTGGCAAAATATTTTATGATCAAGCACTGAAGCAGTGCCAAAACACGCTCATCACAAGAGGTGATGTGAGTTGATTTGGGGTTTAACGCTGCTTTCAAGAGTATTTCACTGATATCGCGGCTGCTAGTATTATGGCAGGGAGAAAGCCCACAACGCCATGTGGATATGCATTGCGGTGAAACCTGCGAGCATCGGCTGGAACTAGCCAACCATGGGTGGTACTACGCTGAAATTGTGTCATCAGTGTCACAGTTCTCTACTGCAGACAAAGTTGCCGTGCCCCTGGCGGGATTCGAACCCCGGACCTCTTGATCCGAAGCCGAACGCGCTAACCACTGCGCTATCACAAGATAACATCTAACCAACAATCAATTAACAATTTTACAGGTAATCAAGGCAATGTGAGTCACATGTTCGTTTACCTAATACTGCTTCTTACATTCGAATTGTGTAAAAAATATTAAACAATTATAATTAATACAAATAACTTTTAGTTTAGTTTTACACGAGCTGCCATTTGCATTCTGACAGAAGGGAAGCAACTCTTGCCGAAGTGAGATAGACTCACCCACCTTAAATACGCAAGTTCAAATTCCCCATTGTGGATCTAATGTTAAATATTTTTCACCTGAAAATCACTGTATTTTAAAACATATTCAAACATCTTAAAACTTTAGATCATGTCAAAATAATAACTATATGTGTATGTCAACTCAAGTGTATGTCCCTCGTGAAATAGTTTTAGTTTGTCTCTCGCCAAGGCTCGAAATAAAGCAAAATTGTTTCACTCGCGAAATAAACTTGATATGAAAGTGAAAGTTCGTTATAGATATCGTATAATTCTCAAATATGACTTCTAATCTAACAACTGTTAAATCATGGGTTATGCAATATTGTTTTTCAAGGTGGATTTAAGTTATTAACGGATATAATGAGCCTGTATACACAGTCATGTCAATATCGCGGTTACGTAATAACCAAAATAGCTCGGTGCAACAGTTTCTCACATATGTCATTGCAGGTCCATTTGCACTTTTATTTTTATTGATAATTTACGGCGGATTCGTGCTTTTCGTATTTACTTAAATAATACAAATAAACCACAGAGGGGAACTGTCATTAGCCATCAGGTCAAATTGTGAATAATATTTCATGAAATCTTCATTCATTAATTGCTAAAAAAATATGTTTGCAACGTTAGGTGAAATTGAACAAAATGAGGCATGATGCTGCCCTGTTTTTTTCCAACTTATCAAGCCAGTGATGGGGGACAGACGCGAGTTACGACTTGCGACTAGAGGTAGCCAAGAAATAGGAACTTGACAACAAAAAAACAACAAGTTTTCTGTTCAAAAGGTTCATTATTGAACATTAAGTTGCTTTAGACAGATGCTGTGTGCGGTTTGACGTTGTCGTTCATGTTGGACTTCATCTCGTCCATACTGTTGTCAGTGTACGGACGGAGGATATCCTTTCTCGTGGCCATAGCTGTCAACTGTTCATAGATACGCTTGAACAGCTCCTGGATGACTGTGCTGGTGTCGTTGGAAGTGGCAGACGTCTTGGGACCATGTGGTGGGATGAGGGCGGTTTTGGCGTTGTCGGTGGTCCATTCAACAAAATAGTTGAACTGGATATCGAGCGCCTGTCCATCCGCCTCTTTCATGGATATACGTCCTTCGGACGTGACTCTGCTGAACAAAATTCGGGCGAAATACAAAATCTTATTGAAATGTTTTCAAACATGGATCATCTTTGCATGTATTTTGAACTACTCCATGAGAAATTGTATTGTAATAGAGTTATTTCAGAAACATCTTTAAACAACTATTTTTAAATTCAGGTTGTGATGAACTATGTATTTCTTTAGAAATGAACTAAATGTTATCGTTACCACGCTAATAGAGAAGAATATATTACTCACTTTTAGTCCGAAAATGCAAATTTTGTTCAAAATTGTTAATCATGATACTCGATTTTTTATATGTGATAAAAATCCGATGATGATTTCAGAAGTTGTGATCTTGACAATTTTGGACAGATCTTGTTTTGCTTTTCTCACAATTTCCCAATTTTTCAACCCTTTTTGTTTACAGCTGCGTATCGAAAGTTTGTTCACCTGGACCAGTGGTGTATTTGGTTTAAACATATTTATTCATGAAAAGACATACAATTCATGAATGGATTGGCCAACAAGCACAGAGGTGCTTATATAAAGGCCGCTCCAAAAGAATTACAATTACAATGTATAATTACTAGTGACGCATACAAATCATATTCATGAGCATTTGAAAGCATATAAACTAAAATTACATAAAAGACAATATTCTAGCAAGGGATGTATTTTGTATGAAATTTAGCAGAAATCAGATAATCTTCGAGAGTAAATTATGAAGTAATGGACAGATTTTAGTAGTTCACTTTTTTCTTTATTACTCGAGCTAGCATTTCCGTAAAGAATTGATGGTAGATTGTAACCTTGAGTAAAGAAATAGGAGTTTATTCTTAACTCATGGTAAATGGGGCAGACAAGAAAGAAATGGAGTGCATCTTCGGAATGATGTCCACAGTTACAAGTAGAGATATCGGATACATGTCTCGCGTACTTATCAGCGTTTAAATCGCTGCAACCAAGCCGAAGGCGGGAGTGGATTATTTGACAAAATCTTGAGCCATTATACAAATAAAATAAAAATTGGGTTTGTGTTGGTTTCCTTTAATTTCCTTTTAAATTCTCCAAAAGTGCTCGAATTGACAATGTCAGAGGGGAGGGAATTCCAGATAGTAACAGTGTCCGGTAGAAAAGATTTAGCATAATTACTTGAGTTACATGTAATGCCTTGTAGGTCGGAATTGTTTCTCAGGTTGTATCGACTAGCGTCAGACACGTTGTCAGGTACTAAATTTGATAAATAATCAGGTACTAATTTATTAACCATCTTGTAAAATACATATAATTTTTGACGATGTCTCCTTTTTTGTAGAGAGCTAATGTTTGTCTCTGAATACAGCTTTGCATGACTTGTCCCCCGGACTGCACCACATATAGTTCTGATTGCGTCCAAATTTAGTTTTTCGAGAAGTAGAGACTGCTCTTTTGTGCAAGTATCCCAGATGTGACACGCATAGTCGAAAACTGGTAATATAAACGATTTGAACATGGTCTGAAGAGTTTTTCTATTAAGACGGTATTTAAAGCTCCTGAGGCAGTTAATCATTGGACTTACTTTAATAACGATACTATCAATATGGTTATGCCACATGCAGTCCTGTTGTAAAATTACTCCCAGGTGTTTATGAAATGAAACGTCATCGATAGCTGTATTATTCATTGATAAAACAGGCTTGATAGCCTGTGTATGTTTACGAGTGAACTGAATTGAAACGGTTTTACTCGGATTAAAGTCGACTTGCCATTCGTTAGCCCAAGAATTTATGACAGACAGATATTTATTTAGGCCTTGAGCGGCTACATTTGGGTCATTAATTATTACGTACAGAGAGGTATCATCTGCAAATAATCGTATGTTGCTGTCAATATCATCGACAATGTCATTAATGTAAATCAAAAACAGAAGTGGTCCTAGAACGGAACCTTGTGGTACCCCAGCAGCGACTGATTTTAAATCGGAACTATACCCGTTTATAACAACTCGTTGTAACCGATCCTCAAGGTAGCTTTCAAACCATAAAAGTAATTCGCCTGAAATACCATAAGATCTTAGTTTATGAATAATGCCCCTGTGCCAAACTTTGTCGAAGGCCTTACTTATGTCGCAAAAAACCGCCCTTATTTCTTTACCTTTGTCGATTTCTTTAGCTATGAAGTCATACAGATACGTTAATTGATTTGTAGGTGAATCGCCTGGGATAAAGCCGGACTGAAGGTTTGTCAGTAAATTGTTATCTCTGAGATAGTTAAATACATATTTGAAAACACATTTTTCGAAAACTTTGGCTAGGCAACTTGTTAAAGCTACGGGTCTATAGTTGCTGCACTCGTTGATATTACCTTTCTTATAAATAGGTATTACTGAGGCTATTTTCCAGATATTTGGGAATATTGAACTTGATAAGGACAAGTTAAAGAGTTGGGTTAATGGATATGCTATTACTGAAGAGCTAAGCTTCAATAAGCGGTTACCGATACCGTCGTGTCCAGTGGCTTTAGTAATGTTGACAGATATTAAAATATCTTTTACTTCGTTTACAGACAGCGATATGGAAGATAAAGTTTTGTCCGTTTTACGACTTATATTCTGTAGATTTTTATGAGGAGACGTGACAGTTGCTTGATCGCAGAAATAATTATTCATAATTGTAACGATATCTTTTAGATCATCATAAACCGAATCCTGATATGTAATTGGAGGAAACATTGAACTGTTGCTAGTAGATTTCAAGTAATTTTTAACTAAGCGCCACCAAGTTTGCTACCGAAAGATTCATTTATCTTGTTGTCAATTTTAGAGACATATTTTCTCTTTGCAGTGCGAACGGCTGATATTTAAGTGCAAATATCATATAGTTTGTCATGTCTTTGAAACATCGTATCAACGCGAAAACTAGACCGATCATTTTGCAGTTTCGCAAAAAAGACAGATGAGTGATTACATAACATAATAATATTTGATATGTCATAGTAAACAGTTGCAATTTTGATAGCTCTTTGAAGTGACCAGGGGTCACTCTTTTCAAAACTACAGTTTTTTATTTTCATCTGAGAAATATTCAGTAAGTGATCAACTTGGTCTCAAATACATCAAATACTTCCTCTCATACTCATTCAATGTACATGTATTTGTGATGAATTTTTTTCTCATTTTGTCATTCTGAAAACTGTAATTCGAAAATTAATTAAATTTGAATTTTCCAAAAATTGGACCCCTTCTGTCTTTTCCATTATGCCAAATTTCATGAACATATACCACTGCCGTAGCGATCATACGATACGTTTAATAATGATTGTTTTACTCGTGGATGTATGATGATTCATTGTCATTATATGTGATGTAGTTTTATTGGCGTTACCATGAACGTCAATTTACATAATATTTGCACTTAAATTCACATGTAGATGAACAAACTTTCGGTACGCAGCTGTAAACATTAGTTTATTATTTTCAAACTTGTAAATTATTTCACAATATTACATAGTTCTTCATGTCAATGCCAAAGATTATCAGACACGGATGATTAGAGAAAAGTTTTGAGCCTGAAAATGATATTTGTCTTACCCCTTTTTGGAATCCTTGTGATGGTTTTCTTCTTTGTTTTGGTCTGGTATGGTATTACTGTGATAGTACTGCTCATGACTTATTGGTGATCCCGAAATGGAGGCGATGAGGCCCAAACACAGTAAAATTGTTGATATCATGACACAATGTCTTCACGGTATAACTTCTTCAAACCTCTGTCGTCAAATTAACACCAGGACTCCTGTTTTGAAAACAAACGTTTGAGTTATTAGCTTTATCCGTTTGAAAATGTTATCATTTTGAATATTTACCCTATAAATGTTTTACCTGCAATCTCTCGTTTGGGTCCAACAAGAAATACTGATTATAGAAAGAGGATGGATGAATGCCAACTATTACTCATGAGCAGTATACCCCCTTTAACATGCAATATAACTAATTAATATGGTAATGTATGCATGATGTCATACGTCAGCGAGGTAAATGAACTAGTGCACATGCATACCTGCTTTCAAACCGTCGTTGGCGGAACATACTGCCTAATCATGCCCATCCCTATTTATAGTATGTCAGGGTAATTATTCACGCTCACATATGACTGACACGTGAACGTTCATTCAAACAGATGACACACTATTAATGGAGGGAGTGGCCTAGAGTTATCGACATAACCATTTTCATTAAGTTACTATTGAAATGAAGCGGTGTCGCAAATAATCCCGCCCAGGGCACGGCAACTTTGTCTGCAGTAGAGAACTGTTCTACACGCAGTAAGGTTTGGGTGCAATGCTACACTGAATTTCAGCGTAGTACCACCCATGGTTCGCTAGTTCCAGCCGCTGATCGCAGGTTTCACAGCAGTGCATAGCCACATGGCGTTGCGGGCTTTCTCCCTGCCATAATACTAGCAGCCGCGATATAAGTGAAATACTCTTGAAAGCGGCGTCAAACCCCAACTCACTCACTCACTTGTTGTAAATATTATATTTTCTTACACACTGGCTCGTTTGATGTATTCGGGTATTCAACTCACTCACACTGATTACAGTATTGTATGTTGAACACCCTTTTGATCATTAACACTTGATGTGATAATTCTTGTTACGAATGTAATTTCTATGGATATTTATTTTATATTTCTCAAATCGAAGTAAGTAAAATAAAAGCCTATCAACATTCAATATTCCAAAAAATATTTTCGTCAAAACATGGCATCGAACCTGTGACTTGTTTGCCAAGTACACCAGTACACCATTACACCACTACACCACGGATACCAGTTTTTATGTGAGAGACATTTTCATGACGTGTTATTTATAGTTCTTATAATTCCCGGATTATCGTCAGTTTGTTTATTACTTTAAATGTGTCTATCTATAAACGGGAGAAAACACGTTATAAACAATATTATTCAAGCGACAACACGACATTGTTGATTAGTTTAATGATACAGTATGTGTTACTTTGTGCATACTCCATCATTTTGAAAAATTAAAATTAGTGAAAATACAGCGTTTTTCATTTCACATTTTGCAAAAAAACAACATGGCCAACAATCAGCAACAAGCGACTGTTGATTTGGCAAGCGAGAGTTTGTCAATAAATCCTTAAGGTTTTATTTCTGAATCGTTTACCACAAATTTACAATATATAAGTGATTGAATTCTAAACTTCTAATTTAGGCTACTGAGCTAAAATAACAACTCTCTCGATATCTTATGAACTATCAACGTAATTATGAATTATTGTTTCAATAATTTCTTCAATAGGCATCTTTAATGGGCATTCTAGAAGTTGAGGTGATGAAGAATGAAGAACAATTTTATGGATACACAACTTCTTTATTCTATGTAGGCGACGTTTCGACATAGATACTATAATGTCGTTGTCAAGCCTGTATCATCTTTAATAGGCATTTAGATGAAGGATATGGATTAACAACATTTTTTATTGCAATAGTGTGACATTTTGTGACGATTCCAACACCATTATCAATCAAATGATATTGGACATGATTTACAGGGTGAATATGTACATTTATATAGAGAATGTCTTTTTCAATAAATTTTCAATAAACATTATTAAAGAAGAAATTATATTCTGAGGTGTTATTTTTTTCTATTTCTATAATTTGACACATTGTAAAATGTCGCTATAGGTGAAGAGTATGCTTTCCAAAACTATACATAAAACGTATTTTCGCATATTTCTGTTCATTTAACTATAACATTGTGTTCAAACTTGATTTTATTGTCAGTTATAAACGTTTCAATGTGATACGATTGTGGCCTTTAAACTAAAATTTGTATTTATGTTTTTGGCTGGGAAACTAGATTTTACACATCTTGAGTTCTGTAATGAATATAACTTTAATTTCAATCACAAACCTATTTCCATCATCTTCAATTATTTTTTGTTCGATTCTGATTCATTTCTATTATAGTATTTCAACACACACCCTTCATTCATCTATTGAAATTGAGATATTGCTATTAGGTTTGGATAGATATAACTCCTGTACACAATGAATTCAATAGTTCTAAATCACACCCTCCATTCATCTCTTTATTAAAATAAGTGTGTTTATTTTTAACTATTATATTGTCGGGTCATAATTAAGATTTTTTAACAGTTTCATCTAATATAGAGTGGTATGTATGTTCATAATTTTCATTTCTGGCATATTTCTGAAATATAACAAAAGTTAACTATTCATTCATCATGTTTACGCCTTGGATAAACAGAAACAATATTTGGTTGAATGTTTTCATTTACTAAAAGTAACATGTTAATATATTATATATGTTAGTAGTTTTGTTCACAATATATTGCAAAAGTGAAAAACTCCGAGAATGTCCATATTGTCATGTTTGTGTTGGCATGCATTAGTAGGTGTGCACACCAGAGTGTCACCATACACTCACAGGCAAAATAAACTTATCGCTTTTCATACCTTAATATTTGTTAGTATTTCAAACTTTTGATAAATCCATATTCACGCATAATCACACATCGCAACATCGCTTACAACTAACAATCTCAAAGTTATGCCCCTGGCCTGATGAGCTAAAAACTTAGTTTTCGACACGTAACGAGGCTTAGCGTTGATGAGAAGTTGACGCGTACCATCACACCTATATGTAGAAATATGTCAAAACAAAATAGACAAGTGTTTGCCACTGACATGGCAATGTCCCCCGCCGGTGACATTGAGTTTGTAAGGCACATCATTGGAGCTACTTTATGTATTGCATTACTGGTAAAAGGTGACATGATGATCAGAAAATTTTAAGACTTTGGGTGCTTGGGTTCATGATATATCGCGTAAACAAGAGTTTGAAAAGTGGTCAAAGTGTCGCAGTGACCTTGATAAAAGGTGAAGGTCACCAAAATCGACTGGTGTCTGCGTCTTCGCCCAATGTAGGCTGACACCTAATTTAAAAACATTGGGTCCAACCTGTCATACCCCCGTGGGGTGCCCGGGTTAGAATAGGCCCTCAGTTCCTCCTGCTTGTCGTAAAAGGCGACTAAAAGGGGGCAG
The DNA here is from genome assembly GCA_936450465.1 of Gibbula magus. NCBI lineage: Eukaryota > Metazoa > Mollusca > Gastropoda > Trochida > Trochidae > Gibbula > Gibbula magus. The sequence goes on from OW388299.1 coordinate 36,025,606, forward strand.
TCTGTTTGCCGTGGACTGCGACCTGTACGGGTGGAGGAAGGATGCCTGGTGGTTGAGGGATGTGTTCAGCTTAAAGCTAACACTGAACAATACACTGATTCGGCCCCGACTTCATCTAGACAGGTGGCCAGATTGGTCCGGTCTGGTCAATCGGCTGGTCATGCCAAGCACTTGGTTGCGCACATCTTTGCTATCCTTCTTCTTACGCTGCTACCTCTCTTTACAATTATTTTCTTTACTTTCTTAGTGCTCTCTTGCACACATTCATCAACTTTACTCGGCTTCCAAGATAGCGGTGGCCCATGCGCCAATCCAGTGAAACATTGGCAACGTTTTAGTGAAGTATATCATCTTGGTATCCCCGGTGCAGTCAGCAGGAAACCCGCTGACATACAGCATTGCCCTTTTTGGTGCTCCGTGGTGGGTGGGGATCCAGGTTGACGAAATGCTTACCAACCGAACATGAACCGTTCAGTTAAAAACAAGCGAAATTTGTCAACAGATGATTGTCCCTCTTCTGAGGAAGAGGCAACATCATCAAAATCAACTAAACATGCAAAATCATCAAAATCAAAACCTTCAACTTCAATTTCAATTTTTAATACAAATTCAATCACCTTTCCTCGATTTCTGGTCATATCATCCACTGATGACAAACCTCTCCGTCTTAATCCTTTCGCCACCGCCAAGACCATTCAAGGTCTAGCCGGTGATGTAAAGGATGTAAAGAAGATAAGGAATGGGTACCTTCTTGTGGAGGTAAAATCAAAACAACAGGCAACATCACTTCTCACCTTGGAGAAAATTATTGATAAACTTGTTAAAGTCTCTCCCCATACATCACTAAACAGCAGCAAAGCCATCATCCGGGATAAGGATCGCTGTCTCGATGATTCCTCCGAACAGGAGCTCCTTGACAACCTGAAGAGCCAGGCAGTGACTGCTGTCAAGCAGTTCACTATCAAGAAGGAGGACAACATCATCAAGACGCGCACCTATCTCTTAACATTTTCAACTCCACAAGCTCCAAAAACAGTTTATGCAGGGTATTACAAACTCCCCACAGAACTGTATATCCCTAACCCCCTCCGTTGCTACCGGTGCCAGAAGTTTGGCCATGGAAGCAACTCTTGCAAAGCGGATGAGCGTGTTTGTCCACAGTGTGGCAAACTCGACGATGAAAGCCATCCAGAGAAGTGCAAGGAGTTGCCGAAATGCGCCAACTGTGCTGGTGAACACTTGGCTTCCTCCAAGGAGTGCCCACGGTGGCAACAGGAATCTAAAATATTCAAAGTTAAAGGCGCTGTAGCACGTTTTTTGCAAATTTAATTTTTTCAAATTTCTCATTTATAATGATTGTTTATGTCATTTATATTTACTTTAGAGGGTAAAACATCTTATTACACAAACCAATGATCCGTAGTGGTAATAACGGTGTTGCGTATAAAGCCAAAATTGCATGGCGGCCATTTTATTGTGAACACATTTTATTATATTCGAATGACAAAACAAATTCCCATGGCTTTACGGAACCATGTACACTCATTTGCAACTTGATTTTCCGAAGAGAGAAGGGTGTTTTACTATTGTTGACATTATTTTTCAAATACATTTCATCGACTTATTTCAGCCAAAAAACGTGCTACAGCGCCTTTAAATTCACTCAAAATATCTCTTTTCCCGAAGCCAACCGCCTGGTTCTTGAGGGTCCTAAACCCTAATACTCCACCATAGTATCTTCAGCAAGTGTCACTAAATGCTCTGTATCAACTCAAACAGACATTGAGTGGGTGAATGATCCACCGACTCATAAAACATTCCGCTCTTCAACATCTTCCACCATAGGTACCATGACATTCCCTCTTCTGTCACTTTCAAATCCCATCAAGCCAGCTTCTCAAACCAAAAACCTAAAATCAAAGCAAAGCTCAAACCAGAAATCAAACCCAAAAACTGAAAACAAAACTAAAAACAAAACATCAAACCGCACTCCCAAAGGCCAAAGGAACGCGGTCGAGATCCACAACAAGTTTGGATCTCTTGACATTGGCTCTGATGATGTCCTTATGGACGCATCAGACACAGCATCTCTTAACAACTCGCCCAAAAAGGGGCACAGGGTTCAGTCCTTGGACCGTCGCTTTTCCCCAGTAAAACATCCACCATGAAGCTTTTAATATTTTATTTTTTATCCTCGCATCTATGGCGATTCTCCAGTGGAATTGTCAAGGCTTTAGGGTCAATTTTAACGAATTGGGCTTGCTAGCCCAAAAGTACAATCCCCAAGCTATATGCCTTCAAGAAACTCATTTTAAAGAATCTGATAAAGTCGCAATGAGACCATTCACTTTTTACAGTTCTTTCTCCCCTTCTGCTGATAGGGCAAAAGGGGGTGCATCAATTTTAGTACGTGATGGAATTATCCACAGAGAAATTCCATTAAAAACACAATTACAAGCTGTAGCTGTCAGCTTGTCATTATTCAAAACTTTAACTCTTTGTTCTTTATATATTCCACCATCTCAAGATCTTACTATAAAAGATCTTGATCAACTTGTTACCCAATTACCTAAACCTTTTATTATCATGGGTGACTTCAACGGTCACAATCCCCTCTGGGGTAGTAATACCCTAGACTCTAGGGGTAAAATACTCGAAAGTTTCCTTACCCAAAATGATTTATGTCTATTTAATGATGGCACAAACACATACCTACATCCTGCTACAGGATCTTATACAGCTATAGATTTATCAGTAACTGATGCATCCCTTGTACATGACTTTTCATGGTCAGTTCATGAGGATACATGTGGAAGTGACCACTTCCCCATTGTATTAGAACCCTCATCACCTATTCCCGAGGAGCACAATCCTCGTTGGAAATTTTCCAAGGCTGATTGGGGTACATTTTCTACCCTCTGCCGTGAACATATTATATATGATGAAATAATCAATGCAACTGATCCTGTTGAGGCCTTTTCTTAAGGTCTCATTGATATAGCAACTGAAACTATCCCTAAAACCTCGGCAAATCCACGCATTCACAAGCCATGGTTTAATGAAACCTGCGATACTGCCATTAAGGCGCGCAAAAAAGCTGAACGCAAGCTCAGTAAACGAGCTACAAAAGTTAACTTAGATAACTGCCGCAAGGCTCGAGCTAAAGCTCGACGCACAGTCAACCAACAAAAACGTGAATCTTGGAGAGGCTATGTCTCTAAGATCATTTCCAGAACACCTATCAGCAAAGTCTGGAATATTATTAGTAGAATTAAAGGCAAAGGTTCCATATCTACAATAAAACATCTTAAGGTCAACGATGACCTTCTCACCTCAAAATCTGACATTGCCAATAAGTTGGCTGAAACAATCTCTAAAATTCTTCATCTGCAAATTATGTCCCTGCTTTCCAAAAGTACCAAAAGGTACAGGAAAAACGACCACTTAATTTCAAATCTGACAATGGAGAAGATCATAATGAACACTTCTCCTTGTCAGAGCTTAAAACTGCACTTTCTAAAGCTCATGATACAGCAACCGGCCCTGATGAAATCCATTATCAGCTTTTAAAACATTTACCAGAACCTTGCCTTGAGGTTCTACTTCAGGTATTTAATCATATATGGGAAACAGGTGAGTTTCCATCTTGTTGGCACAATGCTACTATTGTGCCAATACCAAAACCTGGGAAGGATCATACAGACCCTTCCAACTACGTCCTATAGCCTTAACAAGTTGTGTATGTAAAACTGTGGAACGGATGATCAATGATCGTCTAGTTTGGTACTTGGAAACTAATAAATTACTAACTGATATTCAATGTGGTTTCCGCAAACAACGAAGTACCACTGATCATCTTGTTCGTTTAGAATCATTTATTCGTGATGCATTTATAAGCCTTTTCAGCAAACTGCCGTTGTACTAAAAATAGAAAAATGCCTACTTCCGGGACTATTTCAGTTCGCGCATGCGCGATAAACGGAGGACAAACATTCCATTTGTCCCTCGTTTGACAGCTGTCAAAATGCCGTCAAAGCACTGCGCTTACGGGACCTGTCGCAGCGATAACCGCTATTCACATCGAGCAGACATGGAAAATGTTTATTTTTTACCGTTCCCGAAGCCACACAGAGAGCCTGAGAAGTGCTTTAGGTGGGTGAGGGCCTGTTCAAGGGAAGAATTTTCAGTCGATCGGGTGACCAAGTACAGCTTCATTTGTAGCAAGCACTTCGTCGGCGGTCATGGACCAACTGCTCAGCATCCAGACCCGATTCCAGCGAATTTTACCATTCAACAGGTAAGACTATTTGTAATAAATAAAATTTAATCATACAGAATCGTTATCATTATCTCTGTCGGTTTTAAACTTAATTTGCGGGCGTTGAATAACAATGAATCCCGGAAATTTTTCAAACGCAACTATTTATCTTCAAAATCATTTTTCAGACAGTCAAGTTTTCAAGGAAGAGGGCAATGCCGAGATCCAGGTCCAGTCCCCCATGCAAACGACTCTTGCAAGCTGTTGCCACAATGGATCCGCCATCAGTGGGTGTTGAACAGCAGGACCACAGTTACAGTGCAGTTGCTACTGAGGTACTGTACAAGTTAAATTCTTACCTAATCATACTATAGTAATTTATTAGTAAACAGTTTACAATGCAAAATTAGACATACTTTTAGTGAATACTTATTCTCGTATTATGAACCATTATTTACTTCTATATTTAAATTAAAAAATATTTAAAAGTTGTATTTTCATGGCAAATAAGAATAATGGCTTTAATTTTCATTGACATATCGTTATAAGATGCAAGAGGAAATATCGGTGGCATGAGATGGTATCACACATGTGTGTATCCAACTTATTGTTATATGATTAATGTTTTCACCATGGTCAAGTATTAAATATTTTACTGTCAATTGTAAACACTAACTTTTCCTTTTCCTTCCACAATCGCAGTTACTTGAAGACACGAGTGGACCGGAGCTTGCTCTGGATCAGGAGGCCTCTACCACAGTAACTACCCAGACTTCACCTGTGAAGGATGCAGACGAGTCCACTCCCTCTGTCAGTGTCAAGGAAGCGGGCAATCAGACCCAGTTTGTATGTTCTGGCCTCATGGCAGCCAAGGTGTATCAAAGAATGTCCTCAAATCTTTCATTTTCAAGTACAGAGTCAGTTCAAAAACCAAAATGTGACCTATTGTTTGATAACCTCTCCAGTAATAAGAAAAAGTTCAAGTATTACACTGGTTTAGATTTAGTTCATTTCAATCATCTTTTTGCATCTTTTGGTGATAGTGTCAATCATATATCTTACTGGCGTGGAGATTCAAGTAAAACAAGTGATTGTAAGGTTTTATCCAAAAAAGATCAGCTTCTGTTGACAATTATCAGAATACGGAGAAATTTTCCAACTACAGATTTGTCTTACCGGTATAACATTAGTGTTGGTACTGTATCATGTATTGTCACAACTTGGATACAATTTATGTATATCAAGTTTCTTGCCCTGAAGGAGTATATCTTTCCTTGTCGTCAAGTTATGAAACAGTCTTTGCCACCTGTTTTCAGAAATTTCAAGAATATCAGAGTTATTGTTGACTGTTTCGAGGTGTTCACCGAAAGGCCAAGTGATTATGGTGAGCAGGGTAACATGTATTCAAACTACAAGACTCACAACACTCAAAATTCTGCTAGGTGTGTCACCCACTGGTGCTGTTGTGTTTCTTTCTGATGCTTTCGAAGGTAGTATATCAGATAGGGATATAATTTCAAAGTCAGGATTTCTAGATAAGCTTAATCCAGGTGATTTAGTCCTTGCAGACAGGGGGTTTACTATTAAAGATCTTGTCATGAATCGTAAAGCTCACCTTAATATTCCTCCGTTTCTGGGAAGAAGGGACAAGTTTACTAAGCAGGAAGATATTCTCACTAGATCTATTGCTAGAACTAGGATTCATGTTGAGCGCTCAGTGGGGAGGCTGAGAGAGTATCGCATCTTAAATGGAGTTATCCCATTGTCTATGAAGCACCTGGTTTCACAAATTGTCTTTGTTGTAGGCATGCTTTCTAACTATCAACCTCCACTTGTATGTTGACATGTTGACTTCTAGTTGTGTCTTGAAGGAAGGGACTTGTTGTTGGTTATAAGTAGTAAGATTTTATTTACCATGATGATGCGGTGTGCTAGTACAGTCGAACCTTGTTTATCCTGACGACTTTTTTACAGCTGAAAATTGTCCGGATAGCAAATCGTCCAGTTAACTGGATCATTTTTACTAATAAATATAGACACATTGTTTGAAACATATTGTCCGAAAGGTGAGGTTTCTGGATATACGGAGTCCGGGTATCCGAGGTTCGACTGTATATTCCTATGTCATCATTGTCCTAAGAAAGACAGAACAGACAGTTGAAGGAGAATGTGTTTATTTCTTTAGGGCCGATAAGACCCTAATAAAAATTTGTGAAAAAAAATGCAATCATGATTGAAAAGTAGTGTTCAATGAACTCCCAAAATGTATGATTCAAACAATGTACACAATCTTCAATCTAGTACTGATAAACTTGAATAATTTTAATAATAACACATTGACATATTTGTGATACTCCGTGAAAGAAATTGAATGGATATTTTGGGAAAAGAGCCATTCTTCTCCTAAACAATTATTGATATCATTAACTGTGATCTATTGTTATGAATCTAATATGGAATTATTTATTTTGTAACATGTGTTATTGTAAATAGTCCTTAATTCCAAACAGCTGTGAATAAATAACTAATGAGATGAAAATGACATTTATGTCTTGTTTTACTTTGCCATTTATATTATTGTAAATAATCCTTAATTCCAAACAGGTGTGAATAAATAACTAATGAGATGAAAATGACATGTCTTGTTTTTCTTTGCCATTTATTTATGTATTTCAAGCCTATTTGATTACTGAATACATTTCAGTCTGAGAGATCAAATGGAAGCAATTTTCTTGGTACTCTCATTTCAAACAGTTCTGGTACAATCACAAACTTATACAACTTTTGAAGAACAGCATAGTTTTTTTCAAAGAATAACTTGTTGTAATGAAGTCTTTCAATACACATGCCTTTTGGAGACCATATCACAAAGTCACAATATTTTCGTTCACAAACTGCCATTTGCATCTGACATTGAAAGTAATATTCATGATTTTGCTTTAACTTAAGTTTTCCATTTTCCTCAATAGAACAAAATGATTGATACTGTCTTTTTGTGAGATTCTTTTTCACTTCCAATGGATGAAAGCCCTCTAACAAAGCAGGACATTTGATTTCCAAAACACCATCACCTTCATTGTTTAGAGAACTTGAAGAAATCAGACCATCAGGACTACATCCCAACTCAGGGTATCTGGCATTAACCCAGAATCCACTCTTCACACAAGTACACTTATCTGCAAACATTAATTGATATTCCTCAAAGGCATTATTTTCATTTCTACAGCCATACTGCATATCACAGGTGTTAACTTTGTTTAAACCCCAGAAATGATTTGCAAGCAAATTATATTTCCCTCTACTTGTTTGCACAATACTTGCCTTCTTAAAAATTGAGGCTGTTATTCTAGACCACCTGTAGCTGTGCCACTCATCACTACTGGCTTGATCTAAAGTACCTGGACATTGATAAGGACCAGAACCATGTTCTGAAATGTTCTCAAGTGTACTGCTCATAAACATGTCATATTTACTGAGAAGATACAATTTAAGTTCATTGGTTAAATTATAATCTTGATAGGGAACTTCCAGAATGGAATGCCAACATGTATTATCTTGAAGATTTAATGCTGAAGATATGAATGAAGATGCAAAGCTGTCTTTAGTTCCTGTAGAATGGTCTAAAACTGGACAAGGATCATGAACAATGACACGATTAGGTGCTCTTTTTTTGCTGTACTGCAACTCATGAGCTGGTTGGGGATTTCTCTTCTTATTTCTAGGTTTGTTCCATGCACATAAACGTGAAGTACAGGAGGGGGGCTGACAACCAAATGTGATAACATAATCTTCCAGAGCAAATAACAGGGCTGCAATATGACTACATCTACCTGTTGCTGATCCAACACAATCACATGAAGCATCTTGAACCGATCCAAAATTATCTAAAGTAGCATGAACATGATACACAATATGTTGCTGATATGATGGTAAACAATTTGATTTGAGGTAATAAAGATTATGTTTAGTGACAGTCTCAATATTCTGAATATGACCACTTTTAAAAAAATCTCGTCCTTTCTTCATCGGCTTGGATGTACAAAAACTTTCATCATCAACATGATCATCCCCATCATCCCTGGAACCTGGTACTGATGTCATCCTGGCAGAGGCAATGATGTAATCATAGATGTCCCCATAGGTAAATCCAGCTGGAATGGAGCCTGATGGGAACTGTTTCCAACCTGTGATCGGAGGCGGAGCAGGAGTGTTGACTGTTGAACTGCAACAAAATAATGTATATAAGTCAATAAAATTTATAACAGAAATAATCTCGTACAATGAAAGGGTCGCCACATCCTGTAGAATATCCTTTAGATAAATTCCTATGAATGTCATAATTTAATACATGAAGAACACTAAACAATGTCCGGTTAAATAACAGAAACGAGTGGATGGTTTTGTATTTAACGTGAAAAAAGCATGTTAAATACCATACTATCCACGAGTTTAATAAATGTTATTAAACGGGACAGAGTTTAGTATTTTATTTATTACTCGTCGACTTAATTCAAACTGAAGTGCAAGAAATCCCCCTTCAAAGTACAGTAAGTGGCCAAAAGTGATTGCGAAAATAATTTTCATTAATTAGTTGTTTGTTGATTGTTCTTAAAACTCTACCAACTTTGTAATCTTGTATAAAATCATCAAAGAAACAATTTACATAATTTTGAAAATTACACATTTCTTGTTAACTCAGAAACTGATAGACTAAAATATTATACATACCGTAAATCCTTGAATAAACGCCCGGCAATTATTTATTTCGAAACCTTATTTGACCCGGTGACTATTCAAGGCAGGCGATTATTCATGTCAATATTTTTCAGTTGAAATATGACTATTCTAGGGAGGCGATTATTTATTTCAACTAGGGCTTAGACCCAGTAATCGAGGCAGGCGATTATTCAAGGCAGACGATTATTCAAGGATTTACGGTATATTCAGATAATATATAGTGGAATAGTTACCTCTGCAGTGAAGCCAAAACACCCTGGACCTTCTTCTCATACCACTTCCCTTTGTCAACCGAGATTGTGATACTCCCATCACTTCCATTTGATATGCACTGGTTACATCTGCAAAACATACAATAACTATTTATGATTCCTGCTAACATTTCCAAGACAAAGAGCCAAAATTAAAAAAGATGAGTAATAGATATACCACCATGTAATTGAATATGTCAATTAATATATCTACTTTTACTGCTTGCTTAGCTGTTTCACCGCTTAATTGATGTAGGTCTGGTAAGAATGAAATCAACAATCAAGCAGAACCACGAAAATAGGTGACCCATTGAAATGGCTACTCCATAGCATTATTGCAGACACTGCATTGATAATTGGTAGACCTATAATAAATATATCCCGATATAGTATTAACATTAATTTATTTTTATATTTTCGTTTTTGAATGTACATAGAATCATTGGTAGCCATGATTAGACATACCCATGTACTAGTAACATAGAGGTTACATTTCCACTTCCGGGTGGTAATTTTAGGATAATTATGATAAATGTCAGCATAACAAATCAAGACAGAATAGTTTCTTCCTGTTGTATCTAAAATAAAATAGACTACTTGCATTAATCTCTTTATAAATCAATAAATTTAACACATCGGACGAAAAAGGTTACCTGTCAACAAGTTCACTTTTACTGCCAGAGACGGGCAGACCTCGGCATTCCAACCACCGCTTCAGCTGGATAACGGAATGTTGCTGGACATCTGAGTGCTCAAAAATAGCACCCGGGACATCACTGGGCTTTAATACGATCTCGTAGATGGGAGTGGTCGAAGCCATCGCGTCAAAAGATGGATGTGCGGGTTTGAAAGTGCGAGGACTGCCGTCGTTGAATGTTCCCGCGAAACGATGTTGTTTGTCCCTCGTTAAAATGTTGCGTATCACGTGACGTACTTGTGCACAGGAAACGTGACGTCAGCAATGAAATGGCTTATTAACAAACAACATGCTGTGTCTATCTTTTTCGACTTAGAAAAAGCTTACGACACTACATGGAAGCATGGCATCCTAAAAGATTTATTTGAATTTGGCTTGCGAGGTCGTATGCCTCATTTTATTTCCAATTTTTTACATGATCGCCAATTTAAAGTGCGCGTGGGCTCCACCCTTTCTGATTTCTTTGATCAAGAAATGGGTGTCCCACAAGGTAGCATTTTATCTGTCACATTATTTAGCATTAAAATCAACAGCTTGGCTAAAGTCTTAAATGATCATACAGATGGTTCACTTTTCGTTGACGATTTTGGAGTTTCCTGTAGAGGCAAAAATATGCCATCAATCGAGCGCCAATTGCAACTCTGCCTCAATAAAATCCATCAATGGTCGTTGGAAAACGGCTTCAAATTTTCCAAAGCTAAAACATCTTGTGTGCATTTTTGCAATATGCGCAAAATGCACGAAGATCCAGAATTATTCCTTGATAAAACTCCAATTAAAGTCGTTCCTGAGGCCAAGTTTCTTGGTCTCACTTTTGACAGTAAACTTTCTTTTATTCCTCATCTTAAAAATCTAAAAGCTAAATGCTTAAAGGCATTAGACCTTTTAAAGGTCGTTTCAAATAATAAATGGGGTGGAGATGAAGAAACTCTAATTCATCTCTATCGATCACTCATCCGCTCCAAACTTGATTATGGATCCATAATATATGGATCTGCCCGCCCCTCATATATCAAAATGCTAGATACAATCCACCATCAGGGTCTCAGGCTTTGTCTTGGGGAATTCAGAACTTCACCTGTTGAAAGCCTTTACGTTGAAGCTGATGAGCCATCTCTTGAAGATCGGCGCATCAAGCTAGCACTTCAATATATAACCAAATTAAAATCAAACCCTTCAAATCCTGCATACAACTGCGTATTCAATCCTGAATACCAGCAGTTGTATAACTCAAAACCTAAAGCAATTCCAACACTCGGTATCAGACTTCAACAACATGTATATATACATATTATAAACCAATAACCATTGAGTAAGCCCCACCCTACAATCAAGCATTATAAAACACCAACCACTGAGTAAGCCCCACCCTACAATCAAGCATTATAAACTACCAACCACTGAGTAAGCCCCAACCTACAATCAAGCATTATAAACCACCAACCACTGAGTAAGCCCCAGCCTACAATCAAGCATTAAAAACCACCAACCACAAACCACCAACCACCCCAACCCTACAATCAATCATTATAAACCACCAACCACTGAGTCAGTCAAACCCTACAATCAAGCATTATAAACCCCCAACCACTGAGTGGGCCCCACCCTACAATCAAGCATTATTTAAAAAAACAGCCACTGAGAAGGCCCCACCCTACAACCAAGCATTATAAACCACCAACCACTGAGTAAGCCCCACCCTATAATCAAGTATTATAAACCACTAACCACTGAGTAAGCCCCAGCCTATAATCAAGCATTATAAACCACCAACCGCTAAGTAAGCCAAACCCTAAAATCAAGCATTATAAACCACAAACCACTGAGTAAGCCCCACCCTATAATCAAGTATTATAAACCACTAACCACTGAGTAAGCCCCGACCTATAATCAAGCATTATAAAACACCAGCCACTGACTAGGCCCCACCCTACAATCAAGCATTATAAATCACCCACCACTGAGTAAGCCCCACTCTACAATCAAGCATTATAAACCACCAACCACTTAGTTAGCCCCACCCTATAATCAAGTATTATAAACCATTAACCACTGAACAAGCCCTACCCTATAATCAAGCATTATAAACCACCAACCACTAAGTAAGCCAAACCCTTAAATCAAGCATTATAAACCACCAACCACTGACTAGGCCCCACCCTACAATCAGGCATTATAAAACACCAACCACTGACTAGGCCCCACTCTACAGTCAAGCATTATAAATCACCCACCACTGAGTAAGCCCCATCCTACAATCAAGCATTATAAACCACAAACCACTGAGTAAGCCCCACCCTACAATCAAGCATTATAAATCACCCACCACTGAGTAAGCCCCACCCTACAATCAAGCATTAAAAACCACCAACCACAAACCACAAACCACCAACCACCCCAACCCTACAATCAAGCATTATAAACCACCAACCACTGAGTGGGCCCAACCCTACAATCAAGCATTATGAAACACCAGCAACTGAGAAGGCCCCACCCTACAACCAAGCATTATAAAAACCACCAACCACCGAGTAAGCCCCACCCTATAATCAAGTATTATAAACCATTAACCATTGAGTAAGCCCCACCCTATAATCAAGCATTATAAACCACCAACAACTGAGTAAGCCCCACCCTACAATCAAGCATCATAAACCACCAACCGCTAAGTAAGCCAAACCCTAAAATCAGGCATTATAAAAAAAAAACAGCCACTGAGAAGGCCCCACCCTACAGCCAAGCATTATAAACCACCAACCACTGAGTAAGCCCCACCCTATAATCAAGTATTATAAACCATTAACCACTGAGTAAGCCCCACCCTATAATCAAGCATTATAAACCACCAACCGCTAAGTAAGCCAAACCCTAAAATCAAGCATTATAAACCACAAACCACTGAGTAAGCCCCGACCTATAATCAAGCATTATAAAACACCAACCACTGACTAGGCCCCACCCTACAATCAAGCATTATAAATCACCCACCACTGAGTTAGCCCCACCCTATAATCAAGTATTATAAACCATTAACCACGGAGTAAGCCCTACCCTATAATCAAGCATTATAAACCACCAACCGCTAAGTAAGCCAAACCCTAAAATCAAGCATTATAAACCACCAACCACTGACTAGGCCTCACCCTACAATCAGGCATTATAAAACACCAACCACTGACTAGGCCCCACCCTACAATCAAGCATTATAAATCACCCACCACTGAGTAAGCCCCAACCTACAATCAAGCATTATAAACCACCAACCACTGAGTAAGCCCCACCCTACAATCAAGCATTATAAACCACCAACCACTGAGTAAGCCCCACCCTACAATCAAGCATTATAAATCACCCACCACTGAGTAAGCCCCACCCTACAATCAAGCATTAAAAACCACCAACCACCAACCACCAACCACCAACCACCCCAACCCTACAATCAAGCATTATAAAACACCAACCACTGAGTCAGTCAAACCCTACAATCAAGCATTATAAACCCCCAACCACTGAGTGGGCCCCACCCTACAATCAAGCATTTTGAAACACCAGCCACTGAGAAGGCCCCACCCTACAACCAAGCATTATAAAACCACCAACCACTGAGTAAGCCCCACCCTATAATCAAGTATTATAAACCATTAACCTCTGAGTAAGCCCCACCCTATAATCAAGCATTATAAACCACCAACCGCTAAGTAAGCCAAACCCTAAAATCAAGCATTATAAACCACCAACCACTGACTAGGCCCCACCCTACAATCAAGCATTATAAAACACCAACCACTGAGTAAGCCCCGACCTACAATCAAGCATTATCAAACACCAACCACTGACTAGGCCCCACCCTACAATCAAGAATTATAAATCACCCACCACTGAGTAAGCCTTTGAAGACTTTGGATGCAATGTTTCATGAGATATCGCGTAAACAAAGGTTCAAAAAGTGGTCAAAGTGTCGTGGTGACCTTGAAAATAAGGCCAAGGTCACCATAATTGACTGGTGTCTGCGTCTTCCAACAATGTAGGCAGACATCAAATTTGAAGAGTTTGGATGCAACGCTTCATAAGATATCGCGTAAACAAGAAATGTGACGTACGTACGAACGTACGGATGTACGTACGGACGTCGCTGAATACATAGTCCCCCGTTCCGTGTTGCGGCGGGGGACAAAAATTGGCCTCACAAACAGAGATGGTTATATCAAATATACAAAGAACAAACATATGAGACTTGTGTCTGAAAAAGTTATATTTTATTGGAACACGAAGTTTCCCACATATTGCGAGACGTCTGTGTAAATGCCGGGTTGACCTGCAACAGCACACCCTGCCCCATAGGAGACGATGCCGTACTGGACCCACCCCCGGGACTCCAGGCACATCAGAGGTCCACCAGAGTCACCCTGAAAACAATGAAATTGATTTTGAATTGTAACATGATTTCGGTGTATCCTTGATTCTGATTGGTTGATTTGCCTATGTTGAATGACAATGAATACCCGCAAATTACTTGGGGCGAATCACCGCGAACATATACATCGTGTTCACAAGATTCGGCCCGACTCAAAATTTAATTTTTCTATTTCTCTTAATATGTGCTCCTTTCTCAAATTTGACAGGTGTCATTGTCATTTTCTAACTTGTGTATACCCGTATAGGTCACAAATAACTGTCAGAATTAATTAATTTCAAGTTACTAAAATGTTTTCAACTAGAAAGATTTGTCCAAGTTTGACGCCTTCGTTCATGCGGTTGTGTTTACCGAATGCCGTTGCCATGGCATGACGTCATAATGAGCAACCGTTTTGACGTCACAATGCTAGCGTCATTGTCACAATGGGTTAGGGCAAGTTTAATATTTTTGTTCCTAGGTCTTTTACTGTGTTGATGTCGTAGATAAATGTTTATCGCCATCTAAAAGGATACGTGAATATTACGAAGTGAACATAGTTGAGTGACACCGTTTGAGCTTTTGTGTAAATTGTTGCTAATGTACATATTACGCCGAGTATTTACATTTGTTTTGACCTGACCACACCTCTAACAAAAATGGAACAGTCGCAAAGTCCTTTCCACTCAGGGATAGGTACGCAAAAAGAGAGTTCGTTTCAAAACGCCTGATAACTAACGGTCATGTTACAATATCGATAAATAGTTGCGTTTGTAAAATTTCCGGGATTCATTGCTATTCAACACCCGCAAATTTCAGCGTTTAAAACCTCCGGCTAACGCCGTCGGTTTTAAACTAAATTTGCGGGTGTTGAATAGCAATGAATCCCGGAAATTTTACAAACGCAACTATTTATCTTATAAATGTAGCATTATTTTTAAAAAACCTCGTGTCCAATGAACACGTTGTCGTGTATTACATCGGATTCCTACACAACACAATGAAACGTTATACGTACACTATCCTTATATCATATCAGTATACAATATATCATTATACACTATTATACAATTATAGACTGGTGATGAGGTCAATACCTGTTTTTTTGGACCCGAGAAAACAATATTGACCAAGGACGAGCAGAGTTCATAACGATCCGGTATATTTAGCAGTGAGATAAACCCTTTTCCGCTTGCCTCGTGCATGGTACTGCTTGCGTTCAGGGAAACAATTGCTCTGGGGGAGATTTTACGTGCGCTTTCCAGCTGGGCTGCTTTCGCACAATTGCTCTGTAGAGCGATCAATATTTGTAAGGCAGTCGAGATATTATTTAACATATGTGTAACAGACCTGGCACGAATCACGGCCTCCTCCCAGTAGTCCTGCGCAGAGCTGGGTGGTCGGACTACTTGGCCGGAAGTTGAAGACTCCAGCACAGCGAGATCCGTCATAGGCCGGGATATCTACTTCCTGTAGCACATCAGGGAGGAGACCACCATCTGAAGCAAAAGTAATCCTCTTGGTGAAATAATATTGAATCAGATATATTACCCCTGCATATGCCTCTATCAAGTATATTTGCGTGTAGATAAAAGTGTTGCATATTACGAACTTGCAGACTCAAAGGAAAACTAAAACATGGGAATGGAACACCCTCCCATACATTCTGGTATCACTAAATATAAACCACTCATCGCTGAGTAGGCCCTAACCTACCACCATGCGGTATAACCACCTTGCCATCACATAGTATAAACCACCCAGTAAGCCCCACCCTACAATCGAGCATTATAAACCATCAACCACTGAGAAAGCCCAACACTATAATCAAGCATTATAAATCACCTACCACCGAGTAAGTCAAACCCTATAATCAAGCATTATAAAACACCAACCACTGAGTTTGCCCGACCCTACAATCAAGCATTATAAACCACCAAACACTGAGAATGCCCCACCCTACAATCAAGCATTCTAAACACCAACCACCGAGTAAGCCCAACCCTACAATCAAGCATTTAATAAAACCACCAACCACTGAGTAGGCCCCACCCAACATTCAAGCAGTATAAAACACCAACCACTGAGTTTGCCCGACCCTACAATCAAGCATTATAAAACACCAAACACTGAGTAAGCCCAACCCTACAATCAAGCATTTAATAAAACCACCAACCACTGAGTAGGCCCCACCCAACATTCAAGCAGTATAAACCACCTACCACTGAGTAGGCCCCATCCTGCTACCACGCAGGCCCGTCCATTCATTCCATTACTGTCGTCGAAGCCAGGGAGACACACGGGAGCCGAGTTGGTGGCCTCGTAGTTGATTGGCGTCCTTAGTTCCAGTAGAGCGATGTCATTCTGTAGAGCTGCGATAACAAACACTTTCTCGATAAAAGCAAAGTTATCAACAAGAAATGTTTGAGAAAATTATGTCTTCTTTCTAAAATATATCTACTCAATTAAAACAAACTTTGTTTTGATTAACTACCCATCCTGTGCCTTTTCCGACAGTGATTATGCTAAACGGTAATTTGAAAATTGTGTCTTCTGAAAAACAAGTTACGGTCTCCGGGTGAGTCATTCTCGGAGGAGCTATGATAACAAGGGTTTTGAGTCGAATATGAACGGATATGTCAATCACTAATCTAAACCTAAGACTCTGAAAAGTTTTCTGTAAATGGCGTTTGGAGTGCATTTTCTTCCAAGCTTGAGAACAGAACAGAACAGAATTTATTTCTCATAATTCACATCAGTGAAAGGATATTTACATGTACAATAATATGATGGTAAGTATCTATTTCTTAATTGACTTAAAAATGGGCAGGTCAAAAGGAAATGGAATTCGTCACCGATGGAGACATTACATAATTTCCAAATCCGCTTATTTTTTTCAATTTTACTCCATCGCCAGTTTCGATAGGTAGTCTATGATTTGATGTTTTGAAGCGGGTAAGCCAAATGCGGAGATTAATGGGAAGTTCCAAAAGATAAGGGTCCATATATAGTTTTTCTTTATAGATTTTATAGTAATCTGCTTTTGATGAATCAATTTGCGTAGCAGTCCACGTTTGGTAAAATTGATCAATAAGGACTCCTTTAATAGATGACTTTTAAAAAATGTGGACTTGAACTTGAGGAATGTGACTTCACATATATTTGGCAAGAGGTTTATGTAAACACATGCATTCTTAAGGAAATCAACTGATGTCAGTTTGTCAAGTTGACGCTTTTGAAGTGAAGAACATTGCTCGTGGAAAAGCGCATTATCGATATTTACATGGTCATCAAACAGTTGATCGCAAATAGTTGTATTCCCACTTAATTAACCAAACAATACTGACCTCCGCTACCGGTGTAGCCCGGATGGATGGTGATGGCCTGAACTCCATAGTTGGTTTGGTCAGTATTTGAGGAGCGGTCAAACTCGCCAACACCGACTATCACACCGGACGCACTCACAGCACTTGGGAAACAAAACATAAAAACTGTGATTGTCTAACTTCAAAGGTGAGCTTTAGGATTAATGTTCTAAAACACCTATGCTTAACCGTTGGAATGCTTTAGGACCATTATATGGGTGGGACCATATTCGGTTTAAATCTAGATAAAATTAACTTTAAAATATATATTTTAGAACCCCTGTCAACTAAGTTTCAATTTGATACCAGTTATGTGCAATTTAACAAGTTATTAACATAAATTTGATATCCATATATATCGAGAGGTTATGACATTTCATCTGGAAAGGTTTTAGTTGACGTACACTCCCCCGAAATACCTCTGTTAAGTTTGCTGTACTAACTAAGTACTTATTTACTCACTTATTAGATTAACAAATCCTTAATTGACGCACATGTAGATAGTAATATATGATAATGTACAGACGCATCATCATAGAATGTCCATAACTAGATTCAATTTCCAGTAAAAGTGGGTATGGTTGTAAATACTGGCGCTCAGTGTTTAAACTTTGTGTAAAATCTCAGACACCGCACTTCTAGACCCCACGGAGAAGTGCAAGTTGTGGGATTGTTTACCCTTTCAACAAAACAGAGGCGAAATGGTCGTGTGGTAAGCTGTTGGTACGGTCAGTGCCTTACTCTGAGGGTGTGGGTTCAAATCCCGCATGGGACTCGAAAAAGTACAAGAATGTGTACTATTGAAGGTAGTGTTATCCCAAATGTAACCTTGTTATATTTGTCCACTATCAAAATGGCATGTATTTCTAAAACAAAGGTACCTACTCAACACAGTGCGCAGCAGTCATGATGGTGGTAGAGTTGATGATGGTCCCGCCACACAGACCGTTAGCGTTGACTGTTACAATGAACGGGTACTTGCCGTACTCCGAACTACTTCCTCCAACAATCCTTAGCGATACCAGAGCTGTGCTGATCGATTCCCGTTCGTCCAGTCCCAGCAGTGATACTCCGCATGCTGTAATATATAGACATTATTTCCCTAGGAGGTGTGTCATATGACTTTTAAGAAACGAGTGCGGTTTTGTTATTCCCTGAGCGAGAGCGAGGGTTATACATGTACACAATTTTGTACGAATTTCGTAAACATCATATGGCTCACTTTATCCATTCTGGTGTCATATGTGACATTAATAACCTTTAATCTCAAAGGAATTCCGAATCATAGTCCTATGTATTCCCAGTGGTGTTAATGATGACTATTTGATATACCTTAACCAGCCGCATCTTAAAACATCTCCCAGCGTTACTGGATCCAGATATTCCAAGGGATGACGATGGTTGCAGTTCTATAGGATCAGCATTTTTATGACGAAATTCAGAGCGTAAAACGTGAAAATATTACAACTTGTTATGGACAAATTATGTCCTTTTTTAGTTGTTTTTTTTCATTTTGTGAAGACGTCATAAAGATCAAATTTTCGTTTTACAGTAATCTGCATGATGAAATCTGAATATATAAATTATATATATATCATTAAAATCAGACCGTAATTACGTCTATTGTGTTATAGTGCAACTAATTAGGGTCTGAATTTAATGAGACTGGATTGTAACAAGTACTTATAAAGCGATGCATCGACCCCTGGTCAAATCCCTGTTCTCTTGATGAGAAAGAGTTAACTCCAGTCACATGAAGGATGCAATACGGAGGAACAAACCTCTTTCAGCTGTCGAGGTGGTTGTGGGTACGGGTGGTTGTGTAGGTGGTTGGGTAATGGGAGGGAGAGTGACAGGAGGGGGAGGGGCGTTGGCGTCAGGACAGAATTCCCCGAGCACTGAGATGATCCCCCACTCGCATCTCCGAGACAGAGAAGATGAAATGCTTGATATCAGCTCGCAGAACCGATCCCGTCCACTCGCAGTCAAGTTGGAGAGTTCTGGAATAGAAAGATAAACATTTCCTAGATTCCGTATGTTATCATGTAAACTCACGGACAAAAGAAACTATACCAACATTTATTTGATGTTGTAAAGGTTAATTCATATATTTAGATAAATAAAGTGATATATTTTTGACAGACGATTCATTTGACCATGTTTTCTTCGCAATTCCACAAACGTTTCATGTACAGTATACGAAGTGTAACGTTACACATGTAACTGGGGGTAAAAGTTAATTTGCAGAACAAACAGGTTTTTAAAAACAAAACAGGGAGCTGTATTTCCAGATTAAATGTCTGAAAAACGTACAGTGCCTCCTGTAGCATCCAGTGTTTTGATTAAACTATTTTACAAGTCGATGAACAGAGTTTACATGCCGCCAGATGTCGTTATTGAGGACGTCTCGACTGAGTGCTTGAATAACTGTTTTGTTTACTTGGCGATAGAGGATTACGTCGGACAATCTTGCAAGATAATGACAATAGATGAGAAAAGAAATCTCTTGTGATTGGGGTTACATTGGCCTGACATCATCCTGCAGAAGGGCCGGTAGGATTGAATACCATAAACACGCCTGGTAACTGTACTTCTGCAGCCCGCATGATCTGAGGCCAAAGCGGTTGACGACGTCACAGTGACGAAATGATTACGCAGATGTAAAGTATGGCGATGTAAGTTTTCTTTGGCCTTGATGAAACTCGGTTTTCCGATTCATTGATCTAGCCTGTTTTTATTCTCTGTTGCTGAAGCCCAATTATTTTATTTATTTTTTAAATAAGTTTTACAATCACAATTTCCCTCTAAGACGTAATGTTTATTTCAGTTAACCTCCAAACAAGACTTGATGATCCTTACACTCAACCGCCAAAGAATGAGTGATAAGCATGACTGAAACAGAGATATATTATGTCTTCAGAAGCCAACAATCTTTTCATCTTTACATATTTCTTAGAAACACACATTTCGAGAATAATCAAAATTGTCGTTTTCGAATTTCCTTAACTAGACGAGATAGGAGTGTCAAAAGGGACTTTTTTGGCGTGTTTTATGATGTCCTACAGTAATTTTAAGTTCAAGAAGGTTATATATGTCGACACCATATTTTATTAATTAAATTTCTACATGTTCACATTTTTTAACTTAAGCCAAAATCAAAATTGAAAAAGCGATATAAGCACCCCAAGTGTATCTGGACTGAAATATAAAAAAATATTAAAGTATGTATGAAATTGTGAGTATTTCTGTATTTGTCCGGCAGCAGTATTTTCTTTTTACACTGTTGAAAATGAGTTGACGTTTCTTTTGCGGTCGAGTGTCAGTCTGATTAAAATCGACGGTTTTCCGAGGAATAAAAGTTGCAAAATAGTGCATGTACCGGGAAACAAACTCACATCGTTCGGTTTCCTGGCGAGGAATCTACAGAACCTGTTCGTATCCCGGTAGATGCATTATTTTGCATATTAATTCCCCGGAACAAGGTCGATTTTAATCAGACTGAGTTGAGTGTAGTTGTAAACCTATTTTCGTTTTGAGCATATCTGATTCATAGGATGTTAAGAAATGTGTGATGTCCTAAAATAATTCGTCTCAACTTTTTAAACACCGGTTACGTAGAAGTCGTCACGGATAATAATAATGGCAATACTAAGAATAGAGACATGTGACTCGATAGTAACCCATACGTTAAAAAGTTAAGGTCTCTCACTTCAAGAAGAATCTTACAGTGTAATATCTCCAGTACGAAATTTCAGTGTAGGATAAAACACGCCACAGAGGTTATGAATCAGGTCATAATAACGGACTAGCAGACTAACTGAGTGGGAAGTAAAATCGAAAGCGAAGCTAGAGTTTTTACTTCCCGGAAACTTTCTTTTAATCCCAATCATACACGAAGCTATGACATCATTAATAAGTTTATCAAATACAGTCACACCCCGTTTATCCGCACAATTTGTTTACAGTTGAAAAATGTCCGGATAGCAAGTCTTGCGGTTAAACGAATCTGATTCAGCATTTCCATGGAATTGCATAGAGAAGATTTGAAATACTACCGTGCGGATGGCCGGATTTTCGGATATACAGGACTCGGTTAAACGAGGTGTCAATGATATGAAAATATGTCACACAAGCAATGAACTGAAGGAACACCCAAAGGAAGTATGACACATACGTATGTGGTTGTCATTGAAATTACAGGAAAACTCAGTCGAAAGTATTAGGTAATTGGCTAGTCCTATAACTATAACTATAACTATAACTATAACTATAACAAAAACAATTAACACTTGAAATATAAAGAAATATTTATTTGATGTGTTTTAAAGTGTCACACAATTGTTACTGAATTCAAACCCTACATTGTATCAATATATTGTTAATATAATCGTTCTTGCCTCGTTCATTAGAATAATGGTTATTGTATAGACTCTCGCGTTAAAGGAATACGACTTAATAGTCGTCACTTAACTGGAAATGTTACTTTGTTGATATTGTGACTGTGAACAAAGCAATCCGAAAATGATTAGAATTCGGATTTCCAAAAATAACTTTAGAATTCGAATTTGAGATGAAGATTAACTTCTGATACAAATAAGACGTTAAGTTTCCAATGAAATACCAATGTAAAAATAAAGAAAATACTTTTTTATTGATTTTATTGATACAGTCTCGAACCTTATCGGCCTTATATTTTTCAGTAAACGAAGTGATACCTAAAGGTCAACGCCTGACAAAACACCTGATTACTTTCAAAATATGATTCAAACTTTTTGACATAAAATAAAAATAATACATATAGAGGATATCTGTCTTTTCTTGACTAATACCATGTTTATCTCATCGAGTGAGGTAGAAAGGTTATATTTTCACGAGTGGCGCAGCCACGAGTGAAAATATATAACTTTTCTACCTCACGAGATGAGATAAACATGGTATTTGTCAAGAATTGACGGATATTCTATTTATTATATGATATTATCCATGTAATTACGTCCGAAAAGGGTCGTTTTCACGCCAAGCGGCCGCAAGGAACAGCCCGTTACCACAGTAACACTGTGACGTCACAAGCCAAATCGCCGCGCGAGATCATTGTTGTATGACGTCAAATTATATCAGTCACCGTTCGCAGTGAAAATATAAGTTATTTTCACTGCAGCTTTATAGACAGTTTATTTCACTGATAAATCCCAGTATTTCACTGCTCGTCATATAATAAATGTTCATACTGCTCTGTTGTATGATACTTGTTCCTTGAAGTGTACCTTTAAATGAGACTGGGCCTAATGCTGCAAGTTTACCTGGAATTTAGGCTAGACTACAACCTGTAAGTGTGTCTTTAAATTGGATTAGAAATCATCCTGCAAGCCTGCAAGAGTGCCTTTAAGGTAGACTGGGCCTAACATAAAACAATTCTGAAACTTAAATGTTAGAGAAAATATGTTGTATGTGATGAAATAGTTTGCTGGCAAATAAAAATATTTGTCTTCACAAAACGAGACACAAAGGGACGGAAGGACGCTTTTTTGCAAAAAAATTTTTCAAATTTCCCATTTAAAGTGATAGTTTATATCATTTATATTTACTTTCGAGGGTAAAACATCTTATTACAATTTAAATGCGTATAAAGTAAAAATTACATGGCGGTCATTTTAATGTGAACACTTTTTATCATTTCGAATTACAAAAACGTTTCCCATGGCTTTACCGAACCATGTACAGACACATTTGACTTGATTTTCCGAAGGGTGTTTTACTGTTGGTAGAATTATTTTTCATGGACTTTTTTGAGCGAAAAAACGTGCTATTGCCCGTTAAGTTTGGCTACTCACCTGAGTTCACGAAATCGGTGAGACAGGACTTGACCCTGTTGCTACTGTAACTGGTGAGTGTTTGCCATGCGTTGTTTTGATACCAGTCGTTCCACCCATACCTGAGATGGCGGGACGTGGGTCTGCCGGATAGGTAGTAGCAGTAGTAACTGCTCACGTCGTTCACGTTGAGCTTTCCTAGCGCATTGATGACATTTTGAATGTCGTTGTTTTGGGGAGGTTGTGGTGGCGGCCGGTAGCTAGAAGATCAAAAGATGTATTAGTATGATATCAAGTGATCAAAGTGTCTCTTTCATCCCTTTTTTCAGGGGTATCCGTATAGTTGTATTTATTTCAATACGTTTTTAATTTTATTTTCCCATAGGTTTTTAAAAGAAGAAATATGATGGTAAGAATAAAATTACCAAACATAACTAAATTAGCCAAAGAATCTACAGACAAAATACGAACTCGTACAAATACAATAACTAGATTCTGAAATATGTGCATGTGTTTTCCGCTCCAGCTTTCAATCCATCATAATCATTTTACCCGTATTTCCTATTTTCTAAGAATGCCAGATACAATGCAAAAAAGACAATCCAAAACGGTTAACCTGTTAGAATAAATGAACATGTTTCCATATTGGAGAGGGGGTGCTTTTATAGCCCCTTAGTTCAAAGTGTGTCTCTTCTATGACCTCTTCGTTAAACGTGTTTCTATGGAAACCAGAACAAGTCTGAATAATGTAAGGAAAGAGGCTTTATACGCCTATATCCCATATGCGACAAGTTAAATTTTATAAGAATCCAGACAAAAATATAAAAATCAGAATAACCGAAGTAACAAAAGGCCCGACTCCGCCACAAGGTGTAACCACATACCAATTGTCGTAAAATAAATATTGAATGTTTTTGTATCGCGTGAGATAAAGTCCCTCTCGGACATTTAAACATCAACATTGGAACATATTAATCTGATATGCAAATTACAATTGTTTTTCTTTCAAACACACTAAATCATACCATTTGAAGAGAGTAAGTTAAAAAAATAAAAAATTAAGTAAGTTACCAATTTAAGATTCTTTATTAATATAATTGAGTTGGAAAAAATTCAATTAAGCATACACCCATGGGCAAACGATCGATACCATACAACATACAATATATTTCAGTCAATGAGCAATACATACGACTGAAATAGAGTATCATGTCTTAAAAAGCCAACTAAACTATATTTGAAATTTAAGAACATTATCTGTTCATATTCACGTTCACGTTTTTTTTTAAAAAAACATAATTTTTGAATCTCTTTAACTATTACCTAGATGAGCCAAGAAAGCCCTTAATGGCTAGTTTTATGACGTGATATAGTCATGATATGTCAACAAATTTAAGTCCAAAAAGGTAGGTCATAACCGATGTTGTTTTAACGCATTTTGGGAAGTTGCCAAAAAGGTACATTATGCAGACAATATTTTTTTCAACATCATTTCCATATTTCATAAATTTTTACCTTACGTACCAAACATTATGTCCAGAAAACCCCTTTGTAATGGCAATTTCAGCACCCCAGGTGTGTTTAAACAGATATATAATATACTCTCATGAAAGACATTTTGTATATTTCTTTTGGAGATATATCCTAACTACAGACATTCAAAATCCGGTAGAAATATTTTGTATTTGACTCTGTTGAAACTTTTATATCGTTTCTTTTGCCCCTCTGTGTAATCTTTAGTTGCTAATAATAATTAATTTTATCCAATTTATACAAGTAATAAACTCACCCGCCGTAGTACGAATACCGACCCTCGACTACAGCTATTACAGCGAATAGAACCAACGTGACCTTCATTTTTAAATTTAAAGATTTGAACGCTTTGAAGAAAAAGCTTTTATTTATACCCAAGGTAGAACTTTTTTGCTGATTAATCTTTAACATTTACACAGGTAGTTTACTTACCATTACCCGTGTCATTGACACCTGAAGCGTTCCAGTTTACCTCTCTTCACCTTGCCACTTAACAATACAGAGCACCTGAGAATGTTTGGTACATAGACAATGTAGACATATCGAATGTGTTACGTTAACATATGAACAGTGCCCTCACAAAATCCTTTTGAGTTTTATCTAAGGTGAGATGTTTTGTAAATCCAAATGTCACTTTTGATAGTATTGACCTTTGATGAATGTAGAATGTATCGTGAAAGCGGGGCACGTCCTCCATTTCAAACAATCTCCGAAGTGCGTACAACCCATTGTTTGTAATTTCCAGTGAGTTCCCGTTCGTTTCAAATCAATGTAAACTCCCCCCCCCCCCCCCCCCCCCCCCCCCCCCCCCCCCCCCCCCCGGAAAAGCGACATTATTAAGATTTTATGTCGGGATTATGATTCCCCCCCCCCCCCTTACCCCCCCCCCCCCCCCCCCCCCCCCCCCCCCCCCCCCCCCGGAAAAGCGACATTATTATGATTTTAAGTCGGGATTATGATCGAAAATTTAACAATGTACTACGGATGGCGCTGGTCAAAAGTCAAGCATACTTTTGAATAAAAACGTCTATGTAACAGACATAGAAACAGATATTTATTGGTATTGTTCAATGAATCACATAAATGATATACTTGTAAATGGGGCGCATGAATTTGGCTTCTCGTATATTAAGCTGTTGCTCGATTTTCATAAAAAGCAAGTTAGTGTCAAATATTTGGCATTAAGGGATACAATTATGCAATGCATGTGAGATGATTTGGGCGTAAATCAGCATATTTGATATTTTGGCATGCATCGATGTGTCCCTTTAAACTAAGAACAACTATTTCAATCTACAATCGTTCGTTAAATAACCACCTAATTTCATTTACGTTTCTGTGTCAAGTTGAGGTTACTGGGTACAAACTACAAACTGAAATAGGCTTATCGTGTGACCTATGACACCTACCCGTCAAATGATGAATCAATTGTTTACATCCCTGTCAAGATGTGTGAGGTTTATATCGCACACAAGGATGAGGACTACTTACTTGTTTGTAAAGATGATACCAACTAAATACCGTACTTCTTAACCTACATTTGGACATACCGTGTCAATCAGTACAAAAACAGTTGTTATGTTTTACAGAATTCCAACACGTATTATATGTTCCTACGTTGGGGTACGTGTGAGTAATGGGTGTCCGTTCATCTGTCTGTCCGTCACACTTCGTTTTCGGATTATAACGTTAAACTTGGCTTAAAGATCCAGTATCTTTTATAATATTTCATTTAGCTTGCATACGCACCGAAAGACCACATGAACAGCCGTGCAGAAACCGAAATTATACGCCCGATATATATGCACAGTAGTTATTTGGCATATTAAAATTACCAAACCACAGTAGTTTTGTCTTTTTATAAATTAAGATAATTTCCAAAACTACGTTTGGTCAATTGACATGTGTCATTGTCCAGTTTTCGATGATTATTCGCAACTTTCGAAATGAAAAATGAACAAGCATAAAATTCATAAGTTTCAGCAAAAGTCAGTACTTCTCGATAAAATAACACCATTTATAACGTTTTATATAATGTGACTTCAAGAACATACTAAGCCTCCTTCGTAAATCAAGTACATATGATATGAATCAAGTGATGAACTTGAATTTTCCCAAAAAAATATTTTGACGATGAAAGTTGAAAATAAGTAGAAAACAAGAGGGATATACATATACGAGAAACTCATTTCGATCAGTGTGGGGTCTTTTAAAGGGGCAGTAGCACGTTTTTTGCAAAATTTATTTTTTCAAATTGCCCATTTATAATGATAGTGTATGTCATTTAAACTAACTTTAGAGGGTAAAACATCTTATTACACAAACCAATTATCTGTAGTGGTAAAAACTATGTTGCGTATAAAGCAAAAATTGCATGGCGGCCATTTTATTATGAACACAATTTATTATTTTGTGGGGAAATTTACCGAAGCATGTACACTCATTTTCAACTTTATTTTCCAAATAGAAAAGGATGTTTTACTATTTGTGAAATTATTTTTCAAATACATTTCATCAACTTATTTGAGCGAAAAAACGTGCTACTGCCCCTTTAAATGGAAGGTCGTTGATTATCTTCCTTATAACACATCACATTGTCTTCACCGAAAACATAAGCGAAAAAGTTAATGTCTAGCTTTGAAACGACGAATTGAAGATATAAAAAACTACATGATATTTGCTGTTAAGATACAACAGCAGGAAAAAGAGTTTGTATGGCAATTACGACATGTTCAATATAACCCACTACAACATGGATTGTTGTCTCAGGGGACAAGTACAATGTTATGTCATAAGGATTTAACAACATCACAACCGACTTATTGTTATGATAAATAATATACCAGAATATAAATATATATAAATATGAAAATAAATGGTGCTATTTTTATAAACTTATAGAAATAACATCAACAACATTTATCTTGTTTTGTAAACAACATGAACATAGAGTCTCACATAGTACGACCATTTTGATATAAGCAAAGCTGCATAAAAACTGTACAGTCCATTTATTGTTTTTAGCAATATAAATAAATCCTTATGTATTCCTACGGTCCTATCTTCGGACATGCATTTATCGTTTTCTGAAACATTTTCGTTTATTCATTCCATAACAACATAAACGCAAACTTTAGAGTAAATATCATTGATTTAATGATTATATCCCTTATTACGTATGTTGTTCTTATTATCGTTTTACTTGTTAAAATATTTTTAAAATAAAGCGACATACCTTGCAACCAGATAGATGTAGGCTTCGTTGAGGGAGTTTCTGTGTGATAAAGGCGCATTCGTAAACAAATATACATGTTGGTCATGTTATCATAGGGGTTTCGCTTAAAGGGGCTGTAGCACGTTTTTTTATATCTTTTTTTTACCAATTTCCAATTTATAATGATAGTTTATGTCATTTATATTAAGTTTAGAGGGTAAAACATCTTATTACACAAACCAAATATCCGAAGTGGTAATAATGGTGCTGTGTATAAGCAAACCTGCATGGTGGCCATTTTAATATGAAAATTTTTTATTATAATAAACATAATTTCGAATTACAAAAACGATTCCTATGGCTTTACGGGCCATGTACAGTCATTTTAACTTGATTTTCCGAAGAGAGAAGGGTGTTTTACTATTAGTTACATTATTTTTCAAATACATTTAATCAACTTATTTTAGCGAACAAACCTGCTACTGCCCCTTTAATGTAGAGGAGGTACTCTCTATCGTGGCAAACTGTCTTTGGGTTCATTTATTTACAAAAAAAGGAATGTCAACCTTCATTTTTCTCATTGGATATAACTGTTCTCTATACGTTGTCAGCCTTATGTATTAACTATGTTGGAAGCAAAACTTGTCAGCCACTATAAGTGAAAGTAGTAAAGTATATCTCTATTGCAAATATAAATCTTCTATTGAAATTGAAACACATTTCAGTGTAGTAGATATTACTAGATAAAGGACTGCGCTAACTAGGTTCAGATGCATTAACCACAATCTATGAATCAAAAGAGAAGAGAGAGTGTGCAAGTTATGTTTTGTCAATACTTAAAAGAAGTGTCCCTCGTGATTAGATCCATTTTCTCATCGCTTGCCCACAATATACACTTAATGAGACAAGGGAATCAGTCATTACTAGCCAAATATATATTTAAGGTCTGTGTAGTCAGACAGAACTTCGTCATCAACAGATTAAAGGGAGATAACTGAGTTTACCCTGCATCGTTTGAATGTTTATCACTTGTGTTTGATGATTTGATTTGTCAATTGAAATCATTATCTATAAATCTACTGTTTTATACATTATCAATTGTGTATATTCCTGTACAGCTTTTCACCTTTGAAGAATGTATGTTTGTACCCTGGGCCTAAGGCCCCAAATACTGAAATAAAGAATTGAATTGAATTGATGTTAAATGAGTGAAAAACTATAAACACATTGTTAGATTGTCAACTTCAGTCCAGCTGTCGTTTTAGAAAGCACACGTTGGCAATATTTAACATTGTCATAGCATACTGTCCATTTGTTAACAAGCAAAAATCAGGTCACAAGGCAATGTTTTCCGTGAGTGTGTCAGATTGTAGTTTTACAACATTGAGGAAGAGAGACATTTTTCTGTTAACACCCAATGGTCGTGATTCTCCTTTTATAAGAGTAAATGTCTTTTTAACCTACCATTATTACATTGAGACGACCAGACACGTCTGTTTTCTGTTCGTCTATACCTCTGCATTGTTATTCATTTCAACTAAGCATCGTCATTGTCTTACCCCTTTTGTCATCGTAACGTCTTGTTCATTATGTCAAGCAATAGAGTTTATTTTTGAATATACTGTGCGTTAAACTGTCCCACCTTTGATAATCTTACAAAGACTTCGGAGTGTAAATGAAATATTCTTTCATTTTCGTTTAGATCAGGGAAGATGAAGCGGTTGTTAATTAACCTGGCGTTTGTCTGTACTCTGCTCGGTGTAGGATTTTGTAATTATGGTAACGCCTGGAGTCAAACTTACAGTAATTATATGCGATACTACCGCAGTTCGACAGGAAGGTAAGTGCTAGTATTTATAGGATCGTAACTGTGTTTACTCCCAAGAACACTGTTAAGTGTATAAGACAAGGATACCTTTTCAGTCAAAACTTATTGATAATTTCAACGAAGAAATGGTATCCTCTAAGAGAAACATCATATGGATAACATCATATTTAATGCTAAAATGCCTACGCGTTCATTAGCCGAAAATCAACAGCTTTATTTTTAATTATCTTAGTGTTGCTAGACCATGGAGCAAATACAGAGAAATCTTTTTGTCAAGAGAGTTATTGGTAAATCTTGGTGCCTGTTTGTTTACTGCGGTTCAAAGAACTTTTTCTGGATTCTTTCATTTCATTTTATATTTTATTGCTGCAGTTCATATATTTTTTTTCGGGGTTATTTCCTTTAATTTTGTATTTCATTCACTCTTAAAAAAGTAACATCTTAGTCTGAAAGTGTATGCAGACAAGGTTAAATTTTCTTCCCCTGTGTATTAATACTTTTTGGAAACGGTTTATATTATAGGGATATGAGTATCAAGGGTTGAAAACAATATTTACCTTTACTTACCAGTAATTTGTTTCATATTAGAAAGTCACAACCAATTAGTTATCAAATAAATTTTACTTTATAAGATATTGTTTATTTGAAGTAAAAATAAGTAGGAAAGTCTGTTCATATGTAATGCAAATTTTATAGTTTCAAACTTCTTTCTGTAATTTGATATGACAGAACAAAGTTGCCGGTAAATTCAAAACTAAAATATGGAAATTGTAAACATTATTTATATTTGTTGAATAAAGCGCTTCATAAATATCTTATTAAATTGACGCAATGCATCAACATTTATATAATTATATACTATGATCATAAAAAGTTTTATCATGGACTCTATTACATCATTTCTTCAGACACAAACCTAGAAATATGTGCGCTTTATAAATATGCACTATTATTATTATTATTAAATATGCATTTTATTAATCATAGCAAAAACGTATACATAGTTAATAGTATATTTACAAAACTTTTGTTTATCAAATACATTCATAATTGATTTGTTCAGCATCAGTATTATTTTTTTTAATTGAAACTTTGGTAGCGTTTCTATCACCCAGCAGTTTACTAAATTTACTTTGAAATTTTCACACCGGTAAAGTATTCGTAACCCTAAACTTGGTCAGATAAAATAAAATAAAACCATTGCAGAAACATTTAACATCAAACTCAAACATTAATGAAATAATTGTCAGTGCTAAAGCACTGAAATTCCAGGTCACTGTTAAAATAAAAACCTGAACGTTTAATGAGGACGTCTGTTAATTACTGAACAGTTACCAAGCTCAAACACGGAAAGACGTTTTATTGTCCGTGCAAACAGCACGTATATAAGGGGGCAATTTAACCTACTCTTTTGTTTACAACAGGTAACGGCATATGTAGGTTAAACTCTTCAGGAAAAAGAAGGGGTTAGACAATGGGATGGGGTATTTTGTTTGCATTCTTGAATGTATAACTACTGAATGAGTAAGTTTCAAGGAGCTTCAGTTTGCTGGACAAACTCGCGAATCGTGTCTTGGGTAAATCGTTGAATATATATAAATTGTCGTTCTACTGCATGTAATTACTTTCAACAATACATTGTTCAGTGTAATAATTCTCGAATTGACCCGAAATTATCGCCATTTTTGCATATCGGATCCCCTTTATCTCTGAAGTAATGAATGAAAAGAAAACGCTATCAATTTTTGTTAGATGTAAAGGAAATGCTACTGTCATTGTTTAAAATGTTACTGCAATTTACGAAGAAAAAAACTAAGAAAACTTTTGCAAAAATAATGTGGAATGCTTAATGTACAAATCATTCTCACTGTTAAAGTTAAGCAGGCATAGGCATCAGTTTCATAATTAAGTGAATCATTAAAAACTTCAAGCTTTTTCCTAAAACAAGTAACGACTTAATACATTTGTATACATGTTAAAGTTCAAAAAGGAATTTAAATCTTGTCTTGTCAACGTTATATGAACGTTGTTTTAGCTTTTCTAAAACATTTACAAGACTGAACGTCGATGCAGAATCGCATACAGGAAATTTATAAAGTAGATAATCAACCAACACCTGTATTATCAGACACCCGGGGATATACGTTCTCTACTCCGATTGGGAAATTTGCTTTATTTTACTTTAAGAGCCATCGATTATGTCAATAGACAAACTATAAAATTGCTGAAAATGAATCTCATTGAAAAATATACACTTAAGTTTTGCAGAATTTTTCAACTCAAAGTAGAGAAATCGCAGTTATTGGTAAAGGTGTTTTCCAGTCTAAATATAGATCTTGGAAGTCTATTATTTTCAATCGCAAAGCATTCTTGTCTCACTCACACACAGTAAACAAACAAACAAAAGAGAAATATAGTTTATGAGTACTCAAAGAAATTGAAATATACAGTTTTGGTGTTTGTTTAGTTACTATTTCATTCAATTATGTAGTTCATACAGTTTACCCAACTAATTTAGTTGTTTTGCTTGAATTTTTTAATCAATAAGAATATATGCATAATACATGCTGGTGTAATCACAATAAAATATTATTTAACCGGTAAAATGTCAATAATTTGTATATTCACAGGACATTTAGAAACATATTAATATAACAATCAGTAATTTGTAACAAGGGACGATAACAGTCGAGAAGCACAAATTTTTCATGGGTTGCTATGGCGACTTGTGAAATTGACAAGTGTTCGTGCCTCGGAAATGATTCTTGTTGTGAAGAACGTCTTATGCAATAAAGGGAATTGGCGTCAGATTCTATTTACGCGCGTTCATCGCAGGGGGCCTGCCTTTGAAACCCAATTTAATCGGATATGAAAATTATATCAAACGTCATGTAGATAAAAGATGTGTCTAGCGATTGAATTGGTTTGTGTTTGAATTAGATTTGGAGTGAAATATTTGCGATATGAATCTTTGTACTAACAAACATATAGAAATGCAATCATGACAAACTTTCTTGAATATCAATTTGTTTTGAACGTGAACAATATCTTCTTTAAGAAGCATACTTTAACACATTCATTGCATTTTTCAAAAACTTTACTCATTACCCGAAAATACGGTATGTCGATCCCTTGTGAAATAACGATAGCAAAGGTGGGGGGGTAGTTGGGCAGAAGGGTGGGTGACTCGGGGGACACATCCCCTCCACAAGGAAATCCTTTGATCCGCTGATAGACCACGTGCAATAAACGTGACAATAATGCAATGTTTCTCAAATTCAAATGAAGTAGTTAACGTTTAAAGTAGATGTAGTAATAATCACGATATTATCAAATGATTTATGTTCAGGCGCTCTCAGTATGGACGATCTGGCTTCAACGTCCTCAACGCCGTACGCTCAATGCCAATGGGAGTGTACGACAACTTTATGTGTCAGGTGCTTGGAAAAGTTGGCAAGAGAAGCGTCAAGGAACAACGGATAGTAAGGGGAGATAACCTTGGCGTTCCCGACGTCATGCTCACCGACGCCTTTTTACGTCAATACGTCGACGCATCGTTCGGGAAGGCCAAGGTCGACGAGCTAGAGAGGACACTTAAGACTTTTTTTAACGTCGATCTTGAGCCATATTTGAAGACGATCATTGACTGGAGGATGAAGGGCTATTCGTTTGAGACTATCCAGAACCATCTGTTTCGCTTGCTACTGTCTGACTATAAGGAACTCGACACCTCCGCGTCGGTGGATTTCGCTGTCAAGGCCATCAATAATGTACGCAGAGCCGGACGGGGTAGATTCAGGCAATACACGGACGGTTTCGATAAATCAAGTAAGTGATGTAAATTTGTAGAAAAATATACTTTGGATATGTGAAATCCGTCTATGAATCAATTTTTGATTCACACTTTTGGATATTGTAGTTTCAAGACAACCTGTAGGTTATTCACTGAAAACATTTTGTTTGTAGATTTTTTTCGAATCAAAACAACCGTACCCTTGACTCAAATATACATTTTCTAAGATGACAAGCTTTTCTGGATAACAACTTCTTTACTGTGAACATACCCGACGTTTCGGAGTATAATTATAACTTACTTCCTAATGCTGTGGATCCGACACATCGTAAAGAAATTGCTTTCCAGAAATACGTTTTCTTATGTATTCTATATCAATATGCCCCCAATTTCCTCCAAAGTTAGAAGCTCTTCCTGTGATACATCAAGTATGTTTATGTGGGTCTTATTTTAGTTCCTTTCAACCCTGTTCCAGACTGCTACGCACTGAGCTACCCAGGCAGAATACACATGTGCAACGAACTACAGTTCGCCATCTCCATCACCAAGTTATGTGGGGTCAGTAACGCCGTGTCCATGTTGTATGACAACTGCGGGTGCCAGTACCCCGGGGGTCAGTTTCCCCAGCCCCCTCCAAGCTTCCCCTCATCTGCCCCCTACCCTTACCCCCAGCCCAGCCCGTATCCTTACCCCACCAGCCAACCCTACCCCTACCCAAATACTAACGCCCCCGGGGTCGCGGGCACGACTCAAGGCACTGTAGCCAACTTCCCTGAAGGTAAGTGTTAATTTATTTAAAATGTTTTATTCAAAATGTGAAATATATCATTTTAACTCATATTTATCAATTTCATAAATGTATATATTATGGTAACTCTAACCAAATGCGTTTGCACTAACATTTACATTTTACGACCACTTCATTTAAAATGCAATTAATGCAGATATATTTTACGAGCGCTTCTAGAATATGTATAATGTCATTTACGTTGAATTTAAAGGTTGTGGTATAAGCAGTCTCAACCCGGCTAGAGATTTCCCCCTCATAAGGGACATATTCCGTCAATGGCGTATCGTGGGGGGTGTAACGGCTCAGAATGGGGAGTTCCCCTGGGTGGTGGTCGTCAATGCTGGGGGTGGTCTATGTGCAGGCAGTATCATCAACTCCACCCACATCCTCACTGCGGCTCACTGCACCACGTAAGTTACTTCGGGCATAACCCATGTGAGCACAAACAGATTGTGTGTTATATTATAAGGATATCACAATTTTATGGAAAACAACTTCTTTATTGTGAACATGGTGTATAACATACAATAACTATATTTATTTTATTTTTTTAACTAAAGATGTTTTATTTACTATTTGTGATGATAGTTTAGATCTGGTAGTATGCAAATCAAGTTTGACCTTTGTAACACTTTTCTGACAGTTGAATTTGAATGAGAACACTCCACAAAAAGAGAAACTTTGAACGTTGGCACAGATAAAATACCAAAAAATATGTGTATGTTTTAACTAATTATGTTTTTTCATTTTCTATTTGTGGTAATAATTTGAATCTGGTAGTATATATGATAGAGCAAACCAAGTTTGACCTGTGTAACAATTTCATGAAAACTATTTTCTAACAGTTAAATCTCATTAAGAACATTTCACAAAAAGAACGTTGACACGCAGATAAGATATGATACTGAAAACATTACAAGTGAACATAATCGTAAACTTGGATTGTTAATTGTTAAATTAACCATCACCAGAGGGTTCGGCGCTGGGGAAGTAACTGTTGACGTCAGTGAACACGACCGGTTCGACGACAACGATCACGTGACCTTCCAGGCTGCTGCAGTCATCAATCATCCGGGTTATCGCCCCGGAACTGAAGGTCATGCCACTGTCATGTTAACTGTTAGCTTGAGACGAAAGCATATTCAAACTCAAATATACTCAACAACAAAAGTAACGGACCACTCCAACATTTCATATTTAAGTATTATGGGTCATAACATGAACTATTAACGACTTCAATATGGAAATTCGTTTGGTCCACTTTTTTGTCCAGTATATCTACCAAGGATTTATATTACATAATAATTTACGTCCTTGGTCTATGGATATTCGAGCTCTGTTTTAAAGGGCAGTTGGCTACGTTAGTGTCAGTTGTCTCCTGGAATACTATGGTCGCCTTCACGTAGCCCTAAAGTGGTCGTAAGTCCCTATGTTAGTTTAGTTTAGTATATGTATTGATAAGTCCTTGGTGTAACGTAACGGAAGTTAGGGTTAACCTAAGTGAAGGTTGTTTTGTGAAAGGGAGTTAAGGGCTAAGATTGGCGACTGCAAAAAACAAATGGAAACCCTCAGGATGAAACGGATTTCAACATACGTCGTAAGCTAAGATGATCTTAAGCTTGTAATGTTCCCGTAGTGATACAAATTGTGTAACCTCCATGGATCTTACAGTTAGGTTGTATTGTAAAAAAAACATTACCGATAACATTTTGTCGTAACGTTCCGAAATATTCACACGTATCACTGAATGCAAATAATCATACTTCAGGGACGAGTCAATAGGTTACATGAAAAACACCAATCCTCATTCATTTAACAGTCATTTGTGAAGAACAACAGAGATACTCCATTTAGAAACCTTAAGACAGATACTCTCTTAGAAGAACCGAAGTATTACTCCTTTACATGATCAACGAGGAAATCGTAAGAACAAGATTCAATCAAAACTCCTGAGTGAAATTCGTATTATTGTATATTTCAGTAAACGACATAGCTATCATCCAACTGTCTACCCCAATAGACTTCGGCTCAGTTCAAGGCGCCGGGCCAGTTTGTTTGCCCATTTCTGACTTCTCCAGTACAGTACCCGACGGCACAGAGTGTGTGGTGGCTGGGTGGGGCACCCTCGAATGTAAGTTCTTTATTCATTAATCCCATTGATTTATGACAAAACACCTCAGATGACAAATCAAAGCAACGTTCAAAATGTCCTAGGCAGAATGATGTGTTTTTCTTACTTATGAATGTCATTCATATTTGTTCTTTAATCGGTATTCCCACTATGTAGTCTTATTTCGGACGCCGTTTGATAGATCAAGGTGAAGTATAAGCTAAACAGAGAGACAATATTATATAATCTCATCATCACAGCATATCCCTCATCTCAGTACTTACACATATATACATATTATTTATCATGTAGTTTTGTATTTTATACGTTTATTAGTCTCTCATAAATCAGTGCCTTACGTTAATTGTACCATGTATTTACCATGTTGAGGTGAGACTCAAATACATCATCTGCCTGTCTGTCTATGTACAATAATTAAACTACCTATATGTACACGTATACACACAGACCAAGGGGAGGTACCCAACGTGCTGCAGCAGGTCGCTGTCCCTACCTTCTCGGGGTCGACATGCTCCAGTAACTTCAACACCGTCCCCTCCTCCCCCTCAACTCAGGTGTGTGCGGGCGTCCCTGGAAGAGGAGGGCTCGACTCGTGTCAGGTGAGTTTTTATCATTTTGTTATCATTAACTCTCCTTCCACCAAAGAAAAAGGGGAGAGATATATTTACAAAATATCATAGATGACCCGGCCTAGATCATCTGGGATTACCCTAGATCGCCCTGGATCACTTTAGATCGTCCTAGATCGTCCAAGATCACCCTATATTGTCCAAGATCGGCTTACAGCTATATCATCCTAGATTACCCAGGATCCCCTAAGTGGTATTGCAAAACAACGCAAAATGAAACAACGAATTATTTTGTTTTAAACGCCTCCAGTTTATAGCTTTACACCGTAGCTCCTAGCTGCCCCTGGATTATGTATAATATGAGAGCCTTCAACTCAGTCTAGGTTCATTCAGCAAGTCTAGTCAAAATAAAATAACAAGACCAAGAAATGAGCATTAAGAAAATAGTTGCATTTACTACACAGGGCTTTGTCAGGACAATAGTGACCCCTTATAACTACTCAGGAAATAGATGGTCTAATAAAATTGTGATTTGCATTAAATCAAACTGATGAGTGTCAAAAAGCTGTCCAATCAGAACAGTATTTAATTTAAAGTATTCGAATATAACCCGGTCCTCTAATACAATCTGGGGGGTAAGGGGGTGCTGAACAAGATAGAACCCCCCTTTGTTCTGTACCAATATGTGTTTGTACTTCTATTGAAAACGTTTGTACTATGAATGTAATATCATATATATGTCTGTGTATCTGAAAAAGAAATAAAATTATTTAAAAAAAAGATAGAACCCCGGAGATTCGAGTAATTACTGTATAATGAAACTCTTATTTCTTCAGGGTGACTCTGGCGCCCCTCTCTTCTGCTCTGTGAGCGGACGGTGGGTACAGTACGGTATCGTCTCGTTCGGTGATGGGTGTGCGAACCCAGGGGAGGCAGGAGTGTACACTGACGTCTCCCAGTATCTCAGTTGGATCAACTCCGCTTAAT
The DNA here is from genome assembly GCA_936450465.1 of Gibbula magus. Classification (NCBI taxonomy): domain Eukaryota; kingdom Metazoa; phylum Mollusca; class Gastropoda; order Trochida; family Trochidae; genus Gibbula; species Gibbula magus. The sequence goes on from OW388299.1 coordinate 36,063,962, forward strand.
ATTAGTGTACAACTTGTCAGCATTAGAAAACGATGTTTTCTGGATAATAACTTATTGATTGTGAACATACACGACGTTTCAGGTGGAATGTATATTCACAATAAGTAGTTATCCAGAAAATTTACGTTTTCTTGTGTATAAGGCATTGTGTAACATGCCACGATGCCGTTTATAAAGATATCTTAAGCTATGACAATTGCAAATACACTGTCGACCAAAAGAAACGCCTACTTGATTTTCCTTAAAATGTAAGAAGTAATAATTTCTGAAATATAATTAATGGTGATCTCCACGTTATGCTGAAACAATAATTCATATGAAAATCCATTGAAATCGTGGAAAAACTGTGATTGAAACAATATAACATTCATGAAAACCACGCCCAATGAAGACCACTATTTCCGGTTGCTTCACTCGCGCACTGTAACCACGTACATCTGTAGCGTCATCGCCACTTTAATGCGAATGCGTGCCTGTATTGTTGCTCGTGATTGTATGAAAATATGTTTCAAATGTTTTTTCTGATCAAGCACTGATCGAAAACTGAACAATTTATGTTGTCTCATTTCAACAATCGCCATTCTTTTGTGACATGACAGCTTCTGAAATTTAAATATATTATGATGAAATAGTGCAACTTCATAATTCTATAATATTGTTTAACTGTTCATTATAATTTTTACGAAATCTGATAAGATATCTGGTAGGCGTCTCTTTTGGTCGACATTGTATATTAGTGCTAAGAGAGTTTCGAACATAGGCGCAGTACCTTGAGATAGTTTTAGTTGAAACGAAATTCCAGAGGTTATTCTCATTTTTTCATTGAAATAAACTCATTTGAAATACAGTCTATTCTGATGTTCGTCGCTGATAGAAGTATTCGAATTTCGTTTCCATAAATAAGTATCGCAATGATATTCTCTTTTTAGTTATTGTGTTAGATTAGTCCTATTTCTTAACTTTGGAACCCTCTATTTTATTCTTCCGATAGGGTCGATACTATTATCAGTGCAATTTCTTCTATGGAAATGTTTTATTGTTTTTAAAGTATCGTCTAAATTTACTCAAAAGTCGTCTTATTTGATGATTGTTAGTCAAATAACTATGTAACTTTATGTTTATATGAATATAGAAAATACAAAGGGTATTCACATATATTGTTCAATGTGCGAAAATAACTCTAACATATAATATTTTTCATCTCATCACATTTTCAAAATATTGTCCATCCCCAAAACCATTTGATAAGCATTAAATTACAGGTAATTTTTCCACTTTCCACAGCAGTATATAAATCTGTTGACGGTAAATGTTTATTTTAAAAATACTGAACAATGTGAACATGGATCGGAGAAACTCTTTTTTGAACATGTTATATATATGTTCATGTGAAATAAGTTCATGTCCATCGTGTTTTTGTTGAAAATAACCTAAAAATAAATAATCGAAAAAAGTATGTTTCGTTTGTTGTATTTTTTTTTTGTGTGTTTGAGGCGTTGAGTGGACAACGGTCAACGAATTCGATCTCGAATCAAATTCAAACCCCAAAAGACCCCCAACCTTGTGTGTAACGATGTAACGAACCTAAAACAATTTTAAAACGATGCCAACTTCTTTAACATATAATAGGCCTACTGATTCTGAACTTTTTCTTAGTCACTTAGAAACTCATTCTCTTCCTATAGAGGTTACTCCGTTCAGATTTTCTATGGCAGAAAATATTAAGTGAGTAACCTCTGTGGGAAGAGAATGTTAGAAACCGTATATTTTAAGGATTTTGATAATAACGACTTCGTGATTCTTTAAAATGAATACTTAAACTAGACGAAATACAGAAAGTTTTATCCCAAGTATTCTTCTAAATGCCTCAGGAAGATGTATAGTATGTGGTCAAAGTGAGTCATCACTTATGAAATTCAAATAATCTTACTTCTTAGTAAACAGTTGCAAGAATAATCTAACAAATGTTCGGTCTTATTAATGCTTTCCAAAGGTCTACAAGTATGGAAATCATCTCAACTACATACATTAATTTCCATTTGATTTTAGGCTGATTGTTTAGAAAACCTCAGCCATTTAAACAATACATATACAACATACTAACGTATAACATGGTTGTATATTGGCCAGTTGCCTAAAAAGCTGTACATGGTCACGTAACGACTGTCATTCAACAACTAAGGAAAAGCGAGATGGAAAAGATTATAAGAATAATCAACGAGTTGCGAGGAATTACGGATTATCTGCCCCGAGTTAATTATTGTGATAAACTCCGAGCTTTAGCGAGGAGTTTGACATAATAATTCACGAGGGACAGATAATTCGTAATTCCGAGTACCGAGTTGGTTATTCTTTTTCTTACCCAAGATCATTTTAATGCGTAAAAATCGAAAAACAAGACCCCAATTCATGATCTACAAATACAATGAAATACAAATTGTAGTCATACGCCATTCATAAACTCTTTCACACCTTCAAGATGCGCATAACTAAATAGTTTGCAACTTTCTCTATTTTTTCAGAACTATTCTAAAGTAACTGTTGACCTTTATTGCCAAAACGGTTTACTGACATAGTAAACAACTCGTTTATATTGTAAACTATGTCGCAGAATGAGAGAAAATTAGTGAAAACGTGAACTAACAATCGCACAGTTGGAATGCAAGATAGGGGTGAAATTACGTCACTAAATGACGTCACAAAGCAATGACGTCACGGCAGTGCAACCGGCGACTCTTGCATGCTGCTTCGCCTTGCAATTTTAGTACTGTAATTACGGTCTCGGAAAGTTAGGTTGAACATGATTTTATATTTAATATGTTTTACTGACGTGTGACCTCCATTAGGTATGCTCGAAAATTGTTCAATTTTGTGATTTAGGATTAACAGGATAGCTAAGCAATTCATGAATGAGCACAAAGTAGTTCCGTCAACCAATCAAAACGCAAGTTATATTTAGAAAAACTGTAATTCCCATGACCATTATGGAAACTTTAATACCAGGCATATCTGTGCCCGCTTGGCAATTGGGTAAGAAAACCGTGTTTGCGTAACAGAGATGATTGTCGAGCTGTATGCAAAGTAGGACAATGAAATGATTTCTACTCAATTAAGAAATATTGATGCAACGGTTAGTTAACAAGTAAGTCGATGGGGATTTCACTATTAAATGTTGACTTACTTTTGGCCACAAAATGTATATGTTTGTATTACATATTCACGGACATGTTTCGAAGTATCTTTCTCTCCAAGTCCAATTCAAACACCTTACAGTTTTAATGAAATTAATGTGCGAGAGGCTAGAAAGTATCAGCAGTCAACGGAATTATAAAATATTATATCGCAAGGATGATCAAAATTATCAGCGAAGGCTACTTCACATTCACTTCACATTTGGGTGGAGAGGACTTTATTTCTTGAATAAAATTACTAATGCTTAATCGCTGACTGCAAATGCTTTCTGATCCCTTATAAATGAAAAACAATTCTCGTTTTCTATACACAGAGAAATCGAATGATTTGTAAATAATAACAAAAATATAGTGATTTCAATGGAGGTTTATTCCTTTACACAAGCATTACATGAGACTTCATTCATATTTACATTCACTTTGATATCATCATCATGTACAATTATGAATTGAGTTCATCATATAAAGTTTGATCTAAATTAATTTCAAAGTTTGGATTTTCATACTATTAAGACTGAAGTTTTTCAAAGAATCGTTAGAATTTAAATCAAAGTCGGTCAAATTTTTCCAAAATGCAGACAATTTTCTACTTAAATTAATACAAAGATATTAACATTTACTCAAATGATTTTAAATTTTGAACTTATAAACCAAAATGTTAAATAGAATTGACAGAGTCCGAAATAGAATCATTCTTTACAGTAGCACAATGTATTCATCAGCATCCACTTAAATGTAGATTTATTTCATGATTGTACATGACATCTACATGACATTGTTGGTATGAGTTTTGTGACACTTCACACATATTTACATTCACTTCAACATCATCACATGAGTTTATGTACAATTGTGAATTGGGTGCATTGAGGCATTAGAATTTTTATCAAATTCAGTCAAATTGTTTCAAAAAGTGGTGAAAATTTTCATTTCATTAAAGATTATTACTTACATATATAATACCGGGGTATATGAATAATAAAAATGAAATTTTGAAATATTTAATCAAATGAATTTCAATTTTGAACATATTTACCAAAATGTTAAATAAAATTTACAAATAGTCCGAAATAGTCGCCAAACAGAATCGTTCTTTACGGCATCAAAATGTATTCATCGGCCTCCCCAATGCTCTCCAGCACAGAAGCAGTGATTGCATCGATGTCATCAACAGAAAATGACAGGCTGTCATCAGTAAATCCAGAATCGATTCTCAGAGATGTTTCTGCAGAGCTATCTTCTGCACTGCTTGACCCGGAAGCACTTGTCCAGGACTTCTTGCAAGGAGGAATCTCATGGTCAGTGTCAGATTTCCTTTTCTTGGAAGGACCCTTGCCTCCAGATTCCATGGATGTGCTTGGAGCTGTTTCCTCGTGGATCTTTGACCATTTTGTTGATGACACACAGGAAGCTTCGCTGTGGCCAAGATGATCTTCTGCCTTCCTTTTCTTTGCTGGCGCCTGTTTGCCAGATTCATCGTGCTTTGTTACGCTAGAGGCTTGCTGCTCTACGATCCTTGCCTTCTTCAGATCAGATGCTTCACAGGGAGTTGGACTCCTCGCCCGCTTCTCAGATGGGAGTTTGTTGCAGGGCTCGTAGGTAGTTTTGATGTTGTCCACCACCAATCTCCTGGCTTCCAGCTCTTGTGTCATCTCCTCTCTTCTCCTCTTGAGCATCTTTGTCTTTTTGGCAACCTTCCTGTTCATTTGGCCTCCACATCTGTCCTCTGATGTCTCATCATCGGCCTCAACATCACATGGAGACGGGCGTCTCTGCTTTGAGGAAGACATGCCTGATGTTGAAGGTTGTGCAGGAGGAACTGCTGCTCTGGCTGTGTGGGCAGATGTTGATTGGGACAATCGCAATGCTGATCCATACAATGTGTAGGTTCCAGTTGATGTGCTTTGTTTTGGCTCAGTGGATGATCCAGATGAGGTGCTAGATTTAGCCTCAGAATAGGACCAAGTTGAAGTACTCGGTACAGGCTGAGAAGTAACTCCAGATCTTGGAGCAGATTGTGCAGTAGGTTCTGCTGGCTTCCTCTCCCTAGGCATCTGAATATAAGGGATGGAGTCACCAGCTCCTTCGTTGCCGGAGCTGAAGAAGACGGACTCTGCAGAGCTTGAAGAGAAGTCTCCTCCATCAGTCGAGGACCAGGTGTCATCTGTCTCAGTGAGTGAGCTACTTCTGGACAGTGGACTGTCCGGTCTTGTTGAGGGACCTGGCTTTGGACTGGACATGCTGCTCCTAGATGTTTGAGTTGAACAGCTTCTTCTGCTGCTGCCAGAGCTGCTCCCGCTTGTTGATGGCTGTGGACTGGTACGCTGTGCAAGGTTGCGTCCATGAAGCTGAAATTAAGACATTCATGAAATATATATGCTGTGAACTTTGTATATTTTGAAGAAAATTATTATTACCCATTGCAACACACTTTCAATCATCAAAGCAAGAAACAAAACATAAGTATGAACAACAACTTATATTTTTTACTGTTTGGATTAGCTGATAGCAAACCTGTTTGTATAAGAGGAACATAAATGGCAGCTTACCACTGGTACAGAGCGACTTCTTTGTTGGGCGACCAGAGGAACTGCTTGTGGAACAACCTGTTCTTGGCGCCCATGTGCAGCAACATGGTAGGCTGGCACAGGCAGATAGGGCTCGTTGCGTTCCATGACATTAGCAAGAGCCAATCTCTGGTCTGGATTGGCTGGTATAATTGGCAAAGCCCGAATAGCATTCTCGTCATGTCCATCTCCAAACTGACCCTGTATGAGCAATAGATCTTCAATGTTTAAATTCAAAGAACTTGTGGGTGAAAAATGGAAGTTTAAATAACATTGCATATGTTTTTAAAAGAAATATATATCTATTCTTATCTATATACATATTTATCAAATATTATCGCAGAAAGCTATATTGTAACATGATTTCGTAGGATCCTTGATTCTGATTGGTTGATTTGCCTATGTTGAATGACAATGAATACCCGCAAATTACTTGGGGCGAATCACCGCGAACATATACATCATGTTCATAAGATCCGGCCCGACTCAAAATTTTATTTTTCTATTTCCTTTAATATGTGCCCCTTACTCAAATTTGACAGGTGGCATAGTCATTTTCTAACTTGTGTATAGCAGTATAGGTAACAAATAACGCTCAAAATTAATTAGTTTCAAGTAACTAAAATGTTTTCAACTAGTAAGATTTGACGCCTTCTTCCATGCGGAACGCCGTCGGTTTTAAACTAAATTTGCGGGTGTTGAATAGCAATGAATCCCGGAAATTGTACAAACGCAACTATTTATCTTATAATTGAAAATGTGAAACACAGGTTTTCTGACAATATATATGCTTATGCTACAGGTATTAATGTTTCATACGAATAGGGTAATGGTTAATGTGCTGATAAAGTAAATATAGTCACCTGAAGTTGAACATGCCCAGCCAGTCCATGACCCGCTATCTGTCTCTCCTCCTGTCTGTACTCCCCCACTTCACCAGGGTGCAGGTTTCGCCCTCCAGCCTATTCATAGTAATATTCACATTACATTATTCATATTTTACGGGTGCTTCACAAGGGTGCAGGTTTTGTCCTCCAGACTATTTATAGTATTATTCACATTACATTATTTATATTTTACGAGTGCTTCAACAATTAATGTTTATGTTTAATTAGCGTTAGTTATTATGATCTGAATGTAAATGGGAGTCATTTAAGTCAGCATGAAAAGAGAGCTAAGAAAATATAATCCCTAATTTGGAAGTTCAATTTTTTTAAAGTATAAATATTGAAGAAAAGTTAATAATACTTATTTATGTGAGAGATTCACACAAATTATCTCTTCAAAGTGTATAGTACAGTTTAGTGTCATCATTTTTCCTACATTCCGTCCATTTACCTCATTCCTTAATGGGTTTCCATCAAGTCCGAAAGCATGAGCTATAAATACGTCGTGGCCTGGCAGTGGCGCTGGCTGAAAATATAGTAAATAGATCTCAATATGACTGGAGTTGAGGTGGTTTATCAGAGTACTGAAATCAACACACAGTTTAAAAAAATAATTTGAAGATTCATCACATTTCCAAGTCAATACATGAATACCTTAATCCTCCATGTTTAACTTTAAGAAATGTACATAAAGTTGATGTTGCGTTTAATTTCAAATAATTACATGTATTTAAACAATTAGCTTGTAGCTTGATCTGTCATTCTCTCTCCACAAAGATAACTCAAGTCAGTTCTTCCAACGTTACTTTGAAATAAACTGACTTGACCTCTGTTGGGGGAGAATTGAGATTTGAAGCAAAAGTTGAAATACTTCATACTTTTAGCATTTCATTATACATGGGTCTGTCAAATACTTACTTTCAAAGTCCCTTGGAATTAAATTTGGATATTTAAAAGTGGTATAACTCTGTATATAAAAACTCGGAAGAACAAAATGGTTGCTCACCAACATGACAAGGCCCACTGCTCCCTGGGGTAGCCTAAAGTTGTACTGCCCATCATCTGTCTCGTACCCACTCTCGTCGTCAGTGGAGGGTGGGGACGGAGGAGACCCGTGGGGAGAGATAGACACGTAGGACGGGACACCCTCGGGGTTGCCGTCATTTGACTCCTCGCTCTCGGATGTTTCGTCATCAGACTCGGATGATCCATAATCAAAATCAGATTCATGATCAGAGTTTTCGTCATCAGATTTGTTCTCCATGATCTTCTTGACTAACTCTACGTATTCTTCCGATACAGCCTAAAGAAATAACAATAAAATAAAATTGTATTCAACAGTACTATCTCGTGAGATAGAAACTTTAAATATTATCACTCGTGGCTGCACCACTCGTGATAATATAAACTTTCTAGCTCACTCAATAAGATAAACATGGTATTTGTCAAGATAAGCCAAATATCCTCTATATTTCTTCATCATTTGAGTAAATGCCTCAATTACACTTAAAACAATTAATAATCTGACAAATTATTATTATTATTGGTGTAAAAGTAACTGATGTCATCGTAAATAACTTGGAAAATAAATGAATTTAATAAATGACACGTGAGTATGGTACACCTCAGGTTTATAATCATAATACATATATATTGACGACGATATTAATATTATGCAAAGCATCCAATAACTTACAGGAAGAGAGTTTGACTCATTGCTAGAATCAGAAGGACTGATAGATGAGGATTCATCGCTAGAGTATGAATCCCTGGGCCCAGAAGCATCAGCACGGTCCATAAACTCCTTGTACATTTTCTCATAGGTTTGACAGACAGGACGTCTCTCCTGGGGTGCATAGTTTGCCTGCAAAGGAGAGGATAATCTTTTATTTGCTGAGGATTTTACTTTTATTGGTGTGTGTGATTCTATTATTTCTAAGGCTTCAGAGTTTTTCTTCAAAGATGCGAGTGTTATTACATGAAAAGTGAGTTTCTATATACCCTGGTAGTGTTACGCCAAAGCCGTACTGCACCTTACTCAACTTATTCGATAACATTGGGCAGTCAACTATCAAAGCTGTACTCCACTCATTACACAACTATCTAAAGATAGAACCATAAAGTTCTGAAAGAGATATTGTCAGATATTAACAAACGTCAAGAAAAGTAATGATCAAATTTAAGGATACACAACTTACCTGTGCTCTGAAGTTGACAATAGAGTTGTCAGGAGCCTTTGAGGTAGATGGACCTGGACGGGGGTCATCATGACCTTCATATTCCGAGTCATGTGACGACTCAGTTGACGAGATCAGAATTGGCTCGCTTGAAGAACTGCCAAGCTTAGTGTTGTTGCTGACATCGGGTGAGAACCGCTGGAAAGGGCAAGAGAATAGATACATTGATGAAACGAGAATGAAAATACAAATAGCCTACCATAATTTATTTCTTAAATGAATAAAATATGTTTTCAATCAATAATTTATAAATTACAATAAAAAGAAAAACGCCACCCTGGGCACAGCTAGAACTACTTTCACGGTTCATTAAAACGAATTTACCAAGTATTGTGAGTCCAATTAACTTGCATGAAAACACATAAGATCTATCCTCTTAAAAGTTCAAGCTCTTACCATAGACAGGGCCCAAGTGTCGTTCTTCTCCCCTGATTTGTCCAGGGACTTGAAGTTAAAGCCCAGCTTTGAAGGCTCCACATTCGGGACATCAGATTCGTCAGAGTCGAAGACTGGCCATTGTGCAGCTGAGCAATGGATGTCAGGCTCTCCCCAAATCTGCTGCCCGTCACGTGACGTCTCATCGCCGTCTTCAGAAGTGGAAGGTGAAGGGCCAGAAGAGGAATCACTCTGGCTGCCTGTTTCGGCGCTCCACGTAAAAGAGGGCGGTTCTGTTGAACAATTCTAAGCAGTTTAGTAATCCTTGCCAAGTACTTTTAATATAAGGACGGGCGGTTTTGTCATATGTGTTGGAAATGTGACCTTGAACTTGAGAGCCCCTTCTAACACTGACAAATCCAAAATATGCCCCATAACACATTCATAAGCTGAGTTATCTCCCTTAGACCAGATCATCAATGTGAATTTTAGTCGGCATTGTACATTAAAGCAAAATAGCTAATATTAATAATTTATAATGTAATGTAATTATTACTGCGCATATATCCGAACTTTCCGACTCAAAGAAATACATTTCTTTTATTCTAGCTGCATCTATTATTCTGCATCTATTCTTTTTTCAATGGTTTATCGCCCCAATGATCGATATCTTTCCTAGTTTCTACATGTCTTATATTGAATAGTAACTGTGATAATGTGGAAACAAAATATCTAGAAGGAAAAATGTTGTCACATAGCATGGAACATCATTAGTGCTAGGGCAAAGTATTTACAATATGTCAAAATAAAATAAAATTACAACAAATAGCTGGACACAATATATTCTTTTAAACATAAATTAGTAAATCTTAAATGAAACAAAATAAAACTAAAGAAAGAAATTTACTGTTTACACACACGCGTATAACAATCGGTCGACGAATATTCGTTTCAATCTAATTATCATTTCAAAAATGAGATAAAAGCTGTAAATAAGAGTCTGTTTAAATTAACTTAAATTAAATTGATTCAATCCATAAGCATGCCTATGAAAAAATGTTTACAACGTATACATAATCCTGTTCTGTTCTGTTTGCTCTTTATAAAAGACTGTTTATTTCCACGAAATTGTTTCTTTTTTAAACCAACCGAATTTGTTTTATAGTTGCATATGTTTTAAATATTTGCAATATTTTTATTTGAATAATTAATATAAAGTTTATTCAGATAAAAAGCAAAGTATGTACGTCAGAGTTAGAAGCCAGGTAATTGGAATAACAAAATTGCATACCCCACACAATTAATTTCTAAACAAGGCATATCAAAGTTGCGTGCCGCGCAAAAAAATTAAACCACAAAGTAAATGTTAAGATACACTTATGACTTAATTATCTGCAAATAAATCCTTAAAACTAAATATATGAGTTATATTAACCTTAATCCCTTACCGTCTTCGGATGAACTCATAACTTCTAAATATTGTTGGAATGTATCGCTTAGTAAATCTAGATAGAGCTCCGTGAATTCTGCCTTGCATCGACGCGTGGTGATGAGACAATGGAGATGTCATAGTGACGTGATTGTTGACGTCATAGTTAGAAGGCAGGTAATATGCGTACCAAAGTTGCGTGCCGCGCAAAATTTGATGCCTCAAAGTAAATGTTAAGATACACTAAATAATCTGCAAATAAATCCTCAAAATTATAGATATTAGTTAACCTCAATCTCTTACCGTCTTCGGGTGAACTCATAACTTCTAAATAGTGTTGGAATGTATCGCTTTAGTAAATCTAGATAGAGCTCCGTGAATTCTGCCTCGCATAGACGCGTGGTGATGAGACAATGGAAATGTCATAGTGACGTGATTGTTGACGTCATAGTTAGAAGGCAGGTAATTTGTATACCGAAGTTGCATGCCGCGCAAAATTTCATAACATAAAGAAAATGTAATCATACACTTAATGATCTGCAAATACATCCTTAAAATTATATATATTAGTAAAAGTCAACGTCTTACCGTCTTCGGATGAACTCATAACTCCTTAAAGTTGTTTGAATGTATCGCTGAGTAAATCTAGATAGAGCTCCGTGAATTCTGCCTTGCATCGACGCGTGGTGATTAGACAATGGAAATGTCATAGTGACGTGATTGTTGACGTCATAGTTAGAAGGCAGGTAATTTGTATACCAAAGTTGCATACCGCGCAAAATTTGAAATACAATCTAAATTTATAATTACACTTCACGAGATGGTCAATCTGAGCGCTGACTATATGAGAAAAAAAAACGAATATATATTATATGGAAAATGGGAACAGCTAATGTAAAATCCGTAAAAGTTTTACAAAGAACTTCATCAAATGTTTGTTTTAAGAAAATTCATCCCATAAGAGTTACATACAAGATTGACTCGGATATATTGACTAAAGGCCAATTCTGCAAAATGTATTATATTCTTCATCTTCGAAATCCAACATCTGTATAATAAATTTATTTTTACGACATAGGACTATTTGTTGCACCTACCGACTTAAGACATTATCTTCAAAGCAAGTTCATTGGCGCTAAATTCTGCAAATCAATCCTTAATATAATAATTAGTTAATCTGTCGCCCTCACCTTCCTCGGATGAACTCATAATGATGGGAAATAGTTTCGCAAAAAGTGGCTATTGTAGTCCTTCTATATACGTAAAACGTGATATCTGTCTTGCATAGATGCGTGGTGATGATGATACAATGATGGTCGTCAAAGTGACGTGATTGTGGACGTCATACAGGTCGGATAACTTGACGCGTTTGCAAGTTGCATACCACGTTATGTTTATAAAACATATTCTTAAGATTATGTTATCAAAATCAGTTTTGAAATTAAAGATTTTTTTTATTTTAAAAAAAATGTGTAGCAGCACTTTCATTTAGTAATATTTAGGGTACAGTGTAATTATGATTCGTTAATCTATTGTCAGTGTTATAACACAGCAAGAAACAGTTTACAATTCGAGAAAATTAAATTGTTCTTATCTAATCAAATAAATTTGCTTTAATAATAATGTTATAAGTTTCACACTGAGGTACTTCTCAAGTTTTAAGTCATTACTTACTATTCTAAACTACCGGACAAAAGAAAGTACACACCTCAGTTGGTTTCGATTAATTCAGTATTTAAGAAGTATTCGTTCACTGATGACTACACGCCTGCAATACTCAGTTTTAGAGTACGACGTCGATTATTTGTAACTGAAAATCATTCATATGATAAAACCAACAGAGGCATGTACTTTCTTTTGCCCGGTAGTTTATTTGCATAATCGAACACAACTTTCATTACATTGTCTCTGTTATCTGCAATTTAAAATGAATAAACCAACACACAGCAAAACATGAACAAATAAAACAGAAAAACGTGAAGAGGATCAAATATCTTACCGTAGTGAAGTTACTCGCATTGACTCCATCTACATTGACGCATTGGACCTGCACCATGCGAACAGTGGCACTTGGATAATTGTTAAGTTCGTATTGTGTTGGTTTCATAATTTCCAGATGCCCTATGATATTTGCATATAAGTCGGCATTTATTAGAGTTACTTATACCAATATAAGTTAGAGACAATAATATTTAGACGAACCTGTAAAACTTGATTATATGTATAAACATTTTTCGTAGATGGTTTTAAAATGAAACCAAGCCTTCACTTTGAGTGGTGTATTTTTTTTTTATTTAACACAATTTGCACAAGACAGACAATTTGTTTTTATAAATTCGAATTGTTACTTATAATTATTTTCTGTTAATGATACATGTATGTTCATTCATCTATAGAATATGAAGCACTTCCAATAAAACTGCACACATTGTCAGCTTGCTCAAAATGACATTCTCAGGTAGAAGAACACCGTTACTGTTTCATAGTGAGCTATTATTTCCTTCTATTCCTTTCTTTCCACAGTGTCTTTCAATTATTAACAAGGTCTCGTTTAAAAGAGTGTATTTTGTAAACACAGTGATTCTTTACATAAGTAGGATTTGGACAACCACGGTATCGCTTGCATGCAGACACAGTTTTTACACAATTACACATATTCTTGGGTTGGTAAGATTTTTACAACAAACTATCTTCATTTCAAAACGTTTAACATTCGAATAAAACAGCTCCATCAAATGCCACGATGAAGACAATTTCATCTCTTGTTGGCAAAGCATTCACTGTCGATCTTTTGAAATATATAGAAGCACTTAGTGGAACAGCGATTCTAATCTACGTCACAGTTCGAAATCGTGGTTTCTCTTCAATCTGTCTTATTCTTGCAATGCTCTTTTGGTAATATGTGCTACCACTGGTAATCACATTCGCCTATATATTGCCACTTCTTATGCAGGCAAGCACAAAGCAACATATTGTTTGTTGAGTTAAAATATAAACAATGATAGTTAAATGTATCCAAAGTAATCGTTTCATAGTTCACAGTGAAGTATTTCCAGCTTTATCATCTCTGTTATCTGTGTCATAATTATCATCTTTATATTTTATATCAGCATCCACGACTAGAGGAACCAGTTTCATTTTGTCTCCAACTTCATTGAGATGGGTAATAAGTTTATCCAGATACACAACATCTTTCATTTCATCTTGTCGACGAGCTACTTCAGCTTTCAGCTCCATATTGCCCTGCTTCAGCATCGAACATCTTCTTTCGAGGTGGATGAAATCAGTGGCCATATGCTCACAGTTTTCCCTAAGTCTATCCATATCTTCTTTGAGTCTATCCATCTGTTGTATACATCTCTCTGCCTTCGCGTGTTCCGATTTGCAAATATTGTTGTAGTAACCCTTCGTGATGTGTTTAACACCTTCTCGAATTTTCTTGATATCCTCTTCGTTAGATGCCATTATTTTCATGAAAACATGTCTTGATTACCATGCAGAATTTGTCGTTAGCTCTTCCGGTAAAAAATATGGACAATGACGTCACAAGCCATATGACGTCATGAAGACTCTTTCAATGAATCATGCGATTTGTATTTCTAAATTTGCATTTTAAATCCATCAGATGCTAGTCGGGTTCAGTTTTGTATACCAAAAAAAGTGTTGGAAAACTCCGCTCTGCTGACTCGTATTTTTGTAAACAGTAGAATCAATCAACTTCCTCGTTATATTCATGGTGGTTTTTTTAATGATAATGTACTTGTATACTGTATACTTTGACAATGGCATGTCTCTATCATTCATACTTTCTTTTACATACATCTTAATTTCGAATTGTGAGTAAATGAAGGCATTGTCAGATTTATAAAAGATATGCATAGGATGTTTTAAAACCATTATAGACCCTACTTATTTCTGGGAACTGGTCAAATGGGCCGAAGGATGAAAAGGCCGATAAAAAAAGTCATAAGGGCCGAGTGAAAAAGTCAGAAGGGCCGAAGTAAATAGTCATAAGGGCCGAGTGAAAAAGGGCCGAAAATAAAAATTATTATATATTCATTGTATTCTACCTACAGTTGATAGTTGTAATATCTTTACTTAGCCAAGTGATCCCAATCAGTTCCAAAATTATTATATTTATGACTAGTGACTGTAATTGTTTCACCGTGTTTGCACTGGTATAACCAAAATCAAACAAATGTATTAGTCTCTAATGTTTTATGTTTAGACTCATATTCGTATTATTAGTCAATGAGATCGTGATGTATGTGAATCTCTCATTTGTCACTTGTCATTTGTTCTTTGTCACAGGTCACACTACTGATAAATAAAATATAAATATGATAAATTTCTATACCGGGTATAATTATAATTTTTTTTAATTTTACTATTTTAAACATATACATATTTATGAATGCGTGTTTGGTGAAATATATATATTTTAAAAATATTTTTAAATACTCAATGTCACAGTTATTATTAAACACTATCACCCTTTTAAAATTAAGAAACTTAGCAAGGAAAGATATTATTCCCAACCTTCCTTTCCCTTGTATGGTGTCTAAGAAGACAGTAAGGAGAAATCAACATGCGGGTAGTTGCGACCAATGTTTACACAAGCAATTATCAATTAATCTGGTTATTGTTTACATTAATTGGCTACTAACGAGGTATTAGCAATTGGCCATGTTAATTAATTAAATCAATCAGTAATCGTGTATTCATGGTTGATCGCATTTTATGTGTTGGGTGTACAGCTGCTGAACAAAAGTTTGTTACATTTATGTTTTGAGGTAATATGCAATATTTATGTTTCAAAACATTTTAAAGTTCATATGTAAATAAGGAATGAACTCTCCGCGACGAACTGATGATACATGTTCGTATTCATCTTTGCAACTTTAGCACTAATTTCAGTGCAACCAGAATCTAACTTAATATCTGCATAGTATCAACAATTTCCTAACTTCATTTGTATTTAAAATGATTTGACTACCTAATTATGAGAAGAAAAGACCAAGTTTATAAGTGTTTTTGGAAAATAATGAAACAAATGTTACAAGTGTTGTGAATGTAACAAACTTTTGTTCAGCAGCTGTATATCTTTATTTCGGACAGATACTTTATTATCGTCTCATCTCATTAAAATGGATTCATACATAACTATAAAATATATATATATCCATTCTAATATTCTATGAGAGACTTAAAATACTAAAATAAACCCATACTAAAATATAACCCAAAAAGTGTAAACAGGAATTAAGAATATAAGAAGTCATTTCTTTTCGTTAAGATACTAAAGCAGGTTTTGGCACATGAATAGACATGAAACCTAAATTTTTGCTATGTTATATGTTGGTATTTTTTGGGTTCGGCCCTTATGACTTGGAACACGGCCCATTTGACTAAATTTCTCGGCACTTTTGACTTTCACCTCGGCCCTTTTGACTTTTTCCTTCGGCCCTTTTGACTATGCAGTTCTCGGCCCTTTTGACATTCGGCCCTTTTGACTACAACCCCTTATTTCTTAGCTAAGGTACATATCTCTGACAGAGGTAATGTAGTGGAAACGATAGGGAGAACGGAATATCGGTATGTTCTCTTAGCTACTTCTTTCTGAATATCCTATTTTCGGTAAAAAAAAAAAAACTTTAAATATTGCTTAAACCCTTACAATGTCATCGGACAATAAAGATCTTTATATTAAGCTAAACTGTCAGTACAACAACTCTAATGTGTAAAAAGTGCAGGAAAGTGTCAATTTGATGAAACACAATTCGAAAATAAGTCATTATCAATACATTTCGGAAACGTAGTTGTTTTATTTTCACTTTGTATTGTTCTTTGTATTTGTATTTATCAATAGAACTTACGTATTAATGTATGACGAAATCTTAACTCGTTTAAAGCTAGGTTTTAAATTATACATGTTTCCGTATTTTTAGAAAATACACTTTTGTGTATAATCAATCTAAATAATTGTTAGATTTGATACCATTCTGCTTAGCCTAACATATACATCAATGCATTATTTTGCAGATTTGCTGTTCGTTAAATAGATAAAAACCTATAAGGAAATAACATTATCAATATCGATCATATTTCGCAGTTTCTCTAAATCGCTTTTCGAAAAAGAGCCAAGGGCGGATAACTCTAAGTTATTATGATCTTTGTTGTTCGTTTGCTCGACCTTCACGTGCGAAGAGAGCTTTTATAACTTAAAATGCCAGTTTTGACACGATTAGTGAATATAAATCCTCTCCCGAGACGTGCCCCGAAGATTTACCTAGTTGAAAATACAATTTCACCGGAGAAGAAAAAAGAAATCCGAAACTTTCTAAAGGCTGTCTCGACAAATGACGTGTGTGATGTTGAGAGGTTTCTTGACGATGGATTGGATGTTGATGTTGAGGGGGAACAAAGGGAAACGGCGCTGACAACGGCTGTGTTTTCGGTAGTAAATATTTTTCCCATTTCCATCTTTGGATCATATTTTATGATGAAATAGTAAACCCTATTTACATGTAAAATATTGGTTATCATTATCAGCTGTCAAAATCAGCTGGCTCATCATTATTAGATTATGATGAAATCGATCTCCTTGACTGCCATATGTTTATTTTGACATGTTGTTTTATACTCTTTTTATTCAGGGAAATTGATACAAAACAAGTTAATGAAAAAATAATGGAAACAATGCACCCTTTGCCAAGTCGAATTTACATTAATTTAGAATAGAGTACAATTCTTTTAACAAATTAATCATTTTAATCAAATGTTCTCAGTCATTTTGAGTCGACCCCCAAGATTTATAAAAATCAAATTGATAAGATTCTGGTTCTCATCATAGTCCAAGGCCCCCTGTCACAGGTTAATGAGTTTCATTTCTTATCATAACCACTAATCAAAATGCATTACCAGAACTACTTCGAAATCTTCTTTACAAAATGGAGCTTTGCTTTTCAACAAATTATCGGATATATCACAACATTTATTTTTTTACATAAGAAAAGTAATAACATTTCTTATTTTCGTCAAAGTAGATATATTAATATTTCTTAGTTCTCATCTCACTTGTCAGGGGTAGGAGAAGTGACATGACCCAGGTTAATGACCTTTGCGATAGCCAGTGGCTATTGAGAGCTTGTCTTGATGTTATATAATAATTTGGAGGGCAAATGGTCAGTAGGTCAGTGGTCAAGCCTGACCATCAAAATGTCTATGGATGTTGATCTAAAGTACCTCTATGATATATTATGTTAGTATTAAATGAATATTTTTCCTCAATTTTATTTCTTTGGCTTTGAATCCAAATAGCTGGACTTGAATATGTAGACTGTTAAGAACTCCCATATGATGTATTCATCAGGCCGTAATAAAACTCAAAGAATTCAATAAAAAATATATAAACTTTTCACCCACCTTAACGTTGAGAGGAAATTTGACAAGATGTCTGAGGGGTAATTGTTTTCTCTCAAAAAATTTCAATTTGTTAGGATTTGTTCCATAAAATATTTGAATAAGTATATTTCTTCAAATGCCTTATAAGTTGTAGTATAAAAGGAATTTCTTAACTTGCTCTTAATAAAGTTAATTTTTCAAATTAGTCTATATTAAAATTTTAGTATTTTGGATATATATATTGTCATTGTCATAGTTCACAATTATTCTAAAATAATATCAAAATGAAATGCTTATCAATAAGGCCGAAAATTTCAAATGAGGGTGGAAAAATTAGAGATGCCATTGTAGCCAAGAAAATCTTTAAGAAGATATCATTAAATTATTAAGTGAATTCATTCCGCATGTATTGTTCATATTGTTTTCGTTCTTTCTGAAAAACACTTCAAGGAAAGAGTGAATTTCATTATCTAAAAGTACATTGCAATTTAGTACACTCAATGAAAGTAACCTTTGAGTTTTCCTGTTAGCTAATCAATAACTACATGAACATGAATAATAGGGACAGGGGTTACAAAATGTGTCGGAGTAGGAGGTCACTGAAATTTATCCTTTGACTTGCCCAAAAACTTCCCTAAAGTCACTGTTTTGCCTCCTTTTTAAAACAATCAATTATCAACAATAAGATGACTTCGAGACAAAACTCTATGACTTAGTATAAAAAACTGCTGCAAGTCCATGACTTACTGACATGTTAAAAGCTTTTCAACCTCTGAATTCTATTGTGTCATTACACCTCATTACAGCTCATAGACATCCTAATCCTAATATCAAATATTTATATACATAGTCAAAAAAGTGTTACACGGTTACACCCCAAAGTTTTTTAACCAGTAAACGTTATCTGATAAGAAAGTAGACAATGTATTAGGAAAATCAACTGTGTGATATGACAGAAGCGTATCTACCAGTTTAACAAAACAAATTTTCAGATAACGTTTCACTACTTTGTGATATTAGCATTCATAAAATTCTACTATTTTGGTGTCTAGGAACAAGCGTTGTTACACTGAAAAGTGAAAGTCAATAGTTGTACTAATTCCATTCTTTCAAATGAAGTGATCAACCTTTAGCAAGTGCCTTTGAACAAAAAGTCAACAGTTACAGTAGTATCAGCCTTCAGAATAGGAATTTTTCAAAAACAGACAATTTGGGAAAAAAAGGTGCTTACTGACAAATCTGGTCTGTATGACTGTAATGACACCTCTGAATCACAGAGAAGTATTTGATTAAGAAGTGAACTCAAAAAGATCTCAGATTTATTCCTATATCGTACATTGCCTCAGCATTATATGTAGGGGTGTAACATAGTCTGTCATACAGACGGTGAGACCCTAGAGCAAAATATTCAATTCACGACCAGCCAAGTCTAGAAAATTATAGCAAGTCTATATTACTCAGCTCAGAAATTAAGGCATCTGTATGGCTCCATTTTGTATAAATATTTGAATTGTTTGTAAAATGGTGTTGGTAAGAAAAAATATATTAATTTCTGAGACTAAATGTTAGTCTAGGGTGCAACGCTAATTGCATTCTCATCAATATTGGAAACAAATTCAAATGGCAAAAGATAATTTACTCTATTTTGTTTTGTTTACACTATGTTTTGTGTTTCAGGGCAATGCATCCATGTGTCGTGTCCTGATAGAACATAACTGTAACATCAACAAAAGCGGCACAGTGCCGCCTTTCTACTTCCGTCTCACCCCGCTGTGCCAGGCCGTCAGTCTCGGAAACAAGGAAATCGTCCAGATTCTACTTGAAGCAGGCTGTGATCAAGATCTAAGAGATGATTTAGGGTATATTTGATATATAGAGGATATCTGTCTTTATTATTATATGATGTTATCCTTGTAATTACATCCGAAAAGGGTGGTTACTCACCGAGCGGCAACTAGGAACACCACCACAATACCACTGACGTCATAAGCCAATCCACTGCGTCAGACCATTGTTTTATGACGTCAAATTATATCAGTCGCTGATCGCAGTGAAAATATAAATTATTTTCACTGTAGCTTGATGGACAGTTTATTCACAGTATTTCATTGCTCATCATATAATAAACAATTCTAATATGCCCAGCCTTGAGGAGAAGGGGTTGAGTCTTCAATCATTCAAGAAAAGTGTCTCTCAAACTACTAAATAATGTGAAAATTCACTTTGCCATCTAAATTTGAAGAAGAAAATATTAGAGGATTTGGCAGCAATAAATTTGAAAGGAGTTATATCTAAAAAAATTAATAAATTTTGTTCTACCTAGGAGGTCTGCTGCGTTTTACGCAGTATCTGCAGGAAATGTGGACATGTTGGATCTTCTCCTGAACTCCGGGTCCAGTGTCAACCTGGGCACGAAGGACACAAACTGTACACTCCTGCATGAAGCTGTAGCCAAGGGCAAGCTGGGAATTGTCAAGGTATAGAAGGAAAATGGGTTTTCTTTAGCTTATTTACATGTCCAAATTGGTTTATGGCACGGCCCTTTTTGTCCGGCTTACATCCAGTATCAGGTGAACTAACAACTTGCATTTTCAATGTCGCCCCAATGTTACTGTAACCTAGGAGCTGAAATTTTGTAGTGATGTAGTTTATACCTAGTGGGTTCCTCCTAAAAGAAGCATATATATCATCATTAAATGTCCTTTTTCTTCTGATCAAGTGTTAAAAGAATACTTTTTTTGTTGTAAATTTTAAATAATGCATAGTGATTTAGATAAAATAGAATTACCGAGAGCTTTGAATGATCAACCTGAAAATTATGCAAAACACAATTAAACAACTGTTTTCAGTATAAAGGCCGAAATATTTTGTCCATTACCAGATGATGACATGTTAACATGTTTTCATATTTTATGTTCCAGATGTTGCTGGAAAGTGGAGCTGATCCAAATCGTTACGAAGTCAACCATCTCACACCGTCGTTCTTCACAACGAGGCGAGAAATCCATGAAGAACTTGTCAAATATGGATCAAACATAAATCACACAAGTCGCACTGGCGACACAGTCCTTCATCACGCAATCACCCATGGTGATCTCCCCTTAGTGGAATTCTTTTTACAGAAAGGAGCCGTTATAGATGCGTCAAAGACAATGTGTGTGTTTTCTACTCATAACCAACTTCAACAGGTGACTTCCCAGGATCCTTTGCAGCAAGCAGCAGTAGAACATTACTTCAACATCTGTATACGACTTCTTCAACATGGCTGCTCAACAGACTTCACCGTATCCATGGACACCGATCTGGTGACTCGAATACTCAAAAGTGAAAACACGGCTCTCATACTAGTGTTGCTGTTTGCTTCAGGAAATACAAACTGGCTGCAAAAGTTTTTGGAAAACATGAACCGAAATCATGTGAATATGTCGAAAGATACTCGAGTTTGGTTATGGCGGCTTGTTAGTCAAGTTCTGCCTTTAAAGATGTTGGCTTCGTTTGTGATTAGAAAACAACTGAAACTGCATTCGGGTAACTGTAGCATTTCAAGGTCTGTGAAAGACCTTTCCATTCCTGCAATGCTTCTGGACTGCATCATGCTAAGAGTGAGCAAGGATTAGTTACGCAGTGAATGGTTTTATTTCGTAACATCAAAATCAATGAGTTAGAAATGTCCCTAAATCTTTGTATTGGAAACAAAAGTGATTTTCTTGCATAGATATCCAGAAGTTTCTTTTATAAACTCCATTGTCATCCCTGTATCAACTTCCCAATGCAAGGCATAACTCTTGCCAGTCTCCATTACTGGCTGATTTAGGCCTTGCAGTATTTCCTTAAGAAATCTGTGTTTAGAAATCCAGGCCCGCTATGCATTTTTGGTGCAGCGATTCACTATGTTGACACAACAAAGCGAGGGAAATACCGCAAGGGTTAAATCAGCCAGTAATGCAGACTTGCAAGAGTTAATGCCTTGCGTTTGGAAGTTGTCCCTTTATATGCTAGCATGAATATTTTGCATGATTTTCTGAAATGTGCATAATGAATTCCTTAACTGTTTATGCCTTTCACTGGTCAAATAATTTTTATTTACATTATTTATATTATATTTTGTTTTATTTGTGTGGTTTTTATGCTATTAATTGAATACGGACATAATTTCTAGTTTTGTTTAAGATAAATGTTTTGTAGAAGCTTGTTATAAGGATGTTATGATCAAGTGATGTCACATGTATAAGGTGAATTTCAGAACTATCAAACTGTGTTAGTTGTGGCCTTTGCAAACTGTTCACAATCAAGGTTTAATCTTTAGAAATAAAGAAATGTTTAAACCAAACTGTCAAAGGGGTGTTCAGTAACTCTTGTTGCATAATGAGAACTTTTAAAGCTGGGTCCACATTTTCAAAGCTCATTCAACAATGAAATAATCAGTCGATGTTACACTTGTCTGCTGACCAGATTACTCCCTTACCATTCTGAATGGACAATTTACATGAATCACAACTTGTTGGCTAAAGATAAGCTGTCCCAGAATATTCCATGAGCTGTTACCATAAAAAGAGCTTCCAAATCTACTGGATTGATTGGTGTCTAACCTT
This sequence comes from Gibbula magus, assembly GCA_936450465.1. NCBI lineage: Eukaryota > Metazoa > Mollusca > Gastropoda > Trochida > Trochidae > Gibbula > Gibbula magus. The sequence continues at coordinate 36,086,644 of OW388299.1, forward strand.
TCTCAGTGGCCAATTTACATAAAGATAAAGGATTACTATGTGGCATTTGACTCTATCTTTGCACAAAGTGGGCGGGATAGCGGGGGCGGGATAGCGCAGTGGTTAGCGCGTTCGACTTCGGATTAAGATGTCCAGGGTTCGATTCCCGCCAGGGGCACGGCAACTTTGTCTGCAGTAGAGAACTGTTCTACACACAGTAGGTTTGGGTGCAATGCTACACTGAATTTCAGCGTAGTACCACCCATGGTTCGCTAGTTCCAGCCGATGCTTTTAGGTTTCATTGCAAAGCATAGCCAAATGGCGTTGCAGGCTTTCTTCCTGCCATAATACTAGCAGCCGCGATATAAGTGAAATACTCTTGAAAGCGGCGTTAACCCCCAACTCACCTCACCTCCAAATCTTGAACTTGGTTCTCTATGTATTATGTAATATTTTCTTGCCATCAAATTGGGATATTGAGATATCATTAGCATCAAATCAACAAACATTGCTTAGATTGTGTATATATTTTGATTATTTTAATACTAACATTCAGGGGGGGGAACTGAAAAGATTTTCTGAGTGGCCAAGATGAAGAGATACCACTGGCGCATTTCACTTAATGTTTTATGTAAACATTATTTTAAGAAGCAAGTGCAAAACCTACATGTGCCAACATTTATGTAAGTGTACTTGTGTATCTTTTAAAAGGGATGGATGTATGATCCCATGAGATGAATGATTTCCAATATAATCTGGTGACCAGGGTTACTTTTGGTTTGTTTTTAAATCATTGAAATGTACACAATATGCATCATGAAAATGTTTTCATGTTTAATTACCACTAATAGTCATTTATTTTACGTCAATATCATCCTCTATTATTTCATGGAAAACCATTAATAAAAACTATAATACTCCTTGGATTAAAGTTATTGAAGAAAACATAACTGTTTATCATCTACAATCTGGATTAATATAGTGACTTGACATCATTAACTGTCAAAATGTCATGGCGGCCAGCCTTTGCTTGAATGTAGATTTTTGCATATTTTTTTAAAATCTCATGACTGCCAATAAATATAGAACATTATAGGAGTGTCCAATTCTCGTCATACAGGTTACTCAACTCATTTATTTCCATGTAACCTCTGTTGCAAGTTTAACACTTCCTTTCCTAGAAATCCTTATTGGTTGCAAGTTAGTTAGTTGTGTAATCAGTAACATTGTCTCAAAAGGTCTGTTCCTGTAACCACTGAGAAGTTCCTTCACCTGTTCAATGAACACATATTTGTTACAAGACAGAAGTCAGTGCATCCTCGGTTACCCAGGCTTTTATATATGCTACATTACTCTCCACTATATCACCCCTGGGACACTATCTGATAAATCTGTTCTCAAATTACCCACCCTTGGACGGCGTGACGAAATTAGTTACCAATGAAAATGCTCGATAGGATAAGACTGAAGGGTACATGTACCCGCCAAACATATAGAGCACAGAAGGGCAACATCTTCAAGGCAGAGTTTAGTGACTTTTCGGGGAGTGGTTGCTGCTCTTCATCCGACAAATGATAAGGATACAGGATAAGACTCATATGGACTGAGATGGTCAAGGGAGATGACCGGTAACGGATGGCTAACAAAATGACCGCTCCCATGAGGTGTGTGCTTTACAACGATGTGATATGAATTGTCATTGGCTCGCAGGTCCATGCTGCATAGCAGTTTCATTGGCTCACGCCGGCCAAGGGCGGGTAATTCGAGTACAGCTTTCTCTGATGGAATGTCCAAGGGGTGATATACTGGAGAGTAACGGAGCATATATAAAATCCTGGGTAACCGAGGATGAAGACAACTTTTGATTGATTAAAAATTAAGGACAGTATCTGTGTTGCAAACTTTAACGCTAGGAGATTTTGTTAAAGGTTAGAAATATGAGCCAATTGTTATATGGAAAGAAGTGACTTGAATAATGATGCACAAAGACTTTTGGTCGAATAGACAGGACGGTATCTGTGCTGCAAACTTGTTTAAGAGATTTTGTTAGATATATGAGCAACTTCTTACATGGAAGAGTGAGTTATTGTTTAACGCTGCTTCGGCATTCGCAGCGATACATGGAAAGAAGTGACTTGAATAACCTTTTCCAGGGAGAGTATGGGTCCTTGCATACTATTCTCCATATGAATGTAACGATATTGCATTAATACGTTGTACCTCCCAGTATTGGCTATGTGCATTATCACAAGTGATATTTTGTAAGGTGTTTTATGTTTTGGTGTTGGGTTATCCTTAGTGTATCAAGTAAGAAGTCTATTCTTTTTAGTTTATTTAGCAGTTAAAAGTGTACTTTTCAATTGAGTTTGTCACTGTTTTTGTCTTTTTACAAAGTTGTTCAGAAAGCCTTCTTATGTATTGAAAGCATCATTAGTTCTCATGTTTGCAAGACATGTAAAAGTCAAAATATGAATACTTATTTTTTCAACTTAAAATGCATAATCTGGTTAAAAAATCAAAAGCATAATTGTATGATGTATATTATAGATATATGAGTATATGTATTAAATACAGCGGTCATTTATTGCACTGAAAGTCCTTGTGTAACTGTGCCTAAACAAATTGCCGACAAATGTATACAAAAAACTTGGTGACAAAGCAAATATTGTATTGTTTTCTCCCGTTATTAAAACTGGAACATGTTGAATGTTTTGTGTACTAATTTTCACTGTGCAATGCAAGCTGTAACAGGCTCTGTAGTTCATAAGGCCACTGTGACCCAATTAGGAGTGGGACAGGTTAAGATTTCAGTATCTTAGACATGTAATAACTTCTATTTGAAATGTCCCTTTGCCACTGAAACCTGTAGTGTCCCTGAGCAAGTGGTTCTTGAAGAATATATATAGTTGAAATGCAAATTGTGTTGGACACTGGTCAATCATTTTTAGCTCATAAGTCAGAATGACCAAACAAATTTAGGTATCACCTCATACGTAGAGCCAATATGATCTCCAATGAAAGATTTTCCATGTCCATCATGCTCATTGCTCAAAATATTCAAAATGGCATTAACTGCAGCTTAGAATATGCTATCCATCAACAAAAGGACCTTGAACCTTGGGGATCAGTATTTGAAGTAGAAAATGTCAAGGCGAATTGACTTAGATACCAGCCCATCTGGCCTTGAAGAGATAAACATGTTTCCAAAGATGTTCCACACTTTGATAAGCCAACACATGAGACTTGAGTACTGCAAGCAATATACTTTATTTCTACGATAACAACAAATCAACACTTCAAATCATACTCCATTATTCTGTGATTCTTTTAAAAACATCTGTAACATTTATTGTCGTATCTGCCGACATAATTATTAAATAACAATTCAGGTGGATATCAAAGCCGAACACTGGTTCCAGCACTCCCAATGCATGATGAACAAATATTACATATGACTGTACAAGAAGATGAACTCAAAATATAGCCAATGGACACACTCTTTCATCTTTGATTCATTTCACCAAAATGTACACACAAAAATATTTGCAATATAGACAAACTAGAAGCTTTTCCACAGTAGCATAAATGCACATCCAAGCAATCTACAGTGTCCTTCATACAACATTTCCGAGCCAGTAACATTCAAGGAAATCTTGACCTTCAGTTGCCAATCCACAAAGAAAACATTTTGCCATTTCTTGGGAAATATGGATCATTTACCCGTCAACCCATCACAAGGCGATTGGCATTTTACCTGAGGTCATACAGACCTTTTGTCAATCTGTGAAAATTGATATATTCTGGTCCAAAAATCTCGAACATCAGTTTAGAGATCATATGGTTGTTGGTCATGGCAGACGTAGGATAGCAGATATAGTCTATGGATGAATTCTTCTGGTTTTGTATCAACACTGAAGGTGAAAGCTAATAGCGTACAAATTCCATGAGAAGTCAAGTTATTTGCTCAGTTAAAAACCACTTGTGCACCATGTTTGCGTAAGAGTGATGTAGTTCAGCCATGCTTTATACAACTTGAAGTGGATGAGGATCGCTGTCTTTAATGTGCTTCGGCAGTTTCACCTTCCCTGGAATTGGCTGTTCCTTTCGGCTGCATCATACATGATCGCGCCACAGATTCAAAGAGCCTGCAAGCAATCCAAATGTTCTTGTTAGCACATGATCTGCTTTGATATTTTAATAGTCTAGAGAATCTATCTGAACAAGTCAAATATATTACGAGGCTACCATCCATCAAGTCAATGACAGACATGTGTCTATGGAGTTAGGAGATCGATTAGATCATGACATGTACAACATTATATTAAACGACATGAAGATTAGATATAAATCAGATCTGGAGTGATGTCTATGTATACTTTTAAGGACAAATTCTTCACCCCATATGTCAAATTAAATACTTTTAATTGAGATCAGGTATTACCAGGTTTTGTTTGTAAAGATACCGGTAGTAATGGAACAATTGGCCCATACTTTAATTTTGTTGTCCCCTTATTGGTTAGGGTTGAGTATACTTTTACAATTGCATCCAGTTGAAAATGGGTCGAAATTACTATTTCGAACATAGCTATTAGAATTCTCACAAGTTTGTTCAGTTCACAAATAAGTTCTACTCACTTGTCAATCTCCGGAGCACAATGGACAAACTCGTGACTCCAGAACTTGAAGTTGAGGTTCTTGATGAGCTCGATGAAGGTGATGAGGAGTCCCCAGGGGTGAGGTCGGTTCACGATTAGTCTCTCCAGCAGCACTCTGTACATGTCAACATACGTCTTAATATAATCTCATGTGGAAAAGGAAGAGTTGAGGAAAAAAAATATTTAATATGATTTTAAGGTATAAATTAGAGACACGGTTTTCATTAGGCGTGACGAAAAAGTTAACCTTCAAGCGTGGACTACATTTAGCTAACCATGGGTGGTACTACAGAGAATTTCACTGAAACACTGAATTAAACGTTACTGCATGTGAACAGGTTTCTAAAAACCAACAAAGTTGTTGAGCCCCTGATGGGGTTCTAACACCAAACTAAAATGTTTCCCTATCAGGTTGAACTGACACTACCCACTGTTCTAACCCACCCAGAGGATTAAACTGTTACGTTGTTTATAAGAATATTCCATGTACCTTGTTATTTGTTCCTGGATCTGCTCGTTGTTAGCCTGCACAAACAGGTAGAGCAGGGTGCAGCTGAAGTAGTGGGTGTGGCTGTTCGGGTACCGCAGCTGGTTTGCCATTGCTGTCAGGAACAGGTAGCGACCTGGCAATAATCACAAAACAATTAATAATTATTATGTATAAATAATCACTCAAAAAAGAAGTAACATTTTTTGTGTAATGTTTTGGGCATTACACTTTGACTAGCATAGTTGGGATAATACCAATGTAAATGGCCCATTTCGACAGCATAAAGAGGGAGAATGAATACAGACCGAAATATTTTATTGAACTTTTAGTTTGGCACATTGTAGAAATACATTTGTATGTATTTTATAGTAGTGTAGTGTAGTGTTGTGTAGAAGTCCGATAAAGAATGGCCCATGGTCATTATCTTAAACTGAGCTCAATTTAATTATCATCAATGCTTGATAGTTTGATGAAACTGACCCTCTGTATCGAGATTGACAGCCAGATTCTGGAAGATGTCCATGTGTGAAGATGGAGCGATGGTTCCGATGGCTGGAGTCTGTCCCTTGGTGAAGATGAACTGAATTGCCTGTGTGCCCACGTACAGGACCAATGCATTAATCAGAGGGATGTTGTAGTGTGAACCGGGCTCATTCGACTGAAACAAGATACAGATAAATGGGTTTAAATTAATTGAAGGAGAAGCATTAGGTAAACTTGATCATGAACAAACACTTGACAAGCACTCTGCTCACTGAAGGAGTCAGGTACGACAATTGATTTTAAACCAACTTCATTGATACCATGAAATTGTTTTTATTCATTATAAAATTTAGTGAAGTAAACTAAGCTCTTATGTGAACAAAATGTTCTGGACTGGACAGAATATGTTCTGGATATTTTGAAACAGATACAAAGTGATAATGATTGAATGTTAATAATGATATAGAACTATGGAATCTTCCTTATTCAATATTCATTTATTGACAAAATACAACTATTGTCAGTAATTTTCTCAATGCCACATAAACAATTCAGAAACTATTTATGGTCTCATCAAGCTGCCCATGATCCTTTTGTATTATAACTTCAAAGAAGAAAATTAATCTTGCCGAAAGAATAATAATCTTACCTGCAGATTTGTCCTCAGTTCAGACAAGAAGGAGATAGGCGTCCTTGTCTTCAGGTAGGAGTCCAGATCCTAGAACACAAGGTGAAAACAGACAATTATCAAATGATTCAATCATTCTTTTAATCCACTCTCAGCAAGACATCACCTCAAGGCGTATTTATTTTGATAGTCCTAGCTATTGTATCACAAAACTACTGATGTGCTCAACAATTATAATCATTTAACATTATCAAGCTGACTGTATGAATATAAACATTAAGTGAAGGAGATGATGGCTAGTATATCATCAGGTTAATCCAACTGGCCACATCTCTCAGGGTTGGAAATGACAAACAACAAGAAGACATAGTCATCAACATCCCCCGCCAGACACAAGAAATGAGAACAAGGGCAATAATTCAAGAAGAAATAATTGTGCGCTTCTCATTTTCTTTCCATTAAGGTAACGATATCCTCAAGCCACACAACTGATTTGATGTTAAACAATGTCTGAGAAAAGCTATATCCTTGGATACTTGAAACAGAGTCGAAAAAGCGGAACAAGGGGAATAACTCCGGAAAAAATAATCACATGCTGCTTTTTTTCGAACTCCATCAAGGTATCGATGGCCTTAAACCACACACCAAATTTGGTTATCCTATCTAAATAGTTTCTGAGAAAAGCTGTCCCCTTTGGTGATACCTTGAACAGAGTCCAAATATACGTAACAAGGGCAATAACTCAGCAAAGATTAATTGTGTGCTTCTCATTTTTGAACTCCATCAAGGTACTTATGCCCTCAAGCCACACACCAAATTGGGTAATCCTATCTTAAATAGTCTCTGAGAAAAGCTGTCCCCTTTAGAGATACCATGAGCAGAGTCCAAAATACGGAACAAGGGCAATTACTCCGGAAAAAATAATCACACGGTTCTTATTTTCGAACTCCATCAAGGTATTTATGTCCACAAGCCACACACAAAATTTAGTAACCCTATTCTAAACAGTTTCTGAGAAAAGCTGTCCCCTTTGGAGATATCATGAACAGAGTCCAAAAATACGGAACAAGGACAATAACTCCGGAAAAAATAATCACACCGTTCTTATTTTCGAACTCCAAGGTATTTATGTCCACAAGCCACACACCAAATTTGGAAACCCTGTCTTAAACAGTTTCTGAGAAAAGCTGTCCCCTTTGGAGATACCATGAACAGAGTCCAAAAATACGGAACAAGGGCAATAACTCCGGAAAAAATAATCACACCGTTCTTATTTTCGAACTCCATCAAGGTATTTATGTCCACAAGCCACACACCAAATTTGGTTGTCCTATCTTAAATAGTTTCTGAGAAAAGCTGTCCCCTTTATAGCGGACGGACGGACGGACACACGGACGGAGCCCAAACCTATATCCCCCTTCCACTTCGTGGCGGGGGATAATAATATGTGCTTAAAAGCACTTTAACAGCGAAAATCTACTGGTGTTTTTTTGGTCTTGATGCAAATGATTTGTTTTGCAGTTGCGTTAAAGAACATCCTGTAAGTTACAATACTGTAGACCTCAAATAAGCTTTTACCTTCTTGAATGAGGTTGGCTGTATCATGTTGACAAAGTTGGTGAGTATTCTGGGTGGATGTGTGATGTCCGGGAGACTGTCCACCTTCAGGTTCGGTGTGAATGGGTCAGGAAGTCGCATGTTACGAGGGAAAGCACTGAGAATCAGATTTCTCATCTGAATGCAGTTTGGCGGGATCACATCACAGAACGCATAATGGTAATCACAGAGGAACTCTGGGAAATCATGGAGGAGCACCAGCAACACCCGCAGTGTTCCCTGCAATAAGTAACAGCAATGATATTCAATGAACATCGGCTCTGTATGAAGGGATGATAAAGGGGGCATTTGTAATTATCAAACACATAAATTTCACACAAAGAATCTTTCACGAATAAATTAGAAATTTTTTTGAATATAGACGAAGAACATATAATATAAAAGACAAGATCGGTTCATTAGAAAATACATTCAATTAAGATAATAAACAGTGAGTAAGTGTAATATTGTCACATATGGAATCTCATCTGAAACATTAGTAATTCTTGCTCAAAGGTAGATAATGGTTTACAAAGTTGCTGTTTGTTAGTTCTCAGTATCATAAACATCTGCTACTCATTTATTTCATTGATCATACATGACATTACAACAACACTTACCCTATACAGAAGCTGAGCAGGCTTGGTGAGCTCTGCGTTTCTCAGGAAGGGAGAGAGGAACCTGAACAAGTCTATCAACAACTGGGCGTACATCCCCCAGCCCTGCAATGAAAACATGGATTCTGCTTGTACACACCTCTTGACATAAAATATTTGCTTCAAACCATGGTATGTCTAGGTTTTCAGCCAGTCCTTTGTCCCTTTAGCTATTAGAGTCCAGGCTCTAATTGCATTGGTTGCACAAAGCCTCTCAGTGCTAAGGATGGCCTTAACTCATTGTGTTAACCCATGGTGAGTTAAGATCACCTTAGTGCAAGTGAGTCATGATTTTTATTGTTATATGTAACTGTTTGATCAATATTACCTTTTTTTACATTGATGCAAAGGTTATTTTACATTCAAAATTCCATTATAAACATGATGATCTGGGCATGTGCTTTTTCCTTAGCATAACATATTTGTCTAAACGACGACCTGGCTTCAAACATATTTCACCACACTCCTTTGGCTAACCTCTATTGAAGAGTGGGGTTTATGGTTTCAAATTCCATTGTTCATAAATGCAACAAATTGTTGTTCATTATCATCATAGCTCTGGCGCCACAAGAGTTAATACCCCATGTAAGAACATTTCTGCTAGAGAAGGAAAACATCAATCTACTATGACATTTAAAACAAATGCTTTCCGAAATATTAACAAGAATGATTCTGATATATTTTCTGTGGAAATTGAATTTGTAATCTGTAATAAAACCACTGCTTCGATTAATAACCTAGGTTAATGATAATTGTCATGATTTTCTTTCATGAATGCTTCGAGGAAAGTGGACCATTGATATTAAGTAGGATACAACTGAGTGACTTACCCTCTGTTGAGGAGTGAGAGCGAGGAGCCGACCAATGAAGACCCGATGAGAGACCAGCTCTAGCCAGGCGTAAGCAAAGCCAGGGGCTTTACCTGGTCGCAACACGTGGAACACATGGCTGCAACACAAACAGGAGGTGCTGAACTATACTGCCACTTATGGTTTGATCATATATTATGGAAATAAATTACAAAGATTTTTGCTTTGATATTGCTATTTACAATCAATCATAAGTATAGTTACCTTAGATGGTCTGGGTCTAGATAAACCAATAATGCCTTTTTTTTTTATTCCACAAGAGGATAAAAGTATTATGTAATGCTTTGACCACTTAGATTATATAAGTTTGATGATGCACTAAGCATTAGAAGCTTTGATCGTTTTGATTCTCATATCTTTACTTTATGATTAAAATCAAGCAATTCCTGCTGGTTGAGTAGGTAGCATCAATTTGTGAATGCAAGCAGATCGACTGAGGACACTGATAGGGGCTTGTCTGAACATTTTAGCTGCTAAATTAAAAGTTTTGAACCATTCTGAGTGGCACATTTACAGGAATCACAACTTGTTAACGTAGAACATAAACCAGGAACAACATATGGCTAAAGATGGGATATCAAGCACTATTCAGTACCTACAGGTACAGAGTTGATAGTACTTCTAAAAGGATTCAAAGCAATGACAACATACCAGAAAGCGGCAAGAACCTGGAAGTTGATGCTCTCTAGTATTGGTTCTGGAGCGTTGAGTTCAATGAAGAGCATGATGAAGATGCGGTGGTAGGGTAACTGCTGGAACTCTGTGTTGCGTACCTCGTGATCCTGCAGCAGTACCCCCGCCACTATACCCACAACCTGCAGGGGAACACGCCAGCATGCTTCAAACATCTTTTAAATGTCAGTATGTCATAGACATGGAAGTTTTTTTCCACTCTGTCACAGAGTCAGGTTTGGAAGTCTGAATGCTTTGATACTTTATGGTTTTAAAAAAGAGGTAAGTCACTGACTGATTGGTTTAGGAAAGTCAAAAGTTGAATTTGGTAAGTTAATGACCTTGGCCTTACATATCTTTTAGCTCCTGGATACTTACAAAGCAATCAGCTAAATCACATGTAATACCTACAATATACCTACAAAATGCAGATTAACAGGATAACAAATTTTTATTTCTTTATTTTAAACATACATGTCTTTCACAAAGCCAACTTACATCAAAGCTAAGCCCCTTGAGTTGCTTCTTGCCAAAATTGATTACCTGTTAGACTCTGCTTATTTGAATGATTACGTTAAATGATTTGGACAGGTATATCAGTTGTGCATCAGGTAAAAAAAACTTTTAACACCTCAACAGAAATGCTTATCAAAACATTCACAGGTTGGAATGACAACTCTCACATTCCAACTAATTTCATCAAAATAAGGCTAAAGCATAACCATCATCAGTCTGCAGACTCTGCACCACTGTACCTTATTGAGTAGATTGATCTTGGTGACTGTGTTTGTCGTATCACCAGAGTGCTTCACAAGGAGAGCGATCAACCTGACGAATGCATCAAGAGTGTGGAAACACTTGGCTCTAATCAGTGTTGGACTGCTCAATGTGTGTTCACTTAAAGCTCGGTAGCACAGATCGACGCACATCTCCGTACACAAGCGGAAGAATCGTGTGATCAGGTCGTCTGTCTTGAGAATACCTTGCTGGTGCATCTGTTGACAGAAAAATATACTTGTATGTTGATTCAAAATTTCATAAATAAATAGCGTCAGTAATATGATGGATATTGAACCACTACTAAGTCTTGTATGTTAAATAAAACTTTTATTAAGAGGGAATAAATTTTGCACTACAACGACTCTAGACATGATTGATATGGATTTTCAATTTCAATACTGTAATTTTTTTAATTGTATTTTTCTAAACAGTGTTTTAATGAGAAAATGATATTATTGCAGACTCTTGGCTAAATTGAAGATCAGAATGATTTGTAAATTTTGTTAATTTGAGAGCAAACTGTAAGTCAGAGATTCAGGTGTTAAACAGTTGCACAACAAATTTACAGGTCATGCAACAAATGCTTCTTCTCAGTTCTAGGTCCACAATGCTGACACTTCCAAAGGTTTTTAGCTTGCTAATTCGTTCACAGATACAGAATGTTAAGGGTCAGAGTAGTGTTGCATGCACAGAGAGTATGTCTAGTGTAGAGGGCTAGTTTTGTTGTGGTTACAACGCTAGTTACAAATTAACAAGGAGAACAGGTATTTGAATTAAAATAATTTGTCCTATAAAGGAGAAGCATGCTCATCACTTCAAAATGTTAGTGATATTTTCACGAGACATTTATTTCTTGAAAAACAAAATTCAGACGAAAAAACTCTTTTTGGTAAAAAAATCATCCCAAGGCATGTGGATTGCAAAACTGCTTTCTTTTGAAATTATTATACAATTGAGAAGTCCTAAGAGTCAGTATTAGATAAAAGATAGTCAAAATCAACAAGTCCTTAAAACCCATTATAATCTTAACTTTCCAAGTGTCTATGAACTAAGTTGTTTCCCTTATATATCACAGAACATACTGAAGTGATGGCAAGGTTATAAACAATGTGACATTCAGATGCAGATCTCAAACCTCGTACAGCATCACTGTCAGGCAGGCAATAAGAGTCTATGAGTGGGGATCAAGTGAAGGCACTGTCACTGGCTTGCACTATTAGACAGACTGTTGTTCTAGTAATGGGTGTGAGACACGAAGGGTTCAAACACAAACAAACTGATCGTACCACCTGCTGAACAAAAGCAGAGAAGGCCTTGGTGCTGTCCCTCCCTGCCGCCGGCGAGTGATACATGTTCACCCATTCTCGCAACAAGTACTCAGTCTTCTCGTTCAGTCCTGCTGGGTCGTCAAACTCCCGCGCCTGAGATATCCCCGACTGCATCATGGAGGTGGGGCCGCCTGGAGTTCGGTCGAGGAGTCCACCGTCACTGTTCTGTCGGATGATCTCGATCAGGGTGGAGAGACTGTGTTTGAGATTGGCACATGATTAGAGTTTGAGGTAATTAGGGATGAGAATAAGTGACAAAATGATTGTTAATGATGGCATTTTAAGGAAGTCATAGGCAGAAATAAAGGATCAAACAAAATCAGGGGTGTTTAAATGATGATTTGATCTGAGCATTTGTGATGTTGAAGATCTTTTCAATTTGAATTTAAATATTGTGGGATTGTAAGAGATATTCTTTGAGAGATGTGAACCCTCAATTATATTCTCAGACTTCATTAGTGGGATTGTTTTATACCTTAGAATATGTTAAGATTTTAACATAAATGTTCATCATAATAGTGTTAATTTGTTACATCTACAATATCTGAAGAAAGATTTACAGTAAGAGAACAAATAGTTTGTCATAAACTATGTACCTAAGTGTCACATAAGGTGTATAATACATGACTTACCCTTCGGGATGCTGCCTTGAGCGTGATGCTATCGAGCCCAAGGCTTCTATTGTGTTGTAGAAGTCAGACTGAAATGAAAAGAATGAAGCATGAAAACAGTGTACTTTATATGTAAAAATTTTGTATTTGATAAGTTTGAAACCTTAAATTGCTGAAAGATCAAGATCTAAATATTATCTAAACATAAATTGTAGTACACTAAGAAAAGGTCTAGCACAACAGACAATGCACATGTTTGCTACATTGAAGATTATGTTTGAAAACTGGGAGAAAACAAGGGGGAAATATCAAACCTCGCTGACGTTGCTGTTGTGTTTGTCGTCGATACAGAACCTCTGTACGAGCTGCATGGAGAATGAGACGGCCATGTGGTTGAGTCCGTTCTCCATCAGCTGAGAGAGGTACACATCATACTGCTGTAGGCTGACTAGGCTGCTGCGGATTAGGCAGTCCACAGCGTCAATATTGTACTTCAGTTCGTCTCTGCACTGGATCAGGCATCTATGTACACAAGATAACATTTGTTACAATAAATAACGATATTGATTGCAAGATTGCATAAAGCAGACTCTCCAAATTTCTTTTCTATTGTTGTAAGAAAACATAATTTTGTGCCCTTTGTGGTACTGTAGCTTTGATATACTGTTCATATGTTTTAATTGACAATAATATGTAAACCTGTGTAGATAATTTTATGCAAGGCGAGGTGAGGTGTTTTAGGGTTCAATGTCATTTGGAAGACTATTACTCACGTCACAGTGTCGTCTTACCATTGGGACCATTCACTTCAGAGAAGCGTTTTACATTGACAGAACTTGTGAACCATGAGTGGTATAGAAATTAATTTCAACTGCTGTCCACCCGTCTTCTCGAACTTGATATCAAGGTCATCATCTTAACACTTTAAGTGTTGAGTTATTTAGTACCAAAGCATTCTTCGCAACCAATTTAAAAGAATCATAACTCACTTACAAAGAGAAAAGTCCAGGATTGGCCCTGGCTAAAGATAAGCTATTCTGGAGTAGTCCTGTATGTGCATGGAAAAAAGGTTAACATCCCAAAATCAGCACGATAGCTTTTGCCCTGGTGGCTTATTAATCGGTGTACCAAAATATTCGTCAAGCAACTCCTCTAGATCTCACCTTGTGACCTCCTTGTTGACCCACTGGGGTCCGTAAGCTCGTGGATCCTGGAGACCTCTGAGTACAACAAGATGACATTCACGGAACCGCAGCAGCATCTCTTGGTCAGTGCTTGTCAGTGAGTTCATTGAATACTGGTCCAACAAACCCTCCACAGCCTGTCAACACACAGATAAACATGAGGTCTTTATTCGGTGGCAGAATAAAATATTACAACAAAACTATTCACTCTTATTACTTGAATTTACAAATTCTACATAATAATAGTGAGGTTATTAAAGTCTACCTTCTGGAGTAGCGCTATGGCGACGACAATCTCCCTGGAGTTCCTGGCCAGAAGGACGGCCTCCAGGAGACTGTGAAGCTGGGACCCCATGGGACTGCCAGTCGGGATGCCCATCATTTGCTGCAGATGCTGCTCGATTTCACGAGCTATCTTCTCGTAGATCATTGTGATCTCGTCGGGATACGACTGAAACATCAAACAAGATTGATCAATTATTATATTACTTCATACGAAATTTCACTGAGCAACAGGCAAGGGTTGTTCCAACAACTCTAGAATAATGTAAAATTGTTTTTAGATCATTTATATCTGAAATAATTATAAATTTTAAAGAAACAGATTACAGGTCCAAGGTGCAGCTTTATGGAAAGCAAAAAAACCTGAATCAACGACTCTAAAATCTTGTTTACAAATGCAAGCATGACATTCTTAACCTCAATCCACAGAAAATTTCCACAACAGTAATGAGTGCGATAACAGTTACTTTTGAACTCGGTTAGAAACACAACTTCTTGTCATAATTTCTGTGTGTCGATGGTACTTACTGGTGTTGGTTTGGAGATTCCTGGCGGGAAGGTTGCGTCTGTGAGCGGCAAGAAGCCAGGGATGTTCCTCGCAAACTCATCGTACACAGCAATCTGTTGTGGAGTGACTCCTCCTACCTGCAACATACATGAACATCAAATAAAACATGGTCTAGGTGAAAACATTTTTTCAAGAAAGATTTAACATATTGTTATATAAACAGTTATAACTTCAATCAAAGATATAAATTCAAAGACGAGTGATTTGTGTTAATATCTTTAAAAGGCTTATAGATAGATCTGTGAGAAATTTGTTTTAACTAAATGTTTTGAATAACATTTTTGTCAGGCAAATGAACCAAAAAAGTACAGTTGCTTAATTAGAATAAAGAATTGACTAATTGTTGATCTAATTTGAAAAAATTTTTCTCTGGTATTCTTAAAGTTAATATAAGCAGTTTTGAAAGGAAATTTTATCTTCCAACAATAGATGAATGCCATAATACATTGTGAGAAAATTAACCATTGAAAGTCTTGTTCTAAGTGACCATCAAACCACTTATCTGAATATTCATCTAAAGTCATAGATTCATTATTAGTTAACAACCTACCTTAAGCCTGATCTGGTCGGGCATCCTCTCTGCCTGGTAGGGAAGGACGATCGGATCACAGTAGCGTCTTCCTTCAGACCTGGCATGCTTTCTCAAGTCAAACTCCTAAGAACAAGTATTAACATCATAAACAAATCCACAGTGAACCTCACCTCAAGGCAATAACATTTCAAAAACTATGAACTTGTTCAAAAACCTGTTGCCTATATTAGACTAATACTTTTTTCTATTTGGGTCCTGCTATCATAATGATTATAGATGTCATTAGAAATACATGCCATTTTGAATGATGATGCCATGTATACGATGATGAACCTGCTCCAATGCTATTAGATTATAGATTTTATCCAATATTAGAAAAGGGCCTACAAGGTTTTTCCATTATTATTCTTGGGCCAGCACATAAATCTTAATATCAGGATGTCAAAACAACAGCCATCAAATTCAAAATCCTTTTTCCTGCATAAAAACAAAGCAGGTACAGAACATAACTTACGGTTGCAAGGCGCTTGTCCATCTCCGGGATAGCTCTCTCCACTGCTGTTTTCTGTATGAATGCACAGGCAAGTTCAGCATTGTCCTGGGCTACAAGTGTGGCTGCTTCCTCGATCAGAGTCTTCTGGGCTTGGTTCGCTCCCTGATTCAACACAAAGTAGACATTGGAATTTGTTAATTAAAACTTATTGGAAACATCACCATCATTTAGTAAAAGACTGATCAACAACATGTTGAGAATATATCATGGACGATAAATAACAAATTGTCAAAATTAATAGAATATTGTCATGAATTATTGAAGACTTACTCGCAGAGTTGCCATGAAAGCGTTCTTGAGGTTGTTGTTAATACTGATGAAGAGGGGTTCCCTGCATGTTATGAGGGCCAGACCAGCTGTGATGTTGCGAACCATGTAGTGGGCGGCTGATCTCATCCGCATCTCCTCTGGGTCGAGGGCAAAGTCCTGTCATACAAAAAGATTCAAAGGCTTATTCTTATGTTGAAGAGGGGGTGACATATTTTGAAAAGTATATTTTATTTTCTCCTCCAGATTGGTTTGAATCAATATCTTATCATCTCATCTGGGTCCTGTGTACATATAAGAACGAGTTTATATCAATTTTAGTTGTATTTATATATGGTTGTTTAAGAAGTCAGATAATCAGTTTGTAAGTTGTAAGTACAAACAACAAACGGAGATCCTCAGTTTGTAAGTTGTATGTACAAACAACATACCAGGAACAAAACTACTGCATATTTACTCTGGGTTTCTTCTTGAGTCTCTTCTAACAAATCAGCTGTTCAACTCAAAATACAATTTCTCATGAAACATGCAAAATGTTTGTGTACCTTCTTGACGATCTGTTCACAGGTGGTGAGGGCCACCTTGATTGATCGCTCTACTACAGGGGGTAGCAGTTCCTGTACAGATCTCTCGATGGCTGGACGCACATACTGCTTCAACTGAGGGTTCTGGTGCAGCAGGGCAATCTGGAGAAATACAAATAGAAATATGAAATGTGTGAATGACAGACTTACTGTTTAGCACTGGGAATATTTTAAGCCAATAGCGGCAGAGAAAATAAGCAAACAATAAAATATTTTATGGCTTAGAAGTTACTGTGATTGCAGTGTAAAATCTAAATTATGCAATACAGGACAAAATTTGAGCAATGTCCATTATAAAGTATCAGCAAAAGGTTAGCTCACAACAAAGATGAAAAACACCAGTTTACGCTTCTTAAGTAGTCTTGCATGTTTAAAATTGGAAGCCATCCGGAGATTGTTTATTGTAGTATTGAGTAAAACAGTACCTGATCATTGATGATGATATGCTGTGCTAGTCCAGCGAATGATGAGGCGTTGACCTCGTGGAAGTTGAATGTGGGCTGCGGTGGCAGGTTCGGTGTTGACACTGGTGCGGTAGATGTTGGTGTGGACATAGTCGTCACAGACGTCACAATTGGCGGTGGTATCGACATGTTAGTCAGGCTTGGCAACACGGTCTCCTCTGGTTGCGGAGTGCCTATCTGTGCCTTTGGAGCCGACAGTTGGCACTCGATAGTTGGCAGTCTCATTGGATCTTTTAGATAGTTGGTTGGTTTGAGGTCCTGCAAAGAAATACCATCATACATTAATTTACAGTCAAGTCATGATTTTTCCTTATGATTCCCAAAATACAATAAATACATTCTATACATTCTCAACAACAACAAAATACTGTCAACAGATACACACTTTTGAGAAAAGATTGCATCAGTATTCATATCAGATGAGCTTAACAATTCTTTGCAGAAACCTAACTATGTCCTTATCAATGATGGTTTTGTTCAAGTATTTGGAAAGTTTGTTCATATCTTTCAGTAGCCAGTTCCGTGAATGTTTTTATATAAGATAGTCATACTCACATTGATATCAAGTCCGAGAGTTTTACATAGCACTTCTATTTCAAACTTGAGATTAAGTTTGAGGTCTGGCTCCATATGGAGCTCAGCTAGCACATTCATGATGGCCATGGTCCAAGGGTTAGGGGGACGAAACACCTGCAAAATTGTTGAGATAAAAATCAAAATACATTTTCAAAGTTTATCATGGACAAAGAAATTTCCAGGACAAAGGTTATCAAATTCTTTCTCTCATAAAGAAGCATGACAAAACCGTTTGTCCATGACATCTTAACTTATATCTATGTACAATGTATTAACGTAGCTTTTTCATCCAATACATTAAATGTTTCACCTGAATGAATGGGTTAGCTATTGTTATTAAGTATTTCAACCATTAGCGGTGTTAATTTCACCTTACTTACCTTACTCTTGGAGCATGATTCTAGCACTTTAGCACTGAAGGGGACGACATACAGTAATTCCTGGGCACCTTTCTGATATGCTTCATACAACAGGGCCTTCACATCAATATCCTGAAAGCAAAACAAGAGAGGTAAGGGATAAGTTCAAAGAAAAGCATACAATTCATGGGTTATTCTCAGCGAGTTATTGCTTAGCACAGTTCATGCGACAGTTCAGCTATCAGACGTGTCTCTCCTGAATATTGCATTAGTAATAGATACATAGGAAGCATAAAAACACTTACAATCTGTAGAATTGGCTTGTTCTTGCCGAGTGTCAGCATGCCAAGCCAATGACCGAGATTTTTCAGCAAAGTTCTGTCAGAGAAGTTAGCAACACCCTTGTCGCTTCTCAGAAGAACCTGAAAGAAAGATTACTTTCAGTCGCAAGCCAGGGAAGACAATCACAAATGAATATGCAATATTATGCCTGATATTAACGCAAACTGCCATTATAATCTTTTGACAATTACCAATCATAACTTGTAAACATTAGTTAAAAAGAGACTTAAGATCTTTTTGACATTAGTGTCTTCAAACTATTCCAAATATAGTAAGTCAACATAATCCAAAGGGAATGTTAACGCAATAATTGGTCCCAATTTTTGCATTAAAGACTTAAAGACTTAATTTACCTCGCCTTATCAGCAAACGAAAGAGAATATTCTACCTTGATATTCCTGAACGTTTCCTTGATGACAGTTTGCGTCATGTTGGGAATCTGCAGGACATCTATAAAGCTGGAGTAGAGGGTGTGGAAGTTGGGTTCGATGCTGGCGCGCTTCATAACGAGGTACTGAGAGCACCAGGGCATGAACTCCTCTCCTACTTGTTCCTTCAACTCCTCACCCTGGAACAATGAGCACATATTTGTCATAACATTTGTGGAGTGTGGTGATTTGGGGTTCAATGCCGCTTGCTAGAGTATTTCACTTACATCATGGCTGCTAGTATTATTGTGAGGAGAGGTGAGGTACTTGGGGTTTAATGCCGCTTTCAAGAGTATTTCCCTTTTATCATGGCTGCTAGCAGAAAATCTTCCTGTTTTGATCTTATTTTTCTTGCAAGAAAACCAAACTGATCCTGGACTAATTTTAAGTCCATCTCATTTTGAAAATTTCAAAATCTGAAAATATCAATATTTAAATTAAAGGCACTAATTCAGTTCTTGAGTATTATATAAATGTGTTTGTAAAGTTTCATAAAGACACAATGAACATTGAATGTTCTCTGGAAACTAAACGATGACAAACTAGAGAGGGACAAGGCAACGATAGTATCATACAGTATTCCATACCAGTGGGATAACAAATGTATCCGAAGCATGTGAATTACCTTTGGTTGCATGTTGGCCAGAGACAGATTGTTAAAGATGAAGAAGACCTTGTCTTGTAAAGCTTCTGGAGGGACGGCGATCTCTTCCTTCCCTTGTCCAGCTAGCAGAGTGTCAATGTTGGTGGCAGTAGCGATGGAAGGCTGCAGATTTGAAGAAAATTAAAGTTAACGTGAAAGGCTTACACAAAATCATGTCTTCTCCCCACATGAGGCAGTATTCAATCAACAACATATCTTTAACAAAAGATTTGAAACACTACAATATTTTTTTGCCCAAGCAAGCAACAAAGAAGATCCATTAACGCTTGGCATTAATAATAAGTTAACACTTAAGCAATTGATACAAAGACATAGATAACCCTATGGAATAACATTGTACTTTCAAGCAACCAACAGGCTGGTAATCAGAAATAACACGTAATTGTTCATCATTATCAACATCATAATCATTCAAACCTTGGAAAATGCCGGCCCCGGTGTGGGACGAGTGGTTGTAGTACTGACGATGGTAGTTCCAGACCCCGCCCCCGCGTTAGACACCACTGACGGCGTGCCTGATCCACTTCCCCGACCTGCAGACTCGTCACTTCTCTGACCAGCATTCCCGGACGGTGTTCCCTGGCTGAGACCAGTTCCCAGTGTGGGCGTGAGGGTTCCTGAGGTCTGAGCCATTGGTGGGGGTTCCTGTGATCTCGCACCATAATCCACAAACTGGAAAAGAGTAGAGAAATTGTTAGCATATCTGAATAATTTCATATGCTAGTGTCTCCAAACTGTTCGGCAATTAGTCATTGATAAATGAGGTGGCATACCTCGCCTCATAAGAGGAATAAATTTAAGAAGCAAAATTATTTCGAACTCAAAAAGGTTGCTGATGGGACAAGGAGACTGAGTATTTCCCTATCACTACTTTTGATCAGGGGTAAATGTTGGTTTTCAAAATGTTATACCTAGCATGAAAGCTATATTCGTCAAGAACTTTCACTATTTTCTCACTCACAACTTGCCTGTCGGGTGTTACGAACAGAATACATCAATAGATTAAACCTGAACAACCATTAGTAATCAAAAGCACATAGGATGTTTCAGCTAACAACCATGAATAGACACTGATGTTGGAACAGGTAGAGCTAAAAACACCACCACTGTTTAAAAGAGTATCTCTTTCCAGAAGTTGCAGGCTCAATATTTTTTTAACGAAAATTAAACATAACCAGTCACACAATTGGCAAACAAGACTTTTCTGAAGTAGTCCATCATGTCTTTCACCAACTTCCCAATGCAAGGCATAACTCTTGCCAGTCTCCAATACAGGCTGATTTAGGCCTTGCAGTATTTCCTTGAAATATCTGTGTTTAGAAATCCAGGCCCGCTATGCATTTCTGGTGCAGCGATTCAGTGTCTTGACACAACAAAGCAAGGGAAATACCGCAAGGCTTAAATCAGCCAGTAATGCAGACTGGCAAGAGTTATGCCTTGCGTTTGGAAGTTAGTCTTTCACTGAAGCAGGCGAGTAATGAACAAAGTATGTACCTCAATGAGATGCTGAGGAAACTGCTGGAAGTGTTGTATGGCTGCAAGGTGCTGGCAGTATTGTGGGTAATCCTTTAACCTGGAAATAAATGACATCTTTGTAAATTTCAACCTAAACTTTTCAACTTAAAGGTAAAAAGAGATTGTATACACAGTATGATTTCAATAATGAAAGCATTTATTTGTACAAAAGAGAGTCACAATTTACCTTGTCTTGAATCTGTCAAGTGCAGCTATACCAAAGTAGTACATCTTGCTTCCATATGGCTTCCTCAATGCTTCCAGTATGTATCGGAGAGCTATCCCGAGTGTCCAATACGTGACGATGCCTTGCTCTATGATGCCACCAAACAGAACAGCTGTAGTGTGCAGTTCTCTCTCGGGGTATTGAGGAAAGAATCTATATTCCTCAAACAGATTCCGCAGCATGCACGCAAACACATCCTGGAAATAAATAGATTTGGATTTAAATTACATGCCAAAACCAGTTAATGTTAAATTCTCAGGTTTATAACAAACTTTCTACAGTGCATCTTGTTTACTATTAGGCAAAAGTTGTATAACAAAAAAGAACTTTCAGCATGAATCAAAACAAGGCAAAAGTTAGCACAGTTAATCATTCTAATGAGCGACATTATCAATGGACATTCATCAGAGCATCGTAGCAGAGGTAAACCAATGTACATTTGATAATTCCAGAGCTGCTCAAGAATGTATGACTTTTACACTGGACATGGGAAGTACTCACTCTTTCAATCTTATTCTGTGAGTCCTTGAACCTCTTGAGCATCTCCAGGACCTCGTCTATGGACATGGTTGGGTGTGGAGGCTGGTTGTAGATCTGTTGGAAGTAGGAGTTAGCCTTGTCTTCCACCTCCTTACTGAACTGTTGCGTCATCTCCGGGAATATCGTCGACATGTCACCGGGTGGGCCTGCTATATGCAACAATTGCATCATTTTAATCCAGGAATCACAAACAGTCGGTCACTTATGCATTTATATATTGTTCTGTATTGCACTGAACTAAATAAATTTACTCTACAGCAAATTAAACATCGATACGATTCTAACGATATATCCATAGATCTATCAAACTACATAAACTGAACATAAGCAACTTGTGCCTTAAGAAAATCCCTGCTTATTGGTTTGATTTGATGGATTTCATACAGCGTTTGTAATCATAAATCGCTACCCAGAGTTCTTATAGACCAATTTTGATCAAAGCCCACACGGATGACTAAGGCGAGATGATTTAGGGTATGAGAGAACTTTAGCAACCAGTGATATTGCAAGAGGAAAGTGTGCAATAGCATTGTGAAACATCCAAACTACAGATCAGTATCTCTGTAGAAGTTCAGGAACATCTAGGATTTGACCACTGCCAAAAGGATTCCTCAGAATCATGACAGGTATACTTACTGCCAGTTGCTCTAGTGCTAATGCGGTCAGCTGATGAAGCTCCTTGTTTCACCGCGACCTGTGCACTGAGGGTTGCTAGAGAGTTGACTGGGTTTCTAGGTGGACCCATCGCGGTAGAGATAGGGGTCTGCAGTCCAAGGTCTATAAAATACAGAAAAAGAATAAAACACTCTAAAACTAAATAATTAAGGTAAAGTTTCTAAGAGATTATCAAACCATGTTTTCAAATAGAAAATGTCTTCGTACATTATTTAGAGGAATTGGCACCTTTTTCGAAAATTACATTTACAAAAAAATGACCCTCACCTTTTCTAGATCTTAACATCATAAAACACCAAAGGAACCTTAGAACTTGATGTACAAACAAAATTTAAATTATATGAAGAAAAGTATTACGTTGGAACTGTGATGAGAGCGACTGCATTGGGTTGAAGGCTGTGTTGTTCTGTGAGATTCCAGAGAAGCCTTTCGAGGGAGACCCAGGAGCTACTGATCCACCTAGAGACTGAGGAAACCCTGAAGACCCTCCTGAGGGGAAACCAGCCGAGCCAGACGGGAACGGAGTTGATCCGCTCGATGGGAAAGCCGAAGATCCGACACTCGTGGGGAAAGCAGAGGATCCAACACTTGTGGGGAAAGCTGAAGACCCTACACTAGATGGGAAAGCTGATCCGACACTTGACGGGAAAGAGGAGCCTACACTCGTTGGAAAAGGTGAACTACCACTGGTAGGGAAAACTGATGATCCTACGATTGTAGGGACGGCGGACGAGCCACTTGACGGAAAAGCTGACGATAGACTGGTGGATGGGAATGAAGACGATACACTGGTAGGGAAGGCTGATGACGAGCCGGTGGTTGGGAAAGCTGATGTGATACCGCTGGTCGGAAATGCTGATGATGCTCCCGTCCCCACTGCTGATTGGCTTGGCGGTGTCAACACATTGCCGATATTTGCCAATGGATCCATCTGCTTGCAAAGTAAAATGATTTTCTTTATTTTCAAATCAGTTAGTAAATACACATAAATATGAATTAAACTTTTATGTGCCTGCGAGGTCAGTATTTGACTGCATGTATTGAAATTCATACGCCTAATACTGCTATAAAATTTCCAGGTTGTATTTCCGTTGTAGTTTCTGTTGAAAATAAGTAAACCATAGAAATTTCAATCAACGAATAGTTATTTTACTTAATTGTTTTAAGCATTTATAACCTACTTCTAGCACAATTTTCTCTAACATAACTAAAGATATCAGAGTGAGTGAATGAGTTACTGTTAATGCCGCTTCAGCAGTATCACAGAAAAAGATATCTGAATCAGTAAGAAACTTTGATTAATCTTTCGACATATGCCTATCTAGAATTATTTTTTTAAAACCCACACATTGTCTTGGACATTGAATGAATAAAGAAATATATGAGAAACCTACCGGGTTGACCATGCCAGAGGGAGGGAAGTTTGAGGGTGCTTGTTGAGGGGGCTGGTTTGGTCCCACCACTCCCGGAGGTGCCTGTCTGGTTCTGTTTAGTATCACGCTGGCATTGGCAAACATTGATGTGATCGCTTCAGACAGTTCTTGAGACACATGGCTGAAAAACAATAGCATTACAATTTCATTCTTAATTCTTTCTTTTGAAGGTAACCTAAGGTTGAATACTCCAACAGCATTATAAACTTCATGATGGTTAATGTAACAGGTTTCAAAACATATACAGATCAAAATATTTTAAATGCTTTCTTCACCTTAGCTACTAGGGGTGAAAGATATCATTGAATTTCACAAGGTGATAGATTCAAGACATTGCCGCAAAATGGAAAATTACTAATGAACCAAATTATAGCAGATTTGGCTATGATGAAAGGAATTATTATTTACGAGAACCTGTACATCGGAAAGAGTTTTAAGATAATGAAGGTTAGCTAAGTGTAATATATTCCTCACGGACCTGGCTAGGTTCTTGAGGCAGGTGAGCATGGTAGCGATGGTGTCTGGGGGGAGCTGCTGACTCTTTAGCTGGGGTAGTTCCTCCTTCAGTTGATTCGCCATCAACTGTGGACATCGCCGTTTCAAAAACGTCACACATGCCTGAATGAATGGTTCCTGTAAACACAATATATTATCAGATATAATAGTTAGACAAATATATCAATAGTAAAATATATTTTTTACTTTTTATATCGAGATTATTAACCATGTGTGTTTCCGTATCATTAATATCATATTTTTGGAATTAAAATTGTATTATGCAAGCCTTTGGCTATCATTAACAGATGGTTATCATTAACAGATTTTTCAAACTTGTTTATTCACAAACATTTCTATACTATCCAGAAGGCTCAAAAAGGTATTTCATCACCTGAATTCACTTTTTATATTTGGCCTTCTTTGTTTTCACACAATTCAAGGAAACTATGCAATGGACACCATGATGGGACCAGAAAAGGTGTAAATCATCCACTCACAACATCTAAAAGGCTATCAAGGATCTTATTACCTTGTGTTCCGAGATCTTGTCAGTTAGCCACTTGTCTAGTTTCAGGTATTCTCGTCGCGAGGCGAGACATGCAAGATCAATCACAAATGCAAACGGGCTGGCATTGAGGAGCATGGAGAGAGCCTGAAAGTGACGACACAATGTTATAAACTAAAGCCATGAAACACTGTTTTCTTCTATTAATCTAAGTCCTTGGTGTTCAGTTGGTTCAAGTGAGATGGGAGAGTTGGCTAATAGAATACACTGAAAATTGTCACCAAATATAATCTTCATAATATCAACAGTTCACTTTCATAATTAATACAAGTTCTCCTTTAACAATGAAAGTCTTTCCTTGAAACTGATTCAAAGGTCTTTTGTTTATTTAGCTGCTTTTGGAACAAAAACTGAATCACATCATCTCTTTGTAAACAAGTAAATGAAACAAATCTTTGTGTAAAGTTTAAGCATCTACATGGTCTCAACTTCGAGACAACACGGTATACAGGCAGGTGATTTGGGGTTTAGTGAGTGAGTTATTGTTTAACGCCGCTTCGGCAGTATTGCAGCCATTAGCGGCGAGGATTTGGGGTTTAACACAGCTCTCAAGAGTATTTCACTGATATCATAACATATAATATATAGTTGCAGGGAGGAAGCCCCAACACCATTTTTGCAATGCAATGCTGTGAAACCTGCGAGCAGAAGCAGAACTAGTAGCTTCTCACCTTCAGATCTTGTGCTACATCTAGGATACGGGAGAGTCTGGTTTGATCATGAGGTTCTCCCCGCATGTACCACTCTGCCATCGAGTGCATGATCAATGTACGGATCGTGCTTGAATGACCCTGAAACAGGAAATGGTAAATCATCAATTCAAAGAAATGTTTTTTTTAAATTAAACATGTGGAATTATTTTTCATTTTTATGTATCTTTTTTCATTCATATGTTGAATTAGCTTTCAAATCAAAAAGCAAATTTTCTTTATTCATCACGATTATCGTCCAAAGTCGTCAGCATTAAATAACATTGTCATCTGTTTCAGTTTTTTAAAACAATGAAGCTGATTATTTGAGCAACAGCATATTATGACTTAAAGTAAAAATAATGTAGAAGGAACAAGTGGTTTGTGTCTTTACCTGATGATGCCATGCGTAGTGAAGAACAACTGCTGAGTTTGCGTGACTACCGAGGAATATAGGCATCAATGTTGATATCAGCTCTTGTTTCATTGTGTTCCATGATGGCTGAAATAAATACAGAACTTTTGTAAGATTGCTTTGTTTTCCTTCCTAACCCTGAGTTGGTAATCCATTATGCAATGTTAGCACTGTTTTCTTTGATTCAAACTTTAGTTCAACAAAAGAACATGCAAATAGATTTTAAATTTGAGCAGATTACATCCTCATTATTCATAGAGGATATTCAATGACATACCATTTAATATCATATTAATCAAACGAGTTAATGATTTGGTATAAAACGAGCGAAAGAGAATTTGATACCCAACCATTCACGAGTGTAAGAAAAACAGTATTAAATGAAGGGAGTTTAGTATTCTGTTTATTACTTGCCCAAATTAATCAAGCAAAATTGCCAACAGTGTGCTGGAAATAAGATTTCTGCAAATTATGTATCAGAGATGGTGGTATGACCATTGTGACGCACAACTGCGCATCATTGTAACTTCATAATTGCAGCGGTATTACTCTAGTTTAATATTGCCATATAAAATTACAATGCAGGATCTTCCATGGGCGAGTAATAGACACTGATATTGTATCAGGTGAGAAATATGAAGTATAAGAAAGTTTAGACTCACTGTTGTCTGTAGAAGAGCGAGGACTAGAATATCTGGACACTTCTGTGAGGGATATTTGAATAGCTCCCAAACTGGCTGATAGTGACCTGCGTCAGCCAGCCGCAGTAGGGTTTCTACTAGATTTAGTGATTTCCTGAAATACAGAAACAAGGGATTTATGAGGTTCAGTTACCCATTTTTGTTGAAACAGTGTGATGGAGGGTTGTTTGGTGAAAGAAAACTCAAAAGAATTACGAATTCGGTATCGGTTTTTGATTATTAAACTTGTGATTAAAATACAGTCAGGATGTTAAAAAACATTCGAAGTAAACAATTTTAGAAACCTTGTCAACTTTTCATGAGATATCACACAAATCTTGGTGGTGTCAAAGCATTTCATTTACTGAAGGCTGTCACCAAACTTTTGAACACATTTGTTACAAAGGTTAATGAGATATCATGTCAACAAGAAACGGGACAAACAGGTGTATGTCGCTCAATACATAGTCTTTGTTCCATCACGTGACGAGGAACAATCACAAGAGCCAGCATGTCAAATATAAAAGCTTCTGAAGTCTCTCACCATGTGGCTATTTCTCTGTCGTCATCACTTGGGGTTGATTTGAGGATGTCTATCACAACTGGGTCGCCAGGGTAATCAGCAAAACTGAACACTTCTGGGTTTCGCAAGGACTGGATTATTATTGATAACTGAAACAAGATAATACTATATTATTACACACAAAAAACATACAGGAAAGACATGTTTTGTCAATTGTGTGGCCTTATGAAAATTTCAGATACTGGCCCAAAATTTCCATTTGTGGGATAAGGTGAAATGATAAACTTTGAGGAAAATTCAATGGATTTGTACCATCTACCTCAGGGACAAATGCTATTACGTGGAAGGAAGAGCTGAATGGACAAAATGATGTAGAATACAGAGAACCAAATTGACAAAGATTAAACTTCAGTCCAGAATTTAACATTCACTGAAGACAGACAGTTGCCAAGCATATTTAATTCAGTAAACCGTCAGGGAGAAAGTCAGAACATTATAGCTCCGAGCAAAGACTTTTAACACTTCTAAATGGCGTGTATTAGTTATGTTGTTTAAGTACAGTGGTCATTGTTATCACCTGTCCCTCTGTATTTGTCCACTGTTTGAAGATGTATTCCACAGGGAAGAGGTCCTGCAATCCTCGGAACAATCCTTTGATTAGAAGCTGGAGACCTTTCTTGTTGGTCACGTAAAAGCCCTTGTGGTCTTGTTGAGAGACTACTTCTTTCCAGTTAAGGTGGGGTGCCTGAAGAAAACATTCATGAACAAATTAACACTTATTTCAACATTTCAACCACACATCATTACCTGAAGTACCATTCCTCCATTGAAGGACAGTTGCACTGTATCATTGGCTTATGTTTTTATAAAAGGAGCAAGTAATTATTCAGGATAAATTGAGCACTATAGCAGCCATAAGCAGCATGCTATATATGAACTTGTGTGCAGTAGCAAGCTGAACATTACATAATACATAACATTATTTCCGAAAATAAATTCTTGGGAACTTTCATCTCTAATTATTGAATACATAAAAAAAAATTCAATTATCATCCAAGCAAAATAAAAGCATGAATGATAACAACAATAAGCAGTAGTAGTCACTAAAGTGACATGATCCTGCGCTGCAAATTAATACTTCAAAATTGAAAAATAATGTCAAGATCAGTAAAATCGACTGTCGAACATGTCGAAAAATTCCAAGTTCAGCTGTGACCTTGAGAATAATGTCAAGGTCACCAAAATCTAATCAGCCCCTTGTCTTCCCTAGGAGGTGCTTTGTGTAATATATGATGAAAATCCGGTGAATGGTTCTTGAGATATCCCGCTGACAAGCTTTACATGTACATCAATATGTCGAAAAATTCAAAGTTCCACTGTGACCTTGAGAATAATGTCAAGGTTGCCAAAATCTAATCAGCTCGTCGTCTTCTCTCGGAGGTGCTTTGTATAAGATATGATGGAATTCCAGTGAATGGTTCTTGAGATATCCCGCTGTCTCATTGTGACCTTGAAATGAAGGTCAAGGTCAAGGTCACAAACCTCTGTAGGAACATTACTCTCCCTATGATTAATCCATATGCAAAATATGAAAAGAATCCAGTGACTATTATTTGAGTTATTCCATTTCGTACGGACGTACATACGGACAGCCGATTACTATATCCCCCACTTCGCAATAAACATGCGGCGGGGATAATCAAAAGTTATTGAAAACAATCTTACAAGATCTTTAACAACTTGAACAAAGATTTCCACATTCCAAGTAGTAACACCAGGCGTGTCCATTCTGTCTTTGTCCCAGCCGCTGCCCACAGCCACTGATGTCTGAGAAGAATTAAACAATACAAATAGTTAAATTCAAAGACTACGATGTTTGTTAGAAAATCTACTCCTTGTAGGTGTGATAATTTATATGATTAAATCTTGAGTCGTCAAACAAATGAGAAAAGACAATTATTATTTCATCAATGTCGCGAAAACAAGAGACTCAACAGAGGTCATTACTGTTACAGATTCAAAATTATCGCACAAACTAGAATATTGACAACTTAAAGACGTACTGGTGCTGGTTGGGACTCTCCAAGCCCAGTTGGTGTGTGAGCCATCATTCCGAGAACTCGAGCAACTGCAGCTGGTGTTAGTTCTTTGAAACCAAACTGCAGTAGGTGGTTCCGGCATTCTTCCACACTAAAATCAAAAGAAGCTTATCAAGAAGTAGAATTTTACTCAAGTGAGATCATGGATGTTTGAGTTACTTTTGAAGAGTATTTCAGCTATATCACAACTATTGGAGAAAAAAGTCTGCAAACCATAAAGCACTACAGTGAAGCATCGGCTGGTACCAGCAGCTTGGGGCAGCACTGCACAGAATTTCAATTGTAACATGGTACCAAAACTTTAAAGCATGATGTAACACATTCGCAGATAGAAGTTGCTGAACCCATGGCAGGATTCAATTCATAACATCTTTCAAAGTCAAATACCATTTTGCACTTAAAGAATTTGATGCTAAAAGGCAATTAAAGCAGTTAAAAACATGTCTGAAATTGGAAAATTATCATCTGGCCCAATGCACTAAAAATATTTTCTCTCGACAACAAATACTGAAAATATATTGTTGACATTTGATTGAATAACTTCAGTTTAATACATACGTAGCTGTACAACTGTAGCCGGCTTCTAAAATCATGTCTGCAAGGGAGGCCTCCATCTGAAATATAAATGGACTCTCATTACTTGAAAAAGACATCAAGCAAGCTAAATATTACATATTTTAATACCTTAAAACTTACTAAAGATACCTTAAGTATGAAGTTTTCAAAAGCCACAGCACTTAATCAAGATAAAATATGGCAACAAATACTGATATATCACAACTAAGCATGAGATGTCTTTCAGACGAAATATAATCAAACCTAACAGTTGATTATCACGTACCATTGATTTAGGCATGTTGGCTGTATCGGAGAGTTTATCAATGGGAATATCTTCACTATTAGGGAACAGAAGCGGTGTTAAAACTGCTGGTGCTCGTTCTCGAGGAAAATCTGAAAAACAATTGATACATCTTCAACAAAGCGACAAATGAGATCTCAAATGCAAAACTGTTAAGAACAGTCTTTCACAACATATCGTCAAGTATTGAATGGTTTCAGTTATTCTCGGTTTCAATTTGATTTGACGTCTTCTACAATTGGAATAATTTCTAAAAACAAAGTAGAAATTTTAACTAGTTGTAGAGTTGAGGTTAAGTAATTTGGGTTTTAACATTGCTTTTGTGAGAATTTGACTTATATCATGGCTGCTACTATTATGGCAGAGAGAAAGTCTGCAACACCATGTGGATATGCATTGCGGTGAAACCTGCAATCATTGGCTCGAATTAGCAAACAATGGGTGGTACTACGCTGAAATTCAGTGTAGCATTGCAGCCAAACCTTACGGTGTATAGAACAGTTCTCTACTACCTATTAAGTTGCCGTGCCCCCGGCGGGATTATTGAGTTGAAAGGTTCCTGTTGGGAGTGAAAACAATAAAACCACGTCCACCATCAATGCAGAATACTGCAAATCCCCAGAAATTATCCTTCAGTATGATGATAGATTGTGTGATTTACATTATTACACAAAGGCAAGATTTTACCTCTTCGTAGTGTCTTGAGAAAGGCTTCCTTCTGCTCGTTGCCGATACCGAAGTGATCTTTTCCTCTCTCTAGATGTGCGAGTAAGAGGTGGAGAACTTCAATACAGACGTCCTGAAGGCCACCCTCCTGACGGTTTGTGACGTCTGTGAAAGAAGGAATAACATGAATAAACACGAGTAGATACTAAATAACCTTTTTTTAAGATGTACACCTGCAGCCAAAATTGTTAAACATGTTACTTACATCTGCTCATAAGTGTTTTAGAGTATTTATACTGCTTGTGCTATAAAGTGCTTATTATTATTTTTAAAGATAATGCAATATGAGTTTTTCAGAAAGATACTCTAGAAACAATGTGAAGCTCATATTGCAACACCTGCAGCTTGACTGCATTCACATAACGTAATCAATTTTGAAAACATGATGTCAATCACGTAAACGAGAAAGTGTTCAATGGAAACTCTGGGGTTGTTAAAGCCACACTACCACCACATTAGTACCTTCCATTACAAATATGAACTTTTATAAAATAAAAAAGTTGGTATATTTCTCTGGCTTTTTTCTCATATTTATTTTGTTGGCACCATGGAGGTGTTACCCCTAAAAGGCACGATGCCACAACATAGGTAACTTCCATACTAAATTTGAAGTTTCCATGTCCAGGGATTGGGAAAAGGCCATGGGTCATTTTGCACATCGGATGAAAAAAATGGGCCAATTAAAATTGAACTATTGCTAGAAAAGGGAATGGCCCTATCATGCATTAGGAAAAACATTTTGACAATTGGCTATTTTTAGGGCTTTTACTTTAGTCATCTTTGAAATCATAAATGGGCCAGAAATGATTTTGGACACCCCGACACAATACATATACTCCCATCTACATCCAAGCAAGAGTATAACTATACTGTATGTTGTCGCATTCCGGAATTACACACTAAAAGAAGTTTGCCACTAACATTGATATATACTCCTACGTCGCTGAAAATGTATTAAGACACATTTTCTCGTTTTATCAGAATGACTGTTATACCTGCATCCACGTAGGAGCGAAGAAGGTCTGGTAACTTTTGTTTGATGTACTGCGCAGCGTATGTTCTCGATTCCGGGATTGAAGAGTTGAGAAGGGAAAGACCAAATACAACTTCCTGTACTCTGGTCAGCTTCAAGACCTTGCTCAACTGTGAGAATAACTGTGATGATGGTTTTAAAGTCTGGAATAAACATGAAGATGTCATTACAAAACAGGGTTGAAAAAGTTATTTAATCATTTTTTGTTTGATTTATCATATTGTCAATGTTTAAACATGGCTTTTTATGTGTTAAACTATAATTCATATTGTCACTGAGTAAAATAACAGGTAATGCTATTCAGTGAAGTAAAACTTTCAATCATGATGGCGCCATTGTAACAATAGGATGTTATTAGATGACTGAAATAAAGCAAAGTGATCTTGGATGCTCTGTTAATAAAATTGTCACAATTTACGAAATAACCATAATTTGTTAAAATTAAGTTATAGAAAATTTATCATCTCTAGTCGAATACATATCTGTCTTTTCTTGACTATTGAACATGGCGGTTATTCTATTTATTATATGATGTTATCCTTGTAATTAAGTCCGAAAGGGGTCGTTTTCACGCCAGCGGCCGCTAGGAACATACCGTCACCACAGTAACACTGTGACGACAAATTATATTAGTCACTGGCCGCGGTTAATTTCACTGTAGCTTGATAGACAGTTTATTTCACTGATAAATGCCGGTATTTCATTGCCCGTCATATAATAAAATGTATGTCTTATCTCGTGCAGCATAAATTATATATTTACACTCATGACAGCCAAATTTATGCTATGTATTCAACAAAGAATTGTCAAATATCCTTCATATAATTATTTAAAGCTTTTTTTATATCCTTTTTATGCAGTTGCAATAGTGAAATAAAATTGACTTGACTCATAGGGTTAACAAAATGCATTAAAAAATTATTCAGAATTTACGTCTCCCATCACTATACCAAAATTGCAATGATGAATATTTTACATTTCATCTTTTCATGCATTTATAAGAATAAGCTATCGAATATAATCTATCTTATAGCATTTTTTTCAATGATATGATATGGTTTCTACTTATAGTGAATAATAATTCTAAACAATTACAAACCTTCTGATGATGTAGTGGATTGTCAATCGCGTAACACAAAGTTGAGACAAAGTTGGGCTTGCTCAACAGAGACCCACACTCCTGGATTAGAAACTGGGTCTGAAATAGATTGTGCAATATTTCAATCAATAAGCTCCATAAATTTACAGCACAGAAGCATCGGGACAGCTTGGTTTGAAAAGTGTTTTTAAAGAACGCAAGTTCAGCTTTCAATTTCAAGCATTTTTGACAACTTTTGAATAAACAGAAAAATTCAGTTCAAAATTTAAAATTTCTGAATCCATCTATGAGATTTACTACAAATTGACGGAAAACATCAGAAAACTAAAAGACCGTTACACATTCAAAGAGATATGAATGCCAGTTGTATAAGTGAATTTATTTCTGAGTTATAATCCTCATACAAATGCTATTCATGAATTATTTAAATCCTATAAGATATCATCCTCGATAATCCAGCGCTATTTTTCCGATAAATCTACACACAAGCGCTGGAAAACAGTAAGGGTATTTATCCCTAACCTAGTTACCTCCTCTTGGGTCCATGTTATCCAATCAGAAACGAAACGCAGACACTATCTGCGTAAACAACTCGACCAATCAAAACGCATCACTACCGTTGTTTATAGAAACAAACATGGCGGCGGTCGACTCACTCGATTACGATAAAGTTTGTAACAAATTCAGCGTAGAAAACCTGACAGAAACTCAAAAGAAAGTTTTAAGAAGTCTGTACGAGAAGAAGGGTGTATTCATGTCCATCAAAACGGGTGGAGGTAAATGATTAAAATCCCTGTGCTACCAGGCGTTCCTGACACGAGAGTGCTTGTTATTTCACCCTTGATTTCAAGTGATCTCATTGGTTGTTAGAAAGCAAGCGTTTCGCTGAGTCATTGCGAAGGGAGGTAAGTAGGTTAAGGATAAATACCCTTACTGTTTTCCAGCGCTTGTGTGTAGATTTATCGGAACAATAGCGCTGGATTATCGAGGATGATAAGATATATGGTAGAACGAAACTTCTGTCATTTGAATGCTCTATCCCAAAGTCAACAGGCCGCATACTAACAATGGGGTTGCATGTACAGTCTCTCGACCTAGATAAATGGCATCTTACAAGTGGATGAATAAACTTGACGAGGTAAATTTGATAATTTGGGCCCATAATTTCTAAGCTGTTTTAGAGCTAAGATAGTCGTTAGTCAATGTTAATGTATGGAATCGACTACCTTAGCGCTAAGAGAAGAGATCTTCGGAAATATGGATTCTGATTATTACAAGATATTTACCTGATGGAAATCTTTGCCACTACTTTTACCATCACCACTGAAATCAACGTGAGAGAATAAGCACCGGAACAGATGCCTATCTGCCTCTGCACCGTGCTGTGTGACAAGCTGCAAAAAAAGTAGAATTGTTGTCAAAATGAGTAACAATTTCCTCATTTTAGGACCTTGGACGCTTACAAATTTCACTATAAGTATACAATATTTTTAATAATCTTGATACTTTAGCTGAAAATAAAATAATAATCATTCTTTTTTTCTGTAATGATCAGCTATGTTGACACAGAGAATTTTAAATTTAATTCAAAATTAGGAGTTGCGTGAACCAAATTCTTAGGTTACTCAGCTCTGTGACTCCAAAATGAATTGAACAAAATGAACATTTAATTTGAGTACATGTACATGTTCTTCTTCAATTTATTGATCAACAAAAATCATTTAGAAAATGTACATGCATTGAAATAGCCCTAACACTGTTTCTGGCTATAAATTTTTATTCTGAATTTTCCCATTTCATCTGAGGTCAATTCGTTTCGACAAGGTGTACAAACAGTCGATATCCTGGGCAAATCCGCCTACACAATTATTTCTGCATTGGCCATTGACCAATCAGAATTGAACAAATTTATTTTGAGGGTCATAAAGGTTGTTTTCTATTTCTAAGGGGAGATGTATGCTATATTTGGATCCTTATCAATATGTGTATTGTAATACTTGTACAAAGAACAAAAAGAATGAATGATTTAATGAATGCCATTTCTTCAAAGTTAACTCAGTAACTCTTACAAGTAAATATTGATGTCCTTGCTTATGACTGATGACGACATGATAATAATGATATGTTGTTGGTGTAATAGCAGTTTGATTCTAACAACATAAACTACAAAGACATGTTTCACTGCATTAAAGTAACCAAGTATTTTTCATAACATTTTATTTTGCTTTTATAAGCACCATAATACTGTATGCACAGATATAACTTCAAATCATCTCAATCGACTTGTATATTTATTCCCATATATTATGTCAAATACATGACCATTACTTGTTATCAATGAAAATCGAGCAACCGCCATGTGTAGAAGCCTAAATTACATGTCCCAGTATACAAGAGGTACATGATCCATTAAACATTACAAACTTCAGTTGTCTTTTTGACTGCTATAATTAGGTTATGAAAATTATGTTGACACATAGTCAAGTTAATTTGTCAAGTAATTATTCTTTTTATAAAAACTCACAATTTTACATCTATTCTATATACATTGTCACTATACTGCAAATGGTAACCCTATCCTAAGCTGATCTCAGTTTGATGCCAGTTTTCATATGACAAAGTCAGATAATAGCAATAAAATCAGTATCGTAAGTAAAAATACTATCCTGAGAGAAGAAAGACCAGTTATAACCTAATTATAATTCATTATGAAGGAATAATATGGTGCTGACAATATAAACATCTCCTCCTAATAAACACATCAAATGTTCATTCAGAAATTGTTCATATGAAAATAATATCTTAATATATGAATAATCAGTAAACTGTATCAACCCAATATTTTAATATGTAACACATTCTACAACTCTTGATCATGATGGAAAATTATATATTAAAAATCGGTTGATGTGTCATCAACCCAATAGTAAGCTACCAACAATACAAAACATCGAGTATATAGTGTTATGGTGATGGAAACAAATGTTATCATATTATTCAAATCAAAAAGAGTTTCATCCTCCCGATTTAATATGAAGTTTCGTTTTCGGCAGGTACCCTTCCACGGTTGCGCTCAAATTTCAACTTTGTACACAAATGTCACCAAAATTGATGCGGAAAGTAATGCAACAACAATTCAAGATCTAAATTACTTACATGTGATATCTCAGAAACGTTTGCTTTGAAATTTTTCTTTGTTAGATTGGCAACTGAATAACTGATTTCTGCCAAGGCAAATGAAAGCGAGTCCAGATTCATATTACTCCATTCACATTGAATCGAAAGCTCCAAATGCTCTTTGAAGCTTTCTCACAAACAATATATGTACAAAAATCTATAAACAAAGTTCTATGAGAAGTCAAACGCGGCTTTTGCCGGGCCAACATTAGGAAACTGTCCTGAATTTTCACAGTGTCATTTTTAGACTTCTCGACATGGCGTCGCAGCTGCCATATTGGACACTATTCGAGACTTTCGTCATCCTCCGGCGAGGTTACGGAAAAACACGGAAATGACAAATTATTTCCTGTGAGCTTTTTTGAAAGCCTTGAAAGAGTTTTAATAAAACATTTTCAAAAACACTATACATCAATCATGACGATAATGTTTACAACTGTATTAATCGTGAAAAGTTAGACATAAAAGTCACATGACATGTCATGTGACCTGACAAAATCTATTTAAAGCTTTGCTGTCACGCAATATACCGTTGCGATTTTTCCTTATATGACATCGACTATTATCCACATTTAGACATGATGAAATCATCGCTGACTGTGTGAATTATTTGATATTAACTGATTGACCACGTTGATGACATAGATACTGAAATACTGCATTATGCTGGGTATTTTAATAGAATAACGAGGAATGAGGAGGGAAAGATGGAAAGGGGGAGATGATGGATCGGGTTGTCGTCAATTTTTTTCTATGGAGAGGGGTCAATTACTGTTGTACACATGTGCTTATTAGGGGTCTCTGTGTGACAGTAAGCTAAATGATGCATCATGTGATTGATCTATTCTATCGCCAATTACAATTTATACAAATTCATCTTCCAACATTTGGAGCGTAGGCCTATTGCTTCACCACAATGCAGCTGCACATCAACCTCATTTTATCAAGCTTTTGTCAGTTTAATCTTCGATATCTGAAATTAAGTCTGAATCTGTCACCCAGGTTCCTATCTAGCTGTAGAATCTGCACTCTGCATATAGCCTGGAGGTACGGGGGGTGCAGAATCTGCTACATAATCTCTCTCAATCAACTTAGTTACCGTATTTCCTAGAATACAATCCGAGATGCAGAATGCTAAATATGCTCTCCGCTGCACAGATGACACTTTTATAAGTTATTTGCCGTATTTCCTCGAATACAACCCAGATCTCGAATATAACCCCGAGTGTCATGGGTCCTTAATTAGGTATAAATGCAACCCAGGTCTCGAATATATATAAAGGTTATAAAGGTTTGAATGGACAAAATGATATGTTTTATATAAACTTTCTCAGGGAGTTTTAAACAGAACACTTTAAAACGAAGTGGTATTCATTTTCTATTTGATAAAGATGACAAAGTCTACAGATTCCGTTACATTTTCTAAAATATTGTACTTAATATCACAGTGTTGGAGCGGTATTTAAACAATTTGATAGATGGACATTCAAGACATACACGCGAATGTGTTCTCACTCCCTGAACCACATAATATACATAAATCAGTATTAATAATTCTGGAGTGTCTATACTGTAAAATATATTCTTCAATTTAAATGATCGTTCAATACGCTGTCCCATTTGTGACTTTCGGGAAATTGTTTTCTGACATGAAATTATAATAAAATAATCTTGAGCCCTCTGTGGGATCCTGTGAATCATGTCAAAATGTTGCGTCAAAGAAAGCGTCTTTTCCCGTTTTAGGTCGTTACAAGTGTCTGGAAGCGTTTGGATACGTCATTAGAAGGAACCGTATCAAGATCTGCAAGGTTGTTTTTCGAAACGTCAAAGTGTTGGTCTATAAAGCGTATCAAGGTGTTTGGAAACGTCCTAGTGAGCGTATCAAGGTTTTTGGAAACGTCTTAGTGAGCGTATCAAGGTTTTTTTAAACGTCTTAGTGAGCGTATCAAGGTTTTTGGAAACGTCCTAGTGAGCGTATCAAGGTTTTTGGAAACGTCTTAGTGAGCGTATCAAGGTTTTTGGAAACGTCCTAGTGAGCGTATCAAGGTTTTTGGAAACGTCCTAGTGAGCGTATCAAGGTTTTTGGAAACGTCCTAGTGAGCGTATCAAGGCTTTTGGAAACGTCCTAGTGAGCGTATCAAGGCTTTTGGAAACGTCTTAGTGAGCGTATCAAGGTTTTTGGAAACGTCTTAGTGAGCGTATCAAGGTGTTTGGAAACGTCCTAGTGAGCGTATCAAGGCTTTTGGAAACGTCTTAGTGAGCGTATCAAGGTTTTTGGAAACGTCAATGTGAGAGTCTGAAAGTGTTTGGAAACGTCAAAATGAACGGATCAAGATGTTTGGCGACGTCTTAGTGAGAGTCTGAACGTGTTTGGAAACGTCGGGCGTAACAAGGTTTGAAAACGTCAAAGTGAGCGTATCAAGGTGTTTGGAAACGTCAAAGAGCCTCTAAAGGTGTTTGGAAACGTCAAAGTGACCGTCTGAACGTTTTTGGAAACGTCAAGAGTGCGTCTTTTGATGGGACTCAGATATCATTCTCAAACAATTGATTTAACATACAACTATGAACCCGAATTCAAACAATAGTCAACAATGTCACGGCTCCAATCCAAAAATAGGTAAAATCTGTTCTTTTAAATGGAAAGGTCATGGCTTCTGGTTTTGGGCCACATCCTCCGCAAGTCATACAATGTAACCTGTGACAGTCTCCATCACTGACGCAAATTATGATTTGCGCTGGAAATGGGGCTTTATAATACGATGCCGAAGGTGCGATCATGGTGAACTCTCTTCCAAACATGTTGTCCCATCCACAGGGGCGTGCATCGCTTAGAAACAGCGATTAAAATACATATACCTATAAAGGCCCTACCGTATTACTATATAAAAGGGTAGGGTCTATATAGGTATATATATTTTAATCGTTGTTTCTAAGCGATACACGCCCCTGTGATCCCATCACATTCATATGCTTTCTAGTGTATATTTTTACGACGATGCAAGTCCCCCAGTCTGTGCTTGCAACATCAGGGGAAGAGGAGACTTGGTGGATATTAATTTTGATAACTTTGATATCACACTGGCGTTGTTTTTCTTTAGAAATACATACCATTTAAATAGTGAACAAATCTAACACACAAATTCTTGAGCACGAGATGAGCACGGTTGTGATTTCTTTCCTACTGCAAGGAATGAATGAAATATTTGACTCACCTGAATTATATGTTCATAAAGCAGGCATGTCTGCAGATGGGTTGACGTATGAAATAGAGTGTACAAACCATTTGTTTCTGTGAAAAAGTTTTATTATGCAAAATTTACATTATGTACAATTATTAAACTCTATAATACATCTATATGCATATTATCATTTTCATTGTTCAATACTTGGATCATGTACATGATAAACTGTTAAAATATTAGGAGAATCCTACTTTATAATCTACAGTTTGAAAAGTGATACACCTTGTAAACTATTGTTTATGAAACCTGAGGCAAGTATATAATTATCAGCAAAAATAGGAAAATACAAACAAAGAAATCATGGATTTCAAACAATAATATTTTTAGATCGGGTATTACATAATGCATTATTTCTAAGGTAAACTAACAATGTAGCATATTTCTTTGAATAAAACCAGGGCTGAAATAACTGGGTTCTGAATAGAACCCCGGGTTGAAGTCAAAGAAATATGCTACATTGCTGAACCCTTGCAGAGATTTATGAAAGCAACAGTTATTTTTGTTGTTGTTGACTTTGCTGGGAATTATTCATTTTGGCAAACACTTGCATCTTTTCATGTTTCTAGCAGTCATTTTCTTCTTCCTCTCAACTGTCCATAACACTCGTCTTCATTCCATAAAATATGTACAAAACAAAAGATTAAAGTATATCTGATCATTTAAACTTATTTACATATAAATATGATTCATTATCTAACTTAATAATTTGGTCCATATGCTACATTGCTGTAAATCTAGCAAGCATGTGATCTGATTTTTGCTTATATTAAGTAATGTGTGAACATGACGAAGAGGAAAATATCAATTTACTTCAAATTGAGTACTGAAGACAGTTAAACAATTACAATTGAAATGTTGATTTATATGACTTGAAAACTAGAATACATGTTTTTTGCTCTAAGTCAAGGGCCATAACTCTGTAACCATGTATCTGATTTGTGAGATACATGTACTGATGTATATTCAAAGCATGTGCCGATTCTCAAAAATATTGATTACAGCTGTGGGAGGACTCGATTTCAGAACACAGGTGCTCTTTTAGGGGTGGACAGCTCATCTTGCGGCCTCAAGGTATTTTAATCAGCATGGCTTCTTAATACCCTAAGAAATGTTTGTAAAGCTTAGCAACTAGTTACCCATCACAATTTAAAGAATTGATATTGTCAGCCAATGAAATGTCATGATTTGAATGTTGATGATCTCCCATTGGTCTTCTCATTTGGAGCCTGCGAATATGGTTTGATTTGTTTCATTTTATTGGCTGTTTTTTTAACTGTTAGGGTTATTTTCCCTATTACAAACTGCCCACCAACATTAAATTACCACCAATAATGATGATTAAATTATAATTTTTTTTAAATGATTATAAATTCCAGATTTAGCATGTATATTGTTGATTTAACATGTGTAAGTACAATCTTGTATAGGGAAACTTGATAAATTTATAATATTCCCTAATATACCCTACATATCATCTATCACTACAAAGCTTATATATTCATGGATAGAACACACTATCTGCATTTGAGCATAGTGCAATAAATATCATAAATAACTCATGTCATGCCATATTTATGGCACTTTTAAAACAGGGAATTGAATCAATGGATAGAATGTATTCTTAATCTTGACTTTCACAATCCATCCTCTTCCAATAGAGGTACCTCCCAATGCAAGGCATAACTCTTGCCAGTCTCCATTACTGACTGATTTACGGTAAACCTTGCAGTTTTATTCCTTCCTTTGTTGTGGATCACTACACCAGAAATGCATAGTGGGCCCAGATTTTAATCTTAAGTTAATACTGCAAGGCCTAAATCA
Organism: Gibbula magus; assembly: GCA_936450465.1. Classification (NCBI taxonomy): domain Eukaryota; kingdom Metazoa; phylum Mollusca; class Gastropoda; order Trochida; family Trochidae; genus Gibbula; species Gibbula magus. The sequence continues at coordinate 36,128,009 of OW388299.1, forward strand.
GCCAGTAATGGAGACTGGCAAGAGTTATGCCTTGCATTGGGAAGTTGCTCCAACACAGGTAACTAAAGTTTTTTCTTCCCATGTAAGCATGTACAGTTTTCTACTGTCAGAGGATGAACAAGTGTTGGAAAGAAAAGGTGGGGACAGAAGGGAGGAGGTAACTAAAAACAATCATTCTCCATTAGTGTATTGCTATCTACTACCCTTCCACAAAACCCTGAGCTTAATAACTATTGTGTTGTCACTCTTCGCTGTGTATAGAATGTGTATGTTACAGCCAATGAAATGTCGTTATTTGAATGTCCATGATCGCTCATATATCCTCTAATCCTGTTACTGCCAATATAGCTCAAAATAAGTTCTCTAATTTGCTGGTTATTTACAGCCATATGAGAGTTATAGGGCTTTGGAGATCAGGGTATTGTAGTATTGTAGGGTAGCAAATACAAATACACTGATGGAGGGATGCTAAAAACTGACCACGTTGCTTTGTTGGACCCCACAGGTTTTGCCAACGTAAAATTCAGTGGCCGCTTTAAGATTAAACAAGTTATGGCATAATTGGGCTAATGACAGTGCTATACCGGAGGTGACAGAGTCTTGGGTGTTCAACATTGTATGAAATAAACTTGAAAAGAAGCAAGCGAAAAAAGGGTATTTTTTTTCAATTTAAACGGCAAAATTAAACAAAAACCTCAAAAGGTTACCAACACAAACTTACCAGGTTGTGGGCTGGCAGAAGGGCCTTATTTCATATACTGCTATTAGGGGTGAAACAGCAAAGTTGAGCTTCGGTTCAATAAGTATTGCGGTACAGTTTAGTTTAGAACCAAGAATGTAACAAACTAAAGTCACAACCAAACATATTATTCTGAAAATTGAATCTAACGATAACTACAAACACTGAAAATACAAATAAATTTTATGAAATTAATAACATAAAATATAGTATTCAGTAAAAGCCGAAAAAAAAACAATTTGATGCATGTTGCAGACTTATTCTCGCTAGCCAAATACATCTCCATGATCCTTCGGACTAACAGTTTTTACACTCTACTAGCCCAGCTTCTTTTCACAAGCCATGGCTACCATACTAGTATAGAGTGAAATATATGAACTATCGCTGCTCGATGAACAATTCAAATAGGAGGATTTACCAACAACAATCACTTCTTGAATTTCTTGGACAAGCAAGAATGATTATATTAATATCTCGCATGGCTTTAAAAAAATAATGAAAATAAAGTTAATTGTAACACTATGTGTACATGATTCGATCATAAAAATATGCAAGCAAAAATACATTTTAAAATATCTGTATTCACATTTTCATTGTCAGAAAGCACAGTAAAATTAATGTTAGCATTCAAATATTATAAATCATCATTGGATTTCTTGAATTAACTACTAGTGACTAGTAAAAACAGTGACTCTTTTCGAGGGTCTACACTAACCAACAATGTGCTATTCTCTTACTTCAAATTCAAGTGCATGTGCTAAAACAACAGTCCCACAAATTTAAGAAAAACCTAAAATGATAAATATGCTGGTAATGGGGCCGACTCAATTTATGAGGAGGCCCTGAATCAGGATAGTTATAATTTTAGATTTTTCTAAAGTTTGTCGGGCAGTATGTTAACAATTGAGCAAATAGATTAGTCTGTAAGAAAATAACAAACAAATAAAAGAATTTCTTCAAGTTCATAAAGCAGTTAACTAACAATAGGTTAAAATCACATCAAAATCCAGTGAATTTTGTCTGCCAACCTTCGTCAAGTACCTTAGAATGTTTCTCCTGATATTCATGGCATCTCTATGATTGTCAATGCTTTGACAGATACTTATGTACTTGAATACTTGTTGGATACAATTGGAATCCCGTCCCATTTTTAGGTTATATTATTGTTTTAATTTCACATCATTTGAACTGAAGGAGGCTCAGCTTGATTATGTCAAACAAAAGTTTCATCTTATAACTTGCATATATAAATTATCTGTGTCTATTCAACAACTTGACTACATATCATTAACACGACCCAAACATGGATTTAAAAAAATAAATCTATCATTTTTTTTAAATTTGATGTCATTGAATGTATTTTGACAATTTTGATATTTTTCACATAAGCAAAAGGAGTAAACAGGCTGTAACATGAAATAATTGGATTGACTAGAAACAATATAGATTTATCATATCACATTTCATGTCTCTTTGCTTTTGTCTTCCGTCACATCCGTTATCTTGTCAATGGATTCTAAAACTTGAGACAGCAGTCTTAGCTTGTCAACTCCTGTCAAAAGTTGTCTGAAAATAAAAGGTCATTGAAATGTTTTACTATCTTATTTACAATGCTAGGAACACATTATGTAATTTACATATCCAGAAAAGTTAAAATTGGTTAAAATTCAATGAAAAGGGAGGGGGGGGGGGGGGGGGGGGGGTTATCTTTGGGTCCATCTAATTTGCATGCAAACATTTTCTCTGGATCCAACCCTGAATTTATGTGCAAATCTCCTAAACAAAAATGTCTTAAAACCTGAGAGTGTGGAATTGGCAACCAATGGGTAATATTACAGTTAATTTCAATGTAGCATTGCACCCAAACATCACTGCATGAAAAAGTTTTATGCAGCAGACAAATTTGCCATGTTCCTTGCGATTTGCATCGAGATGGAGGTGGGGTGAGTTTTGAACACAGCTTTCAAGAATATTTCACTTACATCACGGCTGCTATTATTATTGCAGGGAGAAAGCCTGCAACACCATGTGGCTATGTATTGCAGTGAAACTTGAGAGCATTAGCTGAATTAGCGATCATGGGTGGTACTGCACTGAAATTAGTGTAGCATTTTACCCAAACCTGTAGAACTGTTGTCTTCTGCAGACAAAGTTAACGTGCCCCTGGCGGGATTCTTACTCAGGACCACTTGATCTGAAGCCGAACATGCAAACCACTGCGCTATCCCACCCCCGCATCAAGATGGAATAAACGAGCCAAATTTAATTGTGATGAAATTTGACGCTGCTGTCTCACACATACTTGATTGTCTGTTCCCCAATGTCGGCAGCTGCAGCTAACTCCTGTGATGCATATTTTGTTCTCTCTTTGATAGCTGACAAACCATCCTCGCTACTCCCGGACTGTCTTTCAGCTTGTAGTGCCGACACTTTGTTCTGGAGAACAATCACTTATTGTAGGATTGGGGTTGAATATGGCTGTGCACTTAAAGGCACTGAAGCATGTTTTTTGCATATTATTTGTTCTCAAATTTGCTATTTATTATTTAAGTTTACACAATATACTGTTACATTAGAGGTAAAACTTCTCAATATACGACCAAATAAGCCATATCAATAGAAAACCGTTATCTGTGTTCAAAGAAAATGGCGCAACGTATAAATCAACAATTTTGGGGAACTCTTCAGTGTGAGAGGTAGATTTGTAGCCATATCCTGATTGGTTGCAATAAAATTTAGTTGTGCAATGAGCAACGTTGCTTTAAACTGAGCTATCAAACTGTTCCCGTAATGTCAGAAAGACTAGAGTTAACTAACCTCAAACAGCACATTGATGAATCATTAACAAAAATCAAATAATAATAATCACCTGCAAAGTCTTCACTTCTTGTTTGAGTTTAGCAACTGTATTTTCTGCTTTTACTGCTCTTTGCTGGAATAAAAATTGAACAAAGATTTCTAATTTCAGCAATGATCTTTCGTTCATAAATTCATCACATGATCAGGAAAGATTTTGGATGTTTGTTACAGTCAAACTGCCAAGTGATACAGAAGCAAGTAGATCTAAGTAAGAATCTGCCTCTGTTCATTATTCAAAGGTTAGGTGAGGTGATTTGGGGTTTAACACCGCTTTCAAGAGTATTTCACTTATATCACAGTAGCTAATATGATGGCAGGGAGAAAGCTTGTAACGCCATGTGGTTATGCATTGCAGTGAAACCTGGGAGCATCGGCTGGAACTAGTGAACCATGGGTGGTAGTGCGCTGAAATTCAGTGTAACATTGCACCATACCTTTTTAAATTAAGAAACTTATTGTTGTTATTACCAAAGTCGTTGTCTTTAGCAATAAGAGATTTAAAGGAGGTTAGACAAGGGTTTTGAGGAAACACTATTTGAAGGGTTATTTCTGTTTTTGCATAATAGTCCATTTGAAACATGAGTTTGGATTTTATTTGACTTTTCCTCATTCGATACTTGTGCAGTGGCTTAAACTGCTAACATAATGCTGTTGTTGCAACAGCAACCAAGTGACATCCTGCTCCATTAGTATCTATCTGTATCCCCTACTACAACAAGAGAATTAGTGAGCACAGCTCACTCATGATACCCCCGCTTTTAACATTGGTAAAAAAGAAATGTTTGAAAATAGTAAAAGGGCATCAATGTTTAAACTTTTGTATGAACAGACCATTATATATAAGTATTATTAAAGCAGAGTAAGTATTACACTTGTAAGCATGTTCAAGAAGTAAAAGTCGAAAAATTTGAAAAATGTCATTAAATATGCAAATGAGGGTATGAAACATACAAATATGCAAATGAGGGTATGAAATATAAAAATGACAGATGTACACATCAGTGGTTTCGTAACATTTGAACAATTAGTGTCTGAGTTATGAGTGGAACAAAAAGTGTGAATGGCGAAGACGAAAAACGGAGAAAATTTGCATAAATTATGCAAATGAGGGTATGAACAATACAAAAGGCAGATGTACACATCATGGTGATTGTTCATATCAAGTTTCTTAACATTTGGACAACTGCTTTCAGAGTTATGAGTGGAACAAAAAGTGTGAATGGTTAAGTCAAAAACGGAGAAAATTTGCATAAATTATGCAAATGAGGGTATGAAACATACAACAGGCAGATGTACACATCATGATTATTATATGTATGAAGTTACAAGACATTTGAACAATTAGTATTTGAGTTATGAGTGGAACAAAAACTGTGAATGGCAAAGTCGAAAAACGGAGAAAATTTGCATAAATTATGCATATGAGGGTACGAAACATACAAAAGGCAGATGTACACATCATGGTGATTGCACATATCAAGTTTCGTAAAATTTGAGCAACTGGTTTCAGAATTATGAGCGGAACAAAAAGTGTGAATGGGTAAAAGTCGAAAACGTAGAAAATTTGCATAAATTATGCAAATGAGAGTATGAAACATACAAAAGGCAGATGTACACATCGTGATGATTATATGTATGAAGTTACAAGACATTTGAACAATTAGTACTTGAGTTATGAGTGGAACAAAAACTGTGAATGGCAAAGTCGAAAAATGGAGAAAATTTGCATGAATTATGCATATGAGGGTACGAAACATACAAAAGGCAGATGTACACATCATGGTGATTGCACATATCAAGTTTCGTAAAATTTGAGCAACTGGTTTCAAAATTATGAGCCGAACCTAAACCGGACGGACGGATGGACGGACGTGCTGACCGCTATATATACCCCCGACTACTTCGTAGCGGGGGTATAATAACCCAGATTCTCTGAGCCAAATGACTCATTTTGCTTTAGATTTGTTACTGATCACTGTATATTATAGCATGTAATTTTTCTGTCAATGAAATGTCGTGATTTTGAATGTCGATCGCACATCGGTTCTCTAATCCAGGTACTGCCAATATTGCTTGAATTTAACCCTTAACTTGCGAATCCCGTAATAGTCCGGGAGGGCTATAAGCAATTCCTTTGTGTCTCAATCCGGATCACACATCGGTTCTCTAATCAAGGTACAGTCAATATTGCTTGAATTTAAGTATTTCATTAGATTCTTATTTATAGATGTAACAAGAGTTATTGGGCTCAGGGAATCAAGGTATTGTGGCGAATACAAATACACTGATGGAGCATGGATGGACCATTTCCAGCTGCTTTTATAACAGTTTGATTGCGAACTCACTGTAGTTGTGACGAGAGTCGCCTCCACCTGCTGTACTGCTCTCTCCATCACGGCTGTCTCCTCCGCTTCCTTCTTCTGTTGTCTCTCCATCCGCTGCAGCAACTCACCCACTCTGCAAGAGGAATACATGATAATCATAATATGGATATTCATATCTCACACTCTTCTATGCACAAAAGCTTGCTCTAGGTGGACTGACTGCAATGTGAATTGATTCACAGTATGAGACCCAGATCATACAATGGTTTTGTCTCCGACAGGATTAAAACCCAGGCCTTTGGTGTGAGAGGCCATCATGCTAACCACTACACCATTTTGCTCTTCATGTAGGCCTACATGTACCAATCAGTGTTGTTCAAACAGAGATTCAAGGCAAAATAGCCCACCAATAGGACTGAGTGTCACACTTTTAATTCTTTTAAAATTACAAAGGGTTACAAATGTTAAGAATGTTTTGACCCCCTCAGTTTATTACTGAAGAATATCATATTCAATGAAAAGGAAAACAAGATTTTCTGATTTACAACTTCTTTATTGTGAACGTACACTATGTTTCAGAGTATACATGTATGATCTCCTTCATCGTGTGGGAAGAGAATATTGAAGGTCTGTTCCTGAAAAGTCTTGGTTTTTTTTTTTAATATATTCAGAGTAAGTAAAAACTAGATGTTTTTGATGTAACAAAAACAGGTTTCTTCACTTTTGGTTGCTACTCATAATTCCCTATTCCAAAACTGTTTTACTTTCATATTCTAAAATCTTTGTCTTGACATAATGACATAAAAGGAATAAACTTAATACTTGAGTGGTATTTCTAGTGGCCGACATTAATTATATCAAGTATACCTTTCTGATTCCTTCACTGCCATCTTCTTTGTATCTTCAACTATTTCTTTTAGCTTCTGATTCTCTTCTCTCAGCTGAAAATAATATTTTAAACATATCTCATATAAGATGATTGAATAACAATAATAGAAACCTCTTCAACAATAAATGTACTGTAAATATTTGATGAAACTTTCGGTCTTCATGGTCATGTGTGCCAGCAGTAATTTTATATCAATACAACAAGAAAACTTTTCAGGTGATTTTTTATATGATTCCGACTCAAGTTAACAGTTGACACTGCTTACAGAGAGTAAAGTCTCGACGTCTACTTTTATATGATGAATAATAAGCTATATTTTTTTATATAGCTATATTTTTTCTGTAGAGTTGTAGCAGATTCTCTTTGAATTTATTATTATTATTATTATTTGAATTGTCAATGAATATTTTTCAAAGATTATATTACAGTTAAACATATGCATCGTCAACGTTCTCTACACTTAAATTTTGAAGTTTAAAAATGTTAATAATTTAATGACTTGTAAAATTACCCTTCTGTTTTCAAGCTCTAAATCTCCATGAACTTCCAGCGCTGCCACCTCCCGCGGAACCCTCTGTGAAAGACTATGATGGGCAGAATGTACCGGACTGATATCACCTGTACCATTGTGCCCGTTAAACAGTTCCGTATTGTTTATGGCGCCATCGGATAGAAAGTCAGGAAGACTAGAAATACCAGAGGGCATCGATGTTCCTCTTCGGACGACATCATTATCCTCATCAGAATGATGGCAATTTGACACACTATCATGACCATTTGTACCAATATCTGGAAGATCACATGCATTATATACATCACTATTATTTTGAACAGTTGAGCTTGAATCAAAGTTCGATGTTAGAGCAAAATCTGGGAGATCTAGATCTGGATTTGTATTTCCACGTTCTTTCTTTTGGCCTTCATCTAAGAAATGATCTTGCACAAAGTCAGGAAGATCATTTGCAAAGTCTGGAGCGTTGTTCCTTGATCTTGGGGAAGTACTGGCTTTATTACGAGATACCGATCCTTGCGGACCGGAGAGAAATTTCTTGAAGCTGAAAGGATTTTCGTCAGGGTTTTTTTTGTTTGGCACAGGTTGTGGCTCTGAAAGCAATATATGTAGAATTAATTCCCACTTCTTATGATTGAGGAAAGCTAATTTACTCATGCCTCCTGAAAGCTTTCTCTGAAAGTCATTTCATAATTAACGTCTAGGTCAATCCCACACTGCAAGCTACATACCAACACATGTTATCCAACCTAATCGGAACCTAATCTATACTTGATTCAGTGTTGCATTCACGAATGTGAGATTAATATCAGCATAGGCCGGGAAGCGGTCTTTTCGTAGGTGAAACCAGTTCGTAGGAGTGACCTTTTCGTAGGTGAAACCGGTTCGTAGAAGGTCTTTTCGTAGGAGGATTATTTTTTTTAATATATTATGTTTTAGGATATTACTAAGTGTTTGTTTGTAATTGTTTTACTTTATTTTGTATAAATAGTGTCTTTTCACATTAAATTGTGTCTGTTTAGTCAGTACAGCTTCACAGCAAATGGCAACATGGCCATTCGTCACAGTTGTCGCACTGGATCGCATGTTGCCTTGGTCGAACATCTTTCTTACATACAACGCATAGAGCCATGGTTGAAGAAGAGTGACTTACTGTTGTATTTTGCCGGTTTATATATCATAAGTGTTTGTATAGTTCGTGGATTAAAATAAATGAGTCTTCTCAGTTTAGGAAAGTTGTATTTGTATGTAGTGAGATGTTTTGATTGTTGTACTGAGATGTTTCGATTGTACATTGCATTGACGGCGACTTACCCACCAGCGGCACCAGCTAATCTTCTAGTCGTTGCTGATAAGTCATACTTACCAGATTACTTTATTAAAAACAACATCACAAAACAAATAATATATATTTAATACCAATCATGTTTAAATAAACCTCATCTCCCGCGGCGTATGTTAGGGATTCACTCGCTGTTTAATACAATATAAATTGACAGACGATCATAAAAATAACAAATAAAGTCTGCAAATCTTGTACATAATACAATTTAATAATCCTCCTACGAACCGACCGTTATATCCTCCTACGAACCGACCGTTTTGTACTCCTACGAACTGGTTTCTCCTACGAAAAGACCTACACCCCATAGGCCTACCACACATAAATTTAAGAAACAACAACACAAATTTACTTTCCAGGTCGACAATAAATATTGTGCAACATTAATTACCATTTATTTTTGCCAGAGATGTAAATAAGTTAGAGAGAATCCTATAAACACAAGGTTGAAAATTTGTTGAAATAAATTCAAAAAGGCTTTTCCTGTAAAATCAAAATATGTAAACACCAAAATAATTAATCAAAAATATTTTAGTTAGCATTATCAAACTCCCTACAAAATCATTTATCTATAAACCACAAACACAAGTCAGTATCACACGCAATGAATTAGAGGGCGTTGATGAGATGTAAATCTTCTCAGTAAACAACAACAACAACCTGTAGCCTGGAAATGTCAGATTTAGCCTACCATCTTCAACTACCAACGACGTTTTTTCTTTGCGCTTGGGAGCTGACACGTCGGGCAGGGAAAACATATCCTCTGTATCATCCTTGTCTTTATCTTCGTCGCTAAATGAAGAACTATGATCTTTCTTTTTAACAAACTTCTTAAATGAAAAAGGATTTTCTGGGTTTTCTCCGCCACCCTCCGCCATTTTTGTTGTGATGCTTGGGACCAGACATTGAATAATTTTATAAACTAAAACTATCTCTTTAGAATTGTCATTACAGCTAATTTAAGAACCTGAAATATATTTTACTTTTATCCTAATTTTTATATTATTATTATCTAATTGCAAAAATATGACTGAGATAATTCATATTTACGAATATGTTATTAACACAGATTTCTCCCTACTCCACTTGTTTAGTTTTGTTGGGTTGGCTAAGATCACAGAAAGTGCAAGAAAAGTTAAATGTTTACATTCTTACAAGGATGTCTGATGTATTACACCAGCCTTTTTACTGAGTGTTCATAAATTATTATAACAACATGGGTAATGGAATGAACAAGGTAAGAAATATTGTGTATTTATATTAGAAAATAATCATATTCATATTCATATCCAATAATATTCTCATAATTACTCTCAGTTGGATTTATATTTTTATATTTATCAAATGAAATCATTTGCATCAGAAAACCTTTTCTGATCTTATCTTCTCATAACAATGATCTGTTTAATACTAAATGTTGATTTTACACTCTTACTTCCCCATTTCAAGTTGTGATCTTGCCCTCCGTTTTACAGATTCTTCCTGGCTTGTATGTGGGGAACTTCCATGACTCTAAAGACTTGAAGCAGTTGGATGAAAACAAAATCACTCATATCCTTGCAATACATGACAATGCTAAGGCATTGATCAAGGTGAGATATTTGGTGATTTAAAAATATGTTCTCAATATTGTCAAAAGTAAATTACTACTCACACTTTGCTTAGGTTTAAAACATTTTTATCAGAGGGTATTTTTTTAGCAAACAGTCCTATTTTGTGTTGCCTAAGCGAGAGCAAGGCCTTTACACAATTTGTATTAGTTGACCTAGAAAATATTATCATGGCACAAAACAATTGAATTACAAATCAGAGAACGATTTACTGATCAAAGCACAGCATCTGTCAGTAAATATATTGTGTAAATTCAGTAAAAATTTTATAATCTGAACAATTCCATTTTTCTTTTACAAAATTTTAATGTAGCAAAAATTAACTAATCTGTTACCGCTGTTCGGATTCGGAAACTGAAGCAAAGGATTAATGAATCAACAGTTAATGAGTATACTTAGGGTTTAGATTGGTTACAGTTTAGATACAACAGGTTTCGGATTAACAGTGTCTGGACTATCTTGCTTGATTATACACGAAATGGAATGCTTCCAACAATCCTAAATATCTAAATCAAATTTGACGTCATGTCATGGTTTTGTGTTCCATTAATTATTTCATCATTAGCAAATTTGTGATAGTTTCAATGTTACAATTCAGTACAATTATTGCTCAATAGAGCAAACACAAAATAATCCAGTCCGACTCTCCCTTTAAAGAGAGGATTCTCTCTGATGTTTGTTTGTGAAAATGAAATTCGAGAGGATATTCCTGTTTACTCATATATATGTTATCAATACATGCTCATTGCACAATCAATGTGAAACATATTACTGAGAGTAATGTTTTAATGACTTTATATTTGAAATTATGATAAAGACGAACTCAATTCTTTCAATAATGAAACAATGAGAAGTGAAACCATCCATCGGTTCTACGAGTAAGGAAAGCTTTCCTATGGCACAACACAACATTGTTTTGGTTAGTTTGATGATACAGTATGTGTTATTTTGTGAATATTCCATCAAGGCATAATGTTTTATTATTTGAAAAAATATAATTAGTGAAAATACAGCGTTTTTCATTTCAAGTTTAACAAAAAGCAAGATGGTGGATAATCAGCAAGAACTGCCTCTTTAAGACCTGTAAGTGCCAATCTCATTAAAATCAGATCATTGATTCGTTCCCTAGTTTTTTTTCTAGTTTTGGTTGTGAGTGACAACCAAAACTAGAAAAAAACCAAGGGAAAAATCAGTGATCTGATTTTAATGAGATTGTATAAGTGCCAGTTTGTAAGAAGAAGTAAAGACTTAGTGTTTTATATTGTTTGTCTGATACAGGATCGTGAGTACCTCTGCATCACAGCCAGCGACTGTGCAGAACAGAATCTCTCTCAGTTCTTCCCACAATGCATTGACTTCATCCATAAAGTGCGTCTGGACGGGGGCTCAGTATTAGTGCACTGGTAAGGTTTGACTCTATCATCACAACCTTGTGGTAGATAGATAGTGAAAGATAGTGTTTGCTATAACCCTTGTCCAACGTTTGTCGAAACCCCTAGAGCCTTAGATCATCATGTTATTGGTCCTTTATGGTCAGTTGTTATTTTCACATACTATCTGCTATAATATACCTATACTTTGTACATGAAGATATAGGAATGTTTTTAGGTGACCAGAGTAATGCTCCAATTCATCTACCGGTAATTGACCATCAATTCAATGATTAAAACAACATGAAATGTTTAACTTTAATGAAATTTGTTATTTTCATAACGGGTTGCTTTTGTATCATTTTTTGTTTTAGTTTGGCAGGTATATCTCGGAGCGTAACCGTGACGACCGCCTATATCATGACAGTGACTAAACTGGGATGGAAAGATGCACTAAACGCTGTTCGAGGAGCAAGAAATGTCGCTAGACCTAACTTTGGTTTTCAGCATCAACTACAGATGTTCGAAGTGGAATCTTTGGCTGATGTATTTATTTTTTCATGTTCTTCATCAAAATTATAAATATAAATGTTTATTACATTTCGATAAGTATGATCAAGAATGATTGAGACTTGATACAGATTTAATCAGTTATTGTCATTATATGGATATAAAATTGAAGTGCTCATAAAATGACTCTTTCCACATCATCTAATCACGAACAACTTCCTCGCAAGGCATAACTCGCACCAGTCCCCATCACTGGCTAATTTAAGCTTTGCTACATTTCCTTAACTTTTCTGTGTAGCAGTGCACACTATGAACTTTAGGTGCAGTCTGCCGCTACACTAGCACAGAAGAATTAGGAAATGCAGCAAGACTTGAAATTAGGCAGTGATTGCAACTGCGAGTCATGCCTTATGGGGGGCTGGGGTTGAATCATAAAGTGACTGATAAGAGGCATACACAGACATTTTCAAGGTCGAGATGATGAAGAATGTACAACTATTTTGTGGATATACAACTTTTTCATTTTGAAAAGGCAAAGAATGAACATATGTAATTTCGGCATGAGTGTGTGGAAATGTTGCCTATACAAATTACAGAACAAGTGAATTGATTAAAATTAAAAGACGCTTGGCAACTTTATCTGTTGTGAAGAACTGTTCTACACGCAGTAAGGTTTGAGTGCAATGCTACACTGAATTTCAGTGTAGTACCACCCATGGTTCGCTAGTTCCAGCCGATGCTCGCAAGTGTCACCGCAATGCTACACTGAATTTCAGTGTAGTACCACCCATGGTTCGCTAGTTCCAGCCGATGCTCGCAGGTGTCACCGCAATGTATAGCCATCCGTCCCTGCAATAATACTAGCACCATGATATAAGTGAAATACTGCTGAAAGCGGTGTTACACCCAAATTCACCTTGGTATTACACCGTTATGAAGCATAGGTAAAAGACGATGTTAAAGGAAGTTATATACAAATTTCATGTTGGTATGATCATGAGATGACCGACAACATAACGTAAGATATATAATGACATAGAAGGATGAAACCAGTGAAGTTGTGATAACATGGAGATATTGTGTCATTTCATATCATAAATCCTCAGAGAAACACACCAGTAAGATAAATTATTTTTTTATTTATAATCTTCCTTATTTCCAGGAAAAGAAAAGGTTACAAGATCAGTTTGGGGAGAATCCTTTCAACGATGAACAAGTTTGCAAAGAGCTGCTGGAATCTTACAGGAAGTTTGTTCTTCATGGAGCGACAGTCGACAACGACCTGTATAATCTCCCCGTCAACGCGTACAAAGATCGTAAACACTCAAACAGAAACAAGGAACAAAATCCGGATCATTAGATATTACCAAATCAATATTTGTTTGTTTTACCTAGCTCAACTCGATCATAGCTCTGATAAGAAAAAGAAAATGTAAATAATCAATAATTATTGTCATTTTCAGAATTGAATAGTTATATTAATGATGTAAAATGAAGTTGCCGAATTTCAAAAAGTCAAAATAATCCGATCTTAACAAAAATCTTTACAAAAATGACCTTTGACAAAAACATTTCTTTGCATCTAAAATATATATTAGATTCAGTAATTGTGTAAGTTCAGATCAGAAGGATACTTTGCCTTGCTCATGGGATAATATACCCACAGAATAATGTGGGTTGCGTTTGTATGATGATATCAGAATATTTAGGTCTCACATGAATCTCATATTGAGGGGAAAATATATGACTGGGAAATCACACCCTAATAATAACTTTTAGAATTTGTTCAAAACCATAACATGACACTCTACCTCTAAACTTATCTACATCAAGGATTCAAAATTCAATGAATGATACCTGAACCACCTCTTAGCCTAGGCCCTATGCTGCCTGACAAACTTCAGAAAATCTAAATTGATAATTATCCTTATTCAGGGCCTCGTCATAAATATAGAGGCCCTGTAACCAGTATAGTTATCATTCTAGGTTTATCTTTGATGGGCTGTAGTGCTTTTGTTGAGAGTGTTAGTTGAAAGTATGATTTGAAAATTCACACATTATTCACAGATGTTACAAATTTGATTTGAAGTTTATATTTAAAGTTTATCTGAGAGCCAAAATGATGTCATACGTCACATGACAAATCTGCAATTTAAGATATGATTTGTTGCATCCAGTCATCACTTGTCAAACATTGTCACATGATTTAATGAGTAATGATTCATCAAGCAAAACCAGTATTACTACTAGTATGTCGTTAATAAATTTCATGAGTCCTGATAATTCACATTAATAATAATTCATGAATCATTCAGGGAAAAAATATGTTATGACTCAAATTATATCATAAGGGAAATGTGTAAATAATTGAAATAAAGCATGTTATTGCTTATGAAGTTAAAGGTCACCAAAACCAAAATTTTCTTTTCTCAGCACTGTTCTTTTGACTTTATAAAAACCGTCAAAAATGAGAGAATTTAATTGATTGTTTCTCAACCAATAAGACCAAAAGATTACAGATCAAGTGAACAGAACGAAATTTAATGTCCCTCAGCAAATTGAATGCCAAATAATTACCCTAATAGTAATCAAATGCAATTTTGCCAAAATGATATTTCAAAGGAATTACCTGATCATTTTCAAGGATGTTCTTTGTGAAAAGAATGTTTAAACAGACTCATACTTTCTATTTTCTATGAAGACATTATATTTCTGGTTATAGAACAAATATTACTTTTAGTTTAGACAAATTGTTGTTTTAGCTAAATGCAGCTTTATCATACTTATCATACATGATCAATGCTCAAAATATTTTAAATGCTAAAATGAATATTTGTATGAATCTAAATACTCAGGGTCAATAATAACTTAACATTGAAGATTCTAATACACAGCATTTTTTTAACAATCATTCTGCTAAAAAAAATGTTTAATTGTTTATATCTTTAAAAATATCTCAACGTTTTGCTAATATGAGTCATTTGACAATTTCCAACCCATTTTGCTAAAAAAAGTAACTTAGAATGCTCAGGAACAGAAAAATGACTTAAAATGCTCAGGAATAGAAACATATTCTATAACTTTTAAATCCATATACTGTTATGGTATTAGAAAACAGATCATTGTTTTTTGAGAATTTGAAGTACTATGACCACAATAGGATTTGAAATCACACTATGATCTATTGTCAAATTTAGAATAATTCTCTCAAAGTACACCTCATTTTCATAGAAAAAATATTTCCTTATACTTTTCAATAGATGACTCAAGGTGACAATAGTATCTGTTATTCTTATTGTTTGATGAAGATTATACATGAAGATAATACACGAGGAAGTGTGCGTATGACTTTGATGAAACGAGTGTGAATTTTTCTATTGCCTGAGCGAGAGGGAGGGTTATGTACAAATTTGCACGTGCGTCATAAAAATCATATGACACCCTTCTCAGTGTAATAATTTCTTCATAATTGCTCTATCCAATTTGAATCTGATAAAAATAACTGGATAGCACACTTCTCTTGCGAAGGCCTAGTACAATGACATCACAAACAATTATATGATGTCACAGAAATATGGCAACTCATGCTGAAATAATGGTTGCTACGCAAACGTGATATGTGCATGTTTTGAAAATATTAACTGTATTATTATCAACGATATTTGTAATAATTTGTATTATTACCTACAAGGGCAATCATATGAGGTTAATGTTGGCAATTTTTAACTTTGTCATGGTGATAAACGTCATAAACAATGTTATGCGTCACGCGTCTCCTATGACGTTGCATCCTAAATGTGGCGACGGCAAGCAGCCACCTGTGCTTAAAAGTTTCCTTTAGATCAAATTTGTGTGGTGACTCGAAATTC
Organism: Gibbula magus; assembly: GCA_936450465.1. NCBI lineage: Eukaryota > Metazoa > Mollusca > Gastropoda > Trochida > Trochidae > Gibbula > Gibbula magus. The sequence goes on from OW388299.1 coordinate 36,144,032, forward strand.
CGTTTGAATCACGTAAAAATAGCCAGGAGTGGGCCCACTTCTCTAGCGACGGCAAGCTACAGTGACGTCACGAACAATCGTTTTATGACATCACAAGACAAAATACGGGCAGTCACGGTGAAACAATGGTAGCTAGGCAAAAGTGATATGTGCACATGTGCTCATATGGAAAATATTAACTCGGATATTTTCAACCATATGGGTAATAAAAACCTATATTAGCAACTCAAAACAAAATATCACTAACTTACAACCGGTCGTGTTTTAGCTGTTTTAGTAAGTTTAGTGTTAGATAATTCTTTCTCAGTCAGAAGCAACTTCAGGTTAGATGAAAGTATACCAGTAGATGTCCCTCTACTGTTACTGATCTTGTTGATTTCAGTAATGCTGTGCCTTAATTTTGGTGAAAATAAACCTTGTAATACCCCTAAAACTCCTGAGTTTATTTTGGACAAATTGTTATTTTTTCATTAGTTTTGGAAAATTCATTGTTGTGACTTAATTCCTATAGTGTCTTGCCTTGATGATAACTAATGACGATGTTTGAATGTTTTTTCCATATGAAATCCTATTTATTCAACGTTCAGCTTTGTCCATGATTTTTTGGCTTATGAGAAAGCATTGTTATCTGTTCATTGTTTTACCAGAATAGTTACAAATATATGTACATTTTATTGTCAAAAGTATATGTCACAATGTGGCAATGTTGCGCTAAAACACCCTTGCAAAGTGGAAATGAATTAAACTTGTATAGTGTCAGTGTCTCATCCTTGCAGTGTGGCAATGTCAAATCAGTGTATGGTGGCAATGCTACAGACTTGTATGAAAGCAATGCTTTTTCCTGGTATGGTTATATGCAAAATACTTGTTACTATGCACTGTGGCAATGTTCCATCCTGGTATTGTGACAATGTTCTACCATTGTATGGTGGCAATGCCTCTTCGTGGTACGATGGCAATGAAAAGTTAATATTACTATGTATGGTGGCAGTGTTACATCCATGTATAATGGTTATTCAAAATCCTTGTTGCTATGTTTGGTGGCAATGTTGCTTTCTTTGATAGTGGCAATACAAAACGCTTGTATGGTGGTAATGTTACATCCTTGTATAATGGTAATACAAATCCTTGTATAATGTTACAGACATATATGATGGCCCTGCAACATCCTTGTATGGTGGCAATGTTACATCCTCCTTTGGTGGCAATGTTACATCCTCCTGTGGTGGCAATGTTACACCCTTTATGGTAGCAATGTTACATCCTAATGTGGTGGCAATGTTATATCCTCCTGTGGTGGCAATGTTACATCTTCCTGTGGTGGCAATGTTGCATCTTCCTGTGGTGGCAATTTTGCATCCTTCAATGGTGGCAATGTTCCATCCTCCGGTGGCAATGTTCCATCCTCCGGTGGTGGCAATGCTACATCCTAATGTGGTTGCAATGTTACCGCCTGTGGTGGCAATGTTACATTTTCCTGTGGTTGCAATGTTACCTCCTGTGGTGGCAATGGAGCATCCTCCAGTGTTTACAATGTTACATCCTCCTGTGATGGCAATGCTACATCCTCCTATGGTGGCAATGTTACTTCCTCCTGTGGTGACAATGTTGCATTCTTCTGTGGTGGCAATGTTACATCCTCCTGTGGTGCCAATGTTGCATCCTTCTGTGGTGGCAATGTTGCATCCTTCTGTGCTGGCAATGCTACATCCTCCTGTGGTGGCAATGTTGCATCCTCCTGTAGTGGCAATGTTACATCCTCCTGTGCTGGCAATGCTACATCATCCTGTGGTGGCTATGTTGCATCCTCCTGTGGTGGCAATGTTGCATCATCCTGTGGTGGCAATGTTGCATCCTCCTTTAGTAGCAATGTTGCATCCTCCTGTGGTGGCAATGTTACATCATCCTGTGGTGGCAATGCAGCATCTATTACAATCTGGATATGTGTCAGATGAGCTCTGTTGTCTCTCATACCAGACCAATGCCTAGTTAAGTTAGAAAGATCAGTTGGAAAATGAAGAGATGTTAGAGATTTCTTTTCATGTTTTAAGGTTTTATTTTATGTATTTGCACTTGTTTTCAGAGACTTAATATTGGTCTACAAATGCTCCCAGTTATGCAACACGTTTCTTTTATCAACTGACATTTGTGTATTATTTTATTTATTGTATCAAGGAACATCCATTTATGCCTAAAATTCAAATTTTCATGTGCTATGCATTTACTGTCTGGATGATCACAAAATATTTATAGATTATTATTTATGCAATGTTTATGTTGGATGCTTTTCTGTAAAGCAATGTTCTTTTTTCAGAAAGGCATGGATGAGGTAACAGATTGCTCAATGTAAGGTTCACACCTTTCAATACAGGAAATAGTATTTAAACAGGGACGTGGTCACAAAAAAGTATAGATCATATTGCAGTACAGTAACCAATAGCAGTTTATGATTGGATGAATATTATTAACAATTGTTCTCTTCTTGATATATAATTCATAGTTGGCGAAGTAGCTATTTTCTATGTTTTTTTAATTCATTGTGTCGATTTGTCCAAATTTTAAAGAATAATTTCAATTTTCAGAAATGCCAATTCAAATATTTGCTAAAACATTCAAATGGATCAACATTTATAGCAGTAAATCAGATAAAGTAAAACAAATAATTACTACAAATTGTGAATGTCTGTTAATGTGGTAAAGCATGGCCAGCCCAACCATTAGTACATACCATTCTCTGTTGTCAACGTAGTTTTAAAATGGGCCAAGGGCAGATAATTTGAGTACAGATTTCTCTGATAGAGTGTCCCAGGGGTGATATAGTGGAGAGTAATGGATCATATAAAACCCTGGGTAACTGAGGATGGGGGTTTCATGTCGTCACAAATAATTGTTGTTAACCAAATGGATCGCTTCCTTCGTTACACAATCAGTAGCAAGTTTAGATTTTACTATATTATATTACGACCATATCATTTGTTATATTATTGCCACGCACTGTAGATAAAATAATTGCTTCTCTCAGTATATCGTCTTTGGAAACTGACATAGGATCAGAGATGATCAAACACATTAGGGGTCTTAGTTATAATCCAACCAGAGTCTTGTAGCTTACGTTATGTATGAAATCAGCTGGTCAAGTTCCAGTGAACAATGGTATACCTCCAAACCAACTTTTTATCAAAATAAAAAAATATCCAAAATTTTCATAGTAAAGATGTAATTTCATCATGGCAGGGACTGAAGTTGCATCCCTTGCTCCATAGCGACACAATTTACCAATAGCTGATAGATGTTAGCTGTCAAGGAAGATGTCTCTTTGTTGTAGGTGTTTCTACACTGGTAGAGCCCTCCGCTGTTTCAATATAATACTAGTAGATACATTTGTAAACAAAAAAGTAAATGAGTATTGATAATATATCCACAGTTCATATACTCAAAGTGCTGTACAGATGAACAATTTAGTGTCACACTGTATAATATATTTTTTAAAGGACTTATCTTCAATATTGCTTTGAAACATTTCATGTTCTCATGTCTAGAGGCAGAGCAGTATCAGGAGGCACATCGATTATAACGCACTATTTGGGATTACAAATTATAGTAATGTTTGATGGTTCATAAGTGAGAGAAAACACTACTCAGTCTTCTGTGGAGAAGACTTTTGGGACATATTTTCTCGTATCAATATTTCAAGGAGGATCCATTTGAAACACATACAACTACTTCTTATATCCCTGACATGTTCATCCAACAATAGTTTTGCAAATTCCTTAGATCTCATGTTGAGAGAAGCATATGGTATTTATATTTTGATTTGAAAAAACAGCAGCATTAACATTCAAACAAGATCTGGCCATGTGTGCTCATTCTTTGTGTAAATGTATCATGTCTGTGTCCTAAATATTTTATAGTAAGTTATTGACTGATTACAGACCTAGTTTTGTAGGAAAGTGTGTATATTTAAATTAAATAATTTTACAGATGACACATGCGTTTGTTCTTGTCATTACACATTCAGTGTTTGAAAATATCGTATTTGAGGACCATTGCAGTCTTTGAACAGAACTGACGCCTTGATTTCAAACGTGGCCAAATGACCACCAGTACTCAAATGACCTATTATTTGAGTCTCACTCTCTGTACATAGTCAGCGAATATAAAGGACAATTTCAAGGTTTAAAGGTACAGAAAACATCGTAAGGTTACGAGAGACTAATAAAATAATTAAAACCTTACAGGCATACATTACATTACAACTATATAAGCTAATATGGGTAAGTGATACTCCAATTAAGAGACTTATCATGGGTCAAATTAGCCAAACCATCGCCTGAAGAGTGAACAAACCAATGATTCCTCACAGAACTGTCTATAAAGTTGTCTTACACCATAACAGCGAAATTAGCTGCACTTCAAATCTCTCACTTCATGTAAAAACGAAAGTTGGATCACAGGCATGGGGAAATACATATGTGTGTCAAAGTTATACTATATATAACCAGGCTATTCAGCAGGAATTGATGTCTCTGGTATTTATCATGTTTTCATCCTAATTATTACATGACATTGCCAAAGCTAACTCAAAATCTGTTCACCAATAACTATTCAAGAAAAATAACTAAAATTATTAAAATGAAATAATTCCCTCTAGCCAATGAGATGGGTGTATGTTTTAAAATGTTGATTTACACCTTCAACAATGGCAGAGGATAATATTTGACCAGTTTAATTCCCTAACGTTAAAGGGGCAGTAGCACGTTTTTGGTAAATTTTATTTTTTCAAATTTTCCATTGATAATGATAGTTTATGTCATTTATATTTACTTCAGAAGGTAAAACATCCTAAAAAACGAACCAATTATCCGTAGTAGTAAAACGGTGTTGCGTATAAAGCAAAAATTGCATGGCGGCCATTTTATTGTGAACACATTTGATTATTTCTAATGACAAAAACGATTCCCATGGCTTAACTGAGCCATGTACACTAATTTTTAACTATATTTTCCTAAGAGAGCAGGTTTTTTTTACTATTAGTAAAATTATTTTTCAATTATATTTCATCGACTTTTTTGAGCGAAAAAACGTGCTACTGCCCCTTTAATGAAACGTCATTATCGGAAGGATGACAAAGCGGAAGTATAAAGTCTATTTAACGCCTCTTTAATAATCAATTATGTTAGGGGTCAAAACATGTCCCCGAATACCGTATAGTGCTACTTTTAATGATTATAAAATATGGTGACTTAATTGTACATTCTCTTCCCAGAGTTGTTACTTGTCTCCCTAATATTATACGATGGAAAATCTAGAGGAAATAAACTGTGTGGGAAGAGAATGGTCTATATATATATATATATATATATATATATATGCGTAGCATAGTAAACATGCGCACTTCTAAACGTGTTCCGATCTCAACAAGAAGCCCAATTCCAACAAAGTGTGTCATTGTAACGTTTACATGACCTTTGACCTTTAAATACAGGGAAATTAAAAATTCAGAGAAAAGGTCTTATAAACATGAACGTTGATGGGTTTAAAGAAAACTATAACGGTAATGAATATATATGTAACAGTACCTGTTTGACAGTAGAGTTATACTTATTTGATTTGAATCCTTTACCCGAATGGAACTCTTGAGACCAAGTTATAAAATAAATAAGAAAGGAGACATGCACGATCAGCACCATTCTCCTCCCACAGAGGCTACTCTTTCCAAATTTTCTATCACAACCTCTGTTACATAAGGCCAGTAGGCGATATTTCACTATTTTCGCTTAATCCCCTGGCAGTTGAAGTTTGCAATACTGGTCCTTATTTTTGTCCAATCAAATATCGTTCTACATCTGCGGCTGGCTTGTAAACAATATGACAATTTTTTAAACTTACCTTACAACTACAGATGAAAGCAGTTGAATTAGAATGGACCTAGAAGCATCTTGTGGCGATTGAATCAGAATTTTATTGTCATTTCAATATACAGTTCAACATAAATCAACATTCAATGAACTCGTAGATCGGACAACTAACGCAGTTGCTTATTAGCACTCATTGTCAAATTAATCCAGTAAATAAAGGGGATATTAGAAACGACATGATTTTTAAAAAAAATTATGTATACGTGTAAGTGTTTTTAAAAATCATTTGGTAATCTCTTGTAGAACTGAATGGAGGATTAAAAATTCTTATCGGCATGAATTAGATGGTAGGCCTATACAGCACAGGGGCGTGTATCGATTAATACAGGCCCGTAGCACCAATTAAACTTAAATACATAGGTACTTAAAAACGTTATGTCAACTTCCTTTAATACTGATTACAGTACAGCTTCGTACTTAAATTTACTCATATTCAAAAGTAATTGTCAACGCATTATGCGTTATACTCAAACATCCCGATCAGAATTTTCCAAAAGTAAACATCCTGTCTTCACTTCTTACGAAGTACATAGAGCCAGTTGTGTTTATTGTCATTGTCCATTTACATACGTCAGACACGATACTTGTAACTTAGGAAACGTTACGTACATCATCAGAATTTTCTATATGAAAATGTTTTTCATTTCTTTCACAAAGTTATTTGCAATGTCTTTAAGGTTGAAAAACACTTTGGAATAGAGAGCAAAAAAAAAAATTCTCCCTAAAATTTGTGGGGGGCCTAAGCCCCCCTAGCCCCCTGGTGCTACGGGCCTGTAATATATGTCTTTCAAACGCTGTTTCTAAACGATACACGCCCTTGTGTTGTATACCACCTTCATGCCGATAACATGATAAGAAAGTTGTTCATTGCACACGAGACCATGTTGCGTTCCTAGTAAGTCGCAAACAGAAGAAATTGATTAATGTCAATACTAAGAAAATCCTAAATTCTTGGAAATGATCGTAGAAGTCTAAACATAGTTTCGTTCTGGGAAGAAGTGTTTTCTTGTGAATCATTTCTGGTGTGTTGTATTCATTGTTAGATAATAACTAACATGCAACTCACACAATTACTGGTGCTATTTTAAAAAGAAAATAGGTTATTTTAACGGATATTAGTTGTAATTAGTTGGGTAGAAAATATATTAATATATTTTCAAGCTTCTATTCAGAGACTTCATTTCATGGTATTTTTCAGCCTATAGCCCTTATTAAATGACTTTACTGACTTACAATCTTTAATCATGCACATGCAAAAATCCATACAATTGCACCTAGATTTTCTGTCGGCTATTATTATAGTATGATTACCCTAGCTTACCCCATGCATGCACTTTCTGTATGGATACAGTGCAATACAAAAAAAACACGCTTCATGGTTATGTTATCATTTTACAGGCAATTAAGAGTAAACTTATTTCTGCAAATTAAAATGCACTCCCGTTTGACTAGAAAATCAATGCCTCACTGTCAGTTTGGAGTTCTCCATTGACATTTCCAGAAGTTTTATGATACATGTTTTACTCAAAGACGGTATAGTTCATTATATTCTTCAACCAGTAGCTGAGAACAGGATTCCCTCTTTAAAAGCAAGTCTAGATTTTTCATAATCTCCTTTCCAATATTTCACAACATAAAACAACTTTAAATAACATTTTAATCAGACGGATACGGGCAAAGAAACCATTGCTTTATTTTTACATGTGGGGATAAATGTAGGAAGAATACAATTCATGTTAAATAATGTAATTTTATTATATTTATTTCTGCAAACTTAATTCTGCACAACGTCAAACATTGGCAAAATTAAAAGCGCACCTTTAATTTCAGGGGATTATCACTTATTATATCAGTCACCATTGATCTGGAAACATAAAACAAAAACTAGGTGAACTAGAATGAGCCCATATATAGGCTTACATCCTGTATTTTAATCTGAAAACTGCCATGATATTAACAACGTGATATATTTGTCCCGTATGTCCTCGAATACACCCCGTATCTCGAATATAACCTGGGTCTCAAATACAACTCGGTGGGTAAGGGGCGCTAAGTTAAATGCAACCCGGCTTTCGAATATAACTTTTTCAGTCAAAATGTATTTCCTCGAATACAACTCATGCCTCGAATACAACCCGAGGGATACAATAAGGGGGTATACTGAACAAAATAGAACTCCGGGGTGGAGTCAAGAAAATAGGCTTACGGTACCGGGAATTACCGTATTTAGGCCCACTTGAAATTTTTAGCAAATGGGCTTGAAAACGGGGTTAATTTTTCGTTTTCAAGCCCATGGATTTAAAATTGGTAGTTTTTGGTCATGTCCCTTTCTAATCGCATGGTGAACAAAGGAGTTTTCAACGTTAGAACTGTAGTGCTGTGCAAGGGAGAATGGATAGTGACAAGAATTCGATCTTTCTTGATTCTCTTCGGTAGCAACACCGTATTAAAGGGGCAGTAGCACGTTTTCCCGCTCAAATAAGTCGATGAAATGTATTTGAAAAATAATGTCACCAAGCACCAAGAGTAAAACACCCTTCACCCTTCGGAAAATCAAGTTAAAAAATTAGTGTTTATGGTTCGGTAAAGCTATGGGAATCGTTTTTGTAATTCGAAATATATTGTGTTCACATTAAAATGGATGCCATGCACTTTTTGCTTTATACAACACCGTTATTACCACTACGGATAATTGGTTTGTGTTTGTGTTTTACCCTCGAAAGTTAATATAAAAACCTGTCATTATAAATGGGAAATTTGAAAAATATAATTTGCAAAAAACGTCCTTTAAACATGAAGGTATGCTCTGTATGCGTATGCTACAGAAGAAACATTACCAAAAAGGATTTGGTTATATTTATGAGATTAGCGTTTTAGAAGTTGTTAATAAGAAACGTTATAGAATTGGTCATTGACACAATTTCATAGAATAGCGTCGAGGCGTGTATTATTAAACGCAGAAGTTAGTACTGTCAGTAATCACAACGAACCGATGATACAGCTTTGTAATGCTCACTGCACTGCTTTGTTGCATTATGATTGACATGGTTGTGCTTATACAAGGAGGGTTCTATCGGGGTATTTTTTGTGGAAACGAAATTGGGGAGGATATTCCTGTTTACACACATATATGTTACTAATACATGACAGTGAAACTGATAGATACTAATGAAGGTAACATTTTGATGACGTTTTGGTAACAACTAGATAAACACAAGCGCACATTTATCGAAAAATAATACAATGAGAACTGAAGCCATTCATCGGCGCTGCGAGTCGGGAAAACTTCGCTACAGCATAACAGAAACGTGTTTATTAGTTTTATTACATGTTATGTGTTACTATATTAATACACTATCAGCGTATGTCTTTAGTTATAAAAAAAAGTTGCAAAATTGGGTACAATAAAGCGTTTTTTCATTTCACGAAATGCAACATATCCAAGATGGCGAGTCATAAGTAAGTATAACTACTTATTTTGGAAAAATTATAAGAATGAAGCATGGTCCTTTAAAAACTAATGTTATTATCATATCATATTAATACACTATCAGCGTATGTCTTTAGTTATAAAAAAGTTGCAAAATTGGGTACAATAAAACGTGTTTTCATTTCACGAAATGCAACATATCCAAGATGGCGAGTTATAAGTAAGTATAACTACTTATTTTGGAAAAATTATAAGAATGAAGCCTGGTCCTTTAAAAACTAATGTTATTTGGATCATCAATTTCTATAGATTTTCATAAAATCAACCTTTTCAGTATTTCATTTGGATTCTCTAATTTTTATTTCTCTCAGCTGGTGAAAATTCTAATAAAAAACGAGCATCCAGAGTGAAGTTCAGTGGATGATACGTGGAAACACTGTGTCATTAGAGACTAGTTATCGTTGATGTCAGTCAGTCATTTGCTGTCATGAAAGTTGAAGTTCGTGTTTTGTATTCACTAGGCATTTAACTTTACCATTCACCTTCACATTTGAAATACTCATTCGGGTCAACATTTATTCAAAATGTTTAATCCTGATTTTTTAAAACGAAGCTCTTATCAAAGACTTTATTAACAATATATAGAAATACCGAATGTTTTGAGTTTAACCAAAATATTTTGCCATTTTCAAATTTTAGCCCAGGGCTTAAATTTGGTCAATAAAGTTTCCGTTTATAGGTCCGGGGTTTAAATTTATACGGGAATTACTGGCCAATGTCTTCTTCTTTGAGAGGATTGTTTTCTTTTCTTTGAGATCATATCATTCTTTCATATTATTTGAATTAGTAAATGAGCCCTTAATTACTACAAGGACATGTTCAGGAATATTTCAAAATAATACGTTCTTGATTATTGATTATTTACAACCATATTTCAATTACTCATTATGTACAACGCCAGCTCATTGCAAGCTCTCAACGGCGTTCTACGTCAAGGCGATGCGCTGTAAACTCTCAGTCACGTGATCGGTATTTCCCAGAAATGCTATTTACGGGGAATCCCAACGAAACGAAACTAAGCAGTCTTCTTGAATATTCTGTGCAGTTTCAACACTGAACACTCTTTGTGGATTGAATATTGTGATTTGTTTTAAATTGGCTGTGTTTCCTTATTGTTTGAGGTAAGTGGCAACTCACTGTCAAACGCGGAAATAGGTTGTTAGTTTTGTACACAATCTCAAAGCGGCGACCTAGTCACGACATTTGGTTTCGATTAAGTGGGTCACTTATATCTACGTCCTGTGGAATATATATTCGAAGTAGATCTACACTTAGTTACATCTAGTTGTCTAATTGAAAGCGGTACACATCGTAGTAGTCAGATATTATTATACTAGTTGTATAATCATAAATAAAATATTCGAAGAAGCCTTTTAAGCCAATCAAGTCTGGATTTCGTTAACAGAAGAATCATGGCCGTTTCTATTTCAGGCACATTTCATAGTTTGTTTTTGCGGAGGTGATTTTCCTTTAAAATTTCTCGAAATATATTTTAAGCTTCAGTCCTGGACATTTTTGTTGTATGAAATTAAATTATACGAAAATTGAAGGCTACATATTTTATTTATTTTATCTAAACCATGCATAATGTGTGCATGTGGATTGCCACACGTTTTCTGTTTCGTAATTTCGTATGAATGTTGCAACCATTAACCGCATATATTTGGTAACTGCGTTTAAGGATTTTCTTGACATTTGTTGTTTTGGATATTGTTTGAAATATATAAAAAATTAATATGTTATTTGATTTAATGAATAAAAATAGTTATGATAATGATAATAATTTTATTGGGTATTTGTATTGCGTCATTCCATACACTGATCCATCCTCATGGCGCTATGTGAGAAACACATACACTATGAATAAATAATATAGATAAAATATAATAAACACACAGGGATTAAAGAATGCTCGAAGATAGATGTACATGAATACAACGGAAAGCATATTCAAATGCACAATATGTTTTGAGATACATAATTTAAAAGAGTCAAGGGAGTTTGATTTCTGTTGGGAGTGGATTTTCTCAAACGTATTTTACTTTTTATTCATATGCATATTGCCCTATGTTGCATGAATGACAATCTTGTTACTTGATAACTATAATTTAGTAAATTAGAACTTCCGGTAAGTATAAAAGTTCAGTAATTATCCAAAAACTGCCATAGATTAAAATATGTAAGTGTACCCCTTCCCCATGTATTTTTGAACCAATATTGAGAATGAAAAGTGGGATATACTGTATACAATGTCCGCCATATCATGTTTTAAATTAGACAAATAATTTTGATAAAAAATATTTAGAAAAACCTGTTAAGTAATCCGTGTTTTGCTTTACAAACATGCATGTTTGATTTCATACGGTTGACTGGTAGTATTGTAAGCCTCGACAGTGATGCTGTTATTCTATCTTTGTTATTCATGCGCGTTGAGGTGAAATGTCTTCGCACGAGTAGGCTCATAGACTAACATTTAGTCTCAGAAATATTGTTTTTCTTACCAGCAACATTTTACAAACAATTCAAATACATGTAGATATACCAAATGGAGACACTTGCTATAATTTTCTAGACTGGGTTGGTAGTCAATTGAATATTTTGCTCTAGGGTCTGGATGACAGACTAGTAGGTTCATGGTGACCGACGTTTCTGCACTCAACCTAGCTTGGGAATATGATAATTCATACCTCCTTACCGTTCAAGTCGTATATGACGTTTTGCGTTGTTGAGATTGAATATAACCTCTGTCCTTTCACAAGATCCGGATCAACTTCCCCGGTCTGTGCCAGTCACAGGCTAATTTAGACCTTGTTGCACCAGATCTTCATAGTGCGCTGCTATGCTAGCACAAAAACGTTAACGAAATGCGGCAAGGCTTGATTAGCCAGTCACTGTGATAGAGTTATGACTTATAACCGTCTCCGATAAGCACCGGAGTGTAACATATCTAGGTATTTAATTTAGAATAGCAATCGATCATCGTCACATGGTGCTTTAAAAAACCCAAAACAATCCCGGATTTCTAAAAATCGTCAGGAAGTTTAAAACGACTTTAGGTTTGCAGAATTTGTAAGTTTATCTGTGTTCTTATTATAGGGGATATGGTAACGGGATTACGTGGCTATTATGATGGTACGTTGTGAACTTGTCACTATAGGAACGAAACAATTTCATATACAAAATAAGTAAAGTAAACCTTAACTAAACATCAATTGGCTAAAATACGCGTGTCTCAATAACATTCTATTATATTCATCATTATTGTTACACATTATGTATGTTATTTTGTAGGATAATATTAACAATGTGATAATTTTAAGTAGAGGCCTTTGATCCGACGGGTCTCGTGTTACCGGTGGTATATATATATATAAACGTGTCATTTGCTATTTCTGGATTTTGCGTCTTAAAATACATTTGATGCATAACATGTAAGATGTTTCTATGATATACAAGGGAGCACTAGCAAAGCTTTTTTCACTGCTTATCTAACGACTATAATAATATAATGTACAATTTGTATTATTTATGAAAATAAACCGTTTCTAAGCAATTTTTTGTAAAACATTGAAATGTTAAGATATTCTGAAGATTTTCTCGACGAAATCCCGTTGACAATGAATAAACACCAAACCAGGTGTGTATATTGTAGCAAATCTAGAACGATTTAATAATATATTTCATTCACTTTTTTTGGCTTTGAGCATATATGACCTGTGGATAAGGCGGTATATTTATTTATTTATGTATTTATTTATTTTAAAAAACGTGTTGAAACGACCATTTCAGAGACTGAATGTTATATTCCGGTTTTGCCTCTGAAATGAAAATTCCAACAAGATTTAAGTGTATTAACTATATTCTACATTCGAAATTTACAGGTCGAATTTTAAAAATTGTTTACCGTGAAAATTGTAAGAACACTTTTGTCGCCTTAAAACATGTGTTGTTATCTGAAGAAAGATGTTCAAACTCATTTCTGTAATGTCCCTGCATGCGTTCATTGGATTAAAGGGGCAGGAGCACGTTTTTGGTAAATTTTATTTTTTTTATTTCCTTTTGATAATGATAGTTTATGTCATTTATATTTACCTTAGAGGGTAAAACATCTTATTAAACAAACCAATTATCCGAAGTGGTAATAAAGTTGTTGCATATAAAGCAAAAATTGCATGGCGGCCTTTTTATTGTGAACACATTTTATTATTTCGAATGACAAAAACTATTCCCATGCATGGCTTTATGGAACCATGTACACTTGATTTTCCGAAGAGAGAAGGGTGTTTTACTATTGGTGACATTATTTTTCAAATATACATTTCATCAACTTATTTGAGCGAAAAAAAACGTGCTACTGCCCCTTTAAGGGTATTTACTCGACATTGTTTTATATGTAGCGAATTATATCAGTCTCTACGAAGATTTTACAGTAACATATTTAAAATCACAAATTCACCAACACGAATTATTAAATATACATATGGTTAATCATCCAGAACCACTTTCTAGGGTAAATGATATATACTGGAGAAAGTTAGGGATATTTTGATTTTTGTTATTGATATTTTATCAGAGTGTCAATGAATAAATATATCATTACTCATAACTTCTTTTTAAAAAAAATATCCCTAGGGGCCTAAATATTTGTGTCTAGTATATATGAGTATGCGTATTTTCTAGTTTGCTTACTCCTTAAAGAAACTTGGTGTCGCGACCTCTGTTTAGAAATACAGGATGTTTGCCCTCGTACTACTTGGCCAGTTGCCTCGTCGGTTTCTTGTAATTCGCGTTTGTCTATTCTATAGTTTATTTTAAAGCGTCATATTTCATCACATTGCACGCACATCATGACTTCCCTGTGCTCGGTTTCAAACAAGTTATGTTGAATGCATGTGAAACATGTTTTTCGTGCTAAAATGTAACAAAATGTATATTTCATGCACGTGCATCACGAAATTTGCATGCTCGCTGCTCAATATTTGTCTTTACCAATCTTTGTTCTCTCAGACCATGAGAAACATGATTTTACGGGTACGCAAGAGATCGTATAGGCAAAAGAAACCTTTGCAAAATCAGTTTACAGCTAAAAGCATGTTGGCGTAACATTATACATATGACTTCTAATGTAACGTTATATTTTTTAAATAGGAAATTGGATAATTAAGCGTGTTTGTAATGTTTTGACAAAGTTTGATAAAAATTGTTATCACGTTGAATGTGTGCAAGTTTATTAATGAGAGAATCAGTTAATGGTCAATTAGAAGAAAAAAAGTGGTTTGGGGATATGTGAATTTTTTTTTTTAAATATTAAAGATTTATATTAAGATAGGATGGTTTTTAACTTCCATAAAAAAAGTGTTATATTTTAAGGATTGTTTTCTTTACATTCCACAATTTTGGCCCATACGTTTGCGTATAATATATATATAGGGTCTAAAACGTGCGAAAATATTCTTGTAGAAACCACCAAAAGTCGCAAGATATGTATTCATATGTCAAACTGTACATTAAAATTTAGTGTTGCAGGCACCAGGTGTAGTTTATTCAGTATTTTGATTACACGGACACGTTTCTTATAAATTTCCCATTTATAATGATAGTTTTTGTCATTTAAATGAACTTTAGAGGGTAAAACTTCTTGTTACACTAACCAATTATCCGTAGTTGTAATAACGATGTTTCGTATAAAGCAAAACTTGCATTGCGGCCATTTTATTGTGAACACAATTTATTATTTCGAATTACAAAAACGATCCCCACGGCTTTACTGAACCACGTAAACTCATTTTTAACTTGATTTTCCGATGAGAGAAGGGTGTTTTACTATTGGTGACATTATTTTTCAAATACATTTCATCAACTTATTTGAGCGAAAAAACGTGCTACTGCCCCTTTAAAGGAGTTCATTAAATCATTTCCCTTTATTTCATTCTTGCGCTTTCATGGAGATTGACCGAAATTCATGAAAAATATTCACATCAAGACCCATTTCCAGTGAAACACCTTTTCAAAATAATGTGTAAATTAACAATAGAACATTTACAAGACTTGAAGCCAGTCTTGTAGAGCTATTGCCACCCGTTATCTAAAATGAACGAAACTCGAAAACGAGGCTGACCTTTATCCTTGAACTTTACTTCCTGGTACAGAATAGCCACGTGATGCAATGTGTGTCAACTTGAAATCGACGCTTCGGTTAGATATTTAGGGTTAAGTGGGTGGGGGAATTCTCGTCGGGTAGATTTAATTTTGCAGAGGGAAAAAAAACAAACTTTATAGCACTTGAAGCGTAGATGCATTTAAAAAATCATTTGAATATTGCTTTTTCGGTTTTCAATAAAATACTCTCAATTAAGTTACAATATTTTTGTGTATAAATATTAATAAGGTTGATCATGATTTTACTGAATAAGGCAATTGAATTAAACAATGTTTTATATGTGATATCTTTTCATTGTTTCATCTGTGATATTGGACCGAAAATCTAGGTCCCTAATTAGGTTCAGGGTTAGGCAGTCCTGAGGGTAATTCCCGTCTGGTGGATTTAACCTTCGCCCTAACTCACTTTCACTAAGCGTTCTTGATTTAAACTAAGGGTAGCCTTATTAGCGTAATAGTAAGAGTCAAGATATACACTGTTGTAATTCTACAGAAGTTATCCTTTCAAAACGCCGAAAAATAACGTTGCTTATTAAACTAATGATGCCTTCAACTGCAGTGCAATGCAATTCCTGATCAAACATATCATGAGGACATATGAATAGGACAGAGTAAAATTATTATTATCATATTTTAGGACTATGCAGACAATTAAATAATGCGTCTACGCCATTTAATATAATTAAAATATAGTGATTAATTCAAATAAGTGTTTTGACGACTAATGTGTACATTTATGTGATGTTGTGTAAGTCTGTAATAATGATCTCAAAGGTGCGATAGACACAGGTGTTTTGTAATATGTTCACAATTGAATATTTAAATGAAATTAAATGAACTATTTTCGTGTTCTTTGAATCTTAATGAGTGTTGAAATTCATAAGCACCGGAGCTCTATGGAGAAATGCGGTATTCTCATTAGTAATTTTTTGTAAAAAAAAAATCAAAATTTTAAACAAATAAAATGAAAAGGAGCCTCTGAGATGTGTTAAACTGAGCTCTGTAGTCTTGTTGTATACTTGCCTAGACACTTAAACAATAATATAAAGGATGCGAAATATCAGTAACTGGTGACAATATAGTCTGTATACAGATCATATTGTCATCTGCAACTTGCATGTCGCATCCTTTGTGTGCATGCTTTGGTAATCGGGAATGAATTTTCAGTAACGTACCGTCACTAAAGGAATACATATTTAGTTACAATACGTATACGTAAAATCATATTGGTAATCCACACTTGTTCAAGCATAGCCTTTTCGGGTATATTTGTAGATTGCAATAATAAATACGCGTTAAGGAAGTGTAGTTTCATTATTACATTTGCTTGTCACGGGTGAAGATAAATAATCTGGACAAAATCGTCTGAAACCGTGTATTGAAAAACCATCAATCAGCGGTATCAATGTATCCGATTTGTAACGCTTTTGTCACTGTAATAGTGTCATAATTATTGATTCATTCGAATTCATATTCATATTTCAAATTCATTGTTCATTGAAAAGATCTGTCATCGTTTAAAAAATACAATTACAATGCTTTTAATTGTGTTCATATCTAAGACATTCGTCACTATATGTTTTTTTAAAAATCAACATTTATATCTAATACAATAAAGTAGTTCTGAAAATATTCATATTGAAAAAACAGCCTCAGTTATCTATCATAGATCACAAATTTCTCCTTTGTTGAATTCATGTAGTTTTTAAATGGGTTCGTCCGTGCCGCATAAACCCCTTGTATCTGAGATTTTAAAGAGTTCAATAAAACTTGTCACTTCGTTTCGTTTTCCGGGGAAACGAAACTGAAAGAAATTAAACAAAGCTTTTATTGGGTGGATGCAAAATGAGACGTGGGCGGGGCAAAGAAGTCACGATCTTGAGGGGGCGTGGCTTATCAGTCAGGCAATCAGGGTTCCCCAGGGTCTTGAGGGGGCGGAGCTTATCTGAACGACAGTCACGGATTCCGTAGTATTTATATCCATTTTCAACGAAAGTAAAATCATTTGAATGTGTAATTCGGAGAGATACATACATCAACATGTTGACGACTCCGATGTATTGTCATCCCCTTTACCAGCATATACCGCCGTCCCCCCTCCCCCCTTACCCCCAACCTGACATCAAGCGGAATATTGGCCAATACTATCATCACCACAGGTAGGTTTTCGTCAATGTAATTACTATCATTTTATGTTACACCAATAAAGCATTCTTATGTAGTGGCTGCTTCTTTCCTGCGTATTTTCATGTGACATCTCACAATGTTTTGACCATCTTAATTGTTGTCATTTTTTTCCAAATCGTATTTACACATTGCTACCATCTTCTGTAGGCCTATATTACTACCAAATCTCTTTATGTATACATATCTTTCACATTACATTTTAAATATATTTTGTTGTCATCAGATGTAAAACATTACAACCATCTTCTGTATAGATATAACACATACTATTTGTGTGTACGTATCTTTAACATTACATATAACATTAAATATTTTTTTTTTTTTTTTATTAAAATCAAATGTAAAACAATACTACCGTCATATGTACAATTATCACAGATGATATTTGTGTATACATATTACATATTTAAATATGTATTTTAAAATTTATAATAACTTTATGTTATTAACATAATGCAAGTCAGATCATAAGTTTATGAGATTTTGAGATTAATTCTGTGTTAACTGTGACATATCGGGTTACATTTATCATATTCCTCGGGAATCGCAGTGATACTTCGAATCATTCCCGAGAAAAGCAGGAAAAACATTTCCTTCCTTGTCAGGCTATAAATAGACAAAGCATGGCAAACTCGCATTGGAATTCTTAATCATTTAACAGATAAATTTTCCTTATTAGTTACAGCTCACTGTTAAGTCGAGAATGAAAAAGAAATTCCACTGCATTTAAAACCAAGTCAATGATAACAAATGATAACAAATGATAACAAATTCAGTGTCACTCTGAATAATTTTTTTGAAGAGACGTGTCTTCAAATTTGCTATGAAACAGTCAAAGATGGGCAAGACATGTATATTCCAAATGATTTTCTGGGTTGAAAGTTGCATACAGTTACATAAAAACATTTGTAATATGTTTTTCATTTTAAGCTTCTTTCTTGTATATGTACATGCTATTTTTCTGTTGCCTGAACACTTCTAACTATCAAGGAACACGGTTGTCAAGACTTAATATATATCCTAAAACTTTTACCAAAAGTTGTTGATACATATATTCCAACAGATATATTACAATAGATGTGTAAAACAATTTATTTTAAAAAATTGAACTTCGTCATCATTTACACACCAACGTTATTTGTGTTTACAAAAATAGAATGCAAGATGTAAAACACATATTTAAACAATTACAATTATATATATATTTTGGTATCTAGTTTAAAAGAAAAAAAAACCAGGCGTTTTCATCTTTTAACACCATGTACTATAGTTTTCGATTAATTTTAGAGTTGATTAACACGTTTATTTTAAGCTGCTGGGGAAATATTTTTTCGTTTCGGTTTCGATGTGTGATTCACATGGACGTAAATAGGTTTAATTGATTTAAGCTTGCTCGTTATTGACATCATGCTTTAGAAATAAACTTTCCATTCAAATTTTTTTTTCATAATTATTATGTAGAATTCTATGTTTCATAGCGATGTTTTCAAATACCCAAATTATAAGTTTATAAGAATAGAGAATGTTATTAATAGCGAATTTAATGTTTAAAAGTTCTTCCATTTGAATTTGCTTTTGGAAATTTCATCAAAAAGTCAACATTGTCAGATCGATATCGTCACATCATATATTTCCTTGCATCTAAAATTATATGTTGTCCTCGATGTTTTAACAAAATAAATGATAAAAGTCGATTTCTAAATTTTTCTCATGTGAATAACCTTACAAAATACCCAAATCGACAACGGATTCCACATCCTTTCTATTTTAACTACATGTTGTTAGGAGTACCCTATTTAAAACTCCTATTTGATATGATTGACACAATACTTGAGAAGTAAACGAGTTTTTCTTAATTTTCATAATTTCTATAATTCAGTTTCATAATTTGTTTTCATATTTTTATTATCTAGTATTTTCATAATTTTCAGTATTAACTTTCATAATTTTCAGACCTTTGTCATCACCCACTATGAGTGAGCCCACAAATCGACAACGACTTCGCCCCTGGTTGGAAGCAAAGATCAACAGCAACCAGTTTCCTGGCCTGGAGTGGATGAACAAGGGCCAGGCTATATTCAAAATACCCTGGAAGCATGGAGGCAAACAGGACTGGTCCGAGAGTGACTCCCTCATCTTTAAGGTTGGCTTCATTAGTTGGTTCAGTTTGCTTCATGTGTGTATCGTATTCATGTGCTTAACGTTTCTCTAGAGTACTCTTCCTGTGTCGTTATGGTATCCCCCTTGCAAGAGAATGCCTCATGTACTTACATGGTACTCTTCTTCTGCCTTTAGAGTATGTGTTTGGTATTCTCCCATTGTCTTTGGGGTATACTTCACATGTCTTCATCAACTTCTTCCTGTGCCATTAGAGTATGCTTCACATGTCTTCATGAATTCTTCCCGTGTCTTTGGAGTATGCTACACATGTCTTCATGGTATTTTTACTGTGCCATTAGAGTATGCTTCACATGTCTTCATGATATTCTTACCGTGCCTTGAGAGTATGCTTCACATGTCTTCATGGTATTCTTACTGTGCCATTAGAGTATGCTTCACATGTCTTCATGATATTCTTACTGTGCCATCAGAGTATGCTTCACATATCTTCATGATATTCTTACTGTGCCATCAGAGTATGATTCACATGTCTTCATGATATCCTTACCGTGCCATTAGAGTACGCTTCACATGTGTTCTTCTTTATGAACTTCCTTTTGTGTCTTTTGAGTATACGGAATATATGTTAATGGTATGCTTCCTGTATCTTTAGAGTAAGCTTCACATGTCTTTATGAACTTCTTCCTGTGTATTTGGTACATGTTTTATGCTTCATATGTTTTTTTAAAATTCTTCTTTTGTCTTTAGATAGTTTATATTGAATAATCATAGATTTTCCCCCAAAATATGACCAAAGATTAACAACTAAGGCAAATTTAGGCTCTCGAATGTGTCCACGAAACGCACGTAAAATCTCTATACTTTAAGGAGTGGGCACTTCACACGGGTCGGTTCCGTGACGGTATCGACCCACCTGACTGGCCGAGTTGGAAGACGAGACTGAGGTGTGCCCTGAACAAGCTACCGGACATACAGGAGATCAAGGACATGAGCAACCTCGACGGTAGCACCCCTTATAGAGTGTACAGATTCCTGCCTAAGAAAGGTAATGGTTGATATATCTGTTGAAACATTATGTTAAAGGATTATTCCTAAACACGCTGACTAACAGGCTAGCTTTACGAAATACATCAAACTAAATAGTTGTGGTTTTATACAAAAAATTATCACATATATTAATATATATATTTTTATCTTAGGTCAAGAGGCGAGTCCTCCTCCCGGTGACCCCTACTGGAGGTCACACAATGGTCACTCGGGTCACCATAGGTCACCAGTTAACGTGCTCAAATCCGAGGTGAGTGAATCAATATTATAATTTAATTTCTGAAACTTCGAATGAAAATGTCCGAATTAAAAAAATGGAAATTTGTTTACAGGGGCTATTGCCATCTCTTTATATGTTCAGCTTCTAGAGTTCTTGGGTTTGAACGAGAAACCGGGCATCGTGAATAAGTGAACATTATGAAACAGTCATTATATTTATGAAAATGATTTTACGATTTCACTGTGAAATTAAAATATACTCTAAATGCTATCCAATTTCTTGAAAATTATATAAATATTTAAAATCAATGTCATGACTGATATGAGTTATATATCGTGTTCAAATAATTAACCAATAAATAGGTATTCAATACTCAAAAGCCATATGCCTATAGTACAAAACAGACAAGATCCACATGCAAACATAGTTTGGAATACACCTTCACAAGGATCACATAATACGTTATCATTTTAAACATATTATATGCAGTAACATATCACTTTATAACGCATCGTATTATATCCTATCTAATACCACAAACTGTTTAACCAAATTTAAATTTGCATTGTTATTTCTAACGCAGATGCCAAGTAATATCCCGAAGACCGTGTCAGAAACCATATCCGGAGGTATGTTGCAACTTGCGCATGCGTGATTCAACTAAGAGCAACTTTCGATTTGTAGTCTCTATCAGAAATGTCTACTCTCAGCAAAGAATTTTTTCTCCTTTTTCACTTAAATACTTTCATGCTTTTCTACAGCCTTACTTTTTATTATGCTGATATAAAGTGATGGAGTTGATTTTTCTGTGTATTGTGAATGAATAGTATATTGAATTGTAAAATAAAGATTATAATGAAATCTTCCAAAAGGACACCGCGTCGACAATAATAATCAAATGATGTGTATCTACCTATGCTGATTAACATGTCTGTTAACAAGTCACAGACACCAAATTTACGACAATTGACGTAGTTGGTAATAAAACGTGATGCATGTAGACAGTGAAGTGAAGCGTAACTCGTTAGCAGACACTCTAATCAGCTTAGTGAGATAAAGATGGGACTCATTTTTATCCTCGACGCAGTGCCCCTTTAATGTCTTTGTGTGATGGTTTTTTATCACTGTTTCACAATGCTTGTTCCTATTTATTTCTAATCAAATCATTATATTCAATTATGTCATATTAAGTACGTGTAGGCCTAATGCCATATCAAAAATCATCCCGACTGAATTATTGAACAGTTTTAACTTCTATTGTGGGGATGTAGTTGAATATCGTCCAGCCATGCTTGTTTATTTTGCTTATTCGTTGCAAGGAAGTTAGACAGGAGACTAAGTTAAGCCCCGTTCTCACAGTACGATTTGTAGTTAAACTAGTAGTTTTCAACGTAAATTGTATCTTGAGATCATTCAAGTCGCATTGACTGAACAACTGATATACAGTGTACCTATATGATACAAATCATGCAGACACAACAGGTTTATACTTCAAGTTGTATAAATCGCACATGTGAGCGGACCTTAAACAGTCGGTGTTGGAATCTCTTCAGAATCCATATTGTCTTTCTTTCCTCACACAAGTTGTACATATCATTTTGTTACCTGTGTTTTAACGCGATTAGTTGCAGTCAAAGTAAGTTGTTCAATCAACGACGTTTATCCAAACTAAGTATTCACTTTGTTTCTGTAACCTTTGAGAAGACTGAAGTTCCTTCACCTTTGCGGTGCGCAAATATTTTTTTACAAGACGAGTCAGTTGGAAATGTAAGACGATTAGTGATTAGACAGAACTAAGTACGGTACCTCGGGAAAATTTTGCAAGAACTAACCCGATTTCAACAGAGGTTGCGTAGGAAGAAATGACTTCTTTAGGAGAGGTTGCCATGTTGTGAACATCAACTATTTATATCTGAAAGGATATTTTGCATTGTAACATAAAGTAAGTATGGATGTATTTGCTCTCCCAGACAGTGAGACGGGTGTCAGAATCAGCAGTCTGGGTTCTGACCTGGGCAACATTGATGTGCAAGACCTCCTCCCGCTTGGGGGCGGGGCTACACAAGGAGGGGGCGGGGCACAACAGGGAGTGGGCGGGGCTCATGGATATCTCAAGGAGGAGGACATGGATACTGGTAAGTTTTCTGATTTAGTAATATAAAAAATAAATATTGCATTCACGAAATGTCTTCAATGTTATGAAATAGCAAGTCACCACGGCATGATTGTTCAACAAGACGCATCCAGTGTGGCTCCGGGTGTTGAAAGCATTACATCATTAAAATATTCTCAAAGTAAGCCATATGCTATTGTTATTCAGTCTGTGTTTGTTTATAACGATATCATACTTTATAAGATATACTATGTTTATAGATATATAATACTATTTTATAAAGATATATACTCTGTTTATAAAAAAAGATACTATGTTTATTGAGATAATATACATTGTACTATGTTTAATAAGATAATATAGTATGTTTATTAAGATGATATATAGTATGTTTATTAAGATGATATATAGTATGTTTATTAAGATGATATATAGTATGTTTATTAAGATAATACACTATGTTTATTAAGATAATATACTATGTTTATTTAGATGATATACTATGTGTATAAAGATATACTATGTTTATACATATATACTATGTTTATTAAGATGATATACTATGAAATAATGTCAGATGAATACAGCGAAATGAGAAATAACGTTTATATGCCATATACGATGCCAGTTGAGTTAATATTTTTATGTCTGTCAAACACTTCTCAACATAGAACGTTTGATTCGTGGCGCATATCATGTATGTCTCATTGCATCGTGATTTAGAAAGTGAGCGATTTTTAAAATAAAACCCTGAAAGATGTACACTCTCTCTACTGCAGAAAAATTGTCAGCTGTTATTACTAATTAGTCAATTTGAAATATGTTTTCAATCACTACTAAAGACTAGATATAGTGCATGTCATACTATCGATGTATTCTCAGTTAAAGGAGGTTCCTTACCAATTTGAAAAATCTCAAGAAATTGTTAATATTTTATAATATACATGAAACATTCATGCTGAATCAATTTCTGTTATACAAAATGTATAAATGTATAAATGTAATCTTATTATTATTCTGAAACATTTTGACTGACATAGACATTTGATCAAATTGAGTTGTTTTCTTTTAAAACATCTTATTTATGTAAATTAATCTCAAGAATTGCAGGGAGGAGATCACAATTTTATGGAAATGTTATCCAAAATTAACCAACATGTTAACATGGTAACAAATTTAACCAAGAAAATCAGATGTATTCAGGCTAATTTTAAAAATATTTAAAAAAAACCTGCGATGTGTGATATTTTCAATTCAAGGGGAGATAACTCCGACGCTTGACTGAGTACAACATAAATGACCCTTTTCCCTTTAAAAAGACTATAAAGCAAAACATGTTTTTATCATAAAACAAATAATAGTTCGCACTATTATAATACAATGATTAAATTATCGTATGCCTACATGTCTCAAAATAGTCATTTGAATTGTTAATGTGTATACATGACACTGTGGATGAAAATGGGACATAAAAACTACAAGGCTATGCACCATCTGAATCTGACAAGTGAGGGTGTGCAGAAACAATGGTAAGGAACCTCCTTAAATTAATCTACTGTTAAAGTAGAAGAGAAGGTGGACACGAGACGATAACAAATTTACTTGAACCATCGACATTTTCTTGTGAATTTAATAATTTTACTCTATTTCTAGGAGGAGACAACCTCGTCATCGACGAGAGACCGTACAACACTGACCCCAACACAGGTGCCCCGTCTCACCTGACGAGACTCTCACCTGAAGACAGTTGTCTGCATCAGCTTCTCATGCTGACCAAATCACCCACGGAGCCAAAATGTAGGTGTTCCCTTCGTCATGAAATCTAGAATTTTGCAATCATAATTATATTTTATTATGCCATGATGAACATACAGTTAAAATTTGAACGAAATTCACGAAGAAAAAAATAATTGAGAAAAATTTAGATTTATATGTAACGGGTTATTATGTTTATCTTATCTTATCTTTAGCAGACTAAATGCAGATTTGGGTTCGTGTTTAATATGCCATTTAACTAGGGATACATATATATGGGACGTATAATTTCGGCTCCTGCACATATCTAACGCAAGTGCTAGATTTTCTTTAAAAATAAGTAATTTTTATATATTTGGCATTTGTGGGTGAATATGCAGGTCGAGTGAGATGATTTGAACTTAGATCAGCACATTTGATATTTTAGAAGGTATTAAAGCCTAAACCAAATTCTCTACGTGACTTTAAGAAACCATTTTCATCAACATGAGTTCTGCATTAGAAAAGCAAGGTAGGCGTTAGTCTTACATTCAGTCTCTTAAAAAAGTATTTATTCTGAAAATATAACACTTTTATTATATATTGAAAAGGATACTGGAAGAAATGAAATTTTCTGTAAAAAGAGGCTCCTTTTTTTCAATATTTTTTTCAGACTCTAAGTGTTAGACTAGGTCGACGTTAGAGTTTCGAAAAATTGTGATACCATTTGAGATTTAGGTTTACGTGACAGTACGACTGTAGTCTTTTGGGAGACGAATTCGAGAGGATTATTTCGATTGAGAATCTCTACCGCCAATCTAGTTAAATCTACCTGTAATGTTAAACGTCCGTCCGTCCGTCATTAATGACGGGACGTACAATATTACATCTAGTTTTAATTAGATTGCGCTGCTGCTAATGTATGAGACTATAAGTAATATACAATCATTTCAATCTGATTTATTATTATATCTTATTTTAAATTGACAGTCATACACCATACAAGCCAGTTTATACATAAAGGAAGAAGAAGCGAAATAACTGTCCCTTTAAGTGAATCAAACTCATTGTACATGTATCCCCCAGGTCACGAGGTTCTAGTGAAGCTGAAGTACCGCCACACAGAGGTCGCTGGACATCACGTGAAGAACCCACACGGCTGTCGCCTCTTCTACGGTCCGATGATGGACACGATGGTGCCTGCGCTGCAGGGGGAGGTCAGTACCGTAAAGCCTTGAATAAATACCTGCCTTGAACAATGACCTGCCTTGAATGATCGCAAGGAATCCAAGGGATAATCGCCTGCCTTGTATAACAATGGCCTGTCTTGAATAATCACCTGTATTAAATAATGGCCTGTCTTGAGTCTACTCTTTCGTTGAAATAGATAATTGCTTGCCTTGAATAAGCGCCCGATCTAAGCCCTGGTTGAAAAAATAATCGCCGGGTTTAATTTAGCGAATGTAAACTGACAAGTGATTATTTCCTTTGTTTTAAAATTCTGGCATTAAGCTATAAGGTAATTAAAGCCACGTTTAACCGCATGGCAAGAACTTCGTTTACAGTATTCATATTTTTAAAATCCGGTATTGAGAAGAAAATAAGTTTTCTGGATAACAATAGTGAAGGAGTTTGTCTTTGGATTTTCTTACGAGTTCTACTTCTAGATACCTTTGAAAACTTGATTTCGCTGATGAAGTGAACTGCTTGCAGTTATTATTACTTCGAAAAATAATCGTCTGGTCAAATCTGTGTTTGAAATTAAAAAGTTATGCTAAGAGACTCGTCTTCGTCAAATGTAGGGTAGGGTATGTCCACCAATTAACATTTAATTACTTCAAGACACTTATAATTGATTGTATCTATCATCCGAGTAATTTCAAGAGCAACTTTTATTTGTTTTCAGAGTGTGTATTCATAGAACATAAACTAACCTTCAAGCTATTTTTAAAACAGCTATGTACTTTTATTGTAAAACTGTTAACAAGACGATGTCAACCCTCGTTACATTTCTTCACCTTACGGAAATATCTTCTCTTTATCTTTATGAAACCGATACCGGTTCTTAAGGTAAACGAAACCGGAATGGAAACCCGGCCATGGCTAGAACAGTCTTAAATCTTGTGTCAAAATGCACAGCGATTGCCTTTGAGAATGCACTTGCATTCAAATGTGTGCCATCAAATACGGAAACAATTTCTTGATAAAACTTCAAGTACATGATTGCTTTTGAATAGATGTCATTCAATCCTCTTCACCATCAGGAAGTTGTCATTTAAAATGATAAGATGTTTAAATTTAGCAAATTCACGTTATCAAGGCTGTAGAAAAGTTAGGTTCGCGAAATCGTAACACTTCAAATTCACATAATGGTTTGCAAAGAAAGCATGATTATCGTGAAAAAAATCCCTACGGCAATGAACAAGTAAAAAATCGCGGAAACCACAATCATTGCATAACACACATCAGCGAGCACGTGGTCCACGAGATGCACGTGATGAATTATAACAGTGGTGTTCATTTCACAAAACAAATATCAAAATCATGATCATAACAGACTTTGTTGCATGATTTATGAGAAGACGCGTCTACATGATTAATCTATTGTTTGTCGACAGATTCTGAACTCTTTACCAAAATATTGAAATTTATATCAGCTACAGATACATATTCCATGTTTTTTTCTGATAATTATTAAGAACCCGTGATCTTATCAAACAACCCATATACAACATGTAACAACATACCGATTAGATTTAACATGGCCGTGAATGGGACATTGAAATCAAAAGTTGTACATACGATGTTTAAACAAGTGCCATTCGAAAACTAATCAACCGATAGATGCAAGGTAATTATGTATGTTTAATATCAATATGTCTGCAAACTATAACATCAAGTGGATTTTTACTAAATTTATGAAAATTATTTTTTCATCAGCTATTTAACACGTAACTCAGTAATGGCCACCCGCTGTAAAAATCAATAACACTTCTTGGACTTATATTTTGAAAATGTCTTAGTCGGAAGCCAACGTTAACTTTGGGCATGGTATCAATAATAAATTGTTTTGAAGTGTGTCCCTTAACATAATACTCGAACAGATGTATGAGATATATGATTTTTGGCGATTTTGAAAAGTTTTTTTAAAAATGTATACTGTAAGTGAACTTACACTTTTTTGAGTATTTTTTTCAAAAATTGTACACTGATGTTTGTTCATGACATAAGACAAAACAATTAATTCGGTAAGTTTTTAAAAATAACAGCTTTAAATGTTATCGAATAGAGATTACCTTACTTGATCTGTTATGTTTAACCAACGTTTTGAAATATAAATAATTATATATCCATATTCGTATAGATGTACGGCCCCGCCAATTTGGAACAACTACACTTTCCTCCATGCGATCACATTATTGACAACCAAAGACAAGGCGAATTGACAACCCAGCTGTTGAATGTGCTGGACCGAGGCTTGTTGTTGGAGACTGACAATGGAGATATTTACGCCACCAGGAAGTGCAGGTATGCGTTTTGTGGTTTATTAAAATAGACTTAAAGCATATCTTTATAAACTATAAAATGTTAAATCGTCATTTTCTTCGAACATCTTCATTGAATTTAAATGATTTTGGCAAGTGGTATATTTGAACAGAAATATGCTGAGCGTTTTGGCCATGTTCCTTTTAAGTGCTAAATCTAGGCATAAGAAGCCAGACGATTTCAACAGTTATTGTTATTCTATTGGTCGTTAAAAATTCTTCATTTAAAGTGTCCGTTAAGTTTTGTCATTATCCTCTATTAGTAAATTAATCCAAAATTCAAAATATGACATTGCTAGTTTTCTTTTTTCTGAGGACGACTCACTTAAAAATTAAAAAATTAAAAATATTTCTTTACCCATTAGATATTTCTTTATCCATTGAAATATTTCTTTATCCACTGAAATACTTCTTTACCCTAGACTTGTAATCTTCGTATCGACACCACTCCACAAGCAGCCAATCAAGTTGCAGCGGAACAGCCCCAGGGTGAAGGTTTTCGACTACCAGGAGTATTTCCTGCCCACCCTGGAGAAAGCAATGGCGGGGGAGTGCGACCCCCCTGTCGCTGAGATCCTTATCGGCTTTGGACAAGACTGGAAGAGTGAGAAGGAACCGTACAACAATCTTCTCATCTCGGCCACTGTCTTCCATGCTCGGGCTTACCATCAACTTAGTCAGGTGAGTGGGCGGTTAGTGTAGCGGCTGTGTGGACCTGAAATTTGCCTTGGTAAAAGTATCTCAGCCTTCATCGAAATTTTAGAACATAATACAGGAACAAATCAATATGGACTCTATTTTGTGTTTCTCCGCCGGCGAAGTGAAAAGGGATTGCGTATCAGAGATAAATAACCAGATTTTGTATCTCTTAAGTGTGTTAAAGTAAAGCATTATTTTTAATAAAAAAACATTTCATAGAGGAAATTATGTTCTTTGGATTTCTTCATGCGCAACGGGGGTAATTTTTATCCTTGGCTTGGTCAGCATGGAAGATGGTGGTCTTCCATACAGTTAGTTACTTGTCTGATATGTTTATCTCCTTTCAGGTTGACCCACGTCTCTTCGTCTCTGTCTCGGACGAGTACGACAAATACCTTGAAGAGTTCAAGAAACTCGGCTTCGAGCAACCATCTTGAATTTCCAACTTCCGGTGATTGACTTCCGGTGGCTGACTTTCTCAGATTGATTCTTTGAAGAGTTTAAAACACTCGACTTCGGATAGTCAGTTTTAATGTAACTTCCGGTGATTGACTTTACGGGATTGGTTTTTAGTCATCATTATTTTTGTGTACCACTTGTTTTCTCAGCCTGAGAGTAGACTACTCATTTACAACACCGTGTTCTACCTTGTCATAACGTAGTGTCGGTAACTAGAATTGATGAGAGAGAGGTTTTATTGGAGTTTATTCGTCGATGAGTAATCTGTAATTTGGGTAGATAAATCTTACTAGGCCTAAAAAATATGGTTTTCTATTCAATTCCGTTAAAAAAGCTGTAATAGTTGCACCTTTATACCTTGAGATCTGGCCTTTCCCCAGAAGGCCTATTTCTCATACCAACGAGTGTTGGGTAATATTTGGGCTATAGTCTTATTAAAACATAGACATCGTGTTAATCATATGCAGTAATGGGCAACAATATATTGATATGTTGTTGTTTTAAAAATTTACCATCGATTAATGACCAGTTTGCTTTGTTAAACTTGAAAATGTATTTGGTAAAGAAGAGGGGAAACTGTGTTTGTTGTATTATATTATTCAGTGCGAAAGACAGCGTTTAACAGTTTTGATAAAATACGTATTCTCTAAATTGAATTTTTACATTTAAAAAATTAAGACGTCATGTGAATATGACAAATATCTCATCTCTGACGATCGTCATCAAGCGAGGTGATTTAAACGCTCCATTCATAGAATAAACGGCATTTAAATCTTCAGATTGTTTTGGGGGAAAATTTAATATAATAGTTGTCAATTCTCATCGATTTATAATAATTTCTCATCACTAGTGCAAAGATGAATATCACTGGATGAGACACGCATGGTATTCGACAAGAAATGCCCTCATCGTATATTGACTCTCATGTTGTCTTTGTCACTCTCTTCTGTAAATGGGCACTTGTCTCTTTTCTAGTTTATTAAAGGTACATCCATTGAGTTGTTGGGGATCACATATTGCAAACGTTATAAATGGTGTTACTGTATCGAGAAGTACCGACTGTTAACGAAAACTACTATTTTGATGATAGTAGACTTAGCACATAGATGATATGAAGGTAAAAGTAGTGATTTCTGATCGAAAACCGGACAATGCACAGCGTGTGGCACGCGTCAATGAGTCAAACGTAATTTTGGAATCTTATTTATAACAGACACAAAGACAAATTTGAGTTGATAATGTTTAATAGGTTCCATAACTACTGTGCATGTAAATGGGACGTGCAGTTTCGGTTTCTGCACATGCATATTTATGTTACTCAATTTTAATTGGAAACTAGTAATTATGATATATTTGGCGATTGGGGATACATATGCAAGCTGAGTGAATTTATTTGTATTGTAGACATCACATGTGGTGAGTTGGAAGTATTAAAGCCAAATGACATTTTATGAAACACAATGGATGTACCTTTAAAGAGACATTAAGTGCGTTGTTGAAGTCACATGTACATGAAACATTATCAATGATATTAGTATATCGAGATCATTTTGATGTTAACCTGTTCAGCGTAATGTCACTACAAAGGTGTACAGTCGTAATTTAAAATGAGAAAAATATATACTTACTGTCACTTTAATGCTTACATTTACCATTGTTGTATTATTCCACTTTTTTCTCATCTGTGTCGTTTGGACTTAACCCGAGTGAAATTGTTATTGTTTTGTTATGAATTATTTAAGTGTCAGAAATTATATATGACGACTTGTAAAACACCCTATTATAAGATATATATTTAGCAGAGGTTTAACTATTGTGACATTTGCATGTTTGTATAATATCGATTTTATGATATTTCACTGCCTTTTGACGTACTGATTTAATAATTGATTTAATTATCATCATATAAGTAGGTAATATGTTTGGAAGGTGATGGCTACCTGATGAATGCTGTTCATTGGAATGATTATCAACGATAATGACACTTGGTCAAATTGTAAGTGAATTTATTATAAATTCAGAATGTTGTTCTAGACTTTAAAATTTGAAATGAAAGTTTTATTTCGTGATTATTTTAAACTATTAACTTATAGTTCATGCTTAGGTAATCCTAGGTGAACCTCATAAAATCACGCAGAGAAAATATCTACCTATATATGTACAAATATATTTCGTTGTCTTTATTGTATAATTAATCCATGCAGATTAACGTAGGTTGTGAAATCAACCGTTATCATTTGTTGTTATGAATAGATTTTAAATGAATAAATATTTTGGCGAATACTTGATTTCAGTATTTTCATTTCCACAAGTTGATGTTCATTAGTTTACATAATACTTATAAAATAACCTGGATTATAACAAGTGTTCAAGTTACACCACGTAACATGTCTGTAAAATCGTAGAAATTCACAAAGCCAATTTATGTTAAGAGGGGATTTTAAATTATCAATATTTTACAAGCACACACACATATACTGGACACAATAAGTAAGGATATTTGATGTTTATGATTAATAGTTCATTAATATGTCAAGTAATAAATACATCAGTGTTTATAGTTTCGAAATATACAAAATATTCCTAATTATGTTTCAGGCCCCCCTAGGTAATTGGAAATGCGTCAATTTTGAAGAAAACCCATACAACTTTGAAAGAAACGCGCCCATTACTGAAGAAAATGCCCCCTTTTCTCTAAACAAACGCAGCAATATCGGCGATTCCGCGGTAATTACAGAAACAGACACCCCATGTCGGAAGGAAACACGTCCTTCTGATTTCTATGAAAGTTGGATGGGTTTCTTCAAAATTGACGCATTTCCTTCAAATATATTTAGGGGGCCTGCTTTATCTAGTTTAGCAACAAAAACTGCTTAACTTTATTGATATACGAAGGTTTACATGCAGATATGCACACTTACAAACCCCGATATACCTTAAATGAAAAATACTTGACAAACATGTGTAAATAACAATGAAAAATACGAGGAAATTTTCAAGGAAAATATTATAAACTAACAGATCACATAAGTCATAACTCTCACATAGTGTAGATACACCTTCTAGTTTAAAGGGACATTAAGTAAGTTGTTGAAATCATTAACGTTAAACGTTATTAATAGGGAAAAATACGAGTATTTATGGATGATCAACTTCTTCATTTAGCAAGTTCAAAGTTTCGGTATTAATCTTTATCGTTATCAAGCATATCTCGGTTTATATAGTTCACACTGTCATTGTATAAGGATATGTACACTATCGGCAATATCTGCTACTGCCTCTCAAACAGTTAGTTATTAATGGTATTATTTTATCGAAATGGACTGGCTTTATTTACCTATCTAAAGCTAGTACATTCAGTAAAGTGACAATATAAATACGAGAGCTTCCTTTTTGATCGAAATTAGGACAATATACAGCAATTTCGCGTGCAAATTAGTGAAATGTAATTTTAGAAAAGTTCAATATCTGTCAAGTCTTTGAAGGGCATTTAGAAGTGGTATATATAAGGACAGGAAGATTTTCTTGATAACAATTTCTTTAATGTTAAAATACACGACGTTTCGTGTATGTTCACTCCTTACTCTTCCCGTTCTTCGTTATTTATAACAGACGAAATGACAGACTTGGGTTGATAATGTGTAATGATTCATACGACTATTGTGCTTGTAAATGGGACGTGTAATTTCGGTTTCAACACATGTATATATAAGGACGTTGCTTGATTTTTATTAAAAACAAGTAATTACCTAATATTTTACGATTGGGTATGAATATGCATGTCGAGTAAAATTATTTGAACGTTGAATCAAAATCATTTATATTTGAATCAACACAAGTGGTATTTCGGAACATATGAAAGTCAAATAAAATATTACCAAAATAACTTAATGTCACTTTAATGTCTTTCTTCATGAATTGTCAGGGGTTAATACATCTTTTCAGAGGCAACAAGTCATCGACTTATGGGAGGTTCTTGCATTAAAGGCATTGTAGCACGCCAATTGTTTTAAAATATAAATGATCCACGGATTATGCACAGGTCTCGATATTACAAACAACCTACCCTCAGGTAATGTTTTATATAAGTTATCTTCAAAATATGTACATATTCAGGTTTTAAAGTTAACTTTCAAAGACCGGAAGTAATTTATGCAACGTTGCATTAAATCCGCATGAACTACAATATCAGCAATATTAAGAAATTGCACACCACCCGATGACCAAAAACGGCAGTCGCTATCGTTAATGTAACAACAATGCTTACACTATACACTTAATTACTCATGGTGAGGTCATTATGTGAAATACAAGGACTCGAGATCTGACTCTCGATGTGGTCTGACCTGACCGAGACCGCAGGTCGAGGTCAGGTGAGACCGCCGAGGGAGTCAGGTCCGAGAGTCACATTTCACATAATGACCTCACAATGAGTAATTAAGTGTTTAATTATACCGAAATTCGTTTTTTTTCTTCAGGCTCTAGTACGTTTTTTCTTATTTGTCAAATCAGGGAACCCACTAGCTTACGCCATCTTGAAAACAAACGTAAAAACAAACAGTCACGTGACAGATCACGTGACGAGTCGATATCTCAGGTCAGTGACAGAAATTTCTGTCACAAAACTGACCTCATCGCTGGAATCGCGGGTCAATGTACACAATTATTTTTCGATCACGTGTTGTGAACTGGCCAATGGTATTCTCACAAATTTAATAGAGGTATAATAATGCGTATTACCAACCGGTGAAGTTACAGATACTTCTTAATGAAGACTATCCAAGAGAATAAAGTATATGCAAGAGCTGAATGAAATCCTAGTTAAGCCGTTTTCTACACTCTATATTTCCCATTTTGCACATTAGCGACCTTTACTATTTGTGATATCCCTGAGTGACCTCGGCCGTCTCAACTTTTTAATTATTGACTGCAGGTCAATTGTAAAGACTAATAAGTATTTTATTGCACCGAAAGGAAGCCAACGTGCATTAACATGCCCTCGTATGACATTAAAAAGCTTATTTGAATGCGAAAAGCGTGCACTTGTGCCTTTAAGTCACAGAGCTCTCCAGGAAAGTTAAGTCAATGTTTAGTAATCTTTTCTTAAAAGAAGCACTTCATTGACTCTTTGGTAAATGTTTAGGTGAGTCAAAGCTAAAATTTGGTAAGTCAGTGCCCTTGGACTAACAGATTTTTTAATCCCAGTGTGTTATTTTATTATGCGTTAGATGACCCCACTATTGTTAGTTATTCGGAGAGTGCTGTCCGAGTGAATCGAAGGAACCTGTTGAACTGCAGTCAT
Source organism: Gibbula magus (assembly GCA_936450465.1). Taxonomy (NCBI): domain Eukaryota; kingdom Metazoa; phylum Mollusca; class Gastropoda; order Trochida; family Trochidae; genus Gibbula; species Gibbula magus. The sequence continues at coordinate 36,179,026 of OW388299.1, forward strand.
CGGCTAGTGTTGAGACAAGACAGAAAAAATACACTTAATGCAACAGTGTGACCTTGGTATTTTTAACAGTATTCTAAATCCGTCCTGTTAATTAAATATGACAAATATAAACAGGCGTTTTTGACACCTCCAAATCAGGAAACAATATGTCATAAGCGTTGACACATGCATCCATTAAACACGTTCTTCATATATCATAAACTACCTAGTTTTAATAAATGTTAAGCTACAAGTATATTTCACTTATACACCGAGTTTAGGCGCAAAGCTGCAACGGTACTTTAAAGGTGCTGTAGCATGATTTTCTTACTGAAATAAAGTGTTCTCACAAAACTGTAAATCAGTGTTACCAATGGCTAAAAAATACTCAATAAAAAGAGTAATAAAACGAATCTACATGCATGGTTAGATTGAGCCACGCGAGCCCATTTCCCATCGAGTGGTCATTTTAATGTATTCACATTAAAATGTTCGTTCGAAGGTAGTTCAAGTGTTCTGAATGATGTAGCGATACGTAAACACTTAGAGTAGAGGTTTGAATATGGTACAATCATGGAATTGTCAACCGTCTTGCTGTCTGGACCCTCAACTTTTCATCAAATCTACCTCTCACACTGAAGAGTTTCACTCCACTGTCTTTCTCTGTCACTGAATACAATTAATAGTTCTCCAGATAAGCATAATTCCTTGCCATAATTTCGAAAACAAAGGTAACAACAACTGTCAGTGTGCATATATAAGTCAACAAGTCCTGATATTTAATAGTAAAGAAAATCGATATCATGGTAGTCACACAATCAAAACAATATCACAATTCCTGCAAGGACCTTGACCGAACTCCTACAGCAGCATATCCAATGCAACTGGTGTAGGTATATTCCCGTACCATGAAGCAAACGAAATCTATTACCGTATTTCCTCTAATACAACCCCGGGGTTCTATTTCATTCAACACCCCCTTACCCCCCGGGTTCTATTAGAGACCCGGGTTGTATTGGAGGCCGGGTTATATTTTTTCAGACATGAATTGACGTTTATATTCTTCTTGGGGTGACCTTTTGTAAAAGGAGAATTAATTGAACAAGACGGATATTTGTTATCATGGACCTGTTTTGTTGAATCTCACATGGTCACACCAATATTTCTCCTCAAAACGAGTGTATAACGATTTTATATTGAAACAAGGGGTATTCAGGTGTTACGTAAAACCCGGGTTCTATTGGAGACCCGGGTTGTATTTACCTCAGCACCCCTTACCCCCCGGGTTTTATTGGAGGCCCGGGTTCTATTAGAGGCCCGGGTTGTATTAGAGGAAATACGGTACTTAAAGCAAACGATGACGGACGAACGCCGGACGACAGCTTACCGTATTTCCTCTTATACAACCCGGGCCTCTAATACAACCCGAGCCTCTAATACAACCCGAGCCTCTAATACAACCCGGGCCTCTAACACAACCCGGGCCTCTAATACAACCCGGGCCTCAAATACAACCCGAGCCTCCAATACAACCCGGGCCTCTAATACAACCCGGGTCTCCAATACAACCCGGGCCTCTAATACAACCCGGGCCTCTAATACATCCCGGGTCTCCAATACAACCCGGGCCTCTAATACAACCCGGGTCTCCAATACAACCCGAGGATGAGGGGTTGCTGAGGTGTATATATACAACCCGGGTCTTCAATACAACCCGGGTCTCCAATACAACCCGGGCCTCTAATACAACCCGGGCCTATAATACAACCCGAGGATGAGGGGTTGCTGAGGTGTATATATACAACCCGGGTCTTCAATACAACCCGGGTCTTCAATACAACTCGGGCCTCTAATACAACCCGAAGATGAGGGGTTGCTGAGGTGTATATATAGAACCCGGGTCTCCAATACAACCCGGGCATCTAATACAACCCGGGTCTCCAATACAACCCGAGGATGATGGGTTGCTGAGGTGTATATATACAACCCGGGTCTTCAATACAACCCGGGTCTTCAATACAACCCGGGTCTTCAATACAACTCGGGCCTCTAATACAACCCGAAGATGAGGGGTTGCTGAGGTGTATATATAGAACCCGGGTCTCCAATACAACCCGGGCATCTAATACAACCCGGGTCTCCAATACAACCCGAGGATGATGGGTTGCTGAGGTGTATATATACAACCCGGGTCTTCAATACAACCCGGGTCTTCAATACAACCCGGGTCTTCAATACAACTCGGGCCTCTAAAACAACCCGAAGATGAGGGGTTGCTGAGGTGTATATATAGAACCCGGGTCTCCAATAGAATCCGGGCTTTACGTAACAACTGAATACTCCATTTTACAATATAAACTAATTAGTGATCCCTGCATGTACTGACCAGTTCTACACTCGTTTGGAGAGGAAATATTGGTCTGACCTTGTGAAATTCAGCATAACAGGTCCATGATAACAAACAGCTGTTTTGTTAAGTTAGTTCTCCTTTTACAATGCAAGTCGATAGACAACATTCCCGGCGACTGTATAATGCTGCGATTAATAAGAGTGTGGGATAAATCCCCGTCCATCTAATATGTTTTATCAAATGGATTTCAGCAGAAATGCCACGAGATATGTAGTGCTAGTTCACTATTTTACTTGTCCAATAAGTCACCCGAAGATGATTGTAAACCTTAATTCAGATCTTAAGAAATAGAACCCGGGCGTAAGGGGGTGCTGAATGAAATAGAACCCCCAGGTTGTTTTAGAGGAAATACGGTATGTTGTAAGCTAATAAATCGAGATAAAATACAATAAAACTTACAGAGTTACCGATTAAAAGTCTCGAAAGCGACGATCTTCAATTAAAATGAACACATAAATCACAGGTGCACGTTCAGATTACGAAGATTAAAGTGCACCTAGAATTCATGCATTAGAGGTTGCAGGTTCCCTTGGGGTGTAACGCTTCGCTTCACTGCAGCGCACTCGACCATTCATTACTCTGTATCCTTGAGAACAAGTTAAATGCCATAGTTCCAGCTTCGATATGGTTAATTTGTTTAATTATTACAGGTCATATATTAGGTAATGGTCACCCGGGGGGCAAAGTTAGAATCAAGGTTCTTGAAGTTTAGAGTGCGTCAGGCTCAGTCCTAGGTCCCTCCTAATTCACATGCCACACATCTCCCCATGGTTAAATTGTAAGGTCCTACACTGTAAAAATCGCGTTTAGCAATTAAACACCACCGTTACATGTTTAATGCTCCACATGTTTAGGATAGTGCTTAATGGCTAAGCACAAGAACGATATTACATCTGTTATTTAAACATGAAGAGCTTTTAAACACATTTCTAAACGTGTTTAGACATACATTACACCATTGGCTAAACACTTTCCTAAACATGTTTGAGAATTTCCCCAATGGGTCGGGTTACATTTGTCAGTTTGGGCGGGAGAGTTAATTAAGAACAGATGTGTATCCCTGTGGCCGCCATATTTCTCCAGCATCCTCTTGTCTATTTACACGTTGTTGATGCACACGTTTCTGGTCATTCGAAGTGCACATGAAGCCAAAAGTTGATGTTACTGTGAATATATGTCTCTATGTTCCCTGAACGACACACTTATGGTTCCAATCAAGACTTTGAAAGGTAGGTTGATTTGAGATTTCACAACGTCGTCCGATTGCTTTCTATGTTGTTTTCATTTGTCAAAGGAGTTTGTAATGAGTCATTTAACGTACGTTTATTATATGCTTAGCACCAACAGTACATATATATTTTAGTAATATTTGCTATTTATATAAATGATATATATGAGAGTTCTGATAATGTTTATATATCTAACATGAAGTAATATCCATAAACCACATGTTACTATCGAATTCCATTGTAGTGAGGTTTGACTAGTGTAACTGGTTGTGTTTAATTACTTGAATTAAGATGTGTAATAAGGGTGTAGATGTTTAACAATTGTATTTGCTAAAATAAGTTCTGAAAGAAGCATGACAATATGTCCATCATTAAATACTTGGTTGATGCTCATATAGCTCATTTAGGACCAGACCAGTATATTTAGATGTATCTATGTTATGCAGTTGGAGAAGGAATTTTCCTGATGACAGTCTGCCTTGACAAGAAAGATGATGTGATGAAGAAATACAAGAAACTGTTAGCATTGACTAAGCTGTGGTGAGTAAATATTGAACCAAATTCCTTTATATTTAAAGACTATCACAAATACATAACAATTGTATGGATATATTTTGGTAAAAAAAATGTTGTATCTGCCATTTTATTTTTGACTCTTTTGTGACTTATTTTTGCTCTTTTTATACGAAACCAGAACTGACAGGATCAGTGATTACAGAACGTTGAAGTCCCACTAAAATAATGACAGTTTTTACTGATTGATCACTTGATTTGATGTCAGTTAATTTTTCACAACAACCATTTGTATATACCCATTTGAGTTATTCTATAACATGTTACACTTTACTACATTTGTTAAAATGTTTTCAAGAGACTGGATATGTTCATCTATTGTGTTATTTTTGTCATGTTGCATTTCGATGGTAAACTAAAAGTTTCTTCATTCATGTTTCAGGTGAAGGATGCCAAAGAAGATATAATGCAGTTTACAAAAGACCATCCTGAATCTCAACTACCTTTCCAAATCCTTTGACTTATACAGATCTTTTAAGGGAGTAAACTACAAAAGCTTTGTAAACATATATATTACTATAACATGTTTTCTCCAGAACAAAGGGATTGAGCATTAACCTTTTTTTTTAAAAAAATGATTCTGATTGTGTGAAAATATTATGTTGAAAACACCCAAACTTATTTTAAAGGATTTATTTAGTTATTAATTCATATGCAGACACTCATTAATGTTAAACATTAGGTAATAAGGATTAGAATGTTGCTAAATTGCCTTGATTCTAAAACCACTTTTTAAATATTTGTGTCTGAAAATTTAACTGCCAAATGAACATTGTTCAAGCATATATAAGCATATATATTATATGTAGATACCTTCTTATCCATGTATATTGTGAGAATAATGGTTGTCTTATAAATTTAATATTTGGTGAAATCGATGAGTTGATTGGTGTATATGGTTATTTTATCAATAATTTTTAATAAATCTTTTCGAGAAATTCCTGATTTTGAGTCATTATTAAACACCCCTATAAAAGGGGTGATGCAGACCAAATTTATTTCTTGTATCATACACTTATATATTATATGTACTTATATAATTTTTATTAAGCGCCATGAATTTTTTGGTGATGGCGGTGTGTAAGATTGAATTACAAGATATAACATTGGTCTTCATTGATTTAAATATTTTGTATAGTTGCAATGCTTTTATTTTCAGGCGTGCTGGAGAGTGTGGTTTTGTGTTGAAAAGCTAAACATAATACTAAGCGCGTATCTTGTCCTGTTTTTTTTACACGTTTAGACCCATAAACACGTTTAGATACCTCAATGTGTTTAGGAATGTGTTTAGTTGCTAAGCACATTAATAAAAGTGTTTATGTAGCTAAACGTGATTAGTTGCTAAACACATTCCTAAACACATTCAGGTAGCTAAACGTGTTTAGGGGTCTAAACGCGTAAAAAAAACAGGACAAGATACGCGCTTAGTATTATGTTTATATGCTAAACACCATTTTTACAGTGTACAATCTGAGCAGACTATAGGTCCGGATTGCTATCAGCTTTTGTGCAGTTTCCATCGCCGCCGCCACGCGTTTGTTTTGGCTACATAACTTCCTACCCTTTCTGCCCTTTTGATATGTTCACATTCAAGGTCACTGGTAAACCTTGTAAACACGATAACTAGAAATATGTTTGTGCTATCAGACTCCTTGTTGGTGTATATGGACTATAACTGTATAGTTCTATATAGGAGAATGCAGAACAGTTGAAGGCGACACCCTCAGTTTCTGGCCTGCACTGCTTTTGCGGTATCCTGCAAACACTAATCTAGTCAACACACATAATTAATTTACATGTGAACGTAGAAAGAAACGCCACCTGTATCAAAGCTGATTTCATGCCACCCAAGCCACTGTATCTTTAAAAACTTATTCCGTAGTAAGAGGATATAACAAATGTATCATATCCTTTACCATCGAATTATATCAATGTGATTGATGACACGTTAGCGGATTGAGTTCCATTCGACAATATGACCAACTTCTGCTTCCGAAGTTTTTACAATTTCACCCATAAGTTATAACTCGTGTCAGTAATCCATAAGCCAGAGAGGATCTGACTACCAAATTGGGGGACAAAATGCCTAGTGACCATAGTATATGAATTCATGTGATGGACAACTGGCAAGCCAAGCTAAATGCCTCTTTGGTTTTGAGAAAAGAGGCCCCTATCACAGATTATCACGTTTTGTACTGAATTAAAGTTAACTATGAAACCAAAGTGTTTGAATTATTGTTCATACATTTCCTTTACAGTTTCCATCACTGGATTATGTAGGATTTGCTGCATTTCGTTAAATTTTCTGTGCTAATGTTGCAGCACGCTAAACTTGAACGTCATAGTACACCTTAGTACGTTAATTCATACAGAAAAATATCAAACATGAAATGTCATGTTCAAAATTATTCATGACTTTATTTGTTTTAAATGCATAAACCTAGGTTAATTTCCACCTGGATATGTGCACGATTTGAATTAATCTTTTTAAAAAAATACGTCAAATGCGCATGTGAATAAAAACAACACTTCTATTTTGATGTCTTCAAATAACGTTTTTAAGTAGTGATTTTTGCGTTTAAGTAAACATCAATTATGACTTGCATTGCATGACGAGTTTGTTTCCTTGTATATTTCATTTTCGGTCACGCTCTAATTAATGTTTCCTTGTTGTAAAGAGAACAAAAGCGTACAAACGATTTAAAGAAACTTTAGTATATGACACAGAATTCGTCAGCATTTGACATCAAACTTAAACAAATCCGGCATCGTTCGACCAGTACCTTGAAAACCAAATATATTCATATGGTATTATATGCCTTCGTAGACATCAATACCATATTCATTGGTATGCTATGCCTTCTTAGACATCAAAACCATATTCATTGGTATGATATGCGTTCATTGCCATCAACACCATATTCATTGGTATTCTATGCGTTCATTGCCATCAACATCATATTCATTGGTATGTCATGCCTTCTCAGACATCAATACCATATTCATTTGTATTATATGCGTTCATTGCCATCAACACCATATTCATTGGTATTATATGCGTTCATTGCCATCAACATCATATTCATTGGTATTCTATGGGTTCATTGCCATCAACACCATATTCATTTGTATTATATGCGTTCATTGCCATCAACACCATATTCATTTGTATTATATGCGTTCATTGCCATCAACATCATATTCATTGGTATTATATGCGTTCATTTCCATCAACACCATATTCATTGGTATTCTATGCGTTCATTGCCACCAACACCATATTCATTTGTATTCTATGCGTTCATTGCCATCAACACCATGTTCATTGGTATTCTATATGCGTTCATTGCCATCAACACCATATTAATTGGTATGCCATGCCTTCTTAGACATCAATACCATATTCATTTATAGTATATGCCTTCTTAACCATCAATACCATATTCATTTGTAGTATATGCCTTCTTAAACATAAACAACATAATCATTGGTATTATATGCCACCCCTGCCATCAACACCATATTCATTTGTATTATATGCGTTCATTGTCATCAACATCATATTCATTTGTATTATATGCGTTCATTGCCATAACACCATATTCATTGGTATGCCATGCCTTCTTAGACATAAACAACATATTCATTTGTATTCTATGCGTTCATTGCCATCAACACCATATTCATTGGTATTATATGCGTTCATTGCCATAACACCATATTCATTGGTATTATATGCGTTCATTGCCATAACACCATATTCATTTGTATTATATGCGTTCATTGCCATAACACCATATTCATTGGTATGCCATGCCTTCTTAGACATAAACAACATATTCATTTGTATTCTATGCGTTCATTGCCATCAACACCATATTCATTGGTATTATATGCGTTCATTGCCATAACACCATATTCATTGGTATTATATGCGTTCATTGCCATAACACCATATTCATTGGTATTATATGCGTTCATTGCCATAACACCATATTCATTGGTATTATATGCGTTCATTGCCATAACACCATATTCATTGGTATTCTATACCTTCTTAGACTATACAACATATTCAATGGTATTCTATGCCTTCTTAGTCATCAACACCATATTCATTGGTATTCTATGCCTTCTAAGACATCAATACCATATTCAATGGTATTCTATGCGTTCATTGCCATCAACACCATATTCATTGGTATGCTATGCGTTCATTGTCATCAACACCATATTCATTGGTATTATATGCGTTCATTGCCATCAACACCATATTCATTGGTATTCTATGCGTTCATTGCCATCAACACCATATTCATTGGTATTCTATGCCTTCGTAGACATCAATACGATATTCAGTGGTATTCTATGCCTTCGTAGACATCAATACGATATTCATAGGTATTCTATGCCTTCTTAGACTATACAACATATTCAGTGGTAATCTATGCCTTCGTAGACATCAATACGATATTCCTTGGTATTCTATGCCTTCTTAGACTATACAACATATTCAGTGGTATTCTATGCGTTCATTACCATCAACGCCATATTCATTGGTATGCTTTGTCTTTTTAGTCATCAATACCATATTCATTTGTATTCTATGCCTTCTTAGACATCAATACCATATTCATTGGTATTATATGCGTTCATTGCCATCAGCACCATATTCATTGGTATTCTATGCGTTCATTGTCATCAACGCCATATTCATTGGTATGCTATGTCTTCTTAGTCATCAATACCATATTCATTGGTATGCTATGCCTTCTTAGACACAAACACCATATTCTTTGGTATTCTATGCCTTCTTAGACATAAACAACATATTCATTGGTATGCTATGCCTTCTTAGACATAAACAACATATTCGTTGGTATGCTATGCGTTCATTGCCATCAACACCATATTCATTGGTATTATATGCGTTCATTGCCATCAACACCATATTCATTGGTATTCTATGCCTTCTTAGACATCAACACCATATTCATTGGTATGCTATGCATTCATTGCCATCAACACCATATTCATTTGTATTATATGCCTTCTTAGTCATCAACACCATATTCATTGGTATGTTATGCCTTCTTAGACATAAACAACATATTCATTGGTATGCTATGCCTTCTTAGACATAAACACCATATTCTTTGGTATTCTATGCCTTCTTAGACATAAACAACATATTCATCGGTATGCTATGCCTTCTTAGACATAAACAACATATTCATTGGTATGCTATGCGTTCATTGCCATCAACACCATATTCATTGGTATTCTATGCCTTCTTAGACATCAACACCATATTCATTGTTATGCTATGCATTCATTGCCATCAACACCATATTCAATGGTATTCTATGCCTTCTTAGTCATCAATACCATATTCATTTGTATTATATGCCTTCTTAGTCATCAATACCATATTCATTGGTATGCTATGTCTTCTTAGACATAAACAACATATTCATTGGTATGCTATGCCTGCTTAGACATCAATACCATATTCATCGGTATTCTATGCGTTCATTGCCATCAACACCATATTCATTGGTAGGCTATGACTTCTTAGACATCAATACCATATTCATTGGTATGCTATGCCTTCTCATACATCAACACCATATTCATTGGTATGCTATGCCATCAAAATCATATCCATTGGTAATCAGTGCTTTAAATGCCCTCAGCAACATATTCTTTGGCAATGTATACCTTCATTGCCATCAATACCATATCCATTGGTATGCTATGCCATCAACACCATGTTCATTGTATGCCTTCTTTGCGTAAGCTATCCTGAAAGTGTTTCAACACCATTATTTGTATTGCTTCATATCATATAAGTCTTTGTTAAACTAGTGTGTTCAATTATGGTGGTCATTGGGAGTATGTTATGATAATTAGTGAACTATGTGTTAACCCTAAAATATTTTATCTCTTCATTGTGCATGTAATAGCAAAACACTGCAGGTTTGGACACATAATTGATTGCAAACACATTTAAAAAATAATAATATATATGTTTTTAATGTTATCCAGTTTGCCTTTTTAATTTTTAATATTTCTTCGGAGAGAAACTTGATCTATTAGTAACCCTCGTCAAAAAATTCAAGGTTCATACCAGAGCAACAACAGGCCTAATCGTTTACCTACGATGCAGTAATATCAGCGATAGAAGCAGATATAGACTAAATTTTAGTCTATATATCACCTACAGTAGCTAAAGTTATATGACCTTTACACGAAAGACGTCATTTTGTGGAATCACTCTAATCACTCTGCTTTGTTGCATTGCTTTTAAAGTGGAAAATGACACGTGTCTGTGCTAGAATCACTGAAAATGACACACATAGTGCCAAAACATGTTATTAATACTCACACGCGATCAATGACACAGATCTTGTGATAACTTCCGGTTAGGAGCGGAAGTGAGGAAGGAACCTCACGAGATCTACTTCCCGCTGTAGCTCACAAGTGGCATTAACAATAACATCAGAAACAATGTCAATACTTTGTGATGTGGTGTGAATGCTAATGAATCACATTACTGTGTATCTATATATGGGGAGTTTGCATATTAGAGTTAGAGTTAGAGTTAGAACCAGAACAGTTTATTATGCATGAAACAGCATTTCAAGTGGGCAGTACATGAAATGTTAAATGAATGTCTGCCATTTGATGAAATACGTTTTGAACAAGCCGAGAGATCTCAACCACTGTCAGAGCTATGTAACTTCGCTAGTTTTGAACCAGAAGGCAAGTTTCTGTCTTTGAACTCGAAAATCAACCAAATGTATCTTGAATCATTCTCAACCCATTTAGGTAACTCAGGTCACATATTCCGACATATGCTGTTATAATACGGCTGGGTTTTTTTTTATAACACCGATGATTAGAAAAGTCACAATGCCCTTCATCGTGATTGTGAATTGCTGTGAAACCTATGGATAACGGCTGGAACCATGCTAATCATCGATTAGAACGATGGGTGCTTTCTGCATAGAATTTCAATATAACATTACACATATTATAATAATAATAAAAACAAAATAAAAAATGGGCGAATGAATTTGCTCAAATTTGAAATATATCTGCTTCACAACATATAAAAAAGAACATATTATGATTCTAAAAGTTTAGATATTAAATCAGTCTGATTAAAATCGACGGTTTTCCGTGGAATAAAAAATGCAAAATAGTGCATCTACCGGGATACGAACTCGTTCGTGGGTTTCCCCGCCAAACCGTCTGAAAGCACTCCGTACACTAGCGTGTTCGGGCGCAATTCAGCTAGCCAATCAAAAGATGCCCAACAAATGCTTTCGGTGCGAGAAACTAGGGGCAGATAACTCCAAACAGCTATCCTTTTGTCCGTTCCGAATGCTTTCAAAACCACAACCGTTTAAATACTATGATGTGATTGGTCAGCTATTTGACTGGGTTTTGGCTGCGCTAAACTGGTTCTGAACACACGTCTATACGGGGTGTTCTCAGACCTTGTGGCGAGGAATCTACAGAACCTGTTCGTATCCCGGCAGATGCAAAATTTTGCAAATTTTATTCCTCGGAACAAGGTCGATTTTAATCAGACTGGATATTAAATTTACAAATAATTGGCCAAGCAGTACAGTAATCCAAATCCATGTATATGAGGTAAGACATGTCTTACATCCCAATGTTTATCAACGTCTCATTGATAAGATGAAACAACGGAGTCCACCAATGCCGCCTACACTCAACCACAGAAGAAACGTCACCACATTTTCAACAGTCTAGAATTTGAAATACTGCTATCGGATAAAGTAGATTTTTAATGCAGTTTATAGGGACATGATTCGTAAAGATGCCCCATCAATTTCATTATATCAGAATATAATACTCTTATTTTTATTTATGTTCAAGTACACATGAGGTGCTGAAAAAGCTTTTTCAACATGTTTTTTGGTCAGAATGTTTTGGATTTAACTTGATAATTTATCAAATGTATAATTTTCATTGATAAATGATGCAATTATATCGACATAAATAACTTTCTTGGGCTTAAATCTGTGGACGTGGCTTCACTGTAGGACATGATAAAACAAGCCAAAAGGCTATTTCTGACTCTCCAATCTCGTCTTGTTAAGGAAATTATAATCTTTCCTCGAAAATAAGATGTTCAAATTCATTATCGTCATTTAAAGCAAAATTATCTGAAAAATAATGTAAAATCCCAAAATATTTTCTATTCGGCGATAGGAAGATGAACATTATACACAGTAAGTTAAGACATTCTTGTAGTTCCCTAAACGGTGATCTGTATCGAGTCAATTTATCTGAAAGTAAATCTTGCATTTGTGGTGCTTTAGTTGAAGATGTTCATCATTTCTTCTTGAGATGTCCAAGACATGCTGATCTCCGTTTAGAATTCAAGCAAAGATTTTATAATTTAAAGGCAGAATTTGATCTTAATACAATCCTGTATGGAAACCCAAATCTTCCACAAACAGTCAATGAAAACATATTTCACCATGTTCATAAATTCATTGGAAAGAGTCAACGGTTCAAATAATACATAAATACTAATGTAAGTATTTACCATATTCAAAGTGCATTTTGTCATAAGAATAACATTTCCAATTGTGTCTTGCCTTAATAATGTATATTACATGTTTACCCACTTCGTCACTTGTCGATTTCTTACTTTCTTGTTATGTATTTTAGCCTTGTCAAATAGTTGTTGATTACGTGGAGAGCGCTTCTATAAGTTTCACAACTTGCTCCCAATCCATTTCTTAAATGAATAAAATACGTTTTAAATCAATCAATCAATCTTGTTAAGGAAATTCCAAAACGACGAATTTTAAAATTTGTGTTTCTCAGACATTTGAACAGATACTGTTTTGAAATTTCAAATGTAGTTTAGTTGTCTCCTGGAGATATGATGTGACTCGTGTTTATCACTCGTGGATAAAAAAAAACTTGTATTTTGTATGGTGACGTTTCTTTTGCGGTTGAGTGTAATCTGTTTCTAGATACCTTGGTTGAGTAGGCCATTAGGCAGTATGGGTTTACGAAACAACAAGAGACATATTATGTAACAAAAGATTTATTAAAGAACATAGATATAAACTTTATAAAATCGAAGTGTGTTTTACATTTCACACAGCTTTGAGCAAATCTAAAAGAAGAATATGATGACAATCAGCTGAAGTGATGAAGTGATACGCAGATAACCCTCAAACTAAACATACATACATGATCCAAAATGTGAAATGCAAGAGTAAACCCGGTGAAGCTGTATACCATTCAGTCCGACCTAAATTTTGTTTCAGACATAATTTGACTATTATTGGTCTTGAACTAAAGAGATGAATATTATGCAAGATACTCATAGGTGGATGTTGAGTAATGGAAGCTACCGAATCTAACATCCGCACATGCGTATTACTGTCGAGTGCATTTCATTGAGTGAGTTCCCTGAAAGTTTTAACGTGACAGAATGTGGAAATCAGATAGGATTTGTTAAGACTGCAGTCGGACAAAATTAGCGAAGTTTCGTAAAATCGTCAGCGAGAAGAATTTCGGGTTTCTCAAATTCTGACATAACAACTTCGATGAATTTGTACCTTGAAACATTGTGAGGATAGAAGCACTCTAAAATAAACTAAGCTAATGTGAATGTACCGTAAAGGTGAACTATTAAATGCGAATTTACCTTGTCTGTGACTTCTTCGATGTTGTTGTAAAATATGCAAATAAGCAGCCAAGCATTTGTCATAGAGAACATGTTTAATAATGAATATTGCTTATTGATGAATAGCTGCCATTGAGTGAATATGTCGAAATATTTTCGAATGAAAGTGAGAATCGGACCATCTCGATCTTGACCTTGAACGATGCTTAAATTTGTTTAATTATGGCCATGTGAAAGTTTTATAATCTTTCCTCTCCCGTGCCCGTGTTCATTGTCTTATATATGCTATTATCTTTGATGTCGTGGAGAGTGTACTAAGGATATGACGTCATCTGCGAAACCTATTTGATTGTGAACTCGACACCTCCGTCGATACCGCATAGTTGGTCAGATGAAAACGAGGCTTCAACCTCCTTTTCACCGCGACGTCTAGGGTTGATGGTAAAATCGAAGCTGATTGTTTCGCCAGGAGCAACCGCTTTTCTGAAATGGAAAATTGATAGTTTTGAGTTAGTGATCGAGATAAAATGTAGATGATTGTCAGGTAAAGGCGGCAATTAATCCATGTACACTGTCGGCCAAAAGAAACGCCTACCAGATATCCTATCAGATTTCTTAAAAACTATAATGAACATTTTAGCAATATTATAGCATTATGAAGTTTCACCTTTTGTGCATAATATATTTAAATTCCAGACGTTGTCTTGTCACAAATGAATGGCGATTGTTTAAATGAGACAACATAAATTTTCAGTTTTCGATCAGTGCTTGATTAGAAAAACATTTGAATCAGATTTTCACACAGCCACGAGCAACAATACAGACACACATTGGCATTAAACTGGTGATGACGCTACAGATGTACATGATTACGGTGCGCAAGTGAACCAACCGGAAACAGTGATCTTCATTGGGCGTGGTATTCATTAATGTCATTGACTCGAATCACAGTTTTCCCACGATTTCAATGGACTTTCATATTAGTTATTGTTTCAGCATAACGTGGAGATCACCATTAATTATATTTCAGAAGTTATTTCATCTTTCTTTTTAAGGAAAGTCAAGTAGGCTTTTCTTTTGGCCGACAGTGTATGTCTATGTCTAAATGTCTTCAGATGTATCCAAAAATCTTGCTACGTCAAAGTAATTATATTCGCCAGGCAAAATCCTATGCCGCCATAAAAACCAATAAAATAATTTTAAATTGAGCAATATTGGCAGTGCCCGGATATGACGAAGGACAAGTAAGCCAACTATCGTGCCCTTTTGTCGACAATCTCATTTAAATCAGATCGAACGTAACATTCGTATCTCGTTCATTGATCAAAATACTATCCACAAAAGGTCATGCCAGGTGACTTTAGAATCAAATAAATTCAGCCAATCAGAAGCCTTCTCAGATATGGCATTGAATGTGATGTTATGTATGTCAACTCGAGTAGGTTCGATGGCTTTCTAACCTCGTCACTGATTGGCTGGAGTAAAACGGTCACATGGCATGACCTCTGCTCAGATCAGAAACACAGCGTATGTACAGGTATGAGTGTTAAGTTCTATCTGATTTAAGTGAGATATTTTGGAAATATGTATATTCAAATTAAACAGAAACCTCGACGAGTAAGTGTTCAAATGTAAGGGCAATCCTAAATTTATTATTTCTCTTTATTTCAAATCATAGTTCAAGCAAATAAACCTGAATACTTCAAGACTTTTTAGGATTCTTTGACAAAAAAGTTTTTAATGAAAATGGTAAATTTTAATGACGATGATGAAAACGATTTTGGATAGAAAATTTACTAAATATATGTAGCCCTAATTAAATAAAGCTATTAAGCTAACAGTTTTAAAATATCTATTTCTTGACCGATTTACATCAAATTTGAAATGATTATTTCACAAAGCATAACAGAATAATAAATGTTTGCAAAAATGCAGAATCTTTTTTTCTAAAATAATGCAAGAAGCAAGATTCGAACCCGTGTGTAAAATACAGGCAACGAGGGGTTGCACTCACTTGTGTTGGTAGACCTGTGAGCCGATGGCGACGCCTCCCTCCACGTGCAACGAAGAGCCGGTCAGTTTGATGTCCAGCGGGTTGGTGAAGGTCACAGTGCCCTTGTAGCTGTTCTTGACCAGGATTTCGTCAGGAAGCTGTGTATATAGGTATATGTTGTAATCACAGTTATCTCCCTTTGGGCTCATATCATGTTTCTCTTTTCACGGCAACCAATGTTTCTGCATGAATTCTCGTATTTCATCGTTTATGACGTCATTGACGTCATTGTCACACATTGAATTGAATTGAACATATTTAATACATTTAAGAAATGGATTTGGCACAAGTTATAAAATGTCTTTGTCACACATGCTGACCGTGTCTTTAATTAAGGAATACATGAATAAATAAAGTTAAAGTATATATTAAAATGTAGAGATATTGTCACCAGAGGAAGTGTGCCATATGACTTCTACGAAACTCTATCGGTTATTTTCAAACACTTCGGTAATAAAAGTGGTTATGAACACGTTGACCTCTGACCTTAATTTCGAGGTCTGGTTTGACGAGAGTGAAGCACTCGCTGTCCGCCCATTGCCGTTTGGTCTCGAGGACCCGGAAGTTGGCTGTGGCTTCGAAACTGGCTTCAGAGCTGAGCTTGTTCTGGAACTGTGACTTCTTGATGTCGATGACCACTCGCTCCTCTACAATACATTACATACACATCAACCTCAGGAAAAACCTATATCGGTATATAGAAATAAGATGAGTTGTTTCTCACTGTTACACAAAAGAAAGATCTCCATACAAAAAACAAGAAATTTAAATTCACAAATTATACATACGACTTAAACAGAGTTACCTCATGTCTTCAGATGTCAACTTTACATGTGCCTATCAAAGACATTCAAAATCGACTTTCTCAAACAGTAGTTATTTCCTTTCTAACTCTGTTTAAAAGGAGGTGACGTGTCTTTGCTGTTGGGTTTACATGAAATGATCTTCTAAATCGCACATGTTCTCGAAATATTTTTGTAAGTTACAACACGTGCCATGCACATCTTAAACATTGGAACATTACTGGCGGAACAGTTCGAAATGACTCTATGGCAAAATGACTTCAGAGTCATAAGGGACTGACCAAAGGTCATTTGGGGTTGAACTCAGTTAGTTCTAAGAGTCATTAGGTGCCAGTCTTAGTGGTTTTATTTCCAGTACTGAAATGCCACAGGCCTGTAGTACAATACATGTCAATGATAATATGTACAAGCACATATAATACAATGAAGATGATATTTCAACAATTAGGTATAACTTATATTATTGTAGAAATATATTACATTAGAGTCATTTCATGGGGAAAAAAACTTCCAGAACATATGGGTCTAGTCAGGAGTAGATCTATGCTAAAGTGACTGACTTGACGACCTACTCTTCTTATTTCAATAACGTGGTCTTTTCGGGCTAGTCTCAAATAACTCTTTGCAATTTGCAAACTGTGTGATCAAGTACATATAAGGAGAAAACCCCAAGTATTACCCACCCTCTTTAGCCTGGATGGTGACCTCAGTGGACGTGTCCCCGAGGCGTTTGTCGGGCACCCCGGTGTAGTAGGAGGTGAACACAGACATGCGTCCTTTCACTGTCCGTGCCTCGTCTGATGTGTTCTTCAGCACCATGACAACCTCGAAATCGTCAGACACAGAAACTGTCTCTGGTACATTGAGGCTGAACTCTATGTCGGCGTTGGTATTTGTCTCGTAAACGTTCCTCTTCTCGCTGAACTGGTTCGCAAACTTGACCACCTCGCGCTCCTTCTCCGAACCTGCGAGGTATAAGGGAGATAACTCCTGATTGATGCATCATAATGGTTCGTGATATTCTATTAAGCATAAATGTTTAGTTGACTGAAGACTAAATTTCAATTCCAAATATCCAAAATTACTGAAGATATTGAATTTGTAGGATATCCACAAAACATTGTTGTAGTTTTTATCAACAATTTGTATCCATAAATGCATTTAGAGTGCATCATTTTGGCATGGCGTTCGGCTTCTGAGTAAGCATGTAGTTATCGGGTATAGATGTCACCCCATGGAGGGTGTCTCGATATGATTTACCTTTAATTTTGTAATTTTTATGATTATATGTACATACAATATTCCACAGGGGCTTGTACAGTTCCTAAATACATTATTTATTAGTATAGGGTGTATCATATCGAAGTATTGGACCTAGGAACTGTTTTATTTCAGCAATACAAGTCCCTGTGCAATAATCAATGATATGTATCGAGGCGAGACTTAATGATATCTTTCTGTCTATCTGTCTGTCCTTCTGTCTGTCACTTAACTCACCTTCCGGGTACTTGTAGAGGTGCGTGACGTCCTCTCTCATGATAGATCCACGCGCTTTCGTACTGATGTTCTTGCCCACCGCTTGACTGTTGATACGCATCACTTCCGCCAAACCGTCCTCGCCCACCTAAGAAACACGTGCACATGGAGTTATAACGCTGAAAAGATCAACATTGCATAGGAAGGATACCAATATAGTATGTAAACTTTAATAATAATTGCCAAATTTGAGAAAACATAATATGCAAAAAAGTGCTTTAGCGACTTTAAAAAGATGGTAGATGCTGCCGATAGATGGGTGATAGAACGTTCCCTTTAAAGGTTCAAGGGCAATCTTACCTTCCAGTAGACTCTGTCTCCGTTGACCTCGCTGAAGATGAAGCGGGTATCATAGCTGAGGTAGACATGACCCTCCTTGATTGCTTTCAGAGACGCCGGGCCGCACTGCATCACACCTGTAGCATACGAGTGAAGTCTTTGAAAGGCATTTATAGAAGTGGGATACATATTAAGAAAACAAGACTTTCTGGATTCGCATTCCACCCCATGAAGGAGTGACCATATACTCCCAAACGTCGCGTATCTTCACAATAAAGAAATAATGTCCAGAAAACTTGTTTTCTTACGAATACGAGAGTATTTTGTATTGTACAGTTTGGGGTCAAACGTTCCCCCCCCCCCCCCCCCCCCCCCCACACTGAGATTTCCCATAGATTTTCATGTTAATTAACTTTTGCAAGAATATTTTTCATAAGTTAAGTTTGTGGCAAATTGTTGTAAAATTTAACAAATATCGGTGAAATTATGTTAGTTTTGCGTCTATAATTTCGTTCATCTTTATATATGTGTTGATCACTCACTCATCAAATGACATCCGATTGACGAACGTATATACAAGTTCATGTACCGATGTCTCATTGGCCGTAATGTTAAACTCTTGACGTTTGACGTATATGCTTTGCTTACATCACAGGTGAAGTTTAGAGCAAATATGTTGCGCAAGAAAGATGACCGACCAAATTTCCCTATGCGCGAACGAAGTGAGGCTAACTTCGTTCGCACATAGGGAAACTGGTCGTTCATCTCTGTTGCGCATCATATTTGCGCTAAACTTCACCTGTGCTTACATGAAGACAATTTTCTTGACACCCATCGGAAACTAACATGGTATGTGCATGTAACTGAAGTGATTTCCCATCTTCTGCCGGCGGTTCAACAAAATGAAGCGCTTCGTAGCGCTCATCGATCGCTCAATGTAGCGCTCAATGAGCTCTTCTTCTCTCTTGAACGACACAGTGCAAATTCCTCGAAGTTTGCTCGCCTTGCTACGTAGCGCCACATTGAGCAATCGCGTTCAAGATAGGTTTAAAAGTAATCGCTAATTGAGCGATTACTTCGAAACCTATCTTGAACACGGCCCTGATGTATATTTGATAACCATGTTATGAAAATTATTCTTGCATCTTAACATGAAGGTCTATGGGAAATGCCAGGGTGGGGAACAACTTTGGTTGCCGAGTGAAGTATGAAGGTTAGTCCCGCTCCGTGACTATGTTTAATCTAATAGCCCTTAGTAAGTCTACGTCCTCATTCGACTTGTCAAGATTTATATTAATACATGTGATATTGCAAGAACTTAATTTAGATCATTTTAAGATCATTTAAACTAATTCATTGATAAGATTTTAGTTTCAAATACATGTTCTGCGGCAATGCCCCCACCTGTCAGTACATATATTTATAATATATAAATATAACATGAGGTCTCCCTATATCAACGATAGTTATCATATAATGATAATAAACATAATAAGTGCCCGACCTTCACTGAGTTCCTGCGGTGTTGCATCTACTGCCTGCCACCCGTCGTATCCTTTAGGAAGGTCAAGACGCCTCAGCCATGCCTCATTCCATACGTGGAAATTCCTATATGATTATAATTGCCTTGAGTAAATAACATAATATCAAATACACAATAATGTAGTATTACGTCATTGTATTAGCTCTGGTATTTATGATAACAGTCAAGAGAAGGTATAACTTTCAAACTGGACCTATAGATTATTGAAGCTCTCATAGCGCTTAGATATACATGGGTATCATGCTTTAAAGGGACTGTAGCACGTTTTTTGCCAATTTTATTTTTTCAAATTTCCCATTTATAATGATAGTTTATGTTATTTATATTTATTTTAGAGGGTAAAACATCTTATTATACAAATCAATTATCCATAGTAATAACGGTGTTGCTAATAAAGCATGCGCAAAACTTGCATGGCGGCCATTTTATTGTGAACACAATTTATTATTTCGAATGACAAAAACGATTCCCATAGTTTTACGGAACCATGTACACTCATTTTTAACTTGATTTTCCGAAGAGAGAAGGGTGTTTTACTATTGGTGACATTATTTTTCAAATACCTTTCATTGACTTATTTCAGCTAAAAAAAACGTGCTATTGTCCATTTAACAGGTTTCACGACTGCCTCTATGCTAAGAAGGCTTCGAAAATCAAGGTATTTCTGGGTTTATGTTTCTCCACTTACCAGACGGAGTCGTTGTCCATGTCTTCAAGACGTTCATCATCCATGCTCCAGTGGGTGTCTATAGTCATGCTGTCATCAGTGTCGTGGGCGGACTCGAAGTTGGTCACAGACCGGGACGGTATACCCAGCGCTCGCAGAACTGAATAACAAAGATCTTTATGTTTCAAAATATCTGCCGAAGTGTATCATATAAAATCATTTACGCCCACTTTATTTGTTTAAGGTATGACTATCACAGGGCAATCATTTTCAACATATGAAAAGCAAGATATCTGGTAACAACCTCTTTCTTGCGAAAAGACACGGCTTTTCATAGTATGTGCTTACTCTTTCATCAGACGAACAGTGGGAATATAATGGAAGCATAATTCAACACAGCAATACTTCGGTACAACAGCCTACCAAATATATAGACTTTGAATCTGAATGTTGCACAGGAAAAACACATAATTCTGGATTCCGAACGTTCTCTGTGCCAACTTTACTTTTGTGATAAAAAGCAATTATATTCTTTATCTAGATTAATATAAATGGAAAGGTCAAAAGGCCTATCAAAAGGTAGTAGATATGGGCAAAGGGGGTAGTTGCCAATACGTTAAGGCCCATGGGGTTCTTTTCTCAAAGCAACCTTTACTAAGGTTAACCTAAGTTTTTTCAGTGACTTAAGATCACTTTAGTTCTTTGAGAAAGGAGGTCCAGGGTCTTCTTAGACAAGACTGAACTCTATGGCTCACTATCGGCTAAGAACACCCTTGGCCTTAGAAAGATTTGTGTAAGTCAGCCAAAATCCCTTACCATGAGCCAAAACTCTAGTATCAACCGTTGTGTTCAGGACTAACGCATTTCATAGCTATGTTCTCTTCTTTTGTCTGTGTTCGTATATGTAGGTGCATTAATTACAACACTTCAGAAATATTTAGAAACCGGGGCTGTAGCTTCGTTGGTAGAGCGTCCGCTCATCACCCGGTCGGGGTTCGATTCCCGGCCGCCTCATACCAAAAGAAGCTTGCTTGGCGCTCAGCATTAAAAGGATATAATAACGCTTGAACTGGCGCTGCACTGTGGCTGCCGGGTGTCAAGGGCACAACAATAAATTACGATTTCGTTGACAATTATGTGTTATTAATATTATTATTAATACATATATTTTAATAAGTATATCTCAATACACAACGTAAAAGTTAATAATCATTAAGGTGTCCCTACGTGTTGTAGTGACGCCCGAGAAGACCCAACACTGCCCGAATTTGACTGGTTTGTCTGTCAACATGAATTGCTTGAGAATGGCCACACTCCCCGTCCACTGCCAGGGCACCGTGCCGCCGGTATATTTTCCGCTCCAATTCCCTTCTAGGACGCCGCTGTCGTCACAACTGTTCGTCTGGAAACGTAACCATTGGAATTGAACAAAATAAAGGCGAATACATATATTAAAAAATATAATGGCAATGAATTGAGTAAGTTGATTTCATTTTTATTTATTATGTCCTTTCGCTTGATTATATACTGTAAGAGTCTTGAGAAAATATATATACATATATAATATAGTCAAAGTAATATGAAGATAGTCATTGGCTATGTAGCTCATCAGTATTTGCATGATTTTTTTTATCTACGGCTGAAGATCTAACAATCCCTTTGAATACGTATAAACAGACACATATTTAATATGTCTACTGAATAAAGTAAAAACAAAAGTATACATTGAAATTGTATTCTCCTGCATTTCACTCTTTATCAACTATTGTTTTTCAAAGTTAATAAAGTTCTTACCAAAGCAGAAATGGCTCTCAAAATAGCAACAGTACTGCCCCGAGCGACGTCACCAAGGTCCGCCTTGTCCAACAGGTTGAGAGCAGCGTCCAGACAGGGGTCATCGAACTGCAATATATATATCAACTTGTTATCACATGTACTTTATAATATTAGCCCAATGATGCATGACTTTTTAAGGTGAATAAGATATGACAAATCATCCTGAGAAACTATAACCTATAAAACGGGAAAGGTTCATTAATAAAGATATCCCACACGGGCGGATACAGCAGCTTTTTGAGAAAGGGGTGCAGTTTTTCCAGAACTCGAAAACTTAAAATAACATATGTTACTCTGTTATTATTTAAGTAACTGGAAAGTGAGTTAAGTTGTTCAATTATGCTATGGGTAAACATTAATTTCCCAACTGCCTACACTATTTTGTGTAGGCAGATTGGGATGTTGGCAGATTTTGACTGTAGCAGAATGGGACCTAACCTCCACATTGGTACCACACTACAACAACAGTAAGATATATCTTTTTGCAAATTAGATAATAATTTTAACAGCGTTGAGCCATCATCATTCCTCCTACCCCCGAGATGTGTTGTTAGCTTAGGTTATCATAACCATACCTGGCCGAAATTCCATGGTCTGCCGCGGTTGTTTCTGGCCGACCCGACCCAAATCCTCCCGTTATCCTTCAGCACGTACTCCTTTCTGTCGGCGTCATCCTCCATGTATACAGGGTCATCTGTCAATAAAGGGGAGAGAACTCGTGTGTCAGCAGAGAAATTGTCCATTTGCAATACCTTAAAATATTGCATGAAATATAACGAACAATAAGACGTAGTCCTGGCACAAGAGTATATCTTTGAAAATCTCTATGGAATCATCCTCGGTTACCCATGGTTTTATATATATGCTCCGTTACTATCCACTATATCACCCATGGGAAACCTTATCAGGGGAATCTGTTCTCAAATTACCCGCCCTTGGCCAGCGTGACGAAGTCAGTAACCAAAGAAAATGCTCAATGGGATAAGACAGAAATACCGGTGACGGTGACACAATGACCTCGCTTGCTTTGAAACAAAGTGATATGAATTGTCATTGGCTCGCAGATCCAAGCTGCGTAGCAGTTTGATTGGTTCACGCCGACCAAGGGCGGGTAATTTGAGTACAGATTTATCTGATAAGGTTTCCCATGGATGATATAGTTGAGAGTAACGGAGCATATATAAAACCATGGGTAACCGAGGATGCTATGGAATAAGATGACTGATAGCCACTTAGAATCTGCGGTTCCAACAACTCCCTTAGCTTAAAGCCTGAACTTTTGAATTTTTACTGTTGAATAGTTTGACGTACATTTGCATCTAGGTTTTAAAGAATTATTTTAGGACACATATGTTTGCACTGAAGGTTGAACAGTAGGGAACACCAGGGATTGAATGACGATATTGCGATCCTTTACACCAAAGTTTCAATGAAAGAAGATACTCCGTGGCTTTGATTGAAAGAAGAATACACTTACATTTACACCAGGGGTTCAAAAATGAAACTACGTATCTTTGCACCGGTGGTTGAATGATTATACTACGTAGCTTTGCACCAACGGTTAAAAGAAGAAGTACCTTTGGACTATGGTTGAAAGAAAATACTACGTACCTTTGCACCAGGGGTTTAAAGAAGAAACTACGAACCTTTGCACCAGGGGTTGAAAGCAGAAGCTACGTACCTTTGCACCAGGGGTTGAAAGAAGACATTACGTACCTTTGCATCAGGGGTTGAAAGCAGAAGCTACGTACCTTTGCACCAGGGGTTGAAAGAAGACATTACGTACCTTTGCACCAGGGGTTTAATGAATACATTACGTACATTTGCACCTGGGGTTGAAATAAGCGTTAAAAGAAGAAGATATTACGTACCTTTGCACAAGGTGTTGAAAGAAGACATTACCCACCTTTGCATCAGGGGTTGAAAGAATAAACTACATACTTTTGCACCAGGAGTTGAATGCAGACATTACGTATATTTGCACCAGGGGTTGAAAGAGGACATTACGTACCTTTGCACCAGGGGTTGAAAAGTACGTATATATCCTCCTCTTCGTACTCGTATCTGTTGAAGTCTTCGTCGCCGTCCTTCTTGGTCATTACGAACACGTCGTAACTGCCGATGATACAGCGAGAGTAGGACACCACGTTGGCGGTCACTGTGTCCGAGCAGATGTCCACTCCCTCTAATTTCCAGTCCCGGGCCCGAACAGGTAATTTCTGTTTGGTCAGCAGGCCCAAACGTTGCAGACTCCCCTTGTTCTCCTGGGGGCGCGCACCTGCCACAGTGGTCAAGGTTAACAGTGATGTGTTTGTACGATGCTTTACACATTAGAACAAATTTATCATGCACATGTGCGAACAAAAAATTTGACTCGTTACCAAACACAAAATCAAACAATAACTTTTGGAACAGGAACATATAGGGAAATGGCCATGGTCTTTATCTAAATTCAAACAAATTTGATTAAATTTAAAATCGGAAAGGAAATGTTAACGATGTGAGTGACAGTTTCTATCATTAAGTTATTTGTCACCACGGCGTTTACTCGCTGTGTCATGAAGAGTTCTAGACCAGATGGCACCTGACACAATTACCCGAATCAAGTTGAAAAACCAGTTCAACCTAAGCGATTTATTAGTTATCAAAATTTGTGACGTGTGAAAAAATGATATCACCAAATAATTCCCTAACGTGGACTCGTCAAATCGATATAATCAAACAATGTTAAAAAATGAAGGCATGGTTATTAACTAACCAGTGGTTAACTGCAAGATGATTGTGTCTATATCTTTGTTGATTGGTCGATCGAATTTGATTGACAGCTTGAATGATTGTCCTCTCCTGACAATGAGCGCATCTTTCTCGTAGTCGTCCGTGTTGTGCTTTTCTCTATTGCTCTCCTTGTGGTAGTCCACGGAGGTCACTTTCAGGGCTTTGGCTAATGGGGTTGTAAAATTCGAAACATATAAATACAGTAAATGTCTTACCGTAAAATGTAAAATAATTTCTATGGCTCGCGTTGTCTAACATTTAGCCTCTGAAATGAATGTTTGGTAGAATTTCAAAATTTGAAAAAAAATGAGACAAAAATATGTTCATTTACAGAAACGTTTTTCTTAAATGGAGCCCTGAAGTCTTGTCGTAGGCTTGCTCAGGCAATTAAAAAAATAAGGGGTTTGGCTGACAGACCTTGACTGGGGGAAATACTGAAATTGTGATATTCGGCTATAGATCTAAAGTTTACACGTGGTATAAACATAACTTTTTGGGCCCAGGGTACTTTTTGTGAAATCAACTTTCGAACAAATATATTCATTTATTTATTTGTGAAAAAGTTGTTTTCACAAACGTAATCACCTCATAATGTCCCTATTCAGCTTTTCAATAAACATAAATCTACGTTCACAGAACATGTTGAGAAGAAATAGTCCTACTACCGATTGATGCGCACGTAAAATATCCCTGTTTGGGATTCCGTATTTGGAAAGGTAGGATAGTTTGCATTATACATTCATACAAATGACAACTCACCAGCGGTTTTAACTTTGAGCGCCTCGTTACATTTCCAGAAGTCGCGGTCCGAGATGTTGTTCCAGCATCGTCCAGTCAGATCCATCCCCATCTGACGGGCACGACGTCGCCGGGTACTGCAAGAACAAGGGGACTACGTTAGACAGACAGACATATAGTTTATTTTGGTCTCACCTCGTACAATGCAAATACAAATACATGTAAATATAAACATAAAATACATTGCCAAGTCACCCTTTACGGGCACACAGTAATCCTACATAAATATGCTTTGTTTACCATACATGTACATGATTGAAGGAAAACACAATGTGTTGAATGTATGTAACAATAGTTTAATTTGTTACTTAGTTTTTGTTTGAAAGATTTGGAGTAATTTGAGACAACAGCAGCAATGTATTTTATGAATGATCAAATTCTTTATTTATGAACATGAAGAGAGGGCCTCGATTTACGTTGTCGTCAGAGCAAGACATCTGGTTCCCTGGATGTGTTGCGCTACGTTACGCTGCAGTTTGCCATGCGAGACCGACTTTTCCCATTTGTCAGAGGCTATTTTGCAATATTGAATAAAATGGTATTTTTTTAACAATAAATATTTAAAGTTTAAGTGTTACTACTAGAGTCTATACGTGGGAGATATGACAACAACATGAGCCAATTTACCTCATTATAGCGCGAGTACTGGTTGCACTGTGAATATATGAAACTTGACACCCGTGCTTCACGAGAACATGTAGAAGAAGAATGTCTCAAATCTACACAAATGGATCGAGTTACATGTAGGTCTTTCTTTTCACTTCCCCGTCAACAGAAGACCCTCGTGCAATTATTTGAAAGAGTCACATTTAGTCTCGAAATATTGTGGCTAAAGAGGTCTATATCTTATCTCTAAATTAATTATAGTAAAAATGTTTGGTACAACCTAGACTTACATTTAGTTTATTGGTTTTATAAAGAAAATAACTGTACTTTCATCCTTATGGTTATATATCTTTCAATACTGCCAGTGGCACGTGTATTCAGTTTATCTAGACTTGCTGAATAAGGATCTAGACTATACTAAAGGCTCTTATTTTTGCACTTGTGTGCACATTTTGCACTTTGACTTTTAGAAAGGTAATAACTTTAATTGAATTTGGGAAAGAGGGTTGGGGCATCTGTATTTACGAGCAAAACACCTTATAGTTGTAATATTATACCGCTAAAACTGATTATTAAACTGGTGTTGGTCCATCTCCCCTAATGGCTATTGTTGGTCGTTCGCCTATACTTTTTCCTTTCTCCAAAGGTATCCACATCTCAGTGTGTTGGCTTGGAAACGTTTTCATATCGCCTTAAAGGCGCTGTAGCACGTACTGCTTACTGAAATAAAGTGCTCTCACAAAAGGGCAAATACGTGTTACCAATGACTAAATACATATCCCGAACCAATAAAAAGAGTTATACGCCGAGTGTACATGGTCCAGTTAAGCCATGCGAGTCCATTTCCATTCGAACGGCCATTTTAATGTGTTCACATTAAAATGGCCACTCGAAGGTAGTTCAAGTGACGAGACTGATGTAACGATACCTAAACACTCAAAGAAGATATTTAAATTATGGAAGGGGATTTGTGCCAGAAATGAAGACATGTTGACTTGTAACTTGTAAAGTGTAACATGTCGTTCTCAACCATACAAGTCTCGAAAAGACAAGTCCAACCATGCAAAACTAACATTTTAATCCTGTCAATCGTAACTTTCCATTCTCATCTTTACAAAGTTGAAATGTAATTCTAGAAATCGTCAAAGTCGAAAAGTCAACTTGTCATTTTTAATTATTAAATCTAAATAATATACACATTTTGTAATGTTACAAGTTACGTTTGACAAATAAAAAATGGAAAATGAAGAGTTGCAAAGTCAGCTTTGTAAAATGGACTTGGCAAGGGAGGTCGCGTTTTTTTGCAAATGCCTCTCGTCCTCGGAAAACATCGGCAATGTTCGGGAAACTTCCAAATATGGTCAATGCGAATTCATGTAGAGATGTAATTTGAAACATTGCATTCGTAACTATACAAGTCGTGTCAGTCTCGAAATGCAAAAGTCCGTTTTACAAAGCTGACTTTGCAACTCTTCATTTTCCATTTTTCAATTGTCAAACGTAACTTGTAACATTACAAAATGTGTATATTATTTAGATTTAATAATTGAAAATGACAAGTTGGATTTTCGACTTTGACGATTTCTAGAATTACATTTCAACTTTGTAAAGTTGAGAAACGAAAGTTAGGTTTGTAAGGATTAAAATGTTAGCTTTGCATGGTTGGACTTGTCTTTTCGAGACTTGTATGGTTGAGAACGACATGTTACACTTTACAAGTTACAAGTCAACATGTCTTAATTTCTGGCACAAATCCCCTTCCATATTAAATATGGTACGATGTTGGAATTGTCAACCATCTTGCTATCTGAAATCTCAAATTCGCATGAGGCCTACAAATATACCTATCACATAGAAGAGTTCCACGCCACTGTCGCTTTATACGTCGTCCATTTTCTTCCAATACGGATAACCGTTCTCTATGGATACAGCTTATCGGGTCGTGCAATGAGATGTTTTACGCTCTAAAGTAACTATGATAATAAATGGCAAATTTGATGAAACATGATATGCAAAAAACGTGCCACAGCGCCTTTAAGATAATAATTGAACACGATGTAATGTTATATACTTGTTTTTTTAAAAAAAATTCAAGATATGTCTAAACGATTATAGCAAGAAGGAAAATCCTTTATGATTAAGTAGGCCCTATGTCAAAAGGGATTTTTTAAAACCAACCTAGATGTAATTAATCTTCGATGACAGTCATATTTATATTGAAACATGAATGGAAAACACAGACGTTATGAACGTTTAAGGGAATATCATATTCCAATCGACATCGGCTTCTTTGACGATCAAAGCACACTTTGTCTTGACCGTACTTCCTTCTATACTATTTACGGGTCAAAGTTCAAAGGTTATGCGTGCTCCTTACAGCGATTGCATACTTACCGCCCACAGGCTAATAAGTTTAATACAGGAAATAGGGCTTGTGACAGTTCAGTGTATCGTGATTGACACCATAGGGTGCGTGCCAGATATATAATTAAAGAGCAGGCTATTGTGTAAGTATGTATAGTTTCCGCAACAGTCTGATAGAATTACCAGCTGTATACTATTGGCCTTATATTGAGGTCATAGTTACGTTGTAACATATTGGAAATATGCTTTAATAGATTGTGGACAGTTTGTCACATAATTACAAAACAGGTACTTTTTTTGTAAAAATTAAAACATTTTTTAAAATAAAGCCTCTAAAACGTGTTTCTTGTCGGAAACTGAGAAGTTGTCATTCCTTTTAAGCTCTGACGATCTTATTAAAATATGTAATTAAACTGCTTTAAAATACTTATAAAACGCCAGAAAATGTTGTATAAATAGTCTTGTTTATCATTATTGTTAATACTACTTTTAATGCATGTATTTATTAATGTTTCTTAATCGCAATTGTCGTTTTAATAACATTCCAATGAATTTCCGTGTAAATATATTTTAATCGTCTCTCATGACTCAATTGGAGTAACATATGTTCCTTTATAATTTATTTTTTACTAGTTTTATATAATTATTCATTTTGATGAACATATGGTGAGACGTTAATAAACAACCCGTCTGTCTGTCTGTTCATTTGACTCTGTGGTCTTGTTCTACACGTTCCTAGGCGTTTAAAACAATATTGGATCAGGATGAGAGACAAGGCTAGTCTATGAAGTTATAATTTGAAAACATGCCCGAATGTATATAAATTAAGATGAAATGAATACATAAAAACCTAAGAGGTATCTTCAGTCTTTTATAGAACGATATTGTTATAGACTTGATTTGGCTTTTATTGATATTCAGGTCTCGACAACAGACTCGTTCTTAGTAAAATAAAGTTAAAATCTAAAGACGAGGTTATGGGAATATGTTTCAAATCTCCAATACGTGGCATTAGTTGTATGTTAATTCATGAGTGCAAACTAAAGATGTAATCAGTCTTTGAAGGGCATTTAGAAGTGAAATATATAAGAGAGCAATGTTTTCTGGACAACAATATTAACAACTTCTTTATTGTGAACATACACGACGTTTCGGGGTATGTGCTTATTCAATCATCAGTTGGAATGATGAAGGCGTGTGATATACAGACACCATATAATTAGTTTATGTTATGGTCTCTGACATATACTCCGAAACGTCGTGTGTGTTCCAAAGAGGTTGTCACTTAGAAAACTTGTTTTCTTAAAGATATAATGAAAATAATACTGGTGTTAGTTCTTCCTGAAGCAAAAGTTTATGCCAAGAGAATTAGTCCCGTGTACATATATATTAACCCCACTGCAGCCATACGACTGTTAGTGAGCCACGCCTTGTTGGAGAAAGACATACCTCATAGAACATCTTTGGTCAAGGACATGAACAGCTTTGAATGTGACAGAAACAACATCTTGACAACGACGTGCAACGCAGAGTAACTTCTTTATTTGTAGAGCCATATCTTCGGGTCATTGATATCCGACTTATGAATGTTTATTGCAAGGGTAACATTTCCACAGGGTGTCACCTTGACATTATAGAAGTTGTCACTGAACCGTGACGCCTCTTTAAAAAGTCAGTATCGCTTTTCATGACATCTCAGAATCGAAAAACTGACAAAGGACACCAAGTTGATATCTTCCCTGCAATTGCTCGCCGGGACCATCCGGTTAACGACATAATGGTTTCAACAAATCAGTGAGCGATATGCGCATGTGCATAGAATTGTAAGTTCCGTGCAGACGCTAACAACTGGGGCATGAAGGTTGTATTGGTTGAAGGTCAAGGCCAGTTCTCTTAGATCAGATGCACGATTATCAAGAACTTACTCATTGGCGGAAGCTCAATTAGATCCGTACTCAATTTGTACCGCATGACCGTATTGTATCATGGAACGGCGTATCCAGCCAACTCTCGAGGAACAACACTGGTAACGTTATAGCGGGGCTTCTTTGTAACAAGCATATGACACTTTATATACCAAAATAATGGTGGATGTGTTTGCTGCTATTTATATCAGGAAAATGGCGGGAAACTGTCTATGCGTGAAGCGAGAATAATACTCAAGGCCTAGCTTGTTTGATGTCCAAGTATGCCACTTCAAATGTGCAAACTCAGCCTTCTGAACATTACAATTTGAACTTCTTAAAACCATTAAGGAACAATATTCAATTTAGTTTCGGAGAACAAAGGCGAAGATAATGTGTTTTCATAGTTGACTTGGTACAGGGTTGGAACATAATAACAGAGGGCAAAGCATGGGGCCCTGCACATGTCTTTGCACTTGTTGGATGATAATTCCACATGTGTGACATTAATGAGGGGTGGTGATTTAGTCGATGGATCGGGTTACGTCTCCAAGTAGAGAAAGGCGTCTGGCAAAAACTTAATCGAATCAAGAATTGAAACATTAAACGTGGACAAAAACATTCAAAACTGAGATGTGGATTTTGCAAGCCAACTAAACAACCAATAAAACAAGCAAAATCGCTGATCGAACTTCTCAATGAATGGTTACATCATAATTTAACTGGCTTCCATAGATACGAAAGTAGGTTAAGCACGCGTCCCACAAGCTGGCGTATTGAAAGCAGCGTATTCACTATGGTAGGTCAACACTGAATAGTTATTACAAGCATAACTCTCACCCCTTTGACCTCAATATAACATGACAGATTTAATTGCAAGCTGTTGTTTCCTGACAAGCATTTTATTTGAGTTTCAACATCTCCATTAACGACGCTGTCAATATAGATATTCCAAAACACGACTTTCCCTATTGATAATGTTGCATGACCAATTGTATCACTACTGTTAGAGCTTTAGGTGTATCTATACAGGAGTTATGGACATCGATAAGCAATCAATATAGGTGTAACCGTGTCATAGGTTACACAGAACATATATATAAAGTATAATGGACTCACGGTCTGAGGTTGTATCGGCGTTTACGGGCAGGGGGTGCTGAAGAGCTCCCCGCCCCAGTGCTACGAGCTGTCCGTCTCCGCCGGGCCATGGTGCTGGGTTTGGTGTAGTTCCTGGTACACTCACAGACTTATATCCAAACAGGTTTTGTACTTCAATAGAGATGAACCAACGCTGTTGATGTATTGGTAGAGAGTGCACAGTGACGCTGAGCCACTAGACGCAACACATCCAGCAAGCACCCGGCAATAGGAAACCAGTCGACTGTGGCTTCACTCGTCACACTGAGTTGAACATGCGCGTCAGGCGTTATAGCGAGGAGCCTGTGTCTACATTGTTAGAAATCAATCAAGCTTTCTAGATGCATTGACCATTGTTGGGGCCGGTTTGTATTGATGCGGGATGAGTCTCAATACCAGTGGATTAATCTCATTGTGAACTGGTCATATTACTGGTGTTATACCACTTCTTTGTGTTCAAGTGCGAGGTAGGAAAGCGGTAATCCGGTGGTTAAGCTTAGTGAGCTATTAAATGCTACGGGGAAAACCTCGCGGGCTGGATTGCAAGTGAAAACAATAACAGTAAAACTTGTGATGTTGACTTGAGTCTTATAAAACGAGATCTATTGCTGCCTTGGCCCACTTTTGTTAACGTTACAATTTGTTTTGTTTTTAAGCAAATATTTAAATCATTATGGAGTGCCAGCCTGTATTTAGAAAGGCTACTAAGTGAATTATAAAACGTACTTTTCTATTATCTAGGAAGCTTACTAAATCGTTTCTATTTAGGAAGCTTTCTAAAGGAATTAGTAACTTTATTAATTAATTTAGCAAGCTTATGTCACAGCCTCATTTAAACGTCCTTTCCCCACATATAAATGGTGCTCCTGTCTTGGAAGTGGGCTAATTTGAACGTTGAAATACTCAACACCAATAGTATTACATTTGATCATAATCATTAAATGGATGCACCTACATAAAATGCACCACTGTCACGCCCTTATTTATAGAGTAGGGTAATGGAATTTATCATTCTGAGTGTCCATGCATTATTCTAAATTTGAGCTTTCTAGCATTACTGGTTCTTGAAAAGAAGTAGTTAAAGATTGTAGGATGAACCCCTGCCACGACCATATGAACAAACGTTATATATAGTCTATTTGTAACAAAAATGTTATTCTGAACATTTCAGCTTCCTATGTCAACTAGTTTCGGAGAAAAAGTCGTTTAGAGGTTTCGGGAATAATGCCTGCCAGGACTTTTTTGAGGGGAGGTATGGATCAAATGTAGAAACTTTGATCTCGTAGGTGCATTGTACCTCCCCCCAAATCTGAAAAGTCGAAAATGTGAACAGTTTACGGACGACAACGACCGTGGCATGCCACAAGCCATCTGACCGTTCAGTCCTAATGAGGCGAAAAGAAGGAGGGGGGTACTTTTGAGATGATACTCGATTTCAAAGACATTATAGAATGGAGGCAAATGCGCACGGGTATGGTTTTATATCGGGAGTCAAAACTAATGTATTTTCCTCAATAATGAGACAGGTGTTTCGTTGTAAGGACACGGAAGCGTCTGTGCTCAGATCTAGATTACAACGCATTTCCTTAACACCATTGCTTTCCGCTCTTAGCGTTTGTGGTTGATATGTTTATATATCTAAGACTGCATGCAAACTTGTCTACGTTTTGTCTCTGAAATGAATTTTATTAAAATAAAAAATTTAAAAAGACGAAAATAAAATAAACAAGTGTTTGCCACTAACATGGCAATGTCCCCCGCCGGTGACATTGAGTTAGTAAGACACATCATTGGAGCTACTTGGGTTCATGATATATCGTGTTAATTAGAGTTCTAAAAGTGATCAAAGTGTTGTGGTGACCTTGAAAATAAGGTCAAGGTCACCAAATCGACTGGCGTCTGCGTCATCCTCCTATGTAGACTGACACCAAATTTGAAAACATTTGGTCCAACCAGTCATAATAAATGGTGATAACAAGAGTTCGAAAAGTGGTCAAAGTGTTGTAGTGACTTTGAAAATAAGGTCAAGGTCACCAAAATCCCCTGGTGTCTGCGTCATCCACCAGTGTAGATTGACACCAAATTTGAAGACTTTGAGTCCAACTGGTAAAGATATATATCGCGTTAACAAGAGTTAGAAAAGTGCTCAGTGTTGCGGTGACCTTGAAAATAAGGTCAAGGTCACCAAAATAAACTGGTGTCTGCATCTTCCCACAATGTAGGCAGAAACCAAATTTGAAGACTTTAGATGCAACGCTTCATGAGATATCGCGTAAACAAGAGTTCAAAAAGTGGTCAAAGTGTCGTGGTGACCTTGAAAATAAGACCAAGGTCACCAAAATTGACTGGTGTCTGCGTCTTCCCACAATGTAGGCAGACATGAAATTTGAAGACTTTGGATGCAACGCTTCATAAGATATCGCGTAAACAAGAAATGTGACGTACGTACGTACGGACGGACGTACGGACGGACGCCGCTGAATACATAGTCCCCCGTTCCGCGTTGCGGCGGGGGACAAAAAGGAGCCCCTGAGATCTCTTCATATTCAGTTTGGTATATGAAAATTTATTTTGGTAAAAAAAAAAATCATTATTTGAAAAAAGGAAATAAAAAGAAGCCTCAGAGGTAATTTTGGTTCAGTGAGTCTGTTGCGCTGCGTAATTCTGATTGGCGGCAATTACGCAGCGCAACAGATTAGGGAAACCCTACTGCATTTGATATCTTTCCGTTTACATAATTGAGCTCTGTCGTCTTGATGTAGACTTACCATAGGCTCTTAATCAATGTAAAGAGAACTTATTTCTTTTTGGGGTATTTCACAGGGGGTATTCGACTGTACAGGGAAACCGGATGTTGCACGCCTGCAACAACCAATTTCCCGCTGTACTGTTTTTACGAAATACCCCTGTCTTCACGTTAACGGTTAGTTTGAGTTATTCTTCTCCTTTACCTATAGAAATGCTATAAATTTAAGTTGTTCAAGCTTTTCTACTCATATTTGCAATCTCACAATAACGATAATGTTTCTATCATTGTCATAAATGCCCGTTCCAAGTAGCAGGCCGATTGAAGCTAGCGTAGCGATCGCGAAGAAGCGTGTTTAAGTCATGTTATTACGCACGTGGTGATCATACAATACTTTTATAAAGTTATATAGTAAAATAATTCATATTCGAAGACTTGTGTGACTTTCAATGCTCATCTCTTTGTAATTAAAGAAAAACAAGGCAAAATAGTGACTGTACGCTCTTATGGTTGTTGCACCAGTACTGTACAGGGAGTTGCAGTTAATGATTTTTTGACTGTACAGGGAGTTGTAATGATTCTATGATGCATGATATATAATACCATTCGTGTTCAACTTCATTTACTTTTTCAGGCTACATGCATTTAGCGTATATCATTTCTATTATGGCGGCTTTCCATTGCTACTATTGCACTTTTTCGTCGGACTTTGAGACTGTCATTAACCATTCTGTAGATGCTCATCCAACAAATGTGTTAAATGGGCAGTAGCACGTTTTTTGCAAATTTTATTTTTTCAAAATTCCAATTTATAATTATAGTTTATGTCGTTTATATTTACTTTGGAGTGCAAAGGATCTTATTTCACAAACCAATTTCCCGTAGTGGTAAAAACAGGGTTGCGGAGAAAGCAAAAATTGCATGGCGGCTTTACGGAACCATGTACATTCATCGTTTAACTTGATTTTCAGAAGAGAGAAGGGTGTTTTACTATTAGTGACTTTATTTTTCAAATCCATTTCATCAACTTATTTGACCTAAAAAAACGTGCTACTGCCCCTTTAAAGGTCCGCCATCGCATCTTAGATTGCAGTTCTAGTAAATTAAAACTACAGACCAAGAACTTTCAAAACATTGTACCTGCCAAATTAACTAAAGACAAGTAGTTGTCACTAAGGGGACATGATCCCCCGCCGCAAATTAATATTCAAAATTGAAAAATAATGTCAAGATCAGCAAAATCGACTCGGCCCTGAATTTCCCCTAAAAGATAAGATAATGATTAGTATCTAATGAACAGTTCTTGTGATATCGATTCCCTGACAAGCTTAACATGTCGACAAACTCTAAGTTCTGCTGTGACCTAGATAATAATGCCAAGGTTAAAAAAATATATAATCAGCCCTTTGTCTTCCCTTGGAGGTGCTTTGTGTAATATATGATGAAATTCCAGTTAATGGTTCTTGAGATATCCTGCTGACAAGCTTTCTATGTAGATTAACATGTCGAAAAATTCCGCTGTGACCTTGAAAATAAAGTCAAGATCATCAAAATCTAATCAGCCCTTTGTCTTTCCTTGGAGAAGCTATGTGTAAGATATGAAGAGAATCCAGTGAATGGTTCTTGAGATATCCCGTTGACAAGGATAACATGAACAAGTCTTGTTGTGACCTTGAAATGAAGGTCAAGGTCATAAACCTCTGTAGGAACATTACTCTCCCTATGATGAACCCATATGCAAATTATGAAAAGAATCCAGTGAATAGTATTTGAGTTATTCCATTTCGTACGGACGTATGTACGGACGGACGGACGCAGGCGAAAACTATATCCCCCGCTTCGCGCTAAACGCGCGGCGGGGGATAATAATAAGACATGCATTCCTGATAGGGAAATGCTCAGTGAAAATAGTAGAACTCATTACATCAGTGGAAGGAGCTAGTACATCACAAGAAAATGTGTATGATGAACCTGTCAGCTCTGAGTCAACGCACGTTTCACTTGTGACAAGTGAAGAATTTAACGAAATATAGGACTCATTCAAAGGTTCGACATCCATTTCTGAAAGAATCAAGAAGTTCCGAACATTATGTTTTCATTCCACATAAAACTGCATGTTAGTTTTAGTGAAACACTATTTTGTCGGATACCTGAATGTTAGGTTAACCATTTGTGTCGAATCCGACCTCAATAATACATGAACAGGTTTACAAATAATGCAAATTAATTATAATACACAGAATAAACATGCACATATTTTGTGATATTCTATTTTTCGGTTACCAATCAGACGGCTGTCATTTTGTAAATGCGCAACAACCTGTACAGTCACTGCCCGAGGCAGCAGCAACAACCATTTAACGTACAGTTTAGTTTTAGGCAACATAGGGGCTTGAAACAGTCCGAATTACGTGCTTTTAAAATCATATAATACAATCTGCATTCGCTTTGCATAGAACATGTGTAATTAAGGGAAATAATTAATCTATATTGCTGTAATAGACAAATTTAGACCTATTTTCGTAGGGCATGCTCACGTGATATGAAAGACGACAGTAAATCGTCCCGATAAAGAGATTGAACGAATGTCACATCATAAGGAGGGTAGTTTAGGGTACAAGAAAGCTTCATCTGTCGACACATAAAGTTTGAGTCTATTTTAAAGAAAATATTTTCTATAAGTACCGTGAGCGTGAAGACAGGGGTACTTCGTAAAAACTGTACAGCGGGAAATTGGTTGTTGCAGGCGTGCAACATCCGGTTTCCCTGTACAGTCGAATACCCCCTGTGTATTTTAGAACAAGATACGATGTTCACTGTTGACAATGCAGTTAATGAAACGTTTCGGTCACAATTTTAATAATATATTTCTCCAAAATGTTTTTGAAACTGAATATTTTCGATAATTTTTAAGATATAGAATATCCTTTTCTAAAATACGTAGTCCTAATGTCATGGTCGGCCTACATTTGAACCTCTCTTTGGAATATTTTGAACACAATGTCATTAAAATCAGACTGTAATTAATAGCTCTACGTTACACAATATCCGTGTATTGTGTAACTATTTGCAACTAATTACGGTCAAATTTTAATGAGACTGATTTTAACAATCACATTGTCCTCGGTGACCCAGAGACAGGCTAACCTGTATAAAGAGATTAAAGGGGATGTAACACGTTTTCTAATCATGCTAATGGGAATAAAGATATCTAAAAAAAATGGGGGAAAAAGTTACCAATTACAAAACATCCGCCTCAATCAATAAATGGTCATGGTTCGATTGAGAAATATGGATCCATTTCCAATCCTCGAATTATTAAAAGGTGATCACACTAAAATGGCCGCAATCAGTTATTGTGTGAAAGGTGACACCGTTTTCTACGACTACGAATAATCGTGTAATTGCCTGTTTTATATACCCTCGTGAGTACATCTATACTGCATAAACGTTAATTGTAAATGGCAAACTTTTTATGAATACAAGAAACGTGTTGCAGTGCCTTTAAGCTGCTGTCTCTACAACACCTTCGGTTGCGTGCGACCCCCAATGATAAGATCTGAACTTGAGTTTCAGCCTCCATAAGATTAGAATGTCGAGTCATGAATCAAGTACATTGTTCAAACAGGACATCCTCGTGACAAGGCTTCTCCTGAAAGCGGCGAATCTTGCTTGGGCAAATATGTGTATTCAAAAAGCTCATTGAGCGTTCATAACCTACCCGTACATAATGGACGTCTCACATCGCGACTTCTCAAGCCGGTTTGTGCGTATTCACGTTCACATACGATCACATATTATAATGTCATTGAAAACATGTTTTTCATTTATTCAACACTTATCTTTTTGCACCAAAATTAAACTAAAGAGCAAAACAACGATTATTTCAACTTTGAGAAAACGCATATTACACGTATATCATATTCATATCGTTTGCTAAATAAACATGCAGTATTTTAATTATACACTCGCGTTTAAAAGAAAGTATAGGTACTACAACACATATCAAGATATTTCGTTCAATCAACGAGTGATGAACGCGACTGAAACATAGTTACTTCAAGCCAATTAAACTTAATTCCAATTTTTAAAACATTATCTCTTCATATTACTGAAAAACACGTCTTCTTAAAATCTCCTTAACCAGGCGAGATAGGAGAGTGAAATATGGCCATAGGTGACTCAAACGACACACAGCTGCTGAACAAAACTTACATTGCAATGTTTACATGGCT
Source organism: Gibbula magus (assembly GCA_936450465.1). Taxonomy (NCBI): domain Eukaryota; kingdom Metazoa; phylum Mollusca; class Gastropoda; order Trochida; family Trochidae; genus Gibbula; species Gibbula magus. Next base: position 36,218,184 of record OW388299.1, read on the forward strand.
ATACACGGCGACTCAAGACACAAATAAATTTTTTTTATAAATAGTTGTATTTTAGCATTATTGGTCTCAAAATAATGTACTTTCAATAATGGATATTAAAGGAGCAGTAGCACGTTTTTTCGCTCAAATAAGTTGATGAAATGTATTTGAAAAATAATTTCACCAATGGTAAAGCTTCCTTCTCTCTTGGGAAAATAAAGTTTAAAATGAGTGTACATGTTTCGGTAAAGCCATTTGTAATACAAAATAATAAATTGTGTTCACAATAAAATGGCCGCCATGCAATTTTTGCTTTATACGCAACATAGTTTTTACCACAACAGATAATTGGTTTGTGTAATAAGATGTTTGACCCTCTAAAGTTAGTTTAAATGACATAAACAATCATTATAAATGGGAAATTTGAGAAAATAAATTTTGCCAAAAACGTGCTACTGCCCCTTTAAACCTTTGTTCCGGAGAGCCAACAATGAACGACCGCTCTCGGAACAAGAGCCATCAGGAGAGATGGCTTATCCCCCCGGCCCCACATAAATTGAATAATCATTTTTATCAGTGCATAATTAAAACTATAAGGTGGTTTTCCTCGTAAAAACAGACGTCTCCTTATTCCCCAAATTCAATTCAAGTTATTATCTTTCTAAAAAAACAAATGTCCAAAATGTTGCCATGGAAACAGAAAAAGGTTAAACAGTTACAAAAGTTCTAACCCCAAAAAGCACATCTACAATATATATAAGATGTATAAGAGGTTATATAAACATTTTGGTGGGGATTGGTAAATCATAAAATCAGTTTTAAAATCCGCTCAGGAAAGAAACTCTACCCTTCCAATAAACAAATTCAAAATTGTAGCCATAGAAACAGAAAAAAATATAACATGGTTATATTTGGGATAACACTACCTTCAATAGTAAAAATTCTTGTACTATTTTTACTATTGAAGGTAGTGTTATCCCAAATATAACCATGTTATATTTCCTCACTATCTAAATGGCAAGTATTTCTAAAGAAAAAAATATGTTGAAAACAGTTGAAACCCCCAAAAGGCACATTTACATATTATGGGGAGGCGGTATACCAGATTGTGTGAGGTATGAGGATAAAATTGAGCAGGGGTGTTATTTTGCTGAAAAATGATTTTTAATTAGAAATGCAAGACATTCACATTGTGTTTTGAGGTCATTAATGATTCCATTCTGATATTACAGGGCATGAACAAATACCAACCACTTTCATAGATTCTAGGGGCCATTTTCTGACAATATTCCCTCAAAATGGACTTAGGGTGGGCGTTTTACAGTCACCTCTGAACAATAACTTCGATATCTCTTACTTTGGAGACGTCTCATTTACATCTTATCATGGCTATGACTAACACATTTTATCATATGTTTGTCTGCGACAGGAACATGGTTCCGATCTTTCATCCGGAAATATGCGTGTGTTCTGCTCCTGTCTTTTCTTAGTTTTTTTCTCCAGTCATTCAAAATGGGTTTTCTGCAAGGGACGTAGCATTTAAACCCAATGCAAATTGTTGTAGGTGTCTGGAAATTATCATGTGACTGATCCACAAACCAACCCTTTTCTGCACAATATCCCCTATAATGTTAAGATTTGAGAATATATTTTCATACACTAATTTCATATGAATCTGTTTGATTGATTGAACAAATATTTTATTCATTTAAGAATTGGATTGAGCACAAGTTATAAAACTTTTAGAAGCCCTCTCCACATAATTGACAAATATTTGACAAGGCTAAACGCAGAAGTGAATGTAAAATTCTACAAGTGAAGTCGACATAGTTTCAGTGGGTAAAAATTGAAATATACATTATTAAGGCATAATACAATTAGAAATATTATTGTTATGACAAGTACATTATGAATATGGTTATTGAATACATTTGTATATACATTTGTATATCTTTCAAATGAATTTATGAACATGGTGAAACATTTTTTCATTGACTGGTACAGGATTGAATTTAGATCTAGATCTGCCTTTAAAATAAGAAATCTCTGCTTTAATACTAAACGGAAGAAGAAATGATAGACATCTTCAACCAAAGCACCAGAAATGCAAATGTCTCTCCATTATCTTGGTCTGTCATGACTGCTGAATCAAAATTCAAAAACATATTCATTCTCTTCCCACGGAGGTTACTCCCTTCAGATTTCCGATCCTGAAGGGAGTAACCTCTGTTGAAAGAGAATGAAACATCTTCTATGGAATGAATTTTAAAATCAACTTTATCATACTATGATTTGTGACTCTACAATTGTATATTTCGGCCTTTAGTCAATTTGTATCCATTTCATTCCAGTGTGCCTGACTGACAATCAAGGTTCCTTCATTAAAATGTTTAATTTCTTCGCTTTAACATATTCACTGCATCATATATAAATAACCTGTTGTCTGGGACGATTCTGCCATTGCAAGCAGGTAAATTATTTATTGACAATATACTTTCTAGAGCACTAGAAATACCTGTTTGTGCATATTCATGTGACATCAAACGTCGCTTTAGACACAGATTATACTTTTATCATCGATAATCATTGAATAAACTGCTTCTGAATTAAATGAAATACAAGCTGTCAACTTTGCGACAATTAACTTATTTGGTTGTCCTGTTTCTGTTGTAAATGGAACGTCATCAATGAACGGTCCTTTTTCAACTCTGAATCTTCAGGAGTGTTGAGCACTTGAAATACTTCTTAGCAGAATAATCCCAACGCGTTGTAGAGGCACTTTTCTTGGTGTACATATACTCATCTAAGACCAGTGTCATGCCATTCTGTAGAATCTTCATGGTGGTATCAACATCCTACATTTGCAGCAGGATTCACAATCATCTCAGATATAACACAATTAAGTAGCAACAAAAATCATACTCATTTCTCGAAAAAACAATTTCGCAAACTTTCAATAAACTTCTACTTCTGATTGAAGACACATTTGATTTTAATGAACCTACTAATTAAAAAAACCCATCAAGTTATTATCAATTTGGATTGTTGGGGATTTTGTTTCTGTTGTGTATTTCGGGATGGGGAGTCTGTCCTTGGGGATTTTGTCCAGTGAGGATTTTGTCCGTTCACCGGCTTTTAAGGCCTGTTCACTCTCTGCGGTTTGTTGTTACAACTTGTAGTATCAACCTGTGGTATAGACACACTGTGTATGTACATCACATGGTCAGCCGATACAACTTGAGAGTTCTCAATGCGTCTAATGCTGGATATTTCAAGTTGTAACTACAAATCACACCGTGAGAACGGGCCTTTAAGTAACCAGTCAGAGTTTTAACACATCTAAAAATCATGCTACAAATAACAAACTGTTTGTAAAGCTGATCAATCTAGTAAAGGGTTCAGGATATCCAAACAAGCCAAATTGAGTGTCACAAATCTTGAAATTCCCTACGCTTATGGTTTCGGCTACATTTTGGAAAGAAACGTGTTGATGGCGCTTGCTCTTTTCACTTTCGTTGCTGAGTTTCCCATTGACAACAATCCTGAATGAACAGGAGTGGCATGAAAACAATTTAACAGCCGTAAATATTATGCCTACTCCATGTTTAAAAATGTCTTACAACCTGAGTTTTATCTTACTGATATAACTGTAAATACATTTAGAATTTTACCTGCACTATTCGGCGTCGTTCACATAAATGAGTCAATGAGTCTGGCAGGTACGTGTAGTTTGTTATTCCGATGAAGGATAGATTTTATAAATTGTGTAACTCTGGACTGAGACTAGGTACAACTTCTATATATATTTTGAATTCCAAACACTGTCTACATTTAATATACTCATGTCTTCACAACAAGAAACTGTCATCAGAAACTAAGCATGTTTTATCAAAAGTTTATCAAATCTCCGCAAAAAAATGGTCGTGTGTAAATGTTAGTTCAATTGTAATTGTAATTACTTCGTAATAAATTTCAAAAGTTCTGAAATATCGAAAGGAAATGCGATGTTTTACATAGCAAGACCACTTATACATTTACTAAGTGAATAAATTGGTCTTTATAAATGTACACGAGTGTGATAACTTTTACGGCAGCTTCAATCGTATGTTTGACAAAGGTTGTACGAGTTACCTCCCTTAGCGCACCTGCTAACTTCCGGTAATTAGTAAACTTCCGGTTGTCTTCCTGGTCACATGTGTACAAAGAGAAAGGCGGTGATATTTGACCTGATAAAGAAGTCGGGCACGTTGTCAATTGATACACGCGAGTTGGTTGGGAAGAGTTGACACCTCTGCACAGGATATCTTGTTTTTCAATTGCTGATTATTGTCTGTCCACTTGGGGATATATGGATTTAGAGACTGAGTGATAGGTTGACAGTGACAAGTTTTGTATGACAATTCAGAAGAAGATCAGCTGGTAAGTTGAATCAGTGCCCTGGCTGTGTGGTATTATGTCATGGACACACCCCCTAATTAAGATCTTGGAATGTCATCACGTACCCGTTTTTTGTGTGATTTATAATAATAGTGGGATGACAATGTATTAATAACATTACACAAAAATACATATATACCGTATACCGGGAAATTTTCGTGGTTGGAAATTTTCGTGGTTGAGGACTCAAAGACCTTTCGTGGATTTTTATTTTCGTGGTTCAGACGTTGTCAAAAAATTACATTTTCGTGGATTTTTATTTTCGTGGTTGAAGTTATCCAAATACAAATTTTGAAATCGTGTGTTTGTGTTCCACGTGTAAGTCTGTTGATGTTATCCTCTCTGTTGACACCTCCATGTTAGTTAATCATATTGCTTTCCAAACAACTTATTACAATCGGATTCATAGGGTCAGTAGTCATCAGTCGATCATGTTTTTTCAACATTTATAAGGAGACCACACGAATCACATTTAGCGGCTTGTTTCAAAGATGACAATTATAACTAAAATTTTCAATAACGTAATACTTTACTCAACCAAAGGATTATCAAGTTTTTATTCATTTGTTGAATACGGCATGCTCCTTTGTCTTTGTCGCACTCTGTTGAACATGAACTACGACCGGATGCATTGTGTTTTGACACGTGTTAAGCTCCACTAATTATGTTGTGAACAAGAGTTCAAGTACAGTACTGGTAGAACTTCATTTGTAAATATAGAGAGATAATTTGACACAATGACGAGTGTCAATCCCACTTCGCTACATATTAAGTAGAGTTATCAACGTATATATTTACAACTATCAATAAACGACAAACTGAATCAGAGCTCTATTATTAGCAGTTGTCAGTGAATAGCGCTGAAATCTGGGCATGCGCTATTCTTAAAAACAGCTTGATGGTTCGTACAGTGAGTGGTGAAGATATTTTTAATGAAATTCATCGGGAAATTTTCGTGGTATGGAAAATTTCGTGGTTCAAGTTCTACCCACGAAAACCACGAAAATTACCAACCACGAAAATTTCCCGGTATACGGTATATATAAAATTCAGCAATATTGATTTAAAAAAATATTTGTGTTAAATTCAGGTATTTATGAAATGTGTAAATTTATTGATTATTTTTGTGTAATAATGTTAACATATGACATCCTGATGCAGTGTGCAGAATTGATGTTTGCCATGTTTTATTTGTATTTTACTAGCTCTCAAATTGAATCTTTTAAAGGCTGTCATCTTGTCCTTGAATTGTCTGAGTGTGCAATAGGGCATGAATTACAATGTTCTCCTAAATGGAACCATGTTTGTTCACTTTCTAAATGGCATGTATTTCTAATGCATTCAGCTTTGGGAGCTGCGCCAATTTATGTCTATCAGAGGGGTACTAAATGTAAAATTAGCTCAACTACAGATGTTGGACCCGATTTTTGTCTAGGCCCGGTGGTCTTGTGGTAAACAATTGGTACGGTCAGTACTGGCAATAGTTGCCTTACTCTGAGGGTGTGGGTTCGAATCCCGCAAGGGACTCGGCCTGAAAAAGTATAAGAATTTGTACTATTGAAGGTAGTGTTATCCCAAATGTAACCATGTAATATGTATTACACTACCGTATTACAATTATTGTACTCCTTGATAGTGTCATATATGAATGTTTTGTTCCAGTGTTGTTTAACATACCATGAGAGTGAAAGGAACTGCTGATTAGTCGAGGTCACCAGGGGTGATGGATCTGCTGGACACCCCAGACTACCAGCAGTTTGACTCCAGCAATGACAGTAATTTGTCAAGGCGGTCCGACAGTCTCCTCCCGGATCCGAACTCCTCCCCTCCGGTAGACGACCAGCTCTACTATGTCCCGGATGACAACTATGGGATATTTGCAAGTGTAAGTTTAAAATTGAGTATTCACAAATATTTCTGCGTATGTTTAAAAATTATAATTAATAAGAATTTGGTTTTCACTGAAATTATTGCAGAATTTAATCAAATGTGCATGTTATCTATAGTGTAAATCTGATGCCATGGTGTCTGTCACATATGGTAGAACACTATTATTTTGTTAGAACTCTAAGATCAAGGATATGCAAAAGAAAAAGGTGAACAAAGTTGCAAGTTTTACTTGCAACGTAAGATGTATTACTTTGAGAAAAGGTCCTCAATGTATATTTTCCAAGAAGTTACCGATACCTTTCCTCCCAGGGTCGGGACTACGAACCCGTCTACGTCACCCACAAGTATACAGAGAAGGAGAAGGAAACTCTCGCATCGTTTGACAGCTTGGATTATCTCCCTTCCCACAGCTTTGTGTTCAAAAATTGGATCAAGCAACAGTTCGTCACCAGGTAATATCTATTGAGACAGGACGATTATAGAATGGTCTTTCAAAGAAATGATAAAGTGCATATCCAATTTTTTTTAACATTTATATCATAATATTTATCCAACTACTATTTGAGCCTTAAACTTAAAAGTGGGCAAGGAGACGAAGAAATAGTCAACTGCAAATCTGTTGTTTACATCAGAAAATGATTTTGCAAACACCATTCAGACATTTATCTAAAACTGATTGCCTTTCATACACTTTCTTTAAAAATGTCATTTACCATTTCCTCCTATATGTACCGGTAATCATTTGAGTTACGTGTTCAATGTCGTTGATTTAAAATGTAAAACATTCCCCTCTACTGCAGACTGGAGTTGGACCGATGGCTGATGATGGGATTGATCGGGTTCGGAGTCGGACTCATAGGTTTTCTGCTGCATCAGCTGATTGAGGAGGTGGCAACTCTTAAGTGGGACACTATACAGAGGTTTCTACATGTACGTGCAATTGCTACCAAGAGTATTGTCATTTGTATTTGTTAGTCCACCAAAGCATCCTTTAATAACTGGATCCTAGAGACATCTCAGCTGCAAGCCTACATGCTGGACGTTGAGTAGACTAGCTGATCTAAAGTCATTTGTAGTCGTATGCTTTTCTTGAATATTGCGTCAAATATTTAAAGTTTATGAAACACTTGCTTACATACTAAATCTGTGACAAAGGCATTTCTAAGAAACTTTGTGAAGAAGCACGAAATACCTTTGTAATTATTTTGTAATTACTGGTTCTACTACTTCCAGGAAGACAGGATTGTGATAGCGTGGCTGTTCGGTGTCGGGTACAGCATCCTCTTCATCGTCTTCTCAGCTGGTATTGTTGTGGTGTGTTGACAATTTTAAATCTTTTGAATCATTGTGCTTCCTGGCTGTCGTTATATAGAGAATCTCGCCCAAAAGTCTTCTCATATCATATGTATTAACATGAATTGATACAAGTAACAAATATCCATGGGTTTGTCACTTACTGGTGATAAAAGTTATAAATATCCAATGTTTGCCACTTACCCAGAATGACACCACAAGTCTATCAACTAGTATATCAATTTTGGGGTAGAAATGATATTCTAAAAATTCTTAAGCCAAAAATATAGTAATGTTGTTATTTCTAACTTAAGGATTCCATCATTCTTGTTTCAGTTCTGGCGTCCGAGTGCCGGAGGTTCCGGGATCCCGGAAGTTACCGGGTTCCTCAACGGGACACACATCCGGCACATCTTCAACTTCCAGACGATGGTGGTTAAGTTTCTCTCCTGTGTGGCAGCGATCGGCTGCGGGATGCCAGTGGGACCTGAGGGACCCATGATTCATCTCGGGTCAGTGATGTCGCCATGGTGTTCCCCCAAACTGTCTAACTTTTATCTATTTGCTAGTGGAATTTCAGTAGGCAGTATGGGTTTGTCATGAGTGTTTTATTTAATAGACGTTAGACAGTTTGGGAATGGAAGGGTCCAAGTTGAACAATTGGTATGGAATATGGATATACTCTGTTGCCGTCAACAATGCTTTTAATAACTGCTTTAATGGTAAAATGGACTAAAAGATGTAGGTTTTTTTCATTCCTCTAGGCGAAGCAAAATCAATAACTTGCATTGTGTTTACAGAGTTTTTTATGCATAATGTCTTAAGGCCAGAGGCAAAAAAAAAGCAACTTTGCTTAATGTAGATATAAAACGTTCAGATAAACAAAACAGGTACACTATAGATTAAGAAAATCATAATTTTCCACTTATATTTTTAGTTCGCCAGTAAAATCTGGCAATCTTTTTAATTGGTAGGGACAATTTGGCAACATTTTCATTTAGGAGGGATTCTGGGTAGCATTTTTTCTCTCCAAATTGGTCAAAATCATGGTAGGAAAATCCTTAAACTAACTTCCATGATAATTTTTTTCACCTAAGGTTATTATTTCAAAGGTACTTTTGTAGCAGACTGAGATGAAAGTGTTCCTACTTTAGCAAGTGATTCATCCTTAGCTCATTTGGTACAGTACCACTCTCACCCGATGATCTTGAGTTTGAATCCAACAATCTTTCACAGAGCTATATTATCTGAGCAAATATAAAATCAATAATAGGTTAAAGTCAAAGTGTTCTTTTTCAATGGAGATTGATAGCTCTGTAGTGCTATTTTTCAATGGTTTTTTTCTCTTTTTTTCAGAGCACTGGTTGGGGCTGGTTTGAGTCAAGCAAGATCAGAAACATTTAATTTCAGGCTGCCATTTTTTCAGAGATTCCGAAACTCAGAGGACAGGTAATCTTTTTATAAACTTTCTATAACAGTTTGATATATTGAATAAATCGGGATTATCATTTTGGGAAAGAATTAATATAAAGGCATCCAATAAAAGTGTCATTCAATTTTCGTTGAAGTTAGTTGTGAATCAGATTCTTGTGATACTTCCAAGTTGACCTGTCATATCATTATGGGAATGATTGACCCTGGTTTTGAGCAAGTCTATTTGAAGATGAGTAGTAGTGTCACTATGGTACATGTTGTGTTTGATTTAACAATGCATTCGCTAAGACGTTTCTATTCAAACACATCAAACACAACTCGAGTTTTGTCTCCAGTTTTAAAATTCGCCTCATTGATCAACACAAGCAATTTAAATTTCATTGAAAAAAAAATATATAAACACAAATCTGCGTATTAAAATTTAATATCTAATTCATAATGTGTGACCTGTTTGGAAAGGAATCTGCACTACCCATAATGCATATGAAGTCACAACTGGAGTTCTCAGAATATCAGGGAGAACTTTCTTGACTCGAGTCAAGTTGGCTTTTCTCGGCATTTGATTTTGCTAACTCGACACTCGTGTCCTCAAATTAAAATGCAGCCCGGTGACCTGAACAAGGGTGATAACTCTTACTCTCCACTTACAGACGTAATTTCATCTCAGCCGGAGCAGCGGCAGGGGTGTCATCAGCGTTCGGAGCCCCAGTCGGGGGGTTGCTGTTTGCGATGGAGGAAGTGTCGTCGTTCTGGACCACCGCTCTGTCCTGGCAGATTTTCTTCTGTTGTATGATCTCAACTTTCACCACCGATCTCTTCAACTCCGCCTTCGAGGGTTTCACGTACACCGGGGACTTCGGGGAGTTCAAACTCGAGAGATATATTCTCTTTAATGTGAGTTTCTTTTGTATGAAAGTCACTCCTTGTTTAATTCTTTGGTTTGATTCATTGAAAATCATGAGTTTCTTTTGTATTACATTCATTCTTTGTTTATCTTCACTCTTTGATTCATTTAAAATCAAACGTTTAGAGTTGTCATACTTGATAATGATTTAGATTTGATTATGAATACATTTATTATTTTGAAAAGAGAAGCTAATTGTGGTCAATCAGCTGTTCAATTTGTGCCATTGTGAGTCTCTTCATATAAGGTTTCAACCTTCGGGTTTAGAACTTTCAAGTTCGAAAATTAAAACGAAGTGATAAATTTTCCAGATTGACAAGGGAGTGAATGTGAACATCCTGATGTTTATCCCGACGGTTATCGTGGGTATTCTGGGCGGACTTACAGGAGCTCTCTTCACCATCATCAATCTGAAGATAGCGCGGTCGAGGAAACGTCTCATGGTCCGCATCGGGAAGAGCTGGGCCCAGAAACTCTTCCGTCTTGTAGAGCCTGCTGTTATAATGGTAGGTGTTTTTGCTTGCTCATGCTCATGTTTGCTTATCAAATATTTTATTATTACCCCATTCCTAAATTCCCTCATCAAAGCATAAGTTGCATCAGTCTCCATCACTGTCTAATTTAAGCCTTGCCACATTTCCTTTTACTTTCTTGTGCTAATATAGCTGTGCCCTGCACTATAACTGCATAGTTGGTTCTGAATTTGCTAGCACAGAAAAGTAAAGGAAATACATTAGCCAGTGAAGAGACTAGTGTGGGTTATGCCTTATAGGGAAAGTTACCCCATGCCATGAAGTTGAAGGGGATGGGATTTATTAACTGGCAAAAAATTTCTATCCGAGATTTTGACTTCTCTGAAAAAACTGTCATAGTTAGGAATCAGAAAGTTTCATTCTCTATTGCTTCACAGCCTAGATTTAGTATTGAAGCTTGGGAATCAGATTTATGAGAGAAATGTTTTATTTACTTACGTTTTATTATAATAATTTTAATGTTAGTGATGGATTTTGGTTTGCCACATTTTTTAATTCTTAGTTTGATGCTCTCCGTTATCTGTAATTTACTGAATACTGTTTGCCTCTTGTTTCAGGTGATTGTGACGACTGTTGTGATATTCCTGCCGTCCGCCTTCTCCTGCACATCTTTCCAGTGTATCGAGGGGGAGACTGGCCCGGTCGTGTGAGTCTCACACTGAATATTTATGGTTTCCTTTGATGACAAGCAGTGAATGTATGATAGAGTCCTTTGTGCTACAACAGTTCTGATGATTTGAAAAAACACGCAGCCCTTCTCAGTGGTGGACAGACTCTCCAATATAATAATATATAATAGTAATATCAGTCCATTTATATAGCGCATTTATCCATGCCCATTGCATGCTCAGAGCATTGGCCAACTTATTACCCTTGGTCACTGAGTACAGAACACCCTCTAACGATAATACAACTGCCTGTCAGATGCTCATGTTCAAATTCAGACTACCATCGTATCATACCAGGTACCCTGTTTACTGCTGGGTGGACAGGGGCACACTTTGATCTAAGTCACTTTCCCAGGGTGACACCACAAGTTTCTCAACTCATGTCTCAGTGTGGTGCAAGTAATAACGCTTCAAACTTTAGTTTATTCAACAATGAAGTGAGGCACCCATCTATGTGGCAGGCCATGCCCATTGTTGCTGAACTTTACTGATAATGGTCGACTTAACTATGCACAGGACTACGTGCCATCATCAATAGTAGATATCTACTTTGTAATAATTCCATAATTTCAGACAGACTTTTAAAGGGGCCGTTCTGTCCGCAAAATCCGCCATATTGGATTTTGTGCATTACGTGAAATGAAAACACGCTATATTTTACCCAATTTTGCAACATTTTAATAATATAATAATATACACTGATAGAAAGTTCACATAGTAACACATAGCGTGTCGTAAAACTAATAAACAATTTGCTGTTATGACGTAGAAAACTTTCCCCCACTCGCAGCGCCGATGAATGGCTTCAGTTCTCATTATTTCCTTCATTCACTACCTCTAAACTTATATGCATCTTCTTGTTTGTTTACAAACACACCAACAACAATAGCAAGTCTAGAAATAGACAACTTAAACCTGTGAGTCTGCCTACCGCTCACGCAAAGCCCGTGCACCCGCATACACAGTCATGTGACCTGTCAAATACCTTCACTACTTTTTGTTGTTCAACGTGTCAACACGTCTCACACCAACTGAGTTAGAAATTCCTTACCTTTCGACGAAACCTTTATCCCTTACGTATCCTGATACCGTGAGATTGTTGTTTCCATTTGTTTTTTCACTTGAATATGAATTTGGATGCTATTATTCGCCTTTTTAGTGGTTCAAATGTTTCCACGTGGCTTGTAAAATGTCGGCTTCCTCATGTTTTTCTAGCATCGGGCTTGAAGCTTCATTTATTCAATTCACTGCTTATATTCATATTATTTATATATTTATGTTTTGTGATATATTTAACTATATTACAAACGTATTTTATATTTTATCTCTTGATAGAATTAAATTTCGTTAGTGCGGGATTGGTATCCCCGTTCACTTATCGATTTTTGCTGTATAGTGTTGTGTCACTTCACTTCGCATTGCATTGACTTTGCGTGGTGATTTTAAGGCCGCTTCCTTGCTATATTTTACTATGCGTATCTGTATAGTTTTTGCTTCACGTTTTGTTTAGCTAACTTTATCTACCTTATGTATTATCAGAAATTATTTCTTGATATTTAATTTCTCATACGGTATAGTTTTTGATGGTATTTATTCATGTTTATTAATAAATATCGTTATGTTTTACTATGAGGGGATAGGTTTCAATTTTACCTTTTATGGTAAAGTTTCCTTTTCTCTGCATTTTCTATGTTTTATGATAAACTATTTCATGTTATCATAATCATATACTCATTCTATATATTTATATATAGTATTTTATACACTTATATGAAATTTCGGTTTCTTATATTTGTTCATTATGGTTTTTCTGTGTGTTAATTCTCCTTAACTTTTCACAGAAATCATGAGCGCTTCGAAGAGATGCGAGGGCTGTAATAAATTCGTGGCTGCGGCTGACCCTCACCCTGGCTGTCCACGTTGCTATGGGGTATCCTGTACCTACGATGTACCCTGTGATGAGTGTGCCAACCTTAACGTTGACGAGTTCCAGGCCTATGTGACTTCGAGAGAAAGAAGCTTGGCCCGTTCTTCGTCGAAGTCGTCTACTGTTTCGGTCCCTCAACCGTCCTCTCTGGCCTCGGACCTGGCCAAATTCAAGTCCATGACTGCCGAGATGATGCCTCTTATGTCTAAGCTGCTCAACATCCCCGAGTTAGCGGACAAGGTGGAGAAGACCGGATCAAGGCTCACCCCGTCACCAGGGAGAGATAATATCTCTCAAATAACTGGGCGGCGGGGGGGTGAAGAGAAAAATGAAGACATCATCTCCATACTGGCCCCTTCGGTGGTGGAATCCATGAAGCAGACTCCGGGATCGAGGGACCCTCGTCTTCATAAGAAAGCCCACCGGATTAGTGGATCCCGTGCGGCGGATGCGGCCCGCAAGGCAGTCCAGCCGGGAGATGTCAAAGTCGGGGATCCAGGGACCGAACCTACGGGGAAGGTCAAGGCCAAAAAGGACTCCAAGGGAACCGTCACGGGCCTCCACGGATCCAAGATTAAGCCCATCATGTTGCCGACGGAGGGTGCAGCGGACCCGCCACCGGCCTCCACGGACCCGGCCGCCACGGACCCGGCCTCATCTACGGGCCATCCCAGGGATTCGGCGGGCCTGAATAGATCTATTGTGGACTACAATACCTCTACCTCTTCCAAGTCGTCCCATTCAGAGCAGGCCAACCGGGAGAGGAACCGTCGCCTAGCCAGGGAAAATGAACGACCTGCGGGGAACAAACGGAAATCCACGGGGCCCCCGGACCTCTCCTTTTACGGGACGTCAGCGGATTCTTCGGGGAAGAAAGGGAAAAAGGCGGATGCTGCAGACGAATCAGCTCTCTCAGGTCTGTCTTGGTATGACAAGTTAGACGAGGTATACCGGCATTTCCCGGACATTTCCCGCCCTCCGGCTCCTTCGGCTCCTATCCAGAGTGAAATAGGCAGAGGCTCTTCCAAGGTCATCACGACAAAGGCTACCTCGCTACCACCGCCGGATTCCACGGCCAAGCTGGCGGCCCAACTATCGGAGCGAGTGGGGACCTTAGGCTTTGACAAGCAACCCTCTAGGAGTTCCTTCTACCGTTCATTTCCTTACAAGGTGCATGACGCCCAATTTGCCAAGCCTGGGGAAACCGTTTTGGACAGCAATTTCCGGTACCTGATGGGCAAGGGTTCGCCTTCGGAACAGATTAAGATCGGGGATGCCAGGATTAGGGAAATCGAGTCTTCGGTGCACAAGGCCATGCAGACCTCCACCTACATCCATTGGTTTGCCGCTACTGCTGCCAGGCAACTCCCTGCTATACCGGTGGATGCGGAACCGGACGAGTCTACGCCTATCCCTTGTTCAGCGTTGTCAACGGCTAACGACCTCTTTGACTCCATGGGGAGTGCTGTCTTGGATTTAGATCGACACCTTCTATGGATCAATGCGCAACTTACTCTCCTCAGAAGGACCGCCTTTATCAAGCAGTTGCCTCAGACAACCGACAACAAGATAAAAGACAAGCTTTACTCGGCGCCTCTTTTGGAGCTTCTCTCTTTGGGGATTCAGTGGCGGAGTCTCTAGAGATTAAAGACAAACAACTAGAGAGGAAGAGAAACGAGGATTTACATCAGCTCGCCTTATCAGTCTCGCCAAAAAGAACCCAGTCTCAGTCTCCTTGGAAGAAGCAATCAACTCCCAAGAAGAACTACGTCAAGCAGCAGGCTCCGACCACTCCTAGACGTAATTACGACCGACAGGACAGGACGGCTGACAAGACATTTACGCCCCGCAAGGACGCTGGCCGAGGCCGAGGCAGAGGGCAACCTCAACGTTTTTGACGTCCCTATTCCCCCTCCTCTCCAGTTACCGACCCTCGCCCGTCCACCAACTTTCCCCTTGTCTGTAGTTCCGGGACAGGTCGGGGGTCGTCTGAAACAATTTGCCGCCAACTGGTCGATTGTTTCAAACGACCCCTGGGTACTGTCAGTGGTCTCTCAGGGCTATCGACTTCAGTTCGACACGCTTCCTCCGACAACCCGCCTTCCACAGGGTCCTCGTTTTCATCTGTCCGGGCCTTCTCTGGTGGCAGCAGAGGATGCCATTCAGAAACTTCTCTTGAAGATGGCAGTGCTGGAACTGGACCCGAAGACTGTGACGAAAGGGTTTTATTCCCCCATCTTCCTGGTGCCCAAGAAGGATACGGACGAACTCAGGATGATTATCGACCTGAAGTTTCTGAACCGGAACTTCCTGCAGAGACCTCCTCACTTCAGGATGGAGTCTATAGCAGCGTTGAAACTGGCTCTTCGACCAGGAGACTGGATGGTGTCGTTGGATCTCAGGGATGCTTATCTCCACGTGCCGATCCATCCAGTGTCTCAGAAGTATCTTCGGTTTGCTCTCAACGGCAGGTTGTTCCAGTTCAGAGTTCTTCCGTTTGGAATCTCGATCGCTCCTTGGCTTTTCACCAGGATCACAGCTCCGGTACTGAACTTTCTGCATTCCAGTTCGATTCGGATGCACGGCTATCTGGACGATTTTCTCCTCCCAGATCAGTCTCAGAAGAATCTGGAGTCCAACAGAGATCTTGCCATTTCTATCTTGGGGCATCTCGGTTTCATCATCCATCCAGACAAGTCCGACCTGGTTCCGTCGCAGAAGGTCAAGTACATCGGGGCCATCTTCGACACGGAGAATGCCAGACTGTTTCCTCCGGAGGACAGAGTAGAGGTAGCTCGCAATCTGATCCGTTCTATGTCTCAGTCTCCTCAACCCCTACGCCAGTGGATGTCCCTGTTGGGCAGGCTCACGAGCATGCAGGACTTAACCAACAGGGGGAGACTGAGACTTCGACAGTTTCAGCGTTGGATCAACTCCGTGAGATATCTCGATCTCTCAACCGCTTGCTGTCCTCCTCCGGAGATTCTACGATCCCTTCTTTGGTGGCATCTGGACCAGAATGTTCTTTTAGGCGTTCAGCTGGTGCCCTTTGTACAGGATGTCCTTCTAGTGACGGACGCTTCCAACGTGGGTTGGGGTGCCCATCTTCTCGACCAGACAGTTCAAGGGACTTGGTCTCTGCAAGAGTCTTCTCTTCACATCAATCTGCTAGAGACGTTGGCCATACTGAAAGCTTTTCGGCATTGGCAGAAGCAGATTGCAGGGAAGAGGGTGATGGTTGCTTCAGACAACTCCACGGTGGTGTCTTACATCAACAGACAGGGAGGGACAAGATCAAAAGACATGTTGGATCTATGTCTCCAGCTATTTCACTGGATCGATCAGTTCGGTTGCGAGGTCAGGGCAAGACACATTCCAGGTCATCTGAATGTTTTGGCAGACAGGTTGTCCCGACCAAACCAGATCCAGTCCACGGAATGGACTCTACATCCCGAAACTTTCTCCATGGTGTCAGGACTTTGGGAGTCCCCGATGGTGGACCTGTTTGCAACAAGGCTCAACAATCAGCTTCCAATTTACGTCAGCCCAGTACCGGATCCACAGGCCTTTGCAGTGGACGCGATGTCGATCAGCTGGGACGGCCTCATTGCCTACGCGTTTCCTCCACCCGCGCTGGTTCCAGCAGTCTTGGAGAAGGCGAGGCGTCACAGCTGCATCATCATTCTGATTGCTCCAGCATGGCCCAATCGTCCGTTGTACCCGGATCTGTTGATGGAAGCAACACATCCAGCCGTAGAGCTTCCGGTGTTTCCAACACTGTTAAAACAGCCAAGGTCAGACAGGTTCCACCGGAATCCAGAGTCTCTACATCTGCACGCCTGGAGACTATCAACCACAATCTCCGAGAAGGGGGATTCTCGGAGGAAGTTGTACAAGCTGTCAAAGGAGGGCTCAGAACCTCTACTTCCAACCTCTACGACTGCAGGTTCGCCAAGTTCTTGGAGTGGAAGCAGCAGTTTAAACCTAATGCTGTGGTCTCCGTCCCCCTCGTCGCAGAGTTCCTGCTCTTTCTGAGGAAAGTGAATAAACTAAAAGCAGGAACAATCGATGGGTACAAGTCCGCCTTAATATCTGCCTTGTCGCTACAGGGGGTCGACTTGACTGGAGATCAGACAATCCGCAACTTATCCAGGTCGTTTCACTTGGAGGATCTGAAGTCACCTCGTTTTCAACTAAAGTGGAACTTGTCAGTGGTGCTTTCGGCTCTTTTAGCAGATCCGTTTGAGCCTTTGAAGGAAGTTTCTCTACAGTTCTTGTCTTGGAAGACAGTGTTCCTGCTGGCTCTGGCCTCAGCAGGGAGGGTGTCAGAACTTCATGCTTTGGATATGTCTTCCTTAACACATTCTAAGAATTGGCAGACGATTTCCTTTCTACCCTCCCGGGTTTCGTCGCAAAAAACCAGAAGTCTATCTCCGGACCATTAGGAAGAAGATCTTTTTCTGTTCCGGCCTTGTCCGCTGCGTTATCTGACGGCATGGAAAGGGATCTTCTTCTCTGTCCAGTCCGGGCCTTGAGAGAGTATTTGTCCAGAACCAAACCCTTTAGAAGAGGAAGGCATAGGTTGTTTCTCCCGTGTGTTCCTTCTTCGGACAAGGACATTTCGAAAAACACTATTTCGTCATGGCTTAAGAAAACCATCAAGATAGCTTATCACAAATCGGCGACTGTTACCCCGGTTTTTGGTAAGGTATCTGCCCATGAGATTAGGGCCTGGTCCACCTCCGCTCCCCTCTGGCACTCTGCCTCGGTCGAGGATATCGTAGCAGCCGGATATTGGGCTTCGTCGACGACGTTTTCTACTTTTTACCTACGAGACGTACAGACGGACTTGGAAGACCTACATCAGCTGGGACCATTTGTGGCAGCAGGGGCCGTCCAAGCAGCGAACAAATAACATAGGTAATTACAACCTTTTACTATCTTTAAGAGGTTGTAAGGACGGAGTTCCTTCTGGAATCTTCGGAATCCTATGTTGGTCAAAGCAGTTTATGGTTGCAAATCCACGATTGCTTTGACCAGCCTACCATTCTGGGTTGTGAAGGAGCTTCGTTCTCATGACTTCTGGTTTTGGTTAAGGCAATTTTCTCCTGTGAGTCGCCTGGTTCGTATACTGATTCGCTACCCTCCTCCGATCTGTGGGATTCTGCATATAAGTTTAGAGGTAGTGAATGAAGGAAATTTAACAAAATTATAATCATTTTGTATATTTCTGAATGATACCTACCTCTAAACTTATAGTTTGGAGCCCGCCCGGTCCTCCCCACGGAGCCGTTCATCAGTATTCGCTTACTTACAACAAAAAGTAGTGAAGGTATTTGACAGGCCACATGACTGTGTATGCGGGTGCACAGGCTTTGTGTGAGCGGTAGGCAGACTCACAGGTTTAAGTTGTCTATTTCTAGACTTGCTATTGTTGTTGGTGTGTTTGTAAACAAACAAGAAGATGCATATAAGTTTAGAGGTAGGTATCATTCAGAAATATACAAAATGATTATAATTTTGTTAAGTTTATATTTTTCAACAAATGTACGCTTGTCTTTATTAAGTTGTGAAATATAAAATCATCAAAATATTACCTTTATTAATATCTTTTAACTTGACTGTGTTTTAATCATTTATTACTAGCAGATTTGTGTAAACGAGGATATCCTTTCGAATTTCGTTTCCACAAAAAATACCCTGATAGAACCCTCCATTTCAGACCGTAATGTGTCTGCATGTATCCAACATGTTCTCCAAAACTGCAATATTTTATCTAATAGAGAAAGTCCAAAAAGCACCTCACCTCGATTAAATACTGTCTGACAGTTTGTTAAATTCAATTGATTTCATTTGCTTTTTAAAGAAAGATGATAGGAATATAAATGTTTGCTAATTTGCTGTTTTAGTTCAGGCTGTTTCAACGATACCCGCAACGGGCTGCATGTCGAACCTGCCGTCATGGTCTATACCTGTGTCAAAGGTCAAGTGTGGCAGGCCAACGAAACTACCTTCCTTACCAACGGAACGTACAATGAGTGTCAGTTTTACAGTGTTGTTCTTACATAGATTTCAAGTTGTTTAGATATCTTTCATTGTTCTTGTGGTAATCAAGTGTTTGAAATAATGCTGGCTATAGAATTTAGGAATGATTGTGCAGTTTCATAGGGGCATTAATTACTGTCAGTGTAGCCTAAAAGTTAAATTGAACATTGCTTGAAACAACCTCCTTACACAAGGCATAACTTCCGCTAGTCTCCATCACTGAGTAGTTTAAGCCTTGCCACATTTCCTTTACTTTACTGAGCTAACATAGCGGCATGCTGCTCCTGAACTGCATAGTGGATTTGCTAGCACAGAAAAGGTTAGGAAATGTGGCAAGGTTTACATTAGCCATGATAGAGTTATGCCTTGTGAAGGGAAGTTGTGCTTGAAGCTATTGCCATGGAAGTTGTTTTCGAATTGTTGCATCTGTTTTTGGTTGTGATTGTTCAGATCAATCATCAACTTTTTGGTAATATTGAAATGACTAAACTTTTGGATGATCAAATTATTTATTTTCTGATTGACTCTCAAATAAGTTTTCATTAAAAAGTTGCATTTGGTAATTTTCCAGGATTGCCCGAGATCGTTATAACATTGACGCTAACATTGTGATGGATGATCATTATGATTTCCTACCATGGCATGAGAGTAATTTGTGACATATATAGATATACACAGGTTAGAACCTGTCAAATTAGAGTACGGCACGAATATTAAGAGGAATGTATAAAAAATTAAATCTGGAGTCAGCAAAATCTAGTTGACATGATGTATCAGTTCGCGGTGAGTCATCCTAGCCATTTTGTGGGTATTCATTGTCAATCAACGTAGAAAATGTTTCAAATCCACCAATCAGAATCAAGGATACACCAGCATCATGTCACTATGTATGTCGATTGTGTTGCAGTGGCCTCGTTGTTGTTTGGTACGCTGGAGACCGCCGTGAAGCACCTGTTTTCGAGGGAGACACACACCCAGTTTGGATACGCGACTCTCTTCACCGCCTTCCCGTACTTCTTCCTGGCTGTGTGCTGGTCCTCCGGCACGTCTGTCTCGTGCGGCATGCTTGTACCCATGTTGTGAGTGTTTTACGTGAATTTGGGATAATTTGTAGAACAAAAAGCTCACTTTGTGTGTCAACAGTTTTATACGAAGACATCTTGGAATGAAGTATTGTCATTAGTGACAACTAATATCTTGTGTTTGGTGTCAAGAAAAACAATCATCATAATCATGCCATTTAGTGCCATTCTGTATATTCTTTCAAAGGGAAATAATCCAAGATTAACCTATGGCTAAAGATAGTGTCCAAGGAAACAATATACATGTAAAGGATTATAAATGGAATGAATAAATAAATGATAGGGAATAATCCAAGATTTGCCTATGGCTAAAGAAACTTCTGAGGAAACGACATGCATGTAAAGGATTCAAATTCGAATGAATAAATATAGGATACATTGTCATTGATATAATAGTAGATCAAAGTTTGTCAAAGATTTCTTTAGATGTAATATTGCATGCATGGGACGTACACTTTCAACTAGATTTGTCTTTTCGAAAACTGTACAGGATAAATTTTAATTACTGTAATCAACTCAGTAAGTGCTCCATCCTCAATAACTATTCCCCACTGCAAATGCAAGCACACAGAGAGATCCCCTCCCCTCGATACTTTGTGATTACAGAAAACAGTAAACCATGTGTATTAGAGTAGTGTCACCATGACACCAAAGAGAGGCTGTGCATGATAACCAAGTACTCCCTGGTATACACAAAATGTATGACAACACCAATTAATAAACATTGCCCTCCCCCTCAAATAGGATCACTTCAAAGCGATGTTTTTGAATATCATTTAGCCATATGCTTGTCTCTCTTGCTATAAAAAGCTTATTGGTTGGAGGCGCAAACCGCCTCCAACCTGATACGCAGTTGGATTTCACGCTATATTACTGTTGGAATATTCAAAATAAACTTTCGACCAATCATGCTTGGCCTCTTCATACTTTGGAAAAAGCATATGACCAACGAACACGGCTGTAACAAATTTGTAACCACGTGACCATGTGGGTTATCCGAAATAATTATCCCCTTTTACTGCGAAAAGAGATTTTGTCTAAACATCTAAAATAGAAACGACCGTTGTGTTATTCTGAGTCTGAATGTTAGTAAACATAAGATTTTTCAATTCAAAGCCATTTTACACCTCCATGAGCAGACATGTACCAATTCAAGTGCATAATTTCGCACTGCAGTTTCGGAAAATCCAAGAAACTTTACAAGCTAATGTTATACGCGCGGAGCAAGCATATACTAAACGATAATAGTGGTTGTCAATCAACACACCAACCTTATTTATGTCCAAACTGATAGCACCAAGCATGAGGATACCGGGTCATTATCCTTGAATTAAAAAAGGTCCATATGCCTTCCTTCCACAGATAAACAGAAATATGCTTCATAATCAATCGAATTGGTACACTTTAAATTTGCAAATGTTTAACAAATGGTTGACTGCGTGTTTCAGGGGAAATAGGCCTACATATTCTTATTGCTGGAATCTAACAATGACACAACTGTCAACAACGTTTTGATCAAATTCTTAATATAGGCCTACTTCAAAATTGGAGCAAAAGCACCCGGGAGTTGCGCTTTAAAATAAATCGGGGAAGTTGAATGTTCACTTTCATTTTCAAATGATAGATTATATAAAATTTTATTTTATTTATGAATAAATAATGTATGTAAATTGAAAAGCATATACACAACTTAAATGATCGAGGTAAAATTCTTTTATTTGCTACTTTTGAATTGAATAACTAATTGTGTGATTAGTAATCAAAGCTTTTATCCCCCCAAATGACCATAATGCAGGCTTCATTTTGCTATATGTACATATGACATACATATCCTTTTTATAATATATTTTAGCCTTAACAAGATGCCTCCAACCATGCCTTTTTAAAGGCTTTTCTTGTTAGTCATAATGCTATATCTATGTTGTGATGTTCAGGTTGCTAAGGCCTCACAACGCTCATACTCACAAATAATCAGTCCATTGTCCCCCTTTTATGAGAGCCCTCCCCCATCAAAATCGGTAAAATCATGTTTTTGATGTTTTTAAATATCATTTAGCCATGTACCTCTCATTATATCACAGGCTTATTAGTATCATAATGGTATATCTACAAATACACCACGTGGTGTGGTTATCAGGTCAATATCAGAGGTAGTTTTTTTTAGATAACCACCATGGTCGGTTATGAGATATTCAACCTACGGAAACAGATGGACTTGTAAAATTTGGGAAATCGATTTGAAAATTGTGTATGTTGCGAAATTGGGATTCGAACCCTGGACCTCTATATCGTTAGAGGCAGCGCCTTTACCAATGTAGCTACCGAGGATCCATACAGATGAGTTTTCATTCTTTTGTGTCTTGGCTGTATTTATATATTTTCTAGTATTATATATACATATTTATATATGGGTACCAATTTGTCTACTTTGTGTATGGAATGAATGATAACCATGTGGTGTATGTGAAATAATGACCTCGACCTCGTGAATATCTGTGATAACCATCTCGCGTACCGCTCGATGGTTATCACAGATATTCACTCGATCAGCGGTCATTATTTCAACCATAACTCCAAGGGGTATGCCCCCCAAAAAAGTTTGACAACACCAATTAATATTGTCCTAATGAGAGCCCTCCCCCTCAAATGTGGTAACTTTATAGCAACGTTTTTGAATATCATTAAGCCATATGCCTCTCATGTTATCACATGCTTATTAGTATCATAATGGAATATCAACGTTATGATGTCCAGGTTGATAGGATCGCTGTATGGACGTATCGTGGGCATCGCGATGGTGTCGATGTTCGGGGTGCACAGTGAGACCACGGGGTACTGGACCTGGATGGATCCCGGTGCCTTCGCTCTCATCGGTGCAGCCTCCTTTTTTGGCGGTGTGTCCAGACTCACCCTTGCTGTCACCGTCATCATGGTCAGTGTTTTTCTGATCCAATGGATAAGTTTCTTAGATTTCAATCTAATAAAAATCACTTACACTTGTAACCCTCTGATCTGAATACTGCTCGGCAGGGCTCATTTCTTGTGACCTTATCTTTGACATTTCACCTTTCTTAAATTCAATCAATCACAGCCTCATTCAGATTGAATAGGTCTGACAATTTCCTAGCCTTGTAACTGATTGGCTGAAGTGAAAGGTCACAAGACATGACCCCATGAATTCAGATCAAGAAGTCAGTGAGGTGCGAGTGTTACATTGATCTGATTTTAATGAGATTTCCTGGATTTTAATAACATTTTCCTGTCACGCTTATAATGGCCTGTAAGATGTCTGCTGTCTGGCATCTCAACATTTATTTTTGTTATTTCTTCTTTTATGGAAGCAATACTTCTAGGAAACTTTTATTTTGTATTTAGCCTTATATTTGTTTCCATACAGAACGATTGGAATTAGGAAATTCTCATCACTTTTTCCAAACATTAGGGTTAGGCAGACAGATTTATTTTTATTCCTTTTAATATTTTGTTTTATGTCAACACAATTTTGACATTTTGACAATTTCTCTTTTCGAGAATCATAACTTAAAAATGTTGAAATGTTATTGAAGGCCAAGGATTTAAAAGATCTCTGGTACAATTCCTGGTTGTCGGTAATCAGTTGGAAGATAATATTTTACTAGGCAACATTAATTTTAAACAAGATTAACTTGACTAAATCTTTGTTATGAGTTGTGCCATTCTGAGCTCCATGTTAGTCAAGTGGGTTGTGTGTTGTCAGATGGAGCTGACTAACGATGTCCAGGTTCTACTCCCGGTGATGGTGGCGGTGATGGTGTCCAAGTGGGTGGGAGATTTCTTCACTCATCCTGTCTTCCACGCCCAGCTGGAGCTCAAGTGTATCCCCTTCCTGGACACGGAACCTCGCGTCATGAACGAGGGCAAACTGTAAGTTGACATGATCCAAGCAACTTGTATTTCGTAGTTTTTATTCAGGATACTATAAAAACAGTGTACTGCACCTGTCAGAATAGGCAGTGAGGTTAGCAATGTTGAAAAGAAAGTCAAAAGTTGTTTCACCACCAGAACCATTTCTTTCCCACCTTGATATTCAAGCGTTGATTAATTCACATTGTGATCTTATCATATGTGTTTGTAAGCATTTGATAAATATAGTTTCAGTAGCACTAATTTGTATGAATATTAAAACTAGTTCTGTTTGGTATGTGAAGATAACTTCATAAACTATTTCACCAATTTACATATGAAATCTTACTCACATGCTAGTCACATGTTAAATAATAACAAAAATCATTATAATTTGTCGCCAGACTGCAGCTTGATCTATTCTGTGCTCGAGACATCATGTCGTCCCCGGTGCTGACGGTGCACCAGAGAGAGTCGGTGTCGAATCTGGCGGACCTTCTCCTCTCCAACTCTCACGGGGGATTCCCCGTCGTCCGACAGAACTCACACGGGGAGGAGGTGTTCTATGGACTCATTACTAGGTCAGTGGAGGTGGAAATCAGAGAATATTAGTTTGTCTATTATTATAGTCACTTTTGTACATCCAATAAAAGTTGAGTATCATCTGCGAACTTGCCGAAGTCATATTCCTGTGCGTTCAAAATGATACCCTTGATGTTATTTTGTCTAATCATACTGCAAAGAATTTCCGCCAGATATAAGAACCTTGTCTGCAACCACGTTCATTGGAGAATATGAGTTTGTTTTATCTTTGATGATCACCACAATGAACCACAACCAATACCACTGATGCTCCAAATCTCGCTCAAATAAATTTATTACATCAGTCTGTCGATTCTGCCTTGTAGCTCTGGCGAATCTGATAAGCCTTGGCGTCCAAGTTTGCTTACTGTACTGGACACATTTTGAAAAGTGCCTGAGCGAGAGCAAGTGTTAACATCAATTTTAAAAAGTTTTGTAAAAGCAGTTTGGCATGCTTGTGAATGTAATAATTTCTTATAAAATTTTGTTATCAAAGATTATTATTCAGGATTTCACAGATCATATGCTTTAGTTTCCAATTTTTAGCTCAATGGGCTTATGGCATGGGATGGCGTCCGTCCATCCGTCCGTCCGTAAACTTTTCGCTTTTTCAACTTCTTCTCCAGAACCAATGACTCCAGAGAGCTGAAATTTTATGTACAGACTCCTTGGCTGAAGGGGATACTAAATTGTAGATTTGGTGACCCTGTGACCCAAAATGTGGCTCACAGGGGTCATAACCTAAAAAGCTATTTTTATCTTCTTCTCCAGAACCAATGACTCCAGAGAGCTGAAATTTTATGTACAGACTCCTTGGCTGAAGGGGATTCTAAATTGTAGATTTGGTGACCCTGTGACCCCAAATGTGGCTCACAGGGGTCATTACCTAAAAAGCTATTTTCATCTTCTTCTCAAGTCCCAATGAACTTAGAGAGTTGAAATTTTTTGTAAAGACTCCTTGACTGAAGGGGATACTAAATTGTAGATTTTGTGACCGTGAGACCCCAAATATTGGTCACAGAGGCAGTCACCTAAAATGCTATTTTCATCATCTTCTCCAGTCCCAATGGCTCTAGCGAGCTGAAATTATATGTACAGACTCCTTGGCTGTAAGGGATTCTAAATTGTAAATTTGGTGAGCCTGTGACCCCAAATATGGGTCACAGGGATCATAACCTAAAAGCCTATTTCAATTTACACCATATTTCTGAGATTTTATGTGCACTTCAGCCAGTATTCAATGGGAACAAGAAATAAGATAAATGTCTACATTATGGACATGTTTAATGTGAATATATTTGAAATGAGAACTTCTGAATACCCTTTGAAGGAATAACTTGAAGAGGAATTAAATTTGTTTTATTTTATATGAGATATATGTGAATTGAATATGACTGGTGATGACTGGTGATAGCATAGGACTATAAAAGAAGTAGCTACATGAGATTGTGACACCACACCTATTTTCATCTTCTTCTCCAGTATAGAAAAATAAACAATTGTAGGAAAAACAACATCTAACATATAAATTTTACTGGCTGTGAGTCCAGTGTCTGCATGTTATGTAATTGCATTGTGTTGACCTGGGGGTGACCACTGCCTGGCAGAAGGATGAAATCTGATAGCAACACAGAGGTTTCAGGTTACTTCAAACTACTGTGCAGCACTGTGTTATAGACTGTGTGTGAGACTGCTTTAGTCTTAAACTGACTCTAAAAAAAGAATTTATTCATAGAATATCACCATTTTATCAAATATTGAAATGGAGCCTATGAGAAATGGGATTTTTCAAAAACTGAGCCTCCTATTCATTATGTAATAAATGTTGATATTTCCAGTTGATATCTATGCATATATTGTCATACTAACATTTATAACAAATAACATGTTTTCTGTGCAACTTTCTCTTTCAACACACATATATATAGCAGATTGGCAAAGTTATGGTAACAAAATATTTTTAAACTGCTTTAATCGTTTCACTGCCTAGATTCTTATTACTTCATTCCATTATCTGACCATTGCTATAAAGCCCACTCCATAACATACCCCACTTATTATCTCCTGATGAGCTACAGAGGCCATGGCTCTATTTTTATAAGCTTCATATCAGGTTGTTGCTGCATCAAGTGCAAGAAATCTGAATCTGTTTTAATGCTGAAATTTGATAGTAAGGGGCAAACAATTTTACTATTGTGATAATAATAAAAAATGTATCATTAAATGTTCAGGAGGACCCTTGTTTATACTTTGCCTATCAAATTATGTTTTACTCTGAGAGACTAACTAGCCATACCGTGTACAGGATGGAGTTGACGGTTCTACTGATGCATGAGGAGCTGTTTGATACTTCCACCCAGGCCGAGGCTCGTGAAGACCACACCTGGGTTGATTACGAGAAGGTACGTTTGAGCAGGAACAGTGTATTGAATGAGCTTGAAAGTAGCCAGTCCAGAAATGTTAATTTGACACTTTTAACCCTTTGTCTGAGGGTCCAAAGATATTTTGTGATGACTAGTTGCCAGTCTTATTTTACATCAGTCATTTTACAGGTGCTTCAGGTTATATATATATATATATATATAATATGCTGCATTGTTTCTTTTCAAATTCTTATACATGTGTATTTAATATAGTGGCATTGTATGTGATATGTATTCATGAGAGATGACCACAATTATTTTGTCTTCTAATATGTTTAGTAACAAACAATTTTTAGAAGAATTTCTGGAATTATAATTGATTAAGTCCTAAGATGACAATTGAATAGAGGTTCATGTTCTCGAAATGAAACAAAATTCAAAAGGAACATTCCTACTTACACATATATGTTATTAATACATAACACTCCAGCTGAAACATATTCCTGAGGGTAATATTTTGATGACTTTGAAAACAATGAAAAGTGAAGCCATTCATCGTTGCTGAGGGTATGGAATGCTTTGTTATGGCAGAACACAACATTGTTGATCGCAGTCTAATGATACATTATAAGTTGTATGCTTCTCACGAGGGTAAAACGGTCTCATGTAATAATAATATAATAATAATATACATTTTAACGCCTAATATCCAGTGCAAGCACTGCTCAATGGCGGTACAGTTATTACCCTGAAGGAATTGTACTTTCGGTGCCGCTACTAAGCGCTCCGCGCGACCATTTAGGTCCGTACCTCCCGTGTTCAGGTACCCATTTAAACAGCTGGGTGGACTGAGTGCAATGTGGATGAAGTGCCTTGCCCAGGGGCACAACACAGTATAAGACCCAGGTCACAAATGTTTGGTGTCTCCACCGGGATTTGAACCCGGGCCGTTGGCGTGAGAGGCAAGCATGCTAACCACTACACCACTGTGCTCCACGTTTGTACCAGTGTCGCCCTAGCCTTCAGGCGAGGGGTGGTACAAAGATGGTACATGAGAATGATTACCCAAGGGAGAAGTATACAACGTATTTATCTTTCCGTCATGTCAATAAAGTTAGTATTGTTATATTTATTGCGATTTGACTGCCGATGACTGATCAGCTGATATTGCTTGAATGACCTTGACCCTAAACGTAAACAAAATGGCGTCACCCATCTCGAATGAAATGTTAAAAGTAGTATAAAGTATTACTACAAGCTTTTGAATGCCTTAAAACGAGTTGTGCTTGGTCGAGCTGATCGAACTGTTCAAAACTCTGTACACCGCGTGCGTCATTTTATAACGTCATCTGACCATAATGCGACACCTACTCTGGCAGCTAGGAGCATGTTACTATGGTAGCGGGGTACATGAAATTTGTACACCGTGAGACTGACGGGGTACATAGGAAAACTTTAACGACCGTTAGCCAATCAGAAACGAGTATTTTACTGTAAGGAAAGATAATATTTGTTACTTTGTATCTTATCAATTAAAATGTGTTATTAAAAAGTTGTAAAATTAGTAAAATTATTATTTCGTTTCACATAATGCAAAAAAACCCAACAAAATAGCAGATATTCCCTAGAGAACCAACCATCTCTTTAAGTCTTATATCTGTAAAATGTTCCCTCATAACACTTATAAGTTATAAGTTATAACACATGACTCTTGTCCCTGTGTTACAGCTGATGCTGGACAAGTTATCTGACCCGCGGGAGGTACAGGACAAGCTGGAGCGAGTGAGAAGCGACGACAAGTACCAGTCTCTCTACCTCAACCTGGTCAGTCTCACAGTCTCAACCATTCATAATAATAATAATCATTGTAAATTCAATTAGGTCTCTCCTCCCCACATGGTCAATGCCTATCCTGTCACGATCCATGTTCAGTCCCAACTGCCACATGCTTTGTTAACCTGTTACATCACAGCCCAAGCCGTAGTCACTTTCATCTATTTATGTAATTCATGTACATTCTCAATAATTATAGTCTACAACATTAGTAATAATGATAAAAATATTTCCATCATATGTTCTTTTGCATACTGTGCTGTGGACATGGTCTGTTGCTTCCAGGCTCATCAAAGTGGATTCACTCTTATTTACATACATCTAAAAAAATTAAGAAACATGTGTGACCTATCACATAATATTATGACCTTATATCTTTAAAGTAAATAGTGTTGTTATTAGCAAATGAACGTTATAGATATAACATATCATAGCTCATTATATATGTTCATTATGTATATTGTCAGGTCCCTACGTTTATAACAATTCAGTAAGATATCTTCAAAATTCCTTGATGCAATACTGGTGATGGTAATGGATCAACTGTAGCTAAAATAATCTTAATTGATAAAGATTTTGTTATGGTTATTATACTCTTTAAATTCATCACAAGCATGTACTTTCTCTATTATTTCATGAATAAATATAATCCTAATTGATAAGATCATAAATTATTGGATTATAATAATCCTTTTTCATTTCATGAAACCTCTTTCCATTCCTACTCTTGCAGAACCCTTACATCAACCAATCAGCATTGTCGGTCCAGGAGAAGTTCTCTCTCCACCGGACGTATATTGTACTTCGCACACTCGGACTGCGCCACCTGGTGGTGACGGATGAAACTAATCGCGTGGTGGGATTCATCACGCGTAAAGACCTGATGGGCTTCAGTATAGAGGAGAAACTCAACCTGGTCATGGAGAGACAGATAGAGCTGCAGGAAAGACACCACCAGGAGGATGGGAGTGACGGGTAACCAGCACCTGCAGGGAACAGTCTACCTGCAGCTCTTATGTCTATCTGCAGGATTACTTCAGATTCGTCTCTATCTGCAGGGCTACACCAGATTTATGTTTACCTAGGGCTTACTTCTGATAAGTCTCCACAAGCTCAGTAATGTCTGGTTACAGTCTGCTAACAGGGCTTACATCAGACGAGTGTTTACCTGCCGGGGTTATGTCTGATAAGTGGTTTGCTGACGAGTTATGTAAGATAATTATCTACTATTAGGGGTCATGTCAGACAAATATTGACCTGCAGGGCTTACATTATATCAATATCTACCTGCAGGAGTTTCCATAGGTAGGTGTTAACAACAGGACTTTCATCTGATAAGTGTTTACCTGCAGGAGTTTCATCAGATAAGTTTAGACTTTTAGGGATTTTTTCAGACAAATGTCCACCTGCAGAGCTTACAGTAGATAAGTATCTAACTGCATGCAGCTAAGTACCATCTGTGACAGAATGGAAGTGTATGCTTATGGGAAGGCTGTTTGATTGTGCCTTTAACTTTACTTACGGTACACTGACAGTCATTTTTAATTGGTGACTTTTTGTTGCTGCACAAATTCCAAAGGCCAAAATACTTACTGCCACTGTGTGCAAATGTTGTAATATTGATATGCTTGTTCATGGGAATGAGTGCAATTTGTGTTTTGTTATGTGTGTTTAACTCATCAATTAAATATATAAAGGTATTTTGTAATGTTAAACATTGTCACATGTACATACACTCATATAATTGGGACATTTGTTATGTCAATGATCATCATCTTCTGTAATCATCATTCCAGAATGTATAATTTTCTTCTCAAATGAAGATAATTTAATTGTAACTGTGTGAGAATCACTGGCAATGATAGATAAGACATCTTTATACATGTTCCGTGTATGATACCCACATGCAAGTACTTTGTAATAAAGAAGTTGAACATCCATAAACCTCTGAACAGCTTGTTGAATATTCCCAAACGTGTATATGTGTAATGACTGCTTTATCTATATTACTATTTCCTAATTCAAGTTGTCACTCTGGACATTATTTGTTATAAGTTATTTATTCATACCTCTTGTATCATTATCTCCCCAAAGAGGTTACTCAAGACATTTCCTCCCACATAACCTCCTTTCTAAAACTATTCTTACATTGTGCAAGTTTCACTGGTGGAGAAAGTGACATCTAACCGTCATAGTTTTCCTCTGAAACAATATCTGATTGCACAACTAGATTTTATTGCCACCAATCATAATTAGCTTTTGCTTACACAAGAAAATATATAAGCACAGAGTTTATGTGGGAAAAATGATTTGGGTAACCTCTGGGGAAATGTCATTGTAAAGTGAAAGTTGAACCAGATTCAGTGCTCAATTTCTGTATGACAAATTGTTAATATGTTAACCATCAAATGTTAAAAATATGCAATTACTGTTTCAAAGACATATATGTACTCCTTGAACAAACTCAAATAAATTGTTATTTTCTTACACAACTTTGGTTGTTTTTACTTCAAATGTATACTAAGGTACATTATACAGAATAGAAAAAGAATATTGCCTTACAAAAATTAGCTAGTAGAAAAATGTATCGGCAAAAGAAGTTAAAACATCAGATCAATCTCAAAGACAGCAACCAAAAGCGATGAGCTGTGACCAGCAGGACAAATTGAACAGCTTACAAGCATGTAATATAGATTATAACATTCAGTGGAAGTTGACAAAGTGAACCATTTGACCAGCATTTGCTTTAATTGAAAGAGCCATAAGGCGAGTTTGATAAAACCGAACAAGGGTCTAATAATTCACTATGTCAACCTCCACTGAATTTTATAACGAATTTATCTAACTGAATGTCTCAAATTATTATTGAAAAAAAAACATATACAGAAACTAACACATATCACATATTTAAAACAACAACAAATCTAGGTCAAAGTCCAAAGCATCTTGTTCTTGTTTTATTCTAATCTGAATAAAATTTCCACCTGTCCTGGAGTATCTCATCCCTGATAACTCCAGAGTAACTCCAAGATGTACTTTAACACCAGAGATACACATCATATGATAATTCTATATTAAGTAGAGGATTTAAGTGTGCGATGAATGCGTGAGTTTTAGAAAACCAAAATTGCAAAAGTACATAGAATTTTATCATAATTATACTTTTAAATCTTCTACTTCTTCAATTAAAACATGTAATGTTGAAAAACATTTCTTTCATTTCCTTGCAGTAAAAGGGTGAAGAACTCAATTTCACCCGAATCCGATCGGAATCCACAATATGGGCAATGCGTGAATTATTTAAACTTTCACTAGTTGAAGGAAACCCAAGGTGTATATTGTCAACTTCTTCATTGCGATGATTGCTACATTTCGATGTAGATACCAACACCACACTAGCTTGATATCGTGTTCGTGCAATGAAGAAGTTGACTATCTATACATCTTTGTTTTCCTTCATCTCTACAACTTCTGAAATACCTCTCAAAGAAATTCACTAGGTGTTCAACAAGGCTGTTGTTTATGCCCGTTTATGTTTACTGTTTTCAAAGAAACTGTCAATTCAACTGTGATAAGAATGAAATCCAGCTGACCACGTGAACAATACAATATTCACGTCACTTGCATGTTAATGATTATTTTATTGTTTTCTAGTACTCCTAAGAGTTTACAAACCAAACAACTGTTCAACCAATTGCAAAAGCTATCGAGTATAACCCACTAGTTCCAAGAGAAATGAGACATGCCTAATCTTGTTTAAAACATATTTCTTGCAAAGATTTCAATCCCCATCCTTCAATTGATATGAACAACGCGCATTGATAAATTTCTAACTTCCTATGTACGTGGATGGTGGTTGATCGCATGTATATCAGCAATACAGACTATTGTTTACCTGTACCAGGTAGGGATAGATATATCAAAGAGAGCGGCAGCTGATAACAGTTATCATGTCTTTCTCATTACGAATGTGACTGATAGTATAAGTCACCGGTATATAACTGCCACATGGATAACAGTACAGAAAACAATACTGTGGATTTATTTTAATGAATTTGGCAGATAATTTGATCAAACATTTTATGTTGGTCAAACCATGGAGGAATAGTGAGTATTATCAGATTTGTCTTACATTTGATGATCTATGTTATCAGTTTATGCTTCATGTTGTAGTTCATAGTAATCACTAGTGGTATATACAGTATCACTGTGGCTAGCCTTTTGTCTACTTTGCACAATCAGTTAAGGTTATATTCATGTCAGAAAATATTAATAGTGAATGCTGAGACCAGTTTCTCTCGAAATTATTACAAAATTAGTAACTAATACCATGTATACTAACATAATATAACACTATCATTTCAATAATTTCATTAAAATATTGTTCATGTTGTTTATATCAATGCTTGTGAAATGCATGCCTTGAATTGGTCTTTCAAATCATTAAATATTAATTGTGTTATAAGTCACTTGTAAAAATAACAATGCCCTAGTCTTTAAAACAAACTTCCTACCCCTCAATGAGATAAATATGATATTTGTCAAGAAAAGACAGGTATAGTTATTTATAACAAACATGTAAATGAAATTGTTTAATACATGACAAACTTCGACATCGATCAACATATATATCATTTGTAAGAATTGCACATCACGTGGTTTTGTAGATTAAAAGCACATGCAAGGGACCTAGTTTACCGAAGGGGTGAAAATTGGAATCTCAGAATGACGTCAGTAAAGGAGAATGATAATGACGTCACAGTGGGTGACCCCGCCCCTAGCCCCGCGGAAGAGGGCGTGGTCAACCAGCTCTACGAGATGGGGACAGCATTTGAACAACCAGAGGATGACAACGTCTTCTATGTGTCAGATGACGACTATGGAATGTTTCAAAAAGTAATATTATTCAATAATAATTTACGAAAAAACAGCACGTTTACATGAAAAGGTCACTGTAACATTCATGGACGATTTATCAATCTGGTATCATAATGACTTGCAATTTCTGCAAATGGAAATATTCTAGGACATAAAGTACCCTTAAAGTATAATAATATGCCACAAGAAAAAAATCCGAGTGGCCCTTCAGACAGCAATGATTTGAATATTCGACCAATCAGAGATAAGAGATCACTCTGATATTACCGGGATGGGTTAGGCCATGGTTAAACAATGGCAGTCTTTGGCGCTAAAAACAACATGTGATGTGAATGTCCAACTTACTAACATTGACAAATCCCTCTGATTTTATCAGACAGAGCACTATTAGGCAATAAGGTATTTTATCATTCAAATAAACTGAATACCATGATACAATGGAAAATGTCAGTATTAACTTAATTATATATTACTATCAATGATGATGTAATGCAATATCTTACTTACAATGATATTGTTTTATAAAGTTATAACACTTTTACACCTATACCATACTTTCTATCCCATTTTATTAATCAGTTTTATTAAGTAAAGTCATGATAATTGCAACAGCCTTTTCAGCGGCGTCACGTTGTTTATGCCACAAACAATGAAACACGGTAGCACGCGTAGGAACATACGGTAGCACGAGTTCGTTAAAACTGAATGACACCCTTCCTTGTTTGAAAATCTCTACACATTAAATTTCTCAATCCAGAGATGACATTCGACACAAGAAATAAAATAGTCTCTTTAACCCTACCTTTCACACGTTATTTATTACACCTACACTCTCCACCCAGGGTCGAGACTACGAGCCAGTCTACGTCACTCACAAGTATACGGAGAAGGAGAAGGAAACTCTCACTGCCTTTGAAAGTCTCGATTATCTCCCTTCCCACAGCCTCGTCTACAAGCGATGGATTAAAAACCAAGTTATTGGAAGGTGAAGCGCTCGTAATATATTTTTTGTATTCTTAATTCAAAGGTTGACAGTCATATGCATATACATAACTGTGTTATAAATACATGTTATTGGTATTTT
The DNA here is from genome assembly GCA_936450465.1 of Gibbula magus. Lineage (NCBI taxonomy): Eukaryota > Metazoa > Mollusca > Gastropoda > Trochida > Trochidae > Gibbula > Gibbula magus. The sequence goes on from OW388299.1 coordinate 36,252,998, forward strand.
AATGGTCATAATTTATGTATTTGGGGCTGCATCAACATAGTTTTACAAGATAAACTTGGTATAGTGATAAGAGTATTGGACAACGAAGCGTTCGTAAAATACACATCCTTGTCAACCTGAAATGCATTTTTGAAATTTTAAGTGATTAACTTACGTTGTTGGAGGTCAAGCCATAAAGTAGACTAAGTGTTAAATGATTAAGTAACGATTTATCTTTGAAAGAAGGGTGCTTCGTGAAATAAAATCCAAAGAATTAAGCGCTCATAAAATACGCCTCCATTATATCCCATAGACTCGAGTTGGACCGCTGGGTGATGATGGGCCTCATTGGGTTCGGTGTTGGATTTATTGGTTTCCTCTTGCATCAGCTGATCGAGGTGATAGCGCATCTCAAGTGGAACACCATTCAACAGCTACTCGATGTGCGTACATCCATTTATTTACTTGTTTGGGACTTTAGGAAACCTATTCTGTTTAATATAATAAATTTGATAACAAATACAAAATATTCATTTATTGAGGAATATAATTGCCTATCCCAGAAATAAATATATCTATTATCTGTTTTGATTTAGATACACCGAAATGGTTCAGGAGGATTTACATATCAATACAAATCAAATTGTTTATTTATAACCTTTATGTATTATTATTTCAGAGAGACGAGCTCGGTTTGTCGTGGTTGTTTGGCGTGTTCTATGGTGTAATCTTCATTGTATTCAGTGCGGGCATTGTTGTGGTAAGTAATGGAATAATCTTCCGTGTCTCAAAATATTTATAATCAACTGCTCTTAAATAGTTGTAAAGAAGTTATAAAGTGGCAATTCAAATTCCTTACATGTAGTCACCGATATATACAGTGTGATACACATACAACATTACTCAATTTCAATGCTACATCTGTAGAAGAGAAAGGCTGAAGTCTGGTTTGTTTCAGTTTTGGCGACCGGAAGCTGGTGGTTCTGGTATACCGGAAGTGACGGGTTTCCTGAACGGTACTCACATCCACCATATATTTAGCATCCAGACCATGATTGTGAAGTTCCTGTCATGCGTAGCAGCAATCGGATGCGGCATGCCAGTCGGACCGGAAGGGCCAATGATCCATCTTGGGTCAGTGTAGAAGACGTTGTCAAGCTCTTAGAAGATATAATGAACTAATTTATATCCTAAACATGGCATACACGTTCCATATTAAAATGTGATGTTCTGAAATATGACACAACTTGCCTGAGATCAGTAGTCGGTACCATCACTTATAATGGTTACTGGGTTGCCTTAATCATATGACGTTTCATCACTTTGTTGTCGTCATGACGACCTTCTGTTAGAAGTCATTTCATAAAAAGTCGCCATGGCTCTGTTTTCATACGAAATATTCTCACATTTCGTGTTTCCATTTCGCCAATGTATCCTTCGGACATCTTTAAGTTAAAGAGTTTTTAAAACAAACTTTGTAACACTTTCATAATCTATTTACAATGTTCCGAGTTCTCTTTTCTCCTAAGAGCGCTGATCGGAGCAGGCATCAGTCAGACCCGGTCTGACACCTTCAAGTTCTCTCTGCCCTTCTTCACCAGGTTCAGGAACTCAGAGGATAGGTGAGTCTGTAGCTACATTTATTCCCCCAAAATAAGCTATTTGACACCCTGACATCGTCTTTTTGATGATACTGGGGAATCTGAGGTTATTTGGCACCAGTTCTCCGGTAGGCGAGTACCTGAAGTACACTGTGTAACATTTGCACCGGTGATAATATGATATCTGTGTCTTTGTCTTGAACTATACGTGCAATATCAATCTACTTTTTGCTTGAATGAAAACTAATTTTTTTGGAAGTTATTTAATCTCAGGGCTAACTAACAGTTGCGACGAAGTTACGACTGATGTTTGGCCTCTGCTGGTCATCAATCGCACATGTTCTCAATAATGTGACCATGGCAGTTTAAATGTTCCCTAACTTTGTCTTCTTGATCTTCCGGTGCTTTTAAAACATATAACACCCCGGTTGCACTCGGCTTGCAACCAATTGCACCAAAGATGTCCGTTCTCTGTCTGCAATCACTCACACTAATTTAGTCAGTATATCAATGTTGTCTCGAGTGTCTCCAACACTGCCTCTGTTGCCTCCATATGCAAAAAAAACTTTAAACGAGCAGTGTGAAACGCTTGTGAAACCTCCATTTAAATATAAGAAAGAACAGTTTGACCCCCCTCTCCCCAGACGGAACTTCATCTCGGCGGGTGTAGCTGCAGGGGTGTCCTCCGCGTTCGGGGCTCCAGTCGGGGGGTTGCTGTTTGCGATGGAGGAGGTGTCGTCGTTCTGGACCACTGCTCTGTCCTGGCAGATCTTCTTCTGTTGTGTCGTCTCCACCTGCACCACTGACCTCTTCAACTCCGCCTTCAGCGGCTTCGTCTACACCAGCGATTTCGGCAGGTTCAAACTCGAGCGCTATATCCTCTTCAATGTAAGATGTAGTACCATTTAGAGTAAAATCGGTGTGCTCTATCTTTTTTAATGTATGTGGTAGCTTCATTAGGAGTAAAACCGGAGTATTATATCCTCTTATATGAAAGTTCTCATTTCAATATGACTTAAACCTTGCATATAATTATCAGAAAGTAAATGCACCGGAGTATATCATGATCACTCGTTTCATTGTCACCATCAATGATTGCTTGCATAGACGTTGCATATCGTTGTTATTGCCATAACCTTTTAGGCTATACCATCATCATTGTCAGTAAATATAACTTCGTATATCATCATTGTTGTAAAATACAACATTTCGTACTATATCATTGTCAGTAAATATAACCATGAAAGCAAATACTATTGTTGGTAAAATATACCATACCATCATCGTTGTCAGTGAATATAATTTTGCTTATCAATATCATTGTCGGTAAATATAACCTTCAATACGAATATCAGTATTAGTAAATATAACATTGAATACTAATATCATTGACAATAAATAAAACCTTATTTATAATATCATTATTAGTAAATATAACATTGTATTACCAATATCATTGTCAGTAAATATAACCTTGTATTACCAATATCATTGTCAGTAAATACAACCTTGTGTTACCAATATCATTATCAGTAAATATAACCTTGTTTTACCAATATCATTGTCAGTAAATATAACCTTGTATTACCAATAGCATTGTCAGTAAATATAACCTGTATTACCAATATCATTGTCAGTAAATACAAATATCGTTGTAAGTAATGTTCTATACCCTCATCATTGTCAGTAAACAAAACACTGCATACCATAGTCTTACACTCAGACTATGAAAAACATATTTATTCCTAAAATATCACCATTTTATTAATAATTGAAAAGAAGACTGATAGAAATGGAATTTGTAAAAAGAAGTCTCCTTTTCAATATTTGTTTCAATATTTTTTTTTTCAGATATAAACATTATTTTTTCAGAGTCTAAGTGTTAGACTATGCATACCACACCATTGTCAGTAATATCCATACATACCAGTATCGCTTTCAGACATTAGAGCATTTTTATAACATATTGCATATTCATTGTCATTACGGTGTTGTCAGTACGTAAGATATTGTTCATCATCATCATCATCATCATCATCATCATCATCATCATCATCATCATCGTTATCATGTAAACCCTGAAATTAACATCAAAACTGTCAGTAAATTTGGAAATTGTTATCAATGTAAGGAACTACACATTGTGCATAATTATCAGTGCCAGTATTACATATCAGTGTCAGTGTCAGTGTGATATTACATATCATTATCAGTAAGATATTACATCAGCAAGTAAATATCAATACAAGACATCGCCTACGTAAAGTAAAGAAACAAAATCTATAAGAAAAATGTCTTCAGTATGCATTTGATGCTTACACTCAGACTCTAAAAAAAATATTTGTTCATAAAATATCACCACTTTATCAAATACAGGAGATTATGAGAAATTGAATATTCATAAAACAGAGGCTTCTTTTCAGTTTTTAATAAAATGGTATAAAATGATATTTTCAGGATAAATACTTTTCAGAAGCTAAGCGTTAGACTAAATGTATTTTAATCTCGCTTGATCGTAATGAACCATTGAAGCGCTCATAAAATATTTCATATTTGCCATTGTCAGAAAGGATGACTCGTTGATATTTTTCTACACATTGGAAGGGTATAAACACTAAAACCTTTATATGACACTGTATTACAGATAGACCGCAGCGTGGATGTGAACGTGTTGATGTTCATCCCGGCAGCTCTGACTGGGGTGATAGGAGGATTGAGTGGAGCCCTCTTTACCATCATCAACCTGAAGACAGCGCGTAGAAGGAAGAGAATACTGGCCGGTATAGTCAGACCCTGGGTACAGAAGGCCTTTCGTCTAGCTGAACCCGCCACCATCATGGTACGAATAATGATTAAATGAATAGTTCGTGTGTAGAGGCTAAATATCCGCGACTGTATAGTACACCTTTGCCTTGACGGAAGTGTCTCTCAGCAATTTAGGCACCACTTTTGTTTGTGCGCGGGAAAGCTTTTCATTGTCATTTTTTAAAAATACGTTAAGAATTTACCGCATCATATTTGCTAAACCCAAACATCCATTTGTCCACCAAATATATGGGTCTACGGGAATCGGTGTGCTTCCGTTTTGTATACTTTTACCATATCAAGTTATATTTTTTATGGAAAGAATTAATTGTATTCATTCCTCGTCATCAAATGATACTGAACATTGTATTATATATGCCATACCACAATGTTCAGTATCATTTGCTTGATAACGGTGTTAGTATTCTCACTGAAACGTCGCATATCTTTCCAATAAATAAGTTGTAACTCCATATATTTGTTTATTCTTCATATTACCAACTTCTAAATGCCTCTTAAAGAAAAAAGAAATATGTCCGAAAAATATTAAACTTTTTCATGCAGTCTAATTCAAGTACCCATTTGTACAGTTGTGTGGACTGAGTGAAATGTAGATAAGTGCCTCGACCAAAGACACAAGAGAGTACGAGACCCAGCATAATTTGGTTATGAAATTTTCAGGCCAATTTCAACGGCATTACACTTTTATCACAGCGAATAGTAGGGACTTTTATGGCAGAGAAAACCCAGAATACTAATGTGATTATGCATTGCGGTGAATTCTGCGATCTTCGCCTGGAACTAGCGATGTATTGGAACTTGTGAACCAGTGGTGATTCTGGGTTGAATTTCCCTTTGACATTGCGGACAATGTAAAACGTACATGTAAAACGTTTCTTTGCAGAGAATAAGAGACAAAGTTGCCTGCTGGGATTAAAGTTTAATTACTTATGTTTTTATTAACAATTTATATTTTATGAAATTATGATTTCTTCTTTTCTTAGTCCTTATGCGTTTCGCTTTTATTTTTATAATCAAAGCGTTTAATATTTTACGAACGCTTCATAACTTTGTATACTTACAAATAAAGACAACATTTAAACATATATTTATTTCTCATTTACACATTATTTTGTTGAAATGTAATTGATCGAGGTTTTGAAAAGTTCGTATTTTTCAACTGATATCTACGCATCTTACAGGTGATTGTAACGACAGTAGTGATTTTTCTCCCTGCCGCTTTCCCCTGTTCTCACTACACCTGTATGGCGGGACTAGACGGCCCTGTCGTGTGAGTAGACCCATGAAGTTAGTTCTTTAAAATAAAACTCTCTTACTTAACATATCAGAGAACGGAAGCTGAGCGTTCAATGGCATTTTTGTTCTTATTTTACAATGTACTGCAATTAGTCCTTTCAAAGTCGTGCCCAATAAACAATAAGAACCTTTTATACACATATACATACATACATATAAACATTTGTATAGCGCCAATATCCAGCTGAGCTCAGCTGCTCAAAGGCGCTCTGTTTGCCCCCGATCATTGGATGTCACTGTTTAACGATACTCTTTGTCAATCTCAGCTCCATTTGGAGTATGCAACTTTTGCAGCCACTAGGCGCACCAAGTTAAATCACCATGCTCGTCCTTACGAGGTACCCATTCATAGCTGGGTGAACTAGGACACATACTCACAGTATTTTGTCCAAGGATACTGCACGTTGCTGTACCTGCAACTAGGTGTCTGCACGTATTCATGTGGCCACCATCTGGTCATTTACCAACGGATTCGTGGGTTCTTTTAAGTGCACAGGGTTATGTACTGTACACTAGGGGTTGTGACAACACTGAAAGAGTCCGCACTCAAAGTTGACTCCAAGGTTTTTACACCCGGTCAGTCTAGATCCTTATTCAGCAAGACTAGTCTAGATCAACTGGGGGTATGGAACTGAAAGTAAAAATATATTAGCATAAGGATGAAGGCAATTATAAGTATTCCGTAGACTAAATGTTAGTCTAGTCCTTCCCCTTTGCATTCAAATTAAGAATACATGTGTTCTAAGCTGTCGTAAAATCACCGCTTTTTCCTTTGTCTTATGCGCAATATGTATTGCCAAAGCATCGAGTGGCATATTTGGTCGTGTATTTTCCTGTATACAATGCTGGTGTTTATTTCTAAACTAGGAAACACCTTCCAAATAAATGATATTTCTCTTTACGACATTCAAAATTACTTTTCCGTGTTTGTGTTTGACTTTGAAAATACCGTATAGTTTCTTTTGCCCCTTAGTATATTTGACCTTCACCCTCAGATTCGACTGCATCAACGACACACGGAGCACCCTGCACGTGGAGGTGGAGGTGATGAAGTACTCGTGTGCTAAGGGGGTTGTGTGGAAGACTGGGAACACCACGTGGAACACAAACGGAACCTACAATGAAAGTAAGTACACGAGTGGGCCTAGGTCTAAGGTCGAAGGTATTTTAGTGCTAAGATAGTCGTATACCACTTAACGAATTGTGCTTATCTCAGCATTAAGATAACTTCGGCAATCTAGACCCTATGGTTCGACCTCCCGACTCAAGAAAACCATTGTGGCTATGCATCGCGGTGGAACCTGCGAGCATCGGTTGGAACCACAGGGGCGTGTATCGCTTAGAAACAGCGTTTGAAAGACATAGTATAAGGATAAGCCATGATACCGAGGATATGGTAAGGTTGTGGACCCTGATAGGAAGGAAAAACCCGAAGATGCGAAGCATCCGAGGGTTTTTCCTGACTATCAGGGTCCACAACCGTATTCGAGGTAGAATGGCTTATCTATACATTGTATTATCAACCTTTTTTTAGTATAAAAGACGCTTTCTTATTCCGTTATCGAAAACCCCGGAGTCTATATAGAGTCGTACGTAAAATCCTTGTTCACTGTCTCAATCCCAGTACGACAAAGATTTATATGTAAGATTCTTTGACCGTTGTCTTCCATGTGCCTTCGTGGCGCAGCAGTTGGATTATGTGAAAAGTAAAGATCTGAAGAAACTATCTTTAACTATTTTAAAAAAATTCTTAAATATAGCACATTATGAAACGCAAATGTTTTGACGAAAGTGCGTCTTCAAACAATTCAATTCAATTCGTTTATTTCAGAAAAGGCCTTAGGCCCACGTACAAAAACACATTATATACAAAAACAGATAAATATGAAACATCTCACACGTCTTTGACACCCTCCCCTCCCACTGTTTACAGTGGCGTCCCTGATGTTCGGCACCCTGGAGTCGGCAGTGCGGCACCTCTTCTCCCGGGGGACCCACGTCCAGTTCGGGTACGGGACCCTGTTCACAGCGCTACCCTACTACTTCCTGGCGGTGTGCTGGTCTTCTGGCACCTCGGTGGCTTGCGGCATGCTCATCCCTATGTTGTGAGTTGTCAGTGTCAAGTGGCATCCATTTGTCTTATATACACCTCGTCAAAAGTATCGCACCATATTTTACATACAAGTGAGCTTGATATGGAGCTGTAAATCAGCTAAATTTTAAAAATATATTTATTCAATGTAAATTAATTTTACAAACAAAGATTTTACAAACCTCCTCCTCTAACATTTGATTATTTGTTTTACTCATTTTACACTAATAACATTTTTTTAACTTCTGAGTGCTTTTACTACTATTTTTCTTCTTTTTACAATATTCCTAAAAACAATCATTCTTACTTTTTTTTAAATTTCATATATTCGTTTAAGTGTTTTTAACACACCATCATCGTCGTTTATTTATTTGAAAGTTGAGCATTTGTGGGATATATAGGGATGAAGGGTGATCCTCCAGTTCAGAACCTTCAGCAATTGATATTGCACGATGAACGACAGCATATACCCCCAACAGAGAATTACACATTTGGGCTCCGTTCCATAACAGCGAGCGCTTATAATCGTTCATTGATCGCTCAATGTAGCGCTCAATGTAGCGCTCAATGTAGCGCATTCTCTCCTGAACGATATGGTGCGATTCCACGAAGTTTGGTCGCCTTTCTTCGTAGCGCTACATTGAGCAATCACGTTCAAGAGAAATTTTAAAGTAATCGCTCATTGAGCGATTACTTTGAAACCTCTCTTGAACATGACCCTGGTGGGCAGTATGAGACGGCGTATAAACTACCAAAATGCGAGGCGGTAACAATATATACTGAGTCAGCTAGTTATTGTGAATTTACTTATGTATCTTTTGTGAGGGCCCCGGCAACCATGCATCTTTACCTATTACCTAAAATTAAACATTCAATAAGTGTTAAAATTCAGTCTTGTATTGTCAACTTTGATATGAAATGCGCACATGAGGCCATGCATCTACTCAGTTTAACGCATCACGTGTATATAAGGTTTATATATATATATATATATATATATATATATATATATATATATATATATATATATATATATATATATATATATATATATATATATATATGTACTTTACTTAGTGATAAAAAGTGGGTGGTTCGATGTTATGACAATGTGTGTGTATATATATGTTAGGTAAACTATGTGTGACTTTTGGATATCAACTTCTTTATTGAGACGGACTCGGAGTCACTTTTCATTGTGAAGAACACGGATTTTCAGAGTATTCAGATGGAAGGAATACGTATATAACGAAAGTTATATGTAACTAAAGTATGTGTGAAAAAATGTGTTAGCAATATGGTGTTTAACATTCAACTCCGATGTATATAGAGGACATTATATGAGGGTCGATGTCACACTAATATACTGAATATTAGAGCGAGAGTGAGGCATATACTGATAGTCAGGCACACTTGTAATGACTCATGACAATAATGGTTGGAAATATGATCAGAATATGGAAGATATTGTAAATAATGTTTATAAATGTTTTGTCTTTAAAGGCTGATCGGGTCCATCTATGGCCGGATTGTAGGAATGGCACTTGTATCCTTATTTGGGATCCACAGTGACGTCACGGGTTACTGGGCGTGGATGGATCCTGGCGCCTTCGCCCTAATTGGTGCAGCGTCATTCTTTGGGGGCGTGGCCAGACTAACTCTCGCCGTCACCGTCATCATGGTCAGTGTCAAGGTCTTCTCAATTATTAATTCATCGTTAATATTTTGAAGTGGTCGACGAAATCGCCATTGCGTTATGCCAGAACATTGGAATCAAAATATGTTCCTTGGTATCGTTAAATACTATTAAAGTGTAATCATTGTAAAATAAACTATTGCAAATAGTAAATGAAAGCATACGGCCTACATACAAGTACTATGGATTTACAACTTCTTAATTGCAATGAAGGCATTCACAAAAAGTCACCTTTTTAATTCGGTAGCAAATGGCAAAGATATCTCTATCGTGATAGTTACGATGTGTCATTTATGTTATCATCATCGTCGTCATCGTTGACATTTTATTTACATCAATTAATTATTGTTGCGTTAAAAACTGATTTCATTTTTCACTTCTCTGTTATAACTTCATCTCTGTTTATAAAACTCTTAAAATATCAAACTTCCTTTAATACAGTGCACATAATCAGCTCTTTAGTTTGATAAAAGGAGGTACAAACCAATCAGCATGTCAAAACACAAACGTATTTAAATTATAGTACAATCATTCATCAGTGAGAGAAAACGATTTGTATAACATACTTATATTTTCTTTATTATCTCTTTCTCTTCTGAGACTGCTGTCCATTATGTCTTCAGTCCAAGTTCAAATCCAGAAATGGACTCTTCTCCTAAAAAGTACAATATAGTTTGGACCAATTCAGATCAAAACGTGATCTCAAATTTGACAACATAGCATCCCTTCATCCAGTATAGCTATATGTATCTTCGACACAAATAGTTTATATCATTTTATAGAATGTTATATATGTCATCTTAAAAACACCAGATAAATCCTTTCATAGGCGAGTTGGTTGTGTGTTGTCAGATGGAGCTGACTAACGATGTCCAAGTTCTACTCCCAGTGATGGTGGCGGTGATGGTAGCAAAGTGGGTGGGAGATTATTTTACCCACCCAATCTTCCATGCCCAGCTTGAGCTCAAGTGTATCCCCTGTCTCGGCAGTGAACCTCGTATCATGAGTGAGGGCAAACTGTACGTATACACCCACCCACATACACACACCAACAATCCTCTGCATATAGTCGTTACTCAAATTCTATTTTCTCAAATAAATCGAATCATATCTTCTCAAAAACATTCTTTTGGTGAATGGATCCAATATGATTACAATATGTGCAGAAATAATGTTATTAGACATAATTAGAAGCAATTTTCCTAGAGAGGTTAATGAACATAAATACTAGGAGTTTCTCTATCTGCGTCAGTCTATACTGACGTTCAAAAGAAACACACCACTCAATTTGAAGGCTTGTTAAAGAAACACAAACTCTTATGCAGTTTTTAGAATCAGTCGGATAGAATAATTCATGTCACACAAAGAGTTGATCAAACCACACTACAAATAATCAGTAAATAAAGTTTTGAGGGTAAGAGGGGGACGTTTCGTTAAGTTATTTGGAGATTTTACAAGCGCTTCCAGCGGAGCTGATCTCGCACTTGAGTTCCGCAGAACTCTTAATAAAGTTCAAAAATGTTGAAAAAGGCGGAAAATTTGGAGGCCAACCAAAAATTGAAGGGGATGGAGAATTTTGAAATTTTGGAATTTGGAATGAATCAAGCTACATCTAGGAGGATGAAGGAAATCAAAATGTGCCATCAAGTAGATAAATAAAATGATTCAATGTGTAGCCAATTGATCACGAGCCATGAATAAACAGTAGTATACCCTATTATATTTGCTTGGCCGTTCGCCTAAAGACTGAGGAGTGAATATTTCTATTCCAACTGCAGTGTCCAGCTTGACCTGTTCTGCGCGCGAGACGTGATGTCCACCCCAGTGGTCACTATCAACCGAGTCGAGTCCGTGTCCAGTCTGGCAAACCTGCTGCTGACCACTTCTCACGGAGGTTTCCCAGTGGTCAGAAAGTGTGACGGCCATAATGTCTTCTATGGACTCATCACCAGGTACAAGCGAGGATCAGCTACACAGACCATCCCTTTAAACCAGACTTTCTCTTCTATCAGACATTTCTTGTAAACCGGCATCACAGCCCTAACGTATATACCAATTTACATGTTCATGTATAGAAAATGAGACACGGTCCACCATAGAGTCTCACATGTGCCCGGATATTCAAACTTCGAACGTCCTTCGAATTTCACAAAACGCAACTGAACCAAGAAACCAGTTTAACCATATCCGTCTCAAGTTAGAATCAGAAAGGCCGACCGTGTCCCGCAAGATAGGTAGATAGGTACGCTTATATTAAGGGTCTGTGCTGCACAGTCAAATCAATTCCGTGCCACACGTTTATCTTTATCACTTGAAATTCTTCAAATCCGATGTTTAAACAAATATATATTTATCTTATAAGAGACAGTAAATGGATTGAAATATTGTAATAATCATTCTACCTATTTCAGACTGGAACTTATTGTGCTGTTAATGCACAAGGAACGGTTCCATCATGACAATCATGCAGAGTCTCACGAGACGTCGGAGGCCACGTGGGCTGACTACGAACAGGTATATTTACATGACAGGGCTCTGTCAATATGACCCATGCGCCTTTAACAACGTAATGTTGTGATCGTAAGTCACAAAGATAACCTCAGTGAATGTTTTAGAAAGCGAGTCGCTTTATGACAGAAGCCAGGAACCTTATATTACATTTAAACATTTTATAATGTTTAAATATATCCCTGAGTTTCCTTTCATCATCCTGGTCCATCAGTTTATCTGTATCCGCTACCCTACAACAATACCTCGAGTCCAACAACTCTGTTATGGTTTTTAATAACCAGCCAATAAAATAACGATTTCTTATCTCGAGCAATATTGGTAGTACCCGGATGAGAGGACCGATGATCAACCATCAACGTTCAAACTACGGCATTTCATTGTCTGAAAAATTACGTGCTGTATTTTTTTTATTATTTAAACATAGTTATTCAAGAGAAAGGATTGGGTACAAGTTATCCAACTTCATGAAACCCTCTCCTATGTACAATGTTGACATATAATATTGAAACGTAACATACATTATGTACAGAGACAAGTTTATATGGAAATATGAGTATATTTACACAAGAATCCGAAATTACATAGCATAGTATAATGACAAAAAATATTCTAATGGGTAAGCAATTTCTATTTTAATTGTTAAATCTTCCAGAGAGAGATATGTAATTATGTACTTCTTTAAAAATGTGCACGTTATCATTATGAGAAAGATTTACATTGCCATTTAACAACAAGTCTAATTTAACTGTACTCTGTTATTGCATAATATACTAATATTTTGAAACATTTGATGTCTAATATTATGATACATAATACATTCCATGAAATAATGATAATAATTTTCACAAGGAGATTTACAATTACATTCAGTGTGGTCCGAGAGTTCAATTCTATATAGATCATCATTTAATTTGCTATTTGAATATCTTAACTGAGTATGAATTATGTTGAGTTTTCTTTTACCAAGTGAGAAATACGCAGGTGACTTAAGTTTACGCGGAAATATATACGATTTCAACAAATTTATGGAGGCAGCTTCTCTTACGTGCAGTGGGAGGCTATTCCAAAGTTGTGAACATGATGGGGAAAATGATTGACTGTAAAGGTTGGTACGGCAATACGAAATGAAAAGATCCCGAACGTTTCTAAGATTATAACTGGTCCTAGCTTCAACACGTGCTGTATATATAACGATGAGTAACCAGCCAACGAGAGTTCAGGGAATCAGGGTAATCTAGTATAGGGAAGTGGACACTAATGCGCTTTTGGAGCAGGATGCCTTTAAGTTGATTTTCTTTTGTTTTCATTTCTGATTTATCCATATTGACTGAAGTGAAAATAAAACTAAAAAGGAGCATAAGACTGGGAAATGCTATAAGTATATAAGAAGAACATTGCAATATAGGTAATTCGTTTAGAATCCTATCTTATAGTCTTGTTTGTGTTACCTCTGTGACATGACAAGGCAATGTTGAAGTGTTTTTAAGTGCCCTCTCTGTATGTCCCTTCATTATATGCATTTGTCTCGACGACCAGAGGTTTTGATTTAAAACTTAAAATAACATTTGTTCAATATCTACTTCGTTCTCTCCCGACGGAAGGTTACTTAAGTCATTTATTCCCACGTAACTACGTTGTAAGAATGGTGTTAGTAACGTCTGTGGGGAGAGAATGTACCAATATACACAGATTGCGAAATAAACTCCGATTGAACCGTCCGTAGAATCTCCAACCAGAATAAGAAGACTATCCACTTGATGTATAGTCAGCTTGGTACAGCAATTCTCCCAATCAAACATTTCATATTCATTGCCAATTTGATATTGTGCAATAGCTTCGTTTCAATTATGTTAAGAATTAATATCTTATCCTTGATCTTATCTTTGACTACTAGAGATTATAAGCTCTGTGCTGTTATATGTAAGGTAATCACAGCCTGTGCTCGGAAAACTTCGACCCCATATCGACACATATAGTCACAATGACATACATTAAGTGTTAAATTGAGAAAAATAACCGAAATGGAACTTATTCTACAGGAATGTTTCTTGTCGTCGCCGCAGTTACAATGTTGTTTTGACGGCACGTCCACATGAACGCAAGCTGATATTTACTATAGAACAATCGATTTTGCTCTCCATATTTATATGTCATAATATCTAATATGATAAATAAACAAAATGAACACCGACGACTTTACGTACTTAAGTCAACTGCTGATGTTTATATGATTTTATGATATTTGCATTAGCGACTTTACATGATGTTGGCATTGGGAACTGACATGATGTTTTGCATTTGCGATATTACACGATTACATATTGCATTGACTTTACATGATGTTTGCATTCGAGACTTTACATGATATTTGCATTGAAGAATTTTCATGTTTGTACTGAACACTTTACACATGTTTTCATTGGAGACTTTAACTTATGTTTGCATTTGAGACTTAACTTGATTTTACAGGGGAGACTTTACATGATTCTGCATGCATTGGAGACTTACAGAGATGTTTGTACTGGCGATATTGCATGTAGTTTTCATTGTAGAAATTTCACGATTTTTGCATTTGAGACTTTACATGATTTCACATGGGAAACTTTACATGATTCTGCATTGTAGATTTTACATGTATTTTCATTTGAGACCTTAAATAATGTTTACAGATGAGACAGGAGAAACTGTCCCACCCGGAAGTGACCGCGGACACACTACTGAAGTACAGAAATGACCCCAACTACAAACAGATATACCTCAATCTGGTGACCTTTTAATTGTCATATCCATAACCTTGTATTTGTTATTCGTGGATAATACAACCATTGTATTCGTGTGGTACTTGTTATATTTCTTATACACTGAAGCTTTTCCCTTGGTCTTGGTTGCTATGTAATCTGTTTTACCCTTATATTCGGAAATAACATTTTTAAACAAACAAAATGCTACTCAGTCTTTTGGCTGTATATCCACCACTGCATTTTTTGCATCATGTTGACGAAGCCAACAGAGACTTTGGTTGTCGAGAACAATGGCCGAGAAGATGAGCTACTCCTAGAATCTGATTGTTCGATAGATACATTTTTTTAATAGCTTTTTGTCCCTTTAAAAATCACTTTGTGAAAACTTATGTAATGTACGATCATTATCTGTATTGTTTATTTCACTTGATGTGACATGACATGACATAAGGCATAACTCAACTATATAATTTTCGTGACTCTTTGAAACACGGGCAAAATCCTTTTTTATATCCCTTACACACCTACCAATGATACCCAAAGACACCCATCAATTACCCATTCCATTTCATGACATTCTTTTTTATTCCTTCTTTTACAGAACCCTTATATCAACCAATCAATACTGTCGGTCCAGGAGAAGTTTTCTCTCCACCGGACGTACATCGTACTGCGCACGCTCGGACTGCGCCACCTGGTGGTGACTGACGCCCTGAACCGTGTGGTTGGTGTGATTACCCGCAAGGATCTCATGGGGTACAACTTGGAGAGTAAGATACAGGACAGTATACAACAGCAGATAGAGATCATCAACAAACGGACCAGTAGCACGAGAAGTGGAACGTTTGATATATCTGACGCCTGATGTGGAATACTCATATTCATATTCATGAAGTATAAATGACATTATGAACATATTATTTACAAAACATGATTCCATGATGATGTTTGTTCAATCTGCTTTTAAGGGACTGTAGCACGTTTTTTCCAAATTTTATACTTTCAAATTTCCATTTATAACGATTTTTTTATGTCATTTATATTTATTTAAGGGGGTAAAACATCTTATTACACAAACAAATCATCCGTAGTGGTAATAACGATGTTGCGTATAAAGCAAAAATTGCAAGGCGGCCATTTTAATGTGAACACAGTTTATGTATTAGAATTACAAAAACGACATGGCCATGTCACTCATTTTTTAACTCGATTTTCTGAAGAGAGAAGGGTGTTTTACTATTAGTGACATTATATTTCAAATACATTTCATAAACTTATTTGACCGAAAAAACGTGCTACTGCCCCTTTAAGTCGGAGTTTATCTATTGATTTAGCTTCGGACATTGAAATTGTCAGACCCAGTGAAGAACAAATCATCAAACGATTTCACATCCCGGAAGAGACAATATTTTGAAACTTTTATTCACGGGAAAATGACACTGATGTGTCAAGAAAAATGTTATTTGTTGAAAATAATTATATAAAACATATATAGTTGGCTAGATAAAATACTTTGATATAAAATTAAAGTTGATCTTAATTAAAAATTGATTAAATGCGTAAAACTCAAGCTTCCAGAGCATATTGCTGGTGTCAATGCAAAAAGCAATTTCCAAATTCCAGCCAACTATCTATTTAAGATCAAATTGTAGTTTTCGATATATCGAATACCGTAACTGCAATAATTTTAAATAACTATAAACATAGATTATTTGTTATCACATGTAACAATCAATGACTTTGGTGTGTAATTGGCCCAGTTGGCCGGGCGATTGTATCTTGTCTTCATGTAAATGTTCATCAATCCTGTATCGCCAGACACCTGAATAATCAAAATTCTTCTTCTTTGAGATTTTACGATACGGTAGTTATCGTGATATCTGAGAAAAGATTTAAAAATAGTAGATTTTGAAATATAAAAATATTAACTTTTAACCTTATTCTTATTTTTAGTGAACATTGCCACTGTTGAGGTCAACGAAATGTATCAGTATACGTACAAGTATCGATACAATTATCGCCATATTAATTATCACGATAATCGATTATTCTGATATGTCGTCACAGCTAGTGGATGATATAAAACACATATCATCTTAAAAATATGGTAAATATGTTCAATGGTAAATAAATCATGTAATAAAACGACTATAAGCTTTACAATTATTTTTAATTTTATTTTTGAACTTGCTTTCAAGTTACATTCAAATGACTGTCCAGTTACTTGTCATATATATGTTTGTTTATGATTTATAGAAGTCACGTGCAAATTATTCTTATATAAAAACTTCTTTATTGCAAAGAGACACATTTGCTTGTTTATGAAATTCTCTTCATCCAAAACGATCAACGTTTATGTTGCTTTGTTTAGAGATAACTAGCTCTGTCTGTCTCCCAAGATATTCGGATATAGCTGTAGAGAAACAAAGACGTTAGTTGGAAGTATGTGAACAGGCTGAGACGATACAACTAGATATCAATGTCCTAACACTTCTTAGACTATGTATCAATGTGGTGTTGTTTACACGAGAGAAGTCACATGAAAAGTATCAGCACCAACAACTCCAGTCTAGGATAACACGATAACGACCTAATGAAAGGTATAACAGTACACGACCAGTAGTAATGACTTTCCAGGCGCATCATTATCTACTAACTCATCATAACACTTTCACGCAATATTCATGCAAGTAGTACCACGTGGCCAGTTATCTCCCTTTGTAGATGATGCATGGCTATTTGACCACTGACCATGTAGCCTAGCGGGGAGCGGAGTTATCTGGTCAGTGTTTAGTACTGAAAGGAAAACAAGACCATTGATGAGGCCAATATTTAACCTCATCAACACCACAAGGCTGGACGTTGTCCAGATCAAAGGAGCCGACGCCACTACAAGAAGCTCACATAAGAGGGCTAGTTTACATGCAAGAGGGCTCAAGTGGTCTTTATTGACCTGGGGTCATCTGGCCGAAGCCGTTGATAGATTACACCGTCTTTATCTGTGGCTAAATGTCTGTGTTAGTGTTTAACCGTAAACAGCGGCACGCGTCTGTCTGTTTTAGCGGCTGTTGATGATTGGCAGGAGTTGCTGAATAGTCTCCCTTGTTCATGGGTAGTCTCCCCTGTTTCATGATTCATGCGTCAGCCCTAATTAGTTTTAACATGTTAGGGGATCACTCGCGGATGTGCCAGAGAGAGATTTATCATCAGAAGAAGCTTAAAATGTCTACATACACTTTTGTTTCTAGAATTTTCTCGATAGATGCACCGTTGCTATCGAGCAATTCGGTATTTCAATGTTATCAGAATTTGGTATAAAAGTATTTACACTACCGGATTGTGGTTTTGTTCACTATTGCGATATGGACCGATATGCTATTGTTACTATGCAACATTGTCATATCGTTATTTTTTTTCATTTATATCATGTTATTTCTATGGTCAAACCTGTTATTTCACTTTCATTTCATATGTGTTAATGTTACCATGAAATATTGTCCAATTTTAATTTAAATATCAAATTGTTAGCATGGACAATTTGTCAAATTCTTTATATTATTATGAACCAATATATTGTTACCATGAACAATTGTCATATTTTAATTTCACTATCAAACTGATAGCGTAGGCAGTTTGTCACATTCTTGATAATATTATTGACCAATATAATATTGTTACCATGAACAAATTGTCATATTGTTATGCACCAATATCATATTAATACCATGAACAATTTGTCATATTGTTATTATCCACCAATATCATATTGTTACCATGGACGCATGTCACAGTGTTACCATGGAATTTATATAACATAATTTATGTCATGATTATTGACTACACAAAACCGATCAAATAGAGGACAGTCGTAAATATTCGAAATTAAAAGGTAGTGTTGAAATCCCTTCAATCTAGGTTTACAAGAAGCACTGGTGATATTCATATAGGACGAATTGTTTGAATCGATGAAAAAGAAAACATATTCAATTAATGTTAAGCACCCCGATGTTAATATCACTGAACTTGATTTTGTTTTAATTTAAAGGAGATTTCACGGGTTCACCTCAAGGTAATTGGTATCACATTGTGTATAACATATTATGATTTGCCATATGATTTGAAAGTCAGTTTTTGATTATTTGGATGTGAGCCAAATTATTTCATGGATGTCATCCAGTAAAGAGAACATGTTTACCTACATTATTCCTTTGAATATATAAGTAAGGTATGTAAGTATTTACACCTGGTGGAATATATGTGAAGGATGAATACGACAATTCAAACTGTAAAGTTGGCTCCAAGTGGCGCCACTCCACATGAAAGAGCTGCAACACTCCAACAGAGTGCCACACTCTACACAAGCAAGCATATCCCCTACAATCAAAGAACAACAAACCCGGACATTTGTTTTTCCTTTTCCCATAAAGAAAAACGTAATTGGAATTTGATTAAGAAAGTTTCCTGAATACTCATTAACTCATTATCAAAGCTACTTATCAAAGTTTGTCATAATGAGATAATTATCTCCAATCTATGACGTAATTATTAGATGATTAACACTGGTAAACTTGCAGGATTAAACGAAAATGAAGTTATAAACCTAATTGGATTCCACCGATTCAAAGGACAGCAAATTCAGGAAATACCTGCACCAATGGAGTTTCGGTCCATGTTTCAAAGGAAGGGTGAATTCGTTAAATACCTGCTTCCATTCTGCGTTTGCAACTCAACAGTAACTGTGGTAAGTGAGACACCAAATGGGGATCATTCAGCCCGGGAGGGGGTCCCCCTTAGCGTTCAGACTCAAAGAGGGGATACTTGAGTTCTTGCTTCCACACTTTGAACACGTCATGCATCACTTGAAGCAAACAGCTGCACGTGCATTTGCACGCGCGCCCGTGCCCTTCACGCATTCTCATCAGCGATGATAATTAATAACCCATCTACAGGCGGACAGTGTTTCTAAATGCGCTACTGTGTTTATTTGTGGCTGAGTTACCTCTCAAATTCCTTTCATCACCCGGCCAACAAG
Organism: Gibbula magus; assembly: GCA_936450465.1. Lineage (NCBI taxonomy): Eukaryota > Metazoa > Mollusca > Gastropoda > Trochida > Trochidae > Gibbula > Gibbula magus. The sequence continues at coordinate 36,272,772 of OW388299.1, forward strand.
GGGCCTTGTGTCTGCCACTTTTAGTTCGGATCGACATCCATTGAGAAAAGTGAGATACCAGAGAAATAAAGTTAAGAGTAGTTTTAACCTTATTTTTGAGGATTTTCATATGAGATAAACACTTATACTTTCATAACTGATTTTTACTTAAATTACTTTATTTGATTCCACAAATCAATTTGAAGATCGTAAAAAAACCCATAAAAAGCATATACAATACTCAGTAATATATTTATTTTGCATAGTTTTCTGATGAACAAAACTTTCATTTCTTTTTCAAATATGATTCAGTGAATACTACGATTTTATTTAGATTTGTATAATTTGTTTTCATCATTAGGTTTTAAATAAATAAAACATGGCCCAAAGAAGCATATTACTTTTTGAAAACTTTGATATACTGGTCGATCATGATTAGACCAATGATATAATGATCAGTTCATTTTAAAGTTACAAACAGGCATAGGTCCATCGAAATAATTTCGTTCAGAAGAAAAATGATAAACATAATAACTTTGCTTAAAATCCTTATTACTATATACTCCCTTTTCCATAGTTTTGAGATATACAACATATTTCATAAAAAGGTTTTAGGCTGGAAGACAAATACATTACAGAATCTGAAAACTATCTAATGCTTTTCTTAACATTTTCTGACCATTCTTGTAGGATTAAACATAAAATCTATGATATTTATCAAAGAACATAGAACTTTTTCTTTTAAATCTAGGAAAATTATATTTCCATTGCATTTAAAACCTTTTGTAATAAGATCAGAAATAATAAGGTACAATTTCAAGCCGAAAACGGTCATGAAAGTCAACAATCTGTGGAAATGTTTAGAACTTTTACTGTCAAAGGTTACATGCTACTAATTAGCGGGCATATTGTTTCTGCAAGACGAAAGTTAACTTATACCTCTCCCTTGAAACCAAACGATACCAACAGGCACTAATAGCAGATATATTTCCTTGTAAAATTCCTCCATATACATTCTTGTCAAATGTCACGTGCCACAGCTCCTTTCAGCCTGACAAACCGTCTCTTGGGGATAACTTGTTAACTCTCATGTCATCTAATTCCAATATCCCCATTCTCCCCCTCCCCCGTCCAGCCATTTAACGCCAGTTTCCTCATTCTCTTTCCCCATTTCTAATTACCCAGCATGGTGTATTACACAAGGACTCTCGGAGGGCTGTTCCTTTGCGCACCTGCTCCTGTCAGATTCAGCGCGTGCCGTGACGTCAGAGCTCGTGCTGTGACGTGGGGCGAAGGCTGGAACCAATGTGATGATCTCGGCACCTGATTGGATGAGAGCAAATGAGTTCCTGCAATTGCTCTGGTGAACAGTAGCTGTTATTGACTACCACCAAAACACTGGGGCGGGAGCCAAAGTACGCTGCACTTGCTGAAGAACACATCCACTTGGTATTTGATGATTTTACACTTTTTTCAACCATGCCACGAGCATTTCTGATAAAGAAGCACCCAGCGTTTGGTTGTGTTGGGGAGGGGGATTCATCTCTACCCTGCGTCCAGACCTCACCTTGTCTTATCACGTCAGCTCACGGGGATTTCCATTCAGGTAAGCGACAATTATGCATTTATTTCACAGATTTGTACTTTTTAATTAATTAATTTTTAAGTAATTCAGAAATTTTGAAAACTTTTTCGTTTCATTTTATAATTTCTGTTGCACAAGGAAATTTACTTTTTATTTTATTCACTATCTTGTAAATGCTGCAACTAAAGACATTTCAAGCCAATTCCCCTCCTTGGGGGATTTTATGTTTCAAATGCTTACTAAACTTTAGTAAAAGTTTCGTCTTGCTCTTCAGCTTCAACAACTATTTCGTCAATATTTATTAATTGCTAAAATATCTTCTTTGTTTGTATTTTCTTATTCTTTGACAATTCCAATTTAAATTGGTTTAAAGTTACAGAATTGAATTCTGAATTTTTTTTATAAAATTATATTAAGGTCTTTGAGGGGTATTTGCAAGTGGAATACTTATTTCTTAAATTATACTTACTTATGAAATGTATAGGTTTATGAATCCGTATCTATAAAACAATTATGTAAAAGGTTCAAGATCAACATTTCAAAACAAATATATGAAATTAAATACGAAAACAATATTTTTTCTTCAGTTTTTCTGTTTTCGGTTATATTTATTTGCTATGTGTAACAAGATTGAGAGTGGATTCAAATTTGTTGAAGGGAAAAGTTTTTCTTTATATTAATAATACGCTTTATTTTACGGAAACAAGTTCATGGTAATATTTTGTAATGGATGAAGATGTTGACTTTGAAAATGTAAAACAAAATTCTTGCAATCTTTGTGGAAGTATATGAACGCAATTATTTGAATATTTGTGTAAAATTATAGTTTATTTCATACAAAATTACATAGGAATTTTAAAACTTTCTTATCTTACACTGGGCGTGTATTAAAGCTTGGAAGTGAATCGAATAATATGATCTGAAAAAAGGAAATCTAACATTTGCCGTTGCTAAAACATGAAGCGTATTCTATAACATTTTACATGGATAAGATTTTACTTCACTTAATGTTTTAAACGCACAGGTTTAACATCTCGAATTTTTCATCTGTTATTCCTATCAGTGAAAGCGGATTTTCAGAATTTCCATGTGCGGGAATATTATGAATTTTTTCTCAAACATGTACGTGGTATATTATTCCCGAAATGTCAAGTGTTCAGATCTGTGTTTTATATTAGTTGCAGTGAACCTGGAGAGTCGGGAACACAGCCTGGATTACCCGACCCTCAGCCCCGGGGGTAGGGGTGGAGAGAGAGAAGCAGGGCTGAGGGGTAGTTCCAGCAGTGGCCGGGATATTGAGGGGATGCACGAGTCAAGTGAGACACAGACTGTCAGGGAGACGGCGTTAAACGAGATAATCAGGGGGACTGGCAATGAGACCGCGGGGGGAGAGAAAGTGGCGGACCGATTAAACAGCAGTTTGGCTTCAAGTGAGACGCAAAATAGTCCCAAGAGCGCGTTCAAGCCCATCGTGAGACCGTGGTTAATAGAGCCCGTGCGTGACAGATTTCCCCCGGGGGGATCCGCCGTCCCCCCAGCAGCACCTCACTGCAGGAGGGCTGGGGAGAATCGCCCACCCCCCGACGTGTACCTACCCCGACAGGGAGAGGAGATCCTACCCACGGGCTGTCTCTCTCCCCTCGACGCTATCAGACTCCTCCGTCAACGCAGCTCCGTCTACCAGAATTCCGCCTTCCATACCAAACCTCACCCCTACCAGAACAACGTCGCTGCCTGGTTGTCCGGGTTGAGAAACAGTACCCCGTACCTCATGCATGGACCGCATGGTGGAGTTGAGAATAAAACAGACCAACCCTACCCCGCCAACCACACGCATCCACCTCGGTACCACTGTGAAGCCTGCAATAAAAGTTACTCCACCTTTGGAGGTCTGTCCAAACATAAACAATTCCACTGTACTTCTCAGATTAAGAAGGACTTTAAGTGTAAGTTCTGTGATAAATCCTACTCGTCTCTCGGAGCTCTGAAGATGCACATCCGTACCCACACACTCCCCTGCAAGTGCAAACTGTGCGGCAAGGCTTTCTCCCGGCCCTGGCTTCTTCAGGGTCACATCAGGACTCACACGGGGGAGAAGCCCTTCTCCTGCCAACACTGTGGCCGCGCCTTCGCCGACCGATCCAACCTCAGGGCTCATCTCCAGACACACACAGATATCAAGAAATACGGCTGCAAGACGTGCACAAAGACTTTCTCCAGAATGTCCCTGCTCTTGAAGCACGAGGAAGGAAGTTGCACTGGACTCTCCAGAAGGACTTGAAGTTTTGCCATCCTCATGAAGATTTGAAATAAAATTTCAATACAATGAATGCAACTGAAAGGTGCACAGCATTTATGATAATGGTGACGACCCCGCTAGTCACCAAATCATCGTGGATTGTCTTGACAGAGAGTCGGTCTCTCGACGGGAACTAAAGACACTGAACCACAAATGATCTTTTGGTCATCTTGGAACCATGGTGTGACCAAAGACGATGAAGCGTTTGTGTTAGAGGATCAATTCCACAAGAGATAGAATCACATTAAATTAACGTGAATTAAACTATCATGGACCAAACTCTTCGAAGCAGGATGGTGCTTTGATATCATTCTTGAAGCGATCGTTATTTTGATTTTTATGATTTGAATTTATTTCAAGAATTTCAATGGCGCCATTTCCAATTTTCAATCATTTCATCAAATTAGGTTTTGTAAACGTGCGTTAATTTGATATTGGAATATACCATGAAATATGTATTATCTTCGTCTTGTATATATTTATTTATTATATCACTGAACATAGAATAAAATATATTATTTTCTAAAATACAATTTGTTTGTCTCATTTTATGTCTTGAAGTTTAGTATGTCTATTTTATTTTATGTGTACTGTTTATGTATAGTCATGTATTGCTTTGGATTTAGATATATTTTCGACAGAAGTTCCCCGACTTATACTATATCTAAATATTCCAAGATGTATCTTGTCGTTCAAGTTTCTTCTGATTCGTCATGTATATAAAGATATAAATATTTATAAAGGCAATGTAGCTATTTACGATGATTTAGTTCGTTTGTAAAAGAACATTTTAACACTAATATCAATTATTATTAATTATTTGGAAATGAGTGAATATTAAAATCGCATAATACGATCCACATGTTAGCGCTGTTGATAAAATATATATAATTCAAAATAATGTCAGTTCCCAACTTCAGGTAATTTATTGTTCATATACATTTGAATTGAATGTATTTTGAAAAATAGATTTTACAGAACAATATGAGATTTTAAAAAATGGAATTAATAAATTAAAATGATTTATCCTCGCTGTGGAATATTTTTGTCTAGAAAAATATCAAAACAATATACTAGTAATTTTGGTTGAATTTTCTGGAATTTGGGTTTTTCGTATAAACCTTCCATATTCACTGTATATATTTCAGAGACTATTCTGTAAGTACAACGTACAACATACAACGTAATTTGGACAGAAAATCATTTGGTGTATTTTCTGATAAGGTATTTGTTTTCATCAAATATATTTCTAATTCAGTGAATTAAGAACAGCAAGATTTTCTGGACAGCAACGTTTTTATTGCAGACACATTGTATCTATTTAGAAAATATTGATTTCTTATGTATTCCATTCTTAAATACCCGTCAAAGAATTCACTGCAAAATATTTTTAATGAATTAAAAAATTGAAAGTCTGCATCAATTGTTTGGATGATTGTTTACACACAATGAAATCACTACATATATTTGGAAAATTTAAATGTTTTTAACAAAATTAAATAAACATTCATTATTTATTTATATTAAATCGAAAACAAATCAGTTTCCACAACTTAATCATCATATGGTATCCAGAATTTGAAAATGGTGGAATATTGCAAAATGTAATGTTTCGTTGTTTTGAAAATTACATTTTGTTTATTTAGAATATGAAAATAATAAAGAAAATGTTACACAAACACAACAAAAACACAAAATCAGCATTTCAATATATTTTGATAATGGTGACAGTTATATATTTATATATCGTAGTTTTCTCTCCCAAATATGATAAAGCAAAAACAAACGTGAAGAGGGCAGTGCGATCGATGTCATTGTTTTGGAAACGAACTTGAGGATGATATACACCTGGTTGTGTATTTATTCTTTCAACCAATTTGAAAAATACAAGTTGGTCAAAATGAACAGAGAACATGAGTGTGGACGTGCATGTATTCCATAGCACTTCGTCTCTACAAGGCTACCCTGGTCGTATGGTCGCTTTAACTCATTCAATACAGGAAGTTCTTCTCAACAGGAAGATGACGTCACTCTCTCACCTGGCTAATGTAATTAACATGTTTACCTGTTTAGAACATGTATACCATCAGTGTGCTTGCACTCGTGACATTTAGTGTCAGGGTCAGGGATAGCGGTTTTGATGTTGTTTTTTAGAATAAAATAATCATTAAAAATATTTACATTATTTTGTGAAATAAAATCAGTTAAATTGAACTAAAATTCAAATTTGAATTATGTGTAATATATTATGAAAGAAATTATATCCCCCACTCATTTTCAACAGATAAAATATCAACGGCTAGCTGAATGTTTACATAAAACAAAATTATGTAGTTTACATTTTTTTTGTTTCAGATGTTTTAGCGGTACAATTTAAAACAAAAACTGTAAAAAGAAATGTTAGATTACGTAAGTTTGATAAAAAAAAAGGTATCGCTATTTGAATGCCCTATATGTATGTTGAAAAGAAAAAGAAACTATATAACTTGAACCATTTCTGCGCTCAACATACTCAGACTCTGAAAAAAGTATTTATTCTGAAAATATCACCATTTTATTAATTATTGAAAAGGAGAAGGCACCTTTTCAATATTTTTTTCAAATTTTTTTTTTCAGATATAACAAATATTTTTTAGAGTCTCGGTGCTATAGACTATCAACATACTCATAATTATTGTTCTTCAACAATTCAACCATTTGGTTTCAAAATAAAGATACAGCAGAAATTATCCTCGAATGAATATTTATCTTCTCTTCGAATATGACAAAGCATTTACTGTCGATATAATTTTTTTTATTTAACCTGTATCATACCATGAATACCAAGATATTTCGGTGAAGGGAATATCTTTTTGATTCAAATAATGTCTTTGTATGACATGTCATGTATAACAATGATTGGCACTGTTAATTGTCTGTATATTTCACATTGTCCATTCATCTTGGTATTTGAGTTAACACCATCCAATTCACTGTACATTATGTATATCACACATCATTCAATCGTCGTTCATTTTGGTTCAGTAATTTAGATACCAACACGTTACGTGTAGTTAAACTCTCAATTCAATGTGTAAAGAACCATTCATATGTCAGTCCATATATTATCAACAGAAAATACAGAGCGTGGAAATGGTCCTCTCAGAAATAGAAAAACAACCCAGCTCGCCCTTAGTTTCACCTTTTGTTCTAACAAGACTAAATAGATTCTCTCGTTTCCAGTAAAGATGTACGACTTCTCCCGTCTATTAAACCTGTTCCCCCTCGTTTAGGGGTGTCAAGACAAGCAGCTACACGTGTTTTTCTGTGAGGGGGAGGAGGAGGGACTTTATGAGACGGGCAATGCGATCCCTTTCCCCCTCTCCCCCATTACTCAGCATGGCAACCCGCACAATTGGGCGAAGAGGCAGTCTTCACATTGCACACATAATTTCTGAGTTGGCTTTTGTCTTAGGTTATACTTACGTAAGATAACTTATTTGTATGATAGTACGTTAGTATTATAATACACAGAATGTACTTAACTGATTTTATCAAATATCAGGTTTATTGGAAATATCAACTTACCTCATATTACTTTTTTTTAAAGGCATTTAACTTATATAACTGAACTGAGATACGTGGGTAAGCTGTTGAGAGAGACATTGTTGGCGGTTGACTCTGGTGATAGTTCGAATCTCGCCAGGGGCTCATCCGAAGGAAGATTACAATTGCTATTGCAGATAGTGCAATCTTAAATGTAACAGAGGTACATTTGTTCACTATTTTAATGGTATGTAGTTCCATCAAGTAATCTATTTATTATACGATAGTATGTAATTGAAGGTAATGTAATTCATGTGTTATATACACTGTCGGCCAAAAGAAACGCCTACTTGATTTTAATTTGAATGAAAATTGAAATAATTTCTGAAATGTAACTAATGGTGGTTATGGTGAAACAATAATTACTATGAAAGTCCATTGAAATCGTTGAAAAACTGTGATTCGAGTCAATAACATCATGAAAACCACGCCCAATGAAGACTGCTATTTTCGGTTGATTCACTTGCGCACCTTAATCACGTACATCTGTGGCGTCATCACCACTTTAATGCGAATGCGTGCATGTATTGTTGCTCGTTGTTGTATGAAAATCTGCATGCTTCAAATGTTTTCTAATCATGCACTGATCGAAAACTGAACAATTCTGTTGTCTCATTTCAACAATCGCCATTCTTATTTGACATGACAACTTCTGAAATTTAAATATATTATGCAGAAATGATGCAACTTCATAATGCTATAATATTGCTAAACTGTTCATAATAGTTACGAAATATGATAAAATATCTGGTAGGCGTTTCTTTTGGTCGACAGTGTAGTGGAAAGTAAAGTTTCTGCTAATGGCGAGTGTCGATAATACCTGTAATAGAATAGTGTTATGGTACACAACTTGATGATGTCATTCCGCGATGGCTGAGCTATTTATTATCTTGTTGGGAAGTGTGGAAGACACGGTTTATTCACTGATACATCCCAGAATTACATTGCTCATTACATCATAAAAAAACATCATAAAAGTCACAGACGAAATACGGGAACTCGCTCTTAAACAATACATGGTGGCTAGGCAAATGTGTTATGTGCACATATGATTTTTATGTAGCCAAACATACTTTATCGTAAGGGGAATGAAACTTGAAACATTTAACATATATCAGTGCAAAACAGTTGATGACGCCATTCAGCATTACCTGGGCCATGTTCAGCGATTACTTTCAAACCTCTCTTGAACGCGATTGCTCAATGTATCGCTATGTAGCAAAGGGAGCAAACCTCGAGGTATCGCTCCGTGTCGTTCAGGAGAGAATGAGCGCTCAATTGAGCGAATTAATCGCTCACTGTTATGGAACAGACGGCTGATGTGGTCGACAGAGAAATACATTGCTGGGGATTGGTGCCTAACTCTCTGGGTTGCATTGTATACGTAAAGCACAGTGGTGTAGGAAGCATATTCTATATTGTTCCGTAATATCTGTTTGAAATAAAATCAAACGGAGTCTTGAACAACACTTTAATTTCAGGCCTGGAGCTGAGGAATCTTGACTCGTTATACTTGTCTAGTCTGGGCTGGTCGTCAATTGAATAATTTGCTCATGAGTCTGGATGACACACTCCTGAAAAACCAATACTTCTATACTTGCTCTAATTGAAATAATTTGAGAAATATATACTCCAAATGAATTGGTAATGGTAAAACAGCTGCCAACCACTTTTACACATATTTCCATCGTGTGTTGGACTTCGATGTTTACTTTTCATATGTAACAATTAACTGTGTACCAACACTGACTTTCCCTACGTAAATCATGCAAGTTTCAAAACACAGCGACAAGTGTATTAGCATCGTCCTAGACATGTTTATGGTGTCAAGATGTTCCAGAAGTTAGTTTAGCAACTCATTCTCATGAGATTTGTTATCCCGAATCCTCCAATCTTCACGCTTCAACGGTCCCATGACAACTTTAGTTAATTGTATAGTAAATAACGTATTCATATTGGCTTGTCATCGTCGGAAGACTGTGTGAAAAACTGAGAGAACACCTGAAAAATGAAATTCTTGGGATTAGATTTCGACTATTTGCTGAAGAATTTCCAGAAGACAAACAGGAAGAAGCATATTGGTATATATATACACTATGTCCTGCTTAGTCAACCGTGACCCCGTCTTGCCAAGTGTAACCAAAGTGGTCCAGTAACCGTAAATAAGGTTTAGTTTTTCCAAAATGACATACTTGTTGTGAAAAGGACACTTGCTCAGCGTTTCCGGTTTGAAAGCAATTGGTAAACGATAGATAAATTTCCAGTAAAATTAATCAGGATCTCGAGAGAGAGAGAGAGAGAGAGAGAGAGAGAGAGAGAGAGAGAGAGAGAGAGAGAGAGAGAGAGAGAGAGAGACAGAGAGAGACAGAGAGAGAGAGACAGAGAGAGACAAAGATTACTGAACTCAGTTCTTCCCATGTACAGAGAGAGAGAGAGAGAGAGAGAGAGGAGAGGAGAGAGAGAGAGAGAGAGAGAGAGAGAGAGAGAGAAAGAGAGAGAGAGAGAGACAGAGACAGAGACAGAGACAGAGAGAGACAAAGATTACTGAACTCAGTTCTTCCCATGTACAGAGAGAGAGAGAGAGAGAGAGTGAGAGAGAGAGAGAGAGAGAGAGAGAGAGAGAGAGAGAGAGAGAGAGAGAGAGAGAGAGAGAGAGAGAGAGAGAGAGAGAGAGAGAGAGAGAGAGAGAGAGAGAGAGAGAGAGAGAGAGAGAGCAGAGGCAGAGGCAGACAGAGACAGACAGACAGAAATACAGACAGGTTTCAAACTGAGCATTCAGTTTGTTCAGTTTGTTACCGCAACCACTGAGAAGCCCGGAGTTCCTTCACCTGTGCACATATTTCTCACAAGACAGAACTCAGTCGGAGATGTACGATGATGGTCAATGAGTGAGAAATAAAGACGAAACCGTGTTACAAACATTGACCGCCAGGGGATTTTGTGAGTACCGTGAAATGTAACCCACTTGTAACCGATGGTACATGGGAAGAACTGAGTTCAGTAATCTTTGCTAGGAGACCATGCTCTGGTATTAAACTAGTGTAATATTTAGAGGATATTTGGCTTTTCTTGACTAATACCATGTTTATCTCATCAAGTGAGGTAGAAAGGCTATACAATGCAGTATGTTCCACGAGCAAGTTTTACATTGCTACATCCCTCACTACACATAAATGCTCAGAATCTAGAAACAGAAAATAAAGTAGAGCGGAAGATAAATCATGTATAATTGAATAAACATTTCAAATTCGCTTTCAGAGAAAAGACCACACATATAAGAACACAATTACGACACGAATGAGAAATTGTTATAAGAAATCTGTGAGTTTCGTAACAGAACATTAGACAAGGTCCTAGAACGTCAGTTTTTATTCGGTAACGCCACAATGAAAACGATTTCTAGATAATGGCTCGTAAAATTCGAGTTCTAGGCATATCCTAGTATTACACTCAAACTATGAACAAAAGAATTTATTCTGAAAACACCATGTTATTAAATATTGAAAAGGAGACTGTAATAAATGGAATTTATAAAAAAGGCTCCTTTTCAATTATTTTTTTAAGAGTCTAAGTGTTAGACTAGGCATATCCTTGATTTTATCCTTGTTCATTCAGCATTTATGTATATGAAACATACTGTGTGGGCCTCATTTACTTATCTGCTGAGTGGTAATCTTAAAGGGTTAGCAGCACGTTTTTTTGGCCATAGTTTACAATATATGTCATTTATATTTACTTCAGAGGGTAAAACATCTGTTTACACAAACCAATATTCCGTACTGGTAAAAACAGTGTTGCGTAAAAAGCAAAAATTGCATGCGGCCATTTTATTGTGAACACATTTTATTATTTCGAATGACAGAAACGATTCCAATGGCTTTATGGAACCATGTTCACTCATTTTAAACTTGATTTTCCGAAGAGGGAAGTGTGTTTTACTATTGGTGACATTATTTTCATAGATATAAATAGACATATATTTCATAGACTTATTTCACCTTAGACTTATATTGCTGCTGCCCCTTTAAGATTGATTTGGTAACAAAAGTTTAGGTTTATAGGTTTAGACACGAAAGAACATGCTTAGTATATAAGACAGATTAAGTGTCATTTTATCTCTTTGTGTACGTTTGAATAATGAAAAATATCAAATATCATTATAAGGTATCGCAAAATGTTTTTTTAAGATATCTTTGGTATGCGCGAGTTTAACAACATCATTATCAAAGGAATTTCCCAGTTAATACTTTGCTAAATAGAACATGGTTATTTTCAAATCTCAAGAGTATACCATTCATCTTAGAATCTAGTAACTAAGCTATCGATAAATGAATATCTCATTGAGTCTACCACATTTGTATCTACTCCTTTCTGACAAATTAAAAGTCAGCACGAGTTAACGTTCATTGTTTTCATGGCGTTGAGGAATCCCATGTGAGTTACGTCACGACTTTTGCGAAGAAGCAAGTCGTTCGACAATAAACAAAATTGTAGCTTAATGTAGAGGGTTAGAATTTAACAAGTCAGCTAATTGTTACAATAGTAAGAGGGTGAGTTATATAGGCCATTGTCCCTCATACGTAAATATGGCCCCTTTAAATATGGCACAATCACTTAGATAGAATTTTGATTGAAAGAGATTGAAATTGAAGATTAATATACCTTGTGCATTGTCATGCTGTTCAATCAGTATATTTGCCAAGAACAAGAACATGCTATAGCGACGAGTAACCATCCTACAGCAAAGCAGAGAGTTATAGGGTTCAGAGAATCAGGGTATTGTATAAGTCTAACATTTACACTCTGAAATGAATATTTTGTAAAATTTCAAAATTTGATAAAAATTTAAATATCATAAAAATGAGCCTCTGAGATGTTTTCATTTTCAGAAATTGAGCCCTGTAGTTTTATTGTAGACTTGCCTAGGCTCTTTAAATATTAAGGGGTCTGGGTGAAAGACTAGGTATTGAAGTACGATACCGGATAAAAATACAGTGGATGCAGTCCGTCATCCAGATTCCAGACCCTTTAATTTTGTGTGTCGACAACAAGACTACAGGGCACAGTTTAAGTTCTGAAAACGAACGCATCTCGGTGGTTCCTTTTTTTCTTTTTTTCCAAACCTTGAAATTATAGAAAGAAAAAATTTAAAATGTTAGACTGAGCAAGATGGTACATTCATATTTACTAAATTTGCTTCTCGTGAGACACATAACAAGACATAACGATTCGATTAAGCGTTTTAAATCATATATATAAGTGTTATTTCTTCATCTAGTACAATTTCATTCATGATACATGAATTTAATTTCTTCTTAACATTAAGTGTTCTCTGGTATGAGGAATCAAAATCCAAGATTTAATTTTCAATTTGTTTTCTAAACGTACCTGTCATAAGGAGAAATCTACAAAGTGATGAAAGCACTAGCTTGTTAATCGTTTAAGTGACATTCCAGAGGTTACGGTGGTAATGAAGAACACTATTTAATGGATATTCAACTTCTTTATTCACAGACTGAAGATTTGCACACCATTTCCATTGTTAAAAACTCTTACAATCTTCTAATGAAACTATGAAGAGAATGAGAAATTAACTTGTAAGAAGAATATTGTAAAAATATATTAAAAAACTCATCATCACTTCATCTGACAAAAAGAAGACGAAAAGAACCGTCATCACAAACATATATTAATCGTAGGTTAACGGTTCAGAGGGGGCTGATGAAAACTCCTCTCAGCGAGCCTATAATGCGAGGGGTGATTTAGCGCCGTGTTTTACAAGTGAACACTCTGCTTCCAGTTTTGTTTAAGAAGACAGATAGAGCAACAGCTGCAGAGGAAAGCATCAGACGGCGAGACTGTTTAATTACACCGAATGTATCAATCTTACTTTTGTCACGTTCCTGCAGCCTATAAACCAGCCGATGGGACAAAATACGACCATAACTCACACTTTTTGACTGTTGTGCAAATTTGTCAGATCGAGATTGAAGCAACTCTTTGACCCCGCAGAGAAACATGGAGAACGAAGGCTGTTTGAGGGGGTAGACCCCCCCTCCCTCACACACGCACACACTCACCCTCCCCCAAAGCCCCCTCTATCGTTGAATCCACTGAAGTATTTTTTTTAACTTCAATTCTTTAATCGTTTATTTTTTTAAAGGGAGCTTTGAAGATTTTCATTTCAAAAACGTATATTCAGTTTTATAGCCTTGCTTAAATATATCACGGATTTAATCTAATTTAAGTCCGTGAATATAATATACCTACTTTGGCTTTATTTGATGTAAGATTCTTTCACAAGAAGGATAACGTTCTTTTGACAATCAAGTCAAGATCATACCGAAATCAAAATGTCAAGCTTCCATTTCAATGTTCCACGAAGATACATACTCTGGTGTTATAGGAGAACAAGAGTCAGTCTAGGGGATTTCTTCAGTAGTTACGCTGCGGTAGAATACGTGTCGATAGCATCTCTCAGCAAGGGGGTAACGATAGACCAATTGTTGTCATCACTTCAACACCGGAATGCTTACATCGAGAGTCGTGGGGGAAAAGTTTTATGTGAAAATGAGAAAAAAGTAACGGAAGCGATTATGGTTTTTATCTTGAAACCACTCGTGCACTGTTACACAATATTAGAACAAGTTTTTTCTCAAGATTTCATCAAATCTTTTTTATTTAAACAGTTATATGGCAAACGTTATCAGCAATATCGTCATGGGTGATACATTATGTGTAATTACATTTGATCCTTCTCGCACTTGTGAATGGCGTTTTAAACTAATGAAATATATATCAAAGAAATTTACACCTTTTAACACTTAGACATTTACAGGGAATATACTTTAATTAAAAAAATTATACTGTTTGATGCATAGTATACAGTTGATGTCTTCAACTTCAGTATTCCAAGGGACACAATATGTATTTTGAATTTCAGAAAAAAGTATCAATAACAATGATGAATCTATATCTGACAATTACATATCAATGACAAGATACTAGTATCAAGTCAGTAAATTGCTATGTTCGTGACATGGTGTTATGTCAGTAAATTGCTATGTTCGTGACATGGTGTTATGTCAGTAAATTGCTATGTTCGTGACATGGTGTTATGTCAGTAAATTGCTATGTTCGTGACATGGTCTTATGTCAGTAAATTGCTATGTCAGTGACAAAATGTCATGTCAGTAATTGCTATGTCATTGACAAGATATCACGTGAGTAAACTGCTATGTCAGTGACAAAATGTCATGTCAGTAAATTGCTATGGCATTGTTAAGGTATCCTAACGTTTTTTTTTGCGGAGGCCGCTGATTGCTCAGACGTAAAAAATGCACGAGCATGTTGAAGAGAAGAGTCGGTCTAATGAATGGAATTCTACAGATGCGGCTGCACTTGTATATCTAATCCCACGTCGGCTTGGCTTTCTCCTTTTCCCACTAATCTCTTTCTCGCCAGGCAGAGCCAGGAAGCAACTCTATGCTGCCTCTTCAACCGCTTAGCATCCTACCACCGGAAAAGAATATCAGTGACTTTCTTCCCCGCTTCATTTCTGCTCACAAAAACAGACATCTCAAACCGCAAGGTCAACTGCGAAAAAATGCCATTTTGAAAATTCAGCCACACTTTCTTGGTCAATCATTTCAACAAATGATTCCCTGGTGCGCTTCCGTGATGACGTCATAATGAGACGTCACGTGCGGAACAGACGACAAGTCACTACAGCGCCCCCTGGCGGCGTTAACATGAACCAATGACGTTTCCATGTTTATGTTACTTCTTTAATGTTGTAACTTGCCGATATAACATCATTTCTCTTTAAATGCAGGTGCAACTAGACTTCACACTTTGTTCAACATGACGCGTGTGGTCCGGATACGCGAATTTGTGTTCAACACTTGTGTAAAAAGTTGCAAAAAGGAAGAGAACATTTAGTGGAAATAATTAGGTTTGAGTATTTAAACGCTGCAAATGTCGCTGGTCTCTTTAGCAGGAAGGTTGTAATGAAGAAACAGTGACAGACATGTTTGTTGTAGAGTATCGCGTGTCCAACACGTGACAGTCGTAAGACGCATATTGGTACGCGCATGTTAACTTGATCTTTATATGTGCATTGGCAGTCCGACTGTCGTGTGTTTGGAGAAACCGAAAATTCGATATTAAATGTTCCATTACATATTTCAACGCAATCTCTTCATTTAAATAAATATTAAATCATATTATTTATGTGCATGGTGTGCTTTTTCATACGTCCATCTTAAATGTATCATTACATATTTTTTAAAGTAAAATTTTAATTCAAATCACATAATACTTCATATAATTTTTTCTGAATTATTCAGTTTGTAAATGATGTGTTTTCTCCTCCGTAGTAAGTCCATGTAGGAATGTGGACATTTATTTGTTACTTATGAAGTTGAATACAAAGATAATCCCTTAAAGTGTTGTTTGACATAAAGTATATAAACACAAGTCGATACAAACTTTAATATCCGAAGATTGCCGAGGGTATTTTAAACACTTTTATTCACATATGTTGACATATTCATATCAGAGGACACGAGGTGAAACTCTATTTATCATTTAACTTTTATTCTTCATAACTTTTAAATGAAAAATTTACATCATTGAACGCTTAAATGGAATGATACGACGAGTTTACATGTATTTTCATCCGAACAAAGTTATAATGACTATTTCATTTAATGAATGCGTGATGGTAACGTAGTCGATTGGAAACGTATTCTATAGAGTATGTCTTGAAGAGAATTAATATCTTAATTAAATGCATAAAGGAGACTACCCTCGAATTTGATTTCCAAAATAACTGTGTGCTGTCAATTCAATTTCTTAAAGGGTCTTAACAAAAAACTATTTTCTACAACCAACATCAGGTCACCGGAGCAGGAAAGTTATAAAGTTAGATATTAGCCAATAATTATTCTTTGTTGAGCTCAGAAAAGAAGAAAAGGAAAAGAAATTGCACTTAGTGCCACTATCATTTAAAACGTTTTAACAAAATAAAAGGAGGTAAAAACTAAGACCAATCGACCAGGCAGGGAGACGCATTAGATCCTATCTATTTCATTGATAGAGCTATCGCACACCAATCTGTCATTGTATCAGTCTCAGCTTCACAGAGAGACACCTTCCTGAAAAATATCTTGTTTTCTTTGAAACATTAGTATAACTCGGGCTTCATTCACAAAAGAGTTGGCCTCTGGATTCATTACGGAGTCTTCAACGCAAGTGTTCGTCGGAATCCATGCGTCGAAAAATCGAGATTATTTTCCGGTCGTTTTCCATGCAGACATTTTGTAAAGGATACCGATTGTTTAACACAAGATAAACAAGCCTTGATTGATCGTGCATTCCGTGCCTGTACTTCAATCCCATAGGCACCTGTTCACATACGTCACTTCCGCGCCTGCGCAAACAGTTTTTACGAAGGTCGGTAGTTCATGGTGACAAATGGTTAAAATGGAGATCATTTCTTTGGAACAATTACTTTGACAAGTGACATATGTGAATACATTGCCTTCTGCTTCACTTATAATACGTATACATGTAGTTGAAACCACTGGTATGTACACTAAAATATGACCAAACTTGACTAACTCTTATACAAAACCTAACAAACCAATTCACTATTCACCTTATGAAGAGGCAAAACTAGTCCAGAAACATTATGATCTATATAAAAATACCATCCATAATATTTTTTACTTTTAAAATATCGTCCACTATGTTTTTTTAAACCAAATCTACAGGTGTAGAGGGGGAAAATACCGTTTTCACGATCTTTTGAAAAAGTATGTTCAGGTTTATTTTTTTCTTATGAATGGCTCGGGGCAGTAAGTCGATAACCCACAAAAATTTACTTTTGAGAAAATCGAGTTTAAAGTTTTTTGTGGGATACCAAATTTGTTTAAAGATTGAACATTAGCAAAAACATGATAAACCACATGAAATATTCGATAGTGAAAAATATTGCCTTTATATAAACGATATCGTGAGAACTTTCATAGTCTGGTTATTGTAATGGTTTGACATGAGTTGGATCACATTGCTGTCATTATCATAGTTGAGTGATGAAATTTCCCGCAATACATCCTCGTCAGAAAGCTTGCTGGACGCCATATTGTTTTGTGGTTTATCATATTCTTGCAAAAATGATGCAACTCATCTATCATTGAGTTCGGGGCAGATAACTGATTCTAATATGGTAAGTGACCACGTGCAACCCACAAAATAGGATTATCTAAAAATATCATAATGTGTGAGTTGTCGACTTATTACCCCGAGCTGCACAATAGTTATTAATAAAAACTTTAAAAAAAAACCCAACAAACTCTTACCATTCCTATTTAAAATTGAGATCAGGGCATATGTAGAATAAAAATAATATAATTCTAATATTCTTCTGATGATAGGAAACATCCGATTTTGTGCAAATAAGTATAAGGAAGTTTAAACGTTGTAGACATTCACTGACAAATATATCGTCAATTCGTCCTTGTTTCTATGACTCGAGAGATTTTATCATACCTCTCTGGAGCGTGTACTTTCAAATGAATTCAAAAAGCTAGATTTGCAAGGGGTGATATATAGAATTGATTAGGTTCCTAAATCATATCACATTGCACCTTAAAGTCATATAACAGAATAACATTGCGAAAAAAAATGGGGGTGAGATGAGTGGCGTCACATGTATATTTAAAGAAGCAGTCTTGTGTCTTTAAAATATCGCCGGGTATCGTCTTTTGAATAACATTAGCAATGCCAAATCACGTCACTAGATTTTATTTGGCTCTACAAGACAAACAAACAAAGCATGTAGACACTTCAGTGACACTGAGAGACGAATCCTTTAATTCGTCAAGGTAATCAGCCTTGAAGTGGAATGTTTTCACTTCATCTAATGTGGTAGGCTCCCCACTGGTTATACGCTTCCAACACGCTGTTACAGCTAATAGATCCTGCAGTTAATTAGAGTTGCATAACTTGACTGTAATAGGGGGCGCTGTTGTTGACCGGAAGTAATGGAGCGTGCATGGCAAAACAAAGGGGAAGTAATCTGCTTGATGTCCTTGGTTAACAGTCACAAAGAAAATAGAGAATATATAGGATTATCAATGTGTAGACGGGCATGCCGTTTTATGGTCTTCACTGTTTGCGTCAATTATGAATTAATTCATTTGCGTTATGTTTTTAGTTGAAATAGTTTGTTTATATTACCGTTATGAATTACCATTGAGTTCCTATAATGTTATGTTAATGATGGTTACATAATCAGTTTACATTTCAATATATTAATTTAAAACGATTCCTTATTTTTGAAATCAATATTGGAAAAGGCAAGATGTCTGCTCTATCATGTCTGCAACCAACATCAAAATATTAAATCAAATTCAAAGCAAGGGTATGTATATGGTAAGCTAGTCAAGTAAGTAAATGATGTCAAAGACCCTAGGGTTCGTATTTACTTATTTAATATTCAAATTGACATTTTCCCCCATTACTATGTTCACGGCAGATACTAAACGTAACGAAACATCGCTATTGAGTAAAGAATGTCAATATGCATATGTAGGATCAGTATGAGTTAAGATCTTCAAATATGAAAATCTAAGGGTTAAAGGTAGCCTTACAATCAGCCTCTGACAAAAGTATTTATTCTGAAAAATATCAGAATTTTATCATATATTGAAAAGGAGACTGTAAGAAATAGAATTTTCAGAAAGAGGCTCCTTTTCAATATTTTTTTCAATTGTTTTCCAGAGTCTTAGAGTCTTTGAGAGAGTGTGCCTCAGTGGAGGCGGGGTGGTGTTTTGTTGAGGGGTGAGGGATGGGGGATGAGGGGTGGGGGTGAGGGGTGAGGGGTGAGGGGTGAGGGGTGAGGGTGAGGGGTGAGGGGTGAGGGGTGAGGGTTAAGGGGTGAGGAGTGAGGGGTGAGGGGTGAGGGGTAAGGATTGAGGGGTGAGGGGTGAGGGGTGAGAAGTGAGGGGTGTAGTAATGATGGGTTAGGAAGTGTTTCTTTTGGGGTGTGTCAGTTTGAAATGATGTGTCTTTGTGATGGTGTCTTTGAGATCAAGTGTCTTTGAGTTCAGGTTCTTTGTGGGGATGTCTATCAGATCACGTGTCTTTTACAGTGTGAGGAGGTATGGTGGTGAGGGGATGAAGGTGTGTTGTGGTGAAGGGACGAGGGGGAGGCGAATGAAGGGATGTGGGGTGAGGGGAGAGAGACAAGCAACGCCTGTTGGGGCTGTCAGCGTCTCTATTACCCCATCACCAACAGGAATGCGATAACTGTCTGATAGAGATTGAGCTACGTTGTTAACGACTAGGAAATTAGCACTGTTCCTTTGATGGGGACTGATAAGAGTAATTGTATCGAGCGGACGCGAAGCCTATCATGTAACTCCTGTATTCATATTTCTATCATACGTAATGGACAATGCCAGTAGTTCACTGTATTTTGTACAATATCCGTAAAGGCTTATCTGTCGCTCCAGGCTAGCACAATTTAACGGGTCTAGAACTTAAAGGTGCATCCATTGTATTGTTGGGAGTCAATTTGTCAAACGTTATAAATGGTGCTATGTTATCGAGAAGTACTGACTGTTGCTAAAAATTACCAGTGTTGTGACAGTCGACTCAGTATAACGATGCTACAAAGGTAAAAGTAGTGATTTCTGATCGAAAACCGGACAATGAACCGCGAATTTGTCGAACGTAATTTGCGAAACATATTTACAACATATGAGCGGGGAAATGGGACTAATCAGTAACTACTTTTTTCCTAGTGTAAATATAGATCAAGTCTCTTTTCCCCCGCGCACTGTGCAAATGTAAACGAAGATGGCGATAAAAGAATGAACGTATTCAGCAACATTGACCAATTGCACTGTCTGTCATTATGTTCATTATACAAATCCATCTTTGGTAATGGTTTTTGAATTTTTTGTTTGAAACTAACAGTCTCGTAGCCTCAAACTTGTGTGCACGATCTCATAAATCGCTTGATACGCAAGAAAGGGAAATCCGTCAAATTCTATCACATTCGGTGACCCGCGGATGAAGAGGGTCTTTGAATGCAAATTATTTCGATCATGAAATGTCATGTTGTAGTAGAAATAATTAAAAATTAAACATTTTGAACCAGAAACTGTTATACTCAATGGCTCGTTCATTTCATTATGTTTATTTTAATTTGATTTATTTAATCGATTTGAATGTATCGATGGGAAGAGTCAATGAGAGTCCTTGACGAGAAAAAAAATCATATAACAACGGACAATTTGTCCATCAGTAACAGTCCATAGCTTGTTGTCATCAACCAATATCATGCGCTCTTTTTAGTTTTCAATAACAGTAAAATATAGTTAACATTTATCTACAATCTAGAGATGTTGATCAAGTTTATAAAACTCTGTCAGTCACTTTTTGCTTCCCTTTGGTAATATGTGCACTGAACGCTTCCAAAAAAACAAGGACAATGCTCACAAATCTAGACATGAAGAATGTATGATGGTGACTGACAGGTTACGTTGATATTTAATATCTTAGCAAGTTTTACATGATGTACGATCATAGATCTAATGATAACAGCGGTGTTTCCTTTGAAATCTGCAACCGGATATGCTTGGCAACATGACTGCGCATGCCTGAAAAATGGCAAATTAGTGATGTTCTTATCTCAATCTCGTCTTTCGGCATAAAAAATATCAAAACGCGTGTTTTGTCGCCTTGTCTCATTCCTGTATGAATTATTAATAAATATAACTGGTAAATACAGGAAACATTTCACGTTTAATGGAGCGTTTAACACCCCTCACTAAACGCTCTGCCACACGGCCAAATATTCAATTTGGCGTGGAACAGAGATGTCAACAATTAATGAAATGTAAATAAGAAAAACAATCCGTCCACATCTATGCACGGAAGTTATTTGGTTTTGGTTCTGCGTCCACACAACAATAAAACGACAAAAATCTGCGCATGCCCAGTGTACTGCATATGATTTATGAAGCGAGGTGTTTCCGGTTCATTGGCTGCATGTTTGACATCTACACATGAGACATGTTAATGGGCCTGAAACTGGTGATAATTATGGCTTTAAAAATTATATGATTTTCATATTTTAAACAAAGGATGCCATATCACTACTCAGAGAAGGGTTGTCGCTGATTGTCCGCCATCTTGTTTATTTTTAAAACGTGAAATGAAAAAAGCTGTATTTTAACTAATTTTATATTTTGAAAATAATAAAACATATGCGTTGATAGAATATTCACGAAGTGACACATGCTGTATCATTAAATTAATCAACAATGTATTGTTGTGCCGATTTTCAACACTTGTAGCGCCGACGAAAGACTTCACTTCTCATAGTTTGTATTTTGAAAGAATATGCCTTGACCTTTATCAAAGTTTCAAATATAAAGTCATGAAAACATTACCCTCGGTAATATGTTTCACATGGAGTGTACAATAAACATGTATTAATGCCATAGATGAGTAAACAAGAATGTCCTCTCGAATTTCGTTTTTTTTTTTAAAACTACCCGATAGAACCCTCTCTTTAAATTAAATTATTAGATTGGAAGTGTCGTTGCAATAGAATGCTAAACTTATTTTACAAAACATGTATATGTCATGGCGTCTTCGCCTAGTTTCGAATTTGACATCATTCTTTGTTCATTCAAAGCACATATTCAGACAAAAGCTTTATTTTGTATATCCGTAATTTAGTACTTCTAACATTGTACAGTCATGTGAAATCTGTGTTTACATGCAATTTATTGACACAAGTTCGACACACATATAGAGAATATTAACAGCGTAAATCTAGCATATGATTTGAGCGTGATTTTTGCCTATTTACCTTCATGTGAACGAAATTCGTAAATCAATTTCAGAAACCAGACAGTACCGCCCAGCATACTGAAGCGTCTGTAAAATACCTGATAAGTTTCCTTTGATAGGCTTCCATTTACGCTTACTAACATCAATAACTTAATGTATTGGGGAAATGCATTATTAAACCTTCAGATTTACTCTTTGTATAGCGGTTTTTATGAACATGCAGTTTACTCAATAATTACCTCCAAAACATATTCATATAAAACATCGTTATTATTTGGACAACCGAGTCGAATTGTGTCCACAATAACAAAACATATTCAACAATTTATGTCCTATTTATCGCAGATTTATTTTTGATTCATTCAATTAAGATTTCTTTGACTTACAAATGCCTGTTCGCATTGAAGCGCCGGTATAATGACTTTACATTGCTTTATGTTGCTTGATCGCGTGTACGTCAACAATAAGGCCAGTCGGCTGGAAAATTACAGGATTAAATGAACGGTGTTTAGACGTTTAATGTTTCAACACGATTTTTTATTCCCAATATGAGCAAATATTAAATATTTTATGGTTTTATTGTTCTTGCACCGTGGCAAGTTATGCCAAATCAATTTCAGCTAAGCCTCGACGTACTTCACACTCAATAATACATATTGTAGTTTCAGCTGTAATGTCTACGGTCATTTTAACATACTGGAGGGTTTAAACATATAATTCCGTACATTTGTATACATTTGTACACATTATTGCAATATAGTTTTAGAAACATTCAGAATATTAACGATATGATTGTATAAAAGTAGTTCTGTATATACATTAATTATGCTAATATGTATTAGGTTTATTATACGAGTATTTAAAAAAAGTTTTCGTTCTTTTTATGTTTGTTTATCTTATACCTCTTCTTTCATAAATGAATGTTTGAAAAAATGTGAAATAATTGTGTACAGAAAGAAAGATTTCAGTAAACCTTATAATTTCTTAAAACAATAAAATAATTTTAAAGGCTACATGTAATACACCTAAAGTCTCATAATTTTTGGACTAAAATTATACGTAGAGTACGCTATGTATTGCTACAACCTATCACATTACACGTCGTGATATGAACACAATTTGGTATCGATTGCACTTAGCCGACGTTGTTTGACAGCTACGAGGCATGTTGATTTCCCCTTTCACGATTTGCACGTGTTCCATGCTCCGTTTTTCGTCAATTGATGCAATGATTTATGCCAACTGTCAAATGCGTATTGAAGGCGTGTAACAGCCTTGCGTAAAATATTATGTATAATGAAGAAACACATACAATTTAAAGTAGGATAGTTTGTATCGAATTTAATATTAAGGAGACATGTTCGATAGAACGATAAACGTCTCACGGTTAATGCATCGTTTTGGGTGCGTCATCGTCAGTGTTGGTAATATCGACATCAAGTGCAAATCGTCGGTCGACGAGAACACATTTTCTTCCTCATTGAATTAATTATCAGTTCAAGAATCTGTTCCTTAAAGGAAAATCTGAATGTCAACTATTTTAATATTTTAAACATAATAACGTTTTTGATTCACACATAAACATATTGTATTTAACTGAAATAGAATATTCAAATACTCGTTAATAAATGAAAGTGAAGCTCCATTTCATTCAAATTTCATCTTTGTCAATTATCCCGAAAATAAATTTACAAACTTTGTACGTGTTATCATAACGCATATTAAGAAGCTTGAGGTTGAACTTTAATAAATTTCGAATCATTTTAAGGTCAACATTTCAAAAACACCATCAGTTTAATAATAATATGTGAATAATCTCAAAATAAACAATAAACAAATTGAATAATGTAAAATAGACACCAGGAGGGACTCAACTTCCCTCGGGACAAATCCGAAATCTCTATCCGCAAATTATCCTCTCTAAAAACATCTTGTTTTTAGTTTAACTGATATATGAGAAGTAAATTTCAATTTTACAGTTCATATTTTATAAAGATTAAACTGTCACATTACGGAGCGGAAGTGAATATAAGTTTGTACGAATCGTTGAAAGATACAGGTGAAAGTCATTTATCGTGTAGAGTGTAAGGTCAGCATCACAAGCCGTTAGAGCGTGCACAATTCCTTTGATATCTTTCCGTATAATTGAGTGTCATTTCCTTACACTCTCGGGTTCGCCGTGCTTGTCTGCCCACCAACAAGTATTTCAAGATGGCGACGTTCTTTCAAGATGGCGGCTTACATCTCAATCATTCAGCCATTCATGTAAGTATGTTATGAATTAAAACTTGCAGGACATCTTGACATCAAACTAAGACGTCATGTCGCGCTAGCCCGTTGGTTTCTACCGGAAGTTTACCCTGCGCATGCGTACAAGGATATCGCGCGCCAGTTCCATCCTTCCACCTGTTGTGGTGCGTATTGCACTTGAAGCGAGCAGATCAGTTCCGGTCCTCGCAATTTCATTTACTCACTTCCTTTGGGTTTCATTTAAAACTAATCATTTTGCAGTAAATAATTTTTATCGTGATGGCCCACTGAGAATTATGTCAAAAATATTTTTTTCGCACTGCAAATTCCAATGGTTTGAAAACTTTCCACATGCTGTTGTTTACTCATTGCGGCAGAACTCTGTAAGCGGCCCCCGCTCTGCCCACGGGTCAACGGGATTTAAACAAGTACCATTAATTTTCCTCTCCCGTTGTACAGTTTTATACATTAGAAGTTAAATGCTTGGTCACAGATGAAAATAAAACACTCGGCGCTGTGGCATGAACATCAGCGATAACATTCATGAGCGACTCTAGACGATATTTCACATGTGTTTTCATTAAACATGTTTTTTCACCTTCTTTTAAATGGCCATCTTACAGCCCATTTGCATGTCACAGAAGCTGCTTACATCCAATACACAGTAGTCTGCCGGCAGTTTCACTGATGACATCCTAATTCGCTGTTTTTATGAGTTATGTTTCCCTCGACAAATTCGTGCAAAAACCTCGGCCTTTCTGCTAGAGTGGTATTTCTAAAAAATAAATATTCCAAATTTGTTAAGACTGTTTATTGAAGAAGCCAGGGAGCACAAAGCAAAGGGTTTTGTAGGTTTTGGAAAATGACACTACTTTGCTAAAGAATTCACGGAAAAAGAAACTGAAATATTTCTAACGGAAACGAGGCTTTCCATGGAATGAATTATATGATGCTGTTATATTTTGATCTGCGGTCCAAAGATGTTATTGTTCCAAAGGCTTCTTTATTCATATTTGTGAAAACAAAGAAGATTCTGAATATTTTGATAAAATTGTCCAGGTGACGATAAGAAGTTTGATGTTTTATTTTTGGAAAGCTCATCTAAGAGAACAGTCCCCTTTCTGTTGTTATTTTATTTTTAAAAAAACAACAAAGTATGCAATAGGAAGTTAGAAATAAAGTATGGACCCAAATATTAATTAACGTAGAAGGATTATTAGATAATTTAATATATTTTGAGATTAATTAAAATAAAACACATAGTTTGATTTTTACAAGTACCTTGTTTTTTTTCTTTTTTCCCCTAATGTTACTTTCCTTACCCAACATATTGAAATTTAGGTAACTGTCTATAAAAAACATTAAAATATAGTTATTTTATCAAGAGAAAAATATGTCTATATCATATTAGTAGTTTTATAAAATAGCACCCTTTAAGTTATTAAATAGATGTATTCATATTTCCTAGGCACTCGATTAATTACAAAGAGCTTAAAAAGTATAAAACACAAAACTAACATGTGTTGAAAACAACTGTCCTACATTCAGAATGACAAAAGCCACGATAAGCTGCGTTGCCTTTCAGAGGAGAAGTGGGTTACTTCACTTTGTCCGAAGTAAGAAAAGAGAAGGAAAACTCATTCATTATAAAATGTCATAAAATAAACAAATTGAAATACACTGTTTCACATACGTACATGTAGGGTATCATATATACAATATATCATATGTTATAATAAATATAGTATTCAATGTATTATATGTTTTACAATGTATACCTTCAGTGTATCCTATATCATGTGCACAAAACTCACCATATATGTCTTACAATTTAGCATGTTTATCGTACAATGTAACCGTTATCAATTCTCGCATTCTCACAAATATGTATGGTATATGAAGGGAAGTAAATGCTTTCGCTGAAATCGTATTATATAGGGTTTTCGGTTTAAAGAGAAATTAAAGCTTGTGATCATCACGAAAGAAACCAAATGTTTAGCAAATTTATTCATTAATGAAAAGTTTTCATCCAGATATGACAACAAGTATTACTAATGTACAAATACAATAATTTCGAATAGATAAAGTAAACATTTTTGGTACAACAGAGAAATATATGGACTGAATACATATATGAAATAATAAGACTAAGAGATAATATCAGGAAAATCGCTGCAATATTTAGACAAAGAAAAGTATTTCATAGAATAAATTTCAGTTAATGAAACTGTAACTAATAAGAAAAAACATAAAACATAATGAACTATACTGAAAAAGGAGGGATATTGGATATTTTAAGATTGATATTTTATCATTTTCTCAATTAATGCATAAACATGTATTTATAATTTCAAACTTTACTAACGATATTTCCAGTATATACAATCTATACATGTTCAACAAAAGATAACGCTTACCAGCTCTGTTTGGAGGAAACACACGGGGAACCGCTTCTACATTGAAGGAGGTTATGTCTCGGTTTCTTCCTCTCTAAACAAATATTACATCTTTGATGTCGCTTACAAAGATATTCTCTTTAACCATGCTTATTTCACGCGTTACTCTGATTCCTCCGGCGATAGCAACTTTATGACGAAACATCTTAATAGAAGTGATGGCATGCTTTGTTTTGTTTATTCGTCTTTAAGTTTAATGGGGAAGTCTTTATTAAGTGAATACAATATCCTTTAGAGTGGAGCTCAATAAAGATGGTATCGCTAAGTATAAGTGAAAATCAAGTTTGTTTTGTCATACCTCTTCTCAATGAAGCAATAAACATAACAGTTTTAGCGCAATCCTTCCTATCGAGTGTCAAAAGAGATGTCAAACTCTTTATAAAACCTTCTTCAAAGGAGATTACGAACTGAGGTAATTTTCTCGTAATAAGCATCAAGCCCAAACAATGCTAATATAACTAAAACTGAATATTACCATCAAAAGTCCAATTTGTCAGAAAGCTAGTTTTCACAAATTGCCTCCCTGAATTTAAACGGAAAGGCATGCGGAGTGTGAGAAGAAGAAACACGTGGAAACGAAATGAGATTTTGAACATAATGTGCATATGCTTCAGGCCTGGTGCATGCATCGAAATTCGGAGAAGGACACGTGTAAAGCAGCATTAAGCAGACGACGGTGCGTGACAGATACGCATGACGGAGTCAATTTGCCAAGATAATAGCTCTTGAACATAAACAGAAAACCATTTGTACCTCCCCATCTCGATGTGTCTACTTCGTTCAGTCGCCGTTAGTTGAAGGGTGATCTGGCCTCTAGATGCGCACGGCTGACAGAGTAAATAACTTCTAGTGCTGTGGAATCCCGCTATCTCAAGTTCGTGCCTTCTCAACGTCTGAGATGAGGGCTCGACCCCTTCAAAACAAGTGCGACAATAAGCACGGAACGTAAATAAACAAATTAAGGTGCAAAGATTCGCTGCTGTGTTTTGATGGGATTCCAGAGAAGTCGTATAGTTGGTAATTGCTAACAGCCTAATACCCGACTACAAGGTTATTAGCAGATGTGTTACATGTAGAAGGCCCAGTGTTCTGTTACTAGGTTTATTGCTAGTTCATAGCTCGTCCTCGCTGGTGTTTAAACAAAGCAAATGTATGCACTTCGAAGACTATAACAAACTGATTCGATTAGCCCCGTTTCTGATCTGTACATTCAATGATTTCAGTTGCATTGGACTGATAGGGAATGTGAACAGATCCTGAAATGGAAAAGTGTTTGAATATCAATATTTTTGGTATTTGTTTTATTTAGACCAATAACCTAAGGGTCTGTAGGTGTTACTGCATGGCAAGGGGTTCACCTGTCCATGTACATTTTGCATTTTCGATTTCTTCTTAAGAACGCTGATTGTATATGAACAGATACCATAAATGGTCTCTGCAATGAACAAATACAATGGTGCTTATAACTTGAAGATCTGGAGACCCTGTGATTCCCAACAGGGAGCACAGAAGTCACGCCCTTCTTTCTTTCGCCGAATTCTCAAAAACTGAAAGTTAAAAAAGGGGAAATTAGTTTCAAACACCTTAGGAAGAATTCTCTTTCCACAAAGGGCAGAACATGATTAGGCAGAGGAGAAACTCAATAGAAAACTCAATAGATTTAGTGACTACCGGTATCTGATAAGGACCACGACCTAAAAAGCTGTTAATCACTTCTCTAAAAGTAACAGTAACACGGTGAAATATCTACGTATATATACGTTCATTGATCAAAGGTGACCCTGAATAGAAGCAACGTCAAACTGTGTGTCTTACAGTTGTACCAAAGTATAATTTCCATGAAGTTGAACTCTTTTGATAACATCCATTTTTCTTAATTAAGTCTGATGTTGATCAGAGCTGTATGATATACAAAGTTAAGATTTTTAATAGGTCTTGACTTTAGATTTTAGTTAAGCTAAGTCCTTTGAAAAAAATGAAGTCCATATACCTATTCAAAGGTGGAAATATATACTAGCAACAGTGACTTCCGTGGGAACAACCACTTGACTCTATATACGATATTAGATTATATCACAACATTTTTACAAAGGTATCTATAATAAATCTACCGAATACGGAAATATCAGTTTGTTACAATGGCCATTATAAATAGGTTTGATTACCAAATCAACTGAAGGGAATTTGAAGCAGAATTCAGTAGAGTGGATTGGCAACTTCTTCATTGCAATTTGGAAGGTAAATATAGACACCGGTTTCAAGTCAATGACAACCTTTAATTCTAAACTGGCCCCCAGATAATCGACAACTATTTAATGTGAATGATATGAATTATGTATTTTCAAAATTGTTCTGTTTTCATTAATTCATACGATCAATATTTACTTTGAATATATTGTGATTATATCTTCAGATTGTTTAAACAAAATGCGAATTTCTTTAAAAAGGAATTATAATGAGAGGGACGAATTTATGTTAAGCGACCTTGTCAATATTATGAGCATTATGCTGTGAAATATCTTATCTACTAATTTTCTAAAGACTCTTTCAAAGTCTACACATGTTGAATCTCTTTAATCACAAACATTCTGTTCAGACACATTCCGTTCCGTTTGTCGCAGCAGGAAGGTTGAAAAAGGATCAGTCATTGAGTAGTTAATCTTCTTTCCAAACCCGAGCCCTTCGTTTATCCATTTATCACATCACAACAAATCCCGACTAAGCAAAACATGCTAAGTATTGTAAGTCGCACATTGTAGCACGTGTTTTACGTGCAGGTGATGTCGGTAACGTCTGCACGTGTTTATCGTAGCGCACGAGCAACATGTAATACTATCCCAAAACAGAATCTTCATTTTCTTCTTGATTTATAGCAAGCATGACTTATAGAAAGTGATCAACTTGTAGTTCAACACCAGTGTAGCACGTGCAACTTTGTGTTTAGTTTGAATGATGGTAGTTTGTGAACTTTATAAACTGGGAAAATAATTAGGGATATATCGTAATTTTAATTATAAATAATGGTCTATTTATTCATTGACATACTGATAATATAAACAAACAATTACAAATTTTTGATAAATATCCTCAATATAACAAATATTATACATTTCCAGTTGTATATATAGGTTTTTAACATAATATTCTAAAACTTATGCCAAACATGCCAAATTTCAATCAACCGATATCTGTCAACTATCAAAATCATTCACCATCAATGAATTACATATCTAATGTATAATTGCTTTCTTATAATATTATATATTGGTTATTATTTTCAAATCAAATAAGTTTTGTTGAAAATTAAAGAGCCATCAAGGATGTTGATAAAAATATCGTAAAATTGCCAAAAAATCTATCGTCGTGAAATATACCCCTGCTCAAAAGAAAGTATACCAAGAAAAAATTTGAATATTTTTTTTAATATCTACATTTTATATATGAAATGATTCTGAAACACGTCGCAGGAACAATACACTGTTTTCATTGACAATAAGCGGAGAATGGCGAGAACTTTCATGCAACACGGGATTTTACCAATGATGACGTTGAGTCGGATCCCATGTAATGCACGTGCAAAATCACTGTATAAAACACATGATACTGTACATCTAGACAGTAGCAACAAAAAACACATGAAAGAAATGCCGAGGTTAACGGCAATACAGAGAGAGAGAGCCATTGAATGGCAGCGACTGACACCCAACGTCATCCGGCGTTTGACGTCATCGATGCGGCGGCGAGCTCAGGCATGCATTGATGCCCATGGTGGACATACTCGGTATTGAAGACGTGTTGAAGGACTATTCCTTTACTTACGAACTCATTTTCAGCATATACAGCTTGACAGTCATATTGAGAATTGTGAATTTTTGACCCCATGTGTCTTTGTACCTCTGTTGGGCATTCAGTTTTTGTTTTATTGACATGAACGTTTCCATTAGTTATGTTAAAATACCACTCTACTGATATATAAAAAAGTTTATTCTATATCTTCATCTGTTTTTCTTCCATGCTTCTTCAAATCCTTGGTATACTTTCTTTTGAGCAGGGGTTTATATACACTTAATTTTTCCAAAATATTTTCGACCGCAAATAAGCCGAGAAATTGCACTAATTAGTAAAGGTGTTTTCCAGTCTAAATCACACACTGTATGTAAAGACACGAAAGAATAACAAACTTTATTAGCAATGAAATAAATTAAAATATATAATTTTTGGAGATTATTTATTTACCATTTCATTTTATTATCTATTTGCTACAGATATTGGAATACATGTTTTGCCGAATTAGGTATTTTGTTTGAATTTTATGATTAATGAGAGTGAAACAAATTATCATAATTTGCTGGTCTTATCTCAATAAAAACTACATTAAACAGGCAATGATTTGTATATTCTCAGGACATTTAGAAACATTGTTTGTAAAACAATCGTCACATTCAGTAATGTGTGACAAGGGTAACTTGCAAGAGGAGCACGTGCGTCACGTGCAGCACATGGGTTGTTATGGCGACTTGTGCTAAAGACGAGCCATCACGCTTCGGAAACACGTCAGATACC
The DNA here is from genome assembly GCA_936450465.1 of Gibbula magus. Lineage (NCBI taxonomy): Eukaryota > Metazoa > Mollusca > Gastropoda > Trochida > Trochidae > Gibbula > Gibbula magus. The sequence goes on from OW388299.1 coordinate 36,304,363, forward strand.
CTTAGCGGGCTTCTTGAAAGACTACTTCTCTTTGAAACCAAATTGCATTACATTGTCGTGATATGAAAATTATTTAACACATGCCATGTTGTAGATAAAAGATTTCTCTGTCGATTGACGTTATAAGTATATTTTCCACAAAGTATTTTTAATTTGAAACACCAACATCCTTGATGGCTCTTTAAAGGAAATATATGGCTATCAACGTCTTTATTCATGGTATGCGACGTTTCGACACTTTTCTCTATTTTAATCTTGTTTTGAAAATACTAGATTTCACATACGAATCATTTCATCACCTCAATACATAACAAATCTCTTTTTCATCGTATAATTTTAAGTCTAGATTAACAAACGGTACACGTAGTGCAGTACTGAACAGCCGCAATTTAGCGGTAAACTTTCTTAAGGTTAAGATTCGGTGAAAATATAAAATGACAATATGAGTGTCAGACAAATAGATTAGTTTTACTCATAGCAGTAAACTGAGCTATGCACGGGACCTTTTTTCTGATGCTGTGTGACTTGTGAATGGATATTTTGAATGTAACTTAAACAATACATCAAAGAGGTCATGATGTCCGAAACTACTTTTTTGGTACAGTCAGTGCTAGCGGTTGGGGCCTGACACTGAGGATGTGGGCTCAAATGACTTGTTCCGAAAAAAACCCAACAATTTGTACTATTTCAGAAAGTGTGATCCCAAATATAACAATGTTACATCAAATAAAACACATAGTTGACTTTGTTGTAAATAATCACGAAGAATGAATACAATCTGAGGATTATTATCCAAAATATAAAATGGAAGTAATTGACGATGCACCGAAGAACTGTTTCCTTAACAAGCACCTGACAAGAGCTCTATAAGCGGAGAAATGTCGGGTTAATCTCCCTACCCCACTCGCACTTAGGGACGCACTGGAATTGGCTAATCTCTGACTGCTGAGATGTCAACATGTGCTGTCTTCTCCATGTGGCGCACACGTGCAGGAGTTAGACAAAACAAACTGCGTGAAATGTACATCACAACAGTGCAGACAGTAGTGGTAAGCTTATAGTTCAGTAGAAAACCATGCAATAAAGTATTCTTGTTTTCTTTGGTTTTAGAACGAAGAGAGGGAATATAATTTTATAACTATGAAGGCAATATTATAATAAATAAATTATGTTTGGATGACAAAAAACTCAAGCAACTAATATCAATAGTATTACTCCATGCGTTACATGGGTATATATGTACTACACTTATTAAGTAGAACAAGATAAATGTAAACTCACGTGCAAAAGAAACACCAACATATACAAATCACAAGATATTTCAATCCACGAGTGATAATACGACTAAAATCATGTTGCATGTGTTTCCAGAAGCCAACGAAAATGAATCTAACTTTTCAAAACATTATCTGCTCTTACTTTTGAGAAACACGTTTTAAGAAATCGTCGTTTTGGAAACCTTTATAATTAGACAAGATAGGAGAGTCAAAATGAACGTTTTGGCTGTATTATGACGTCCTACAGTAATGTAGTGCGCCAACGAAATTAAGTCCAAGAATGTGTTTATGTCGACAATATCTTTTATTATTTATTTTTATTATTTATTTATATGCCAAAATTCTAGCCAAAAAACCTATTTTGAACAAACGATTTCAGCACCCTAATGTATTTGACCAGACATAAAACAGACATATCATATTCTGCTGTATGAAATTGTGAGTATACTTCTTTACAAAACATGTATCTATCAACTACATTAAACATCTACTTTTTCCGACAACAAGATTTCATAGAATGTTCTTTTAAAAATTTAGGGACGTTTCTTTTGCAAGTAAGTATATATTGAGATTGTTCATTTTCATTTCAGATTTTCATCACATTGGTTGCTTCGAACCATGATATGTTTCAATAAAATACAGGAAGACAGAGATTTGATTATTCATTAATTAATGCTGAGAAAATCTATATTTCCTAAATTTTCTATAATTCAGAAGGGATTTTTTTTTATTACAGTTCTTCAAACAGTTGTATTTCTTCTTTTCAGAAATCTAATTTTACTCGGTGATTTAGTGTTAAGTATTTCTTTTTAGGCCATACTGCTAGAGTATGATATAAATGAATAATATAAACAACCTCTATCCTAGTCTAACACTTAGACTGTATAAAAAAAAATAAAAATAAAAAAATTTTGAAAAGGAGCCTTATTTACACTATGAAAATTCCATTTCTTACAGTCTCCTTTTCAATATTTAATAAAATGGTGATATTATCAGAATAATATTCTTTTTTCATAGTCTGAGTGTAAGACTACCTCTATCCCAATTCTTGCTGTTCTAGATCCGTTCTATCATGTGGACACAGTTGTTATCTGTGCTGGTATATTGACCGTTACTCCACAGCTCCTTCGATAACTGGTCGGCTAATCTGACAATTACATGGTCGACGTTTATGCAAATACAACTCCTTATCTCTCCTTCTCATCGCTTTGATTACCACTTGCAAACAGCGCCCTCTATTATACACATGGCGCCCTCTGGCGAGAGAAGTCAACATCAAGAGATTCTACTAACAGGCTTATGCAGTATGGTAGAAGATGTTCATCCTGGTTCCCTGAGTCAGTTACGCTGCGCTACACTTAAGCTGAACTAAGCGCAGCGTAACTGACCCAAGGAAACAGCTAGGATAGAAATTGCTTTGTTATGACGTAATACTAATCGTCGTTCATGTGATCGCGTATGAGTTTTCTAGAAATGTTTCGGACAGATAGGTATAATTTACATCAAAGTTTGATTTTATTACAAAGGCAGATTTATACAAATAAGCTTATTATAAAATTACACAGACTAAATTTGAGTAGGTAAATATTTTAGATAATGATTTTAGACAATGACTCTTGCATAAGACTTACAATAGATCCCTTGTTAATACACAGTCATTGACTTCAAATCACTCCGTACGATTTTTTCCACTTATGAACATGGTTTGAACAGGAAGTTACATTGAAAAGTTTCTTCTGTGTAAAAGAAACAGAAGACGAATACATATATTTATTTCTGCCACTACCAACTTTCCAAACAAATCCAAAAAACTGTCGATCAGTATTTGATTTAAGACTTGCTGCATTTCGGTACTTGTTCTGTGCTAGCGTAATAAACGCTCTATGAGGTGCAGATGCCGCGCCCTTCTACGCTAACACAGAAAAGTTAACTAAATGCAGCAAGGCTTAAATAAATCAGTGTTGGAGACTGGTGTTTTTACGTTTTTACTACTGATAAGAAATGACGTTATTATTACACACACAAAAATAAGTTCTAATATCAGAAAAGAGAAAAATGACAGTAATATTTTCTCATCTCTGATAATTTTTGCATATCTGCGATCTTATTTGAGAAATGTAAAATACATCTAAGTTTTGGGCAAATATTTCATAACATTCTCTCCCTGCATAGGTTATTCGTCCACTCTTTTCAAAGAGATGGGACTACATGACTTAATAACCTCTGCGGGAAGACAGTGATCGCGTAAGGGTTTTAAGATTTCAAGAATATACACTGACGGGCAAAAGAAAGTATATCACTCAGTTGTATTTATCATATGTATAATTTTCAAAGTCAAATATCTCGAGATTCGAAAATTAGTCCAAAACGTTAAATCAGTCAAAGAATACCTCTACGCAGTTTTAAACAAAAATTAAATTTAAAATTTAAATTTCAAAATTCCCCAAAATTAATTTTGATAAAACACAACTGTTCATCGACATATAACACATACTCTATGTGAACATCAATAAATGTGCCTCGTCCTGCACACATTTACAACATTCTATACATGGTAGGGGCCATGTTGATGTAAATTTCATTTCTTACCCCCGTCTGCTTTAAATAATGATATCTTAGTTAAAAAATAAACAGTCACAAATTAAGTCATTCAAACTACTGCCGAAAGGTGTTATTGTATCATGCCATAATAAAATGCATCTCATTTCTTTATAATATTGAATTAAACGAAAACAAGCGAGTGTTTAATCTTTCTTTGGCCCGTCAGTTTATATTTGCAGCTATTTGAAACGCACTAACATGAACAATATCACTCCTAAATAATTGTTTTTTTGTTTTGTTTTTGTTTGTTAAATGTATGTACATATATCTCATTGAAGGTGGTTGATTCAGTACATTGATGAATGTGATACGTCATAAATATGCTTCTCCAATATAGAGTGTCATAATAGAGATCATGCATTGTTATGACATGTAATGACGAACACTTGATTAAAATTTGAAGAAATCTGTAAATAATTTAAATTTGTAGTTTTATTTTAGCTCTGCAATATATACAACCGAGGCAAAACAATGCCAGAAATATTTTCAAATAATTCCAAACAGTAAATACCAAACTGATTTGCACCAATGCAGATGATTCGATAATGATAAGATGATTGGATGCTGGTGTCATGTAATCGCTTAAATAACGGATATCGACTGCTTACCCATTTGGAAAATTACACATTCCAAGAAAATTTGATTGGAAGAGAGAGAGTTAGATTTCTTACATCACGACAGTTCGGAGTCCAAGAAATATGCTCACTCCGTCGAATTATGATACTGCGTGTGTGTTGCTTCAGTTAAATGTTAACGTAAGGTCGCATACTTACGAAATTTTATTTTAGATCTTGAAACAAGAGGAAGAAGACCGGAAACCTTTTATAATTACACGTACATATACATGTACTAGAAATTCTCTCTCTCTCTCTCTGCATTATAATGATGGCAATCTATTTCAGTCTTCATCATAAAACATAGTCTGTCATCCAGACCCCTTAATTGTTTAAGCGCCTAGGCAAGTCTACAACAAGACTCTGAGCTCAGTTTAAATGTACACATCTCAGAGGCTCCTTCTTATTATATATTTTTTTCTTTCAAATTTTGAAATTTTACGAAATTTTCATTTCAGAGTCTAAATGTTAGACTACATAAAACAATAAAAACACTGATGAGATTTTTAAATTTGACATCTTTCATCAAAATTATTTAAATGATTTGCAAATGTCACAGTTTATGTAAATACCCAGTACATATCACTGGAATTCTCAAAACGCTGGTCGAAATATTACCCCTTGTCAACGAGTATACAGAATAATCATTGAGGAGAATACTCCTTGTCAGACACGCATGGTCCAAATTGAGACTACCGTCGTATCATACCAGGTACCCACTTTACTGCTTTACTGGACAGGCAGAGGCACACTTCGAACAAGGGGTGACAGCACAACTCTCTCAGTCTGGGGTAAGACATGACCCTTCAAACTCTCAGTTATCAAAAAATGAAGTGGGTCACCTACCCATGCGGCGAGCCGCTCCCATTGATGCTGAACTCCGCTGATAGCGGTCGGTTGAGCCACATACATGGCCCTTATTCTCGAAACGTTCGTAGTCCTACAAACCTCTTAAGCCCATTCTTAACATATGGGCTGCGTTCAAACTTAGAATTCTTAAAGCTATAAGAACGCTTCGAGAATAAGGGCCCAGGGTCACGTGCCACAACAGCGCTGCTTACAGATATAACATGTCAAATGATAACATCATAAATATCAAATCTTCTCATATAACGGCTAACTTAGAGGCTAAAGTCGACCAATGAAGATGAGGCCACCCCATGTTATGATGTTTATCTTTAAGGCTATATTTATACGTTTATTCATAGTGGCATGCCATCATGCAGTAAACAGGCTTGTTGTCAATCAAATGTAACCTTTTACAGCAAATCAAGACAGCCCAGATCCGACGAGGAAGAACTATAACATTACCAGTACATCAAGGGGCTAAAGAACGATACCAAATTTTCAACAAACAAACTTACAGTCAAACATAAAACATTTCGGCCTGAAAAAGTCGATTTTGAATGTTTGGGATGAGGATATTTCTCGTAAAGGGATAAACAACATTTCATTCAAGATACCTGATATTTTATATCTGTTCAAACACAATAGGGGAACTGAAATTGCTATTTTAAATAGGTTCTGATATTAAAGGTAAATTTTATGAAATAAACAAATAATATATGATAGTATATAGTGTAAATTTATTCACGGATCATTACTGTAGGACGTCATAAAACAAGCCAAAAAAATCATTTTGACTCTCCTATCTCGTCCACTTAAGGAAATATGAACAGATATATGTTTTGCAATTTCAAATTTAATTTTTTTTGTATTGAAAATTTAATGACTTAACAATGCCAGATACATATTATCAATATTGTAGATATTGAATATACTTTGCATTGATAAATTATATGTATTGTTCCGGAGAAGAGGGGTGGTTGTGTTGGGAGGGGGGGGGGGGGGGGGGGGGGGGGGGGAGGTAGTTGTTGAGACTATACATCGAAATGAACATGTTGGCGAACAATGTGGAAAGTCTTTGGATTAATTAATTTATTTTTGGTAGGTGGGGGGACACTTATGTGGTCAAACAAATTTACATGCCAATTAAAAAAAGTGGCAAGGGGGGTGGGGAGGGAAGGGGGGGGGATACTTCGAACTGCAATGCCACTGCCACTGGCAGGTAAGAGACGAGGCGTGTGTACATCGTATAGCTCCTCCCGACCAACAGGCTTGTTCAAAAGAGGCAGGTGGTTGGGCGGTGTCTAGGCGGTGTCTAGGCGGTGTACACTTGAGTTTCATGAACACTATACTAAGCCCTTCTCATCGCGGTTGTGCAGAGGTTTTGTCGCCAGTGTGCTAGGTAGTACAACCACAACATGGTGTATACGCGCCTCAAAACCACCTGTTTTGCGGGGACGAATCAACCAGGGAAATATTACACATAAAATCCTTTGTTCGGGAGGCTTTAAAGACGGGGGCACAATGCAAAGAATAATAATGGGCAAAATATTGAAGAGTGGCTGTGAAAATTGAATGGGGGTTACCAGAGAGTAACGCTGGGTGAGGAAAAAAACCTCGCAGCCTTTTCCTCATTGTGTCCTGTGATTGGCTGGTGCATTCATTCTGATTTCATACGGCATTCATTGCCAGACAAAACAGTGAGCAGGTGCCTACGGGGTCACGGGGATAGCGTTAATAATCCCAGCTCACTGTCCCAACACAGACAGACATGAACAGATTATACCCTGTCTTGTAATACGCCTTATTTTGTTGTGAGAATGAACCCGGGAGAGTTTACAAACCTTTCTCACCCTTCCTCATTCTCTCTTGGTATACTGTGTACGGTGAAGACATTATCAGATACATTTCATCGTAGCTGGGTTGATCATATAATAACACAATATTTATGCTGATAAAAGCAAAATGATGTTTGAGTGACTTACAAAACTATATTGTATACGTGACATTTCTGAAAGGTTTTGTTTTGTTTTATATCTGTAAATCAATTAGACATGGATTTGAAAACAAGCATATTTGATGCCACTCCATATCATATTCAGATTCATATTTATAACGTACTTATATTAAACTGTGCAAATTAGAATTCTCCATGGTCATTTTCTTCAGTGAGAGAAATTCGAAATCGCCTCGAAGTCTAATCATGGTGAACTGTCGGTACCCAAATATGAACGACTTGTATAGTTTCAAACACAAAAACAAAAGATGAATTTCTGTGTAACTTTTACACATAACTAAATCAGCAAAACTTTTGAATAGGGCGTTTAATAATCCACCTACTTGAATTGGTTTATTGTAAAATCGATTTTTATATTTAGTCTCTTTGTGCAGCGACACGCTGTAATACACAAGGGCAAAGAACACACCCTTGCATAACCCCCATATTTCAAATTAAAATCAATATCATGAGGCATGGTACGCTTTTGCACAAATATAAAATCTGAAACAAATAGCTTGTTTACGAGTTAAAATTTGACAATTCACAATTGTTACAAAATTTATCCTCTTATTTTGTTGACGGACAATAACAGCTGTGAGGAAGGATGTAAGAAAACATTAATTCCAAACAAAACAGTGGTGCTATTATAGTTGTGCGAGGCACTTATCCAAATATTTGACACTCGTTATAACGGTTTATAGGTCTTGAACTGGCACGAAATCATATTATAAGATCATTTTATATTGGTCCCTACCTAGTTTGCAACAGCCGGTTTCTATGTCAACAAGTTGGACCGATCGTGCCTGGTAACAAGTATTTGGACAACGCTGATGTAAAATTTGTTTATAAAAAGATGGAGCGTAAAGTTTGGATAAGTAGCCTTTGTGTTGGACAACATATATTGTGTTATACTGATTGAAAGTAGTTTTGATAAAGTTTAGAGTAAGACTTAAAATCAGTCTATCATTTTGTGCTATCAAGGAGTTATATTTGTAATAATTAAATTATAAATGTATTGATGCTAGATCACTAGCCTTTTGTCATTGTTGATCTTAAATTGATTTTGATTGTTTGCACCAACTCATTAGCTCGTGTTGTGTTATGCATCATTCAATTTCTTAAGTTTAATAGATAACAATGTTTTAAATTAGTTTTATACCATTTTCTATATACATGTAAATGCAGTGTGATAAGTTTTGGATTAGCCTCTTTTGCCATCGTTGATTTGAAATTGATTTTGATCAATTTTATAAAACGTTCAGTGTTTTCAATAATCCCTGAATTGGGCTCAGTCGCATGACATTTGTCATCGCTGATGTGAAATTAGTTGTGATGAATTGTTTATAGAGATGCAGTTTGATGTTTAGAACCAGTCCTGTTATGCTAGTGATACTAGTATTATTTTAGTAGTAGTAGTAGTAGTAGTAGTAGTAGTAGTAGTAGTAGTAGTAGTAGTAGTAGTATTTTGTCTTCGATGATATGAAATCAATTGTCATCAATCTTTTTATAAAATGTAAATGTTTAGGATCTGTTCCTTTCTTCCCAAATAGGAGATATGCTAACATTTCTAGTAACAACTTAGAATTGATCATTTTCATATTAACATATGTTGTGTTTGTTTTTCTCTTAGTTCCCTTTGTGCTATATGTCACAAGTCTTATGGTAGTGCTAAAGAAATTATTTTTAATATATGTTTGATATAAAGTGATGATAAAGTGGAAAAAGTTTGGTCAAGTGTTTGAAAAGTCACTTATTAAAAGGGATCACATCCAGCTTTAACCCTAATATTTCAAATGAAAAAATCTAATTTTGGTCGTCTATTTTCTATCAACAAAATTTAATTGTTGTCCTTTAGCAGAGATTATGGTTAAACTCGAAAGCATAAATGTGTGACATGATCATCCTAAATATAATGTTAACCTTATAAAATATCCACGAATGAATGTGAAAAATATTTTTCAAATAATCAAATATAAACATCACTGAATAATTTCATATTTCAGTATCTTGTTGAATTTATATTTTGAACGTGTGATATATATATATATATATATATATATATATATATATATATATATATATATATATATATATATATATATATATATATATATATATATATATATATATATATATATATATATATATATATATATATATATATAAACTGACTTGCAAAAGAAACGCAACCAAACCATTTTTGGTTCCAAATCAAACAAACGCATATTATAATATTATTAATCGAAAATACATACATTTGGAAGGGTTTTTCAGTAAAAATAACCATTAATTGACGTGACGTAAAGGGTCAATTGTGCAGTTTTCGATCATCAGGTTTTTTAAAACATTGAATAGAATTACGATATTTTTAACTTAACGGTGTAAGAATGCTTACAAACACATGAGGAATAGGCCAAGTCTCTATTGTTAATGGCCGAGGTTGGAATTGCAAAAGTTGTTTCAATGGGTGACAAGTCAGCAGATCAGTCTTTCTACGGCATGGATAACATGGTTTTCCACTCCGTGGCTTGTACGTACTGCTGCCAGTTGGTCTGTAAAATTTAGCGAGTCTGGCTATTGTACACTTGGTGCAATCCACGATTAGGCAACTTGGTTAAGCGTCGCTCCAACCTGCAGGATGCAAATTGTTCTCTCTTTTTCTATAGCACTTTAAAAAACTAAGGTTCGTTGCTTGCAATCGGATATTTTAATGCAAAACCTCCATTCTGTTGATGGTTTGTACCCAAATTTCATTAACTTTGTACACAATCTGAAAGTTTTAACCAATAAGTTCATTTTTCTCGAAAATTACGAAGAAAATGTGCATTTGCGTACAAGGAATGTACAGGTTTTATTAATAAGACATGTTTAAAGTGTTTTCAATCGATCAGCTTCGTTCCTCGAACATTAATAACCTTTTGTATTTTGGTGGCGTTTCTTTTGCAAGTCAGTTTAGTATTTCTATATTATTTTCCTATATATAACACGCTATAGGAGCTCCTAATACACTTGACCACAACATGTGAATAATAAGAATATCGGATATCGAACTCGAAACACCTTATTTCCATGAAACAGGTCTATCAAGGCCAGACAACAGCTCCACACATCGAATAGGTGCTTAACTTCTATACGTGTCGCGCCAACTGTCACCTACCTGACATTGTATATGATCATAAAACAGAATATACCATTTTGTGTGAGCTCACTTTCCTTTCTATGTTTACCACTATTTTCTTTAATAGATATAGTATGATTTGAAGTTATTCTCGTGTATTTTCAGTGAATGTTTTGTGTTTTATTGTTTTAAAAAATTAGTTGTTTATATTAATTTTATAATTAAATCTCATAATTAAGTGTTAAAAGTTATAACGTTTCAACGTTTCAACGATCTAAAAAAAATATGAATATGACTAAATTTTTATGAAGCGCCAAGGTGTAATATATAAGGTAACCTTTTGACAATAATTATAACTATATTTGCCAAATGATTTAGTACCAGGCCATAATTTTGGGGTTTGACAATGCCGTTTTAGTCCAAAAGATCCCAAAACTTTCTGTTTTTTTTCGAGGTAACTTGAAAAATCAAAGTTTTTCCATCTATATTTATTCTTTAATATCTGAATTTGCGTTTAAATCTCGATTTTGGTCCCACAAAAAAAAAGTTATACCTTATATCATTTCAAAGCCTATAATTTTTTTAATTATTGATCCAAATTACTTCGAAACAATTGCTGACTTTCTGTTTTTCACACTATTATACCCTTTGCTGAAATTTCAATATCTAAATTTCGTCATCACCAAGTCAATGAACATTAAATCAGTTCCATAAGTTAATCAGAACTTTCAATGAGCATCGCGTGTAACTTAATCTTCTCTACATTAAAGCTACAAGATATTTTATAATATGCAACGGACCTATACAAAAAGCAACGGTAATGTAGTAGAAAAAAATCACTATTGCATGCGTGAACTCACTTTCGTTCATATATTTACCATAGATTACCATTATGATAATATATCTTATGATCAAAAGTATTTCCATAAATTTTCATATATATTCATATTTATATATATCTTAAAAACTCGTTGTTTACATTTATATCATGTTTTTCGTCTATATTTTATATTTTTATACTGGTCTATACATATACGTATTTATGATTTTGTCTTTGAACAGTCTCTCATTGATTTGTATATTTTACCACAATCTTATGTTAGCACAAATACATGTAATAAATACAGGTGAGACTTATAATATATTCTGTCTGTCTGTTTATCCAAATCATTCCTCATCCTCTTCTCAGAAATCAACCCTTTATAATATCAATTCAAAAGTCTATTTTGAACATCAACAATTAAACAGACATCTATTGGCCCCTTCAGAAACGTTTGTTGAAAGGTACTTCGACCAACACGATTTTCACCAAGTTGAAAGACTCATCATCAAATTGTTCACCATTTTCTAGTAATTCATAGCCATGTTCAAAAGTTGGTTGAAAAGTAACGCGATTTAGATAACCAACTTAATTGAAAGACCTACTTTCCACGTAATTTTCTTATCAATTTTCAACTTGAAAGACCAACTTTCGAAGTAATTTTCAAATCAATTTTCTTCTTGAAAGACACTTTCTAACTAGTTTTCAAATTCATCCTCAGTAATCAACACTTTGCTACAATTTCAAAACTCCATGTTCAACATCATCAACTAAACAAACATCCACAGCCTCTCCAAGAGTTAGAAAGTGCAGGTTGCAACATGTGTAATGTAATCCTCCCCAAACACCCAACAGGTTCCCAGGTGACTGTGGACACAGGCTGACTCCACTCAAGGTGAATATTAATTTGCTGATCTTCCACTAATCTTCCACACCGTGTGAACCCTGGCTATAGTGGCCTGGAGATCTGCAACAGCTTGGAGGATACAAGTCAGTTTAACACCAGATGACCGACGTTTAAAATAAAAATGAAAGTCTTTGTGCACGAGGGTATATGTGTTATAATGCATTTATCAATCAGAAAATTCTTGCATTTACTAAAACAATATAGTAAATCCTTGCAATTTCTGTTTTATTCAATACATATACTAAACTATAAATACTATATACTAAACGGGAAATACGTATATTAAGAAGAAATGGATTTACAGTTTCTAACATGCAGATATGCGACGAGATGAGAAGTTCACACAAATCATATATCAACCTCGTATTTTCTAATTTCAAATGTGTTCACAGTTTTTTTTAGACTACAACTATTCAGAAACGATTCAGTTTTCATCAAAGGTCATCCTTTGTCAGTTATGGATAAATATACTTTATAATTTGACATTGTCAAGTTACAGGGACAAAAGAAAGTATAGGTACAACACGCTAGATATATTTATCAACATGGTTACAGTACATGTTTAAACGCCAACTAAACTTAATTTTAAGTTTTTAAACATTATCTGTTCTTATTTCTGAAAACACTGCTATAAAAAACCATCGTTTTGGAATCTCATTAAACAGTCAAAATAGGAGAGTGAACTATGGCTTTCTGGCTTCTTTTATGACATCCTACAGCAACAATGCGTCATCGATTGAAAGTCCAAGAAGGTGCATTATACCGACAACATCTTGTTCTAACATGATTCTAAGAAGATTTTACCGAACATTATGTACAAACGACCACTTTAAAATATCAATTTCAGTACCCCATGTGTGTTTCAAAAGATATAAAATATTCAGTATCATACTCTCATGAATGAAAATGTGTAAATCTCTTTTCGAGAAATCCTCTCTCCAGACAAATAGTCTTTATCCGCTAGACTTTGTTGAAAATAAGGTATAGTTTCTTTTTGTTTCTTATAGTGTAGGTTCTTGCATTGGCCTTGTATGATATACAGTATTCCTGCATAAACATAAGACTATTTGAAAAGGTCGATATTTATCGATGTGGACAGCATGAAAACCTCCATATCCAATTTCATTATTTATGCATCATCTAAACTTATTCTTAAACTACTTATAAATGTCGAAATTTATACAAAGGCTTAGAAAACAGTAAAACATCTCTTTTCCAAAATGGCGGCTGTGGAATGAACCTGCGCCTATTCGGAATGAGTCAGGGCACCTTCTTTGATGGGGTTCATCAGTCGCTCTACACCGGTTCGTGGCCAATCTCGGAGTTAATCCGCTAGTCCTTCGTGACCACACATCTTAATCTTGCCGGAAACCCGCTTTAGCGACCCGACAGCGCAAAGAAGTCGCTAAACCCACTGTAATTTCTTAATTCGAGAGAATGTGTCGACTCTGTGTTGGACAAGTCTCGCTGTTTCATCTCTGCGTTCTCTTGAAGACGTCACAGAAGCCGAGACAGAAGTTAACAGTTGGACTGAAGAGGTGGAAGAATGCTCCATTGTGGACAGAATTCAGACAATGTTAATCAGCGAGAAATAATGCCAGAACTTGTCACTTTACTGTGAAATAAACCGTTCTTTAGGTCAGTCTGTGTTATGAGATGCGCCATGGTGGTCTAGCTTAGTCTCAATCCTAGACTCTGAAAAAATATTGAAAAGGAAACATTTAATTTCTCATACGCTCGACGTCTGAGTGTAAACTTATTGTGGTTTGTTTAGAAGAGGCATAGCTCGCCTTTGGTGATTTTCGTTTAGTATACAAAACACATTTGCATGAAATATTGATTTATTATACATATGGTGTAATATAACTCATGTCATATATTCAATACGTGCACTAGTGTCACCGATTTGTGCATTGTGAGTGGATCCAGCACTATACTCAAACTGCATGAACTGGATGTGAGATTTTCCTTTTTTATTCAAGGAAACACTTGCACAAACCTTTGGCTAAGATGAGTGTAACTCAATGTTGTCACTTTAGGTTGAGCACCGTAAGACTGTTGTAAGGATTACTGCTGTAAAAAATCTCAAGAATGAAATGGATAATTATCACATTATTGCAATATGGTTAAAAGTTTCTCTCGCTTGGACAATACAACCGTTAACGCGTATAGAAAAAGTTTTATAACACTCGCGGTATAACACACATGATCGTGAAATTGTCTCTATATTTGTAAATGCAGATATTTATCTGTTTCTGGATTGATCCTATATACCTGGTATATGAGAAGACAATATGTATTGCATCGGTATCATATAACTGCACCTGTCAATAAGGAACAAGGACATGTTATATTATAAGAGTTTGCATGACGTATTGCAAGATATCTATTGAAACGTATACTGACACCAAATACGTCGTATACGTACTGTCTGTCGTACCTAAGACGCAGAAAGCACTAATCCCTTCATCCAGTGGCTGAGGAATCTGCCTGTTTCCCAGGAGTATTAGAGCCACCTCCACCACCGCTCCCGCCTACACCGGTCACCTTTAGGGGGTCAGACTTCAAGGTCGGATAGCAGACGATCTCAGAAAAGTCTCAGAAACTATCTACCTTGTATCCTCTCCCCCACAACCCCTGACTTGTCCCCCCTGACTGATCCTTCTTCAAACAAGGGGAACAATTGCGTCTTTCTCTTCCCCTCCTCGACTCCGGTGTTTGACATTGGCAAGGGTTCGTCGCTCTCTCAGTTCTCTGTTGGTCCAAGATTTGGCGGCGAATTGCTCCCTCTAATTTCTTAATCTCTTTAAAGAAACACAAGTTTTGGGATTCCAGCGCACGTAAATCTAGTGTACACAACACCTGTTTAAGGCGTTCGGGCGCCTGTCGGAGCAGACGACAGAATGCCGCGTCCGCTTGTTCGTACCAAACAAACGTCGCTCCCTGCATACCACCAGCAGACAACCAACGACAGCGCTATGGACGAACAGAAGGGGCGGATTCCACAATACTTCTGCTAGTTAACATATCACTACAGTTGAATGGCAAACGTTAACAACGTCGGCGTGACAATTTGACTCCAAGTCTGTAATTGGGTGTGATATGACGTCATTTATCACCGACCACCAGATTTTGCAATGTGGAGAAATGGCCTGTTTGAAGGGGCGAGACAAACATCCGGGTTACAAGGCTTGTGGTTAATTATTGGGAAAGTGTTGTTTGTGGACGAATTAACTACATGGGCAAAGCCAAGGATAGTTTTAGGATACGTCATTTAAAACGGAAATACTTGAGTGGTCAGGTGCAGTTTGAATAGAAAATGCGAAAGTTTGGTCAATGTAAATGCATCATGATCTTGTTGATGTTGTAATCTAATGAAATGATAACATTGGATCAAGTTATATGAATAAACGTCATGACATTGAAGCATCAACACATCACGAGTGTGTATATATCTTTAAAGATATCTTCATCTTTTGAGAACAAAATTCCGATCAAATCAGATATCATGTTTTGACGACAGATGCAACATTTTACAAGAAAGCTATTTCTGTTGTTACACATATCTTATCCACTCCCTGTTTCTATTGAAATGAACCAGTTTAAGATCATGAACATATAGACCACTACACATAAATCTATGTGGATCCAAAAACTTTCAAACATCAGTAAGATTTGGGTGCAGTGGTACACTGAGTTCCGTGCAGTATCATCCATGGTTAACTAGTTCCATCCGATACTCGCAGGTTTCACCGCAACGCGTAGTCGTGATAGTGTTGCGGACTTTCTCCCTGCAGTAATACTAGCATTATATAAGTGAAATACTCTTGAAAGCGGCGGTAAACACAAACTCACCTCACCGTGTGTGTACATGTACGCCCAAAAAGCCTACACTTTGATGTTCACTTACGATGCCAAGCCTCAACATCCATTTACACTTCACTTACCATACCATATCAAAGGGTCTGGATGACAGACTAACTAAACCGTTAAATGTTTCAAAACTTTATTATTTTGAAAGACCAGTTTGATGGCAGATAACCTACAAGATAAAACTACAAAATAAAAATCGAAATCACTAAATCTTCATGCAAAACCTATAAATCTACCCAAGTAAAAGGTTGAAGGTCTTGGTCAAACAATATTCAACGCACAATAAATTTCAGACCTACTATTCGGATATTTAATCTTGAATTAGGGAAGTTGTGATGGAGAACATTTCTGGAATATCAACCTATTTTATGTAACCAAAGTCATAAATCAAAATGTTATCAGCTAAATTTACAATTCTGCCCACAGGTCGACTTTTGCAAGGCCATTTTAGACTTTGTGTTCCGTTTTGCCTCAATAACCGTTGTCGAAAGTCGCCTGTACAGAAAAAAAAAGAATTGTATATCCGTGATGAAAATCAATAAAAGGATGATGAAAGATTATACCTGTTGATTGA
This sequence comes from Gibbula magus, assembly GCA_936450465.1. Classification (NCBI taxonomy): domain Eukaryota; kingdom Metazoa; phylum Mollusca; class Gastropoda; order Trochida; family Trochidae; genus Gibbula; species Gibbula magus. The sequence continues at coordinate 36,320,992 of OW388299.1, forward strand.
TTACAACAGGTGATACGACTCTGAACCTGTATTATTTACCTTTGCTCAGGTGTCTAGCGTCTCTATGTATGTTGTCCGTGTAGTGGCGAGTGTGAAGGCGTGTAGCCACGTGACCTCTAACCCCCGACCTGACTCCTCCCTCACACCTACCTGTCTTCTGTCTAACGCGTCAGGTGTGACAGTATCACCTGTGGAAACATTTAGCTTCTCTCCAGGTAACTTTAAAGTCGCAATTTGAAAACAGCAGCCTAAGAATAGAACGAAGAAAGACTATAGGATGTTCCAAACATTAATAATTGTTTCCCCTCTAAAATCCTTACTTTTTGGTAAAATGATATAATAAATATTGAGAAAATTATAACGAGGTAATAAATAAATAAATAAATAAATAAATAAATAAATAAATAAATAAATAAATATGTACGAGTAAATAAAATGCTTTTGAACGAACATTTGGTAATCGGCTTACTTATATATAGTTATCAGGATTAACACAAAATATTTTCAAATTCCACAGTCACATACACTGATAAAAAAAACGACAACATAAAATTGTTCTCTATGGCATTCCCTTACATATAAATTTCATTCAACTATATCACTGAAATATAACGTATAGAGAATACTTTACGAGTACCCGTGTTGTACTATTTGTAACAATTTGTTATCGCACCAGCGAAATCATGTTATACGATTTTGTATAAAGTAAATGAATTATTGTGAATCTAACGAGCGAAAGCGAGTTTCATTAAGTGATATCATAGGCCAGGTAACATGCAACTTACCAATATCAAGGACGATAAATTACAAAAGTAGCACTGTTTCCCACTAAAACCATTTCGACCGTGGTGTCATTTATTATTAACCAACCTGACATATATTTTCTGGGAACTTTTGTTAGTAGATATAATTTTAAAAGGTGATATATTCAATACATGGCTTAGTCGTATATGAATGTTGTACATGTCTGTCCACGCAACATGTTCTACTCGACCGTTGATACTCGCTCTTAGTTCAAGGGTTAATATTATCAGCTGAAACCTTCAAACATGATTAACAGTTATTAATATTTCTGCATTGTAATATTTTGAATGGTCTTTGTAAAAATTAAAATGTATTGTTTTGTACCCGATTTGGCAAAAGAGGGGCTTTTAAAAATGTATTTAGTTTGGTTTGATGTCTCTGAGTTCAGTAACGTGTCTCTTTAAGACAAAATTATTAAAATGCCTTAATTAACATTCTCTGTCTCTTTCGACACAAAGTTTTAAAAGTATTATCACAATTTATAATAACTTTTAATTATACAATACCAAATTTCTTTGAACAGAAATGTTAATATACATGTTTGTTATTTTTTAATATTAATCAATTTAATAAACTCAGATGTACCTTCACTAAAAACTACTAAAAGCAGTTCGTTCGTTGAGTTCATCCGACTTCTGATACTCAATACATTCCAACACTTCCGTATGTTTCAGTTACTTTGATAAGAACGGGTCTTCGTCTACACTAGTTTAATTTGCGTTTGCGTGTAACACGTGCTTGACTTGTTTAAGTAATCGTAGTTGACGTTTCCGGTTGTTCTCGTTAATTGGAAAGTTCAAAATTAAATGCAAAAGACTTTTTTTAATATATATACATGTACGATGTTTTTTCGTTATGATGATGTTATAATGAAAAGGTAAATATGAACACTGTATAAGGGCTCTTAACTATTTTTTCAGAATTCTAACATATATGATATATTTGTTTGTTACCCTTTTGCTAGTTGTAGACTTATTATTAAAAAACTTGAAACTTGAAATAAGGAATGATAAATGACAGAATGAAATACGTAACTGCTTAAACTCCTTTTACACGCGTTTGCATATAATTAAGCAGGTTTGTTTTTCAAAAGAAAAACATGTTTTAGGTTAGATCGTGATAAATAAACTGTCATTTACAGATGCTAGCCAGGAAACTAAAAGGGGAAACATTATTGATGACAACTTCTTTATTTCATGTTACAAAATTCCCCGACTTCAAAGAACCACGTTCCCGTTTCAAAACGTTTAACAGATTATGATTTTAAAGAAAAATAGCTAACAGTATCTGGACTTTGAATCTACAACTGGATTATAGTGCGATTTAATTTTGACTCTTGACTTTGCCTATTGTCCTGCGTCTTTCAGCATGTTTCGAATAGGAATCAACCCCGACCTTCTTGACGATGAACGAATTAATGGTAAATTTTGTTCCAGAGATAAACATTAAACAGTCCATGGTTATAAATATCTAAAAAAAAATCCGTTAATTGTTGAATCAATATAAACATATTTGAAATCTTTTTAACAATAAGTAATATTTTACCTGGTGATAGGAAGCACTTGACAACTTGCACCAGTTTATTTACTCACCACTTTACCAACACATGCCAAATATTTAACGACTCCTTAACTCCCGCCTAGTTACCATATTGTTTATACATACATCGATAATTCACGCTGCATTTGTGGTTCAAAGTCATAATTTTCACATTTATCTTCAGTTTGTTGGAAAATCGAAGACGCTTGATTATGAAATCATGTCAACAGACTGACATGTCACACTGAATTATATTTCACTAACCGACCAAATACACATATTCGTCCAATTTTATGGCAACAGTTGTCGTGTTTGAAAGAGTGCAAAATCGGTGATGAAACGATTTCCATTTTCTTAAGAACCTTGATTCTAATATCAAAATCAAATTTGTGCCAGTATTCACATTCTGGAAACCGTGACAGCTCGTAAAAGATTTTCTCATTGTCGACTTGGTGTTTCCCTTCAACAAGTTGTTGAGCATGCATGCAAACCCTTTCAATAACGGTGTAAATCTCTTATAAGGCTTTTTCCGAATTAACTTCCGTTGCAACAGGTTGAGTCTTAGTGATTGATTCGTATCGCTCGTGTTGAGAGCTAACAAAAAGCTCATTGACTTATTTATCGACTAGTTTTGCCTATCATAGCTTAAATGGATGCCGGCTTATTTTATGCGAATTGACTCCCAATAGTAAATCAAGGCGGATGATTAATGACATTAAATCCTCCTCTGATTATCTCCCTTTGCAATAATTGCACGAGGGCGCACAACGATTTACATCGTGAATTAAACATTGTGAGCAATATGTTATGAAGAAGTCACTTCGTGTATTTATCCAAAAACTATCAGCTCGGATTCTATAAACAGAAAGACTTGAAAAACGTTTTACAAAAACGGAATGTAATTTCCAGGTTAATTACTAAGCCACGCCCACTTATGAATGACGTCACAGAACGTGCGGCACGTGGCCATTGAAAGTGACATGTGCAGGTGTTTTACAGTGCAACAAGGCGTCAAGTGCAATAACAGTCGATTACCTACCTCGATAAAACAAACAAATCAACTTCCAAGCGTGAAATTGGATAATTTCATTTTCTATATATAATGTCTTGTACATATAATACGAGGTCGTCTAAAGATGTAAAAGCAAATCTATTTAAGGTTTTCTGATATTTGTACCAAATCCATCAATATACGACTGACATGCGTGACTTTGAACACTAGCAGATAAGTTTAGTTACGCCCCTATTAAATCATCCCTTATTTGACTCGTTAGCAATAATGCAAAAATATATTTAGCACTCTATTATTAAATATTACAAGAGAGCCGCCTTCCCCCTTTGCATGTTTTTGCATGTGTTTTTTTTGGACCCCAAACGTTACATCCCCAATCCCCAAAACCACATTTGTCAATAAGTGTACCCCTTTGAAAGTTGCTGAATCGCCTACGCTTTAGATAGTTTTATAATTGCGAATAAGGAGACATACTCATACTCATACTCTTCATTTTGGTTCCCTTCTTCCAAGGAAATTGCTTGATAAGGAAACAGTTGAAGGAAGAAGTCAGTTTGTTAAGGGGATATTGAGCTGCTAAGTGCACAGACAGTCGACAGAACGTGCCGCTCAAGCATCGAGCAAAGTGATATTGTGCCTTTTAGCATAGCTGACATATCACAACCCATAGTGGAGCCCTGCCGATTTCTCCACAATAGACAAATAATGGAGGCACAAACAGAACATCTAGAAAGTGTGTTTGAGTTGCGCATCCGAGTCAATACAACAGGTCTCTAGTATCGTGGTCACCACAAAGGCAAAATGTGCCGGCTGATTGGAACCACATTCCGTCCCCAGGTAGCACTATTCCGTTAATGTTACTTGCAAACCTTTCTCTTTGTCGCTGATGGAACAATAGCGGGCTCAGCGCATCTCCCTGCTGTACCCCTCGTCACGTCGAACTCCTCAACATCAAACCACTTACCTGCGACCAGCACACCTGATCAATGAAATACGGGGAATATCTAGAATTACTGTTTTCCTTCGCGTTGTTGATTCCCGGATTATGATCTGTTTGATGCAACTTATTTAATTTGTGAGAATTTGTCTAAAATGTACGATGTCTATGGTATTGCTTTATGTTGCTGTGACGTGTGTTGTGCTTGCAGGTAACGCTGGACGCTACAGGTGAGAGGAGACACACCTGTATGAGTTTGTATGCCTCCTCACCTGCCCCGCAATACTCAACATTAGTCCCATACGCGTTCATCACGTGGGGCGCGTTATTCTTTGACCAAACAATGTTTAAAAGTTTTAAAATCTTTGACACATTATTCTTTAAAAGTTTTAAAAAGTTCCATGACAATGGGTTTTGCTATGGCTTTCTTCAGAGATATTCATCTTGTTTTATCACTTTTTTAACCCTCAAGTCTGGACTAAATACCACATTTATAGATGATTACATTCACATTAAGGTCTACAACAACGTCAATGTCATGACTTTGTTAGAAGATAAGCATCATGAATCTAATCTTTCATTTGATTGATTTCATTTGAATACATTTATTCTAGTTTTATATAATAAATGTGCGTGTATATCTATATCTATATATCTATATCTATATATATATATATTGATCAACCATCATTTCTATTCTGACGCGTGTTTGACGTAAAAACGACGCTTTTTATATTATAGATACAATTTTCTCACGTTCTTTACGAATTAAAAATTATCGACAGTATTGCTAAGTAGGGATACTACACGTTCTAAAATTGATTTTATTTCAGAGAGAGATATCACTGTAATCATGCATATTTTACACAAATATGTTGCAATGTTTACATGTTAAATTGATTATTTAAACTTGCTCATTAATCAATATGTTTCAGAGAGGCGGAAGAAATATTCTGATAAAATATTAAAAACTTTAAAATATTATATATTATATATTATATCATATATTAAAATATTTCAATTCAAAAGATGAAAGCATTTTCTTATCTTATATTTTGAACTTAGTATTATGAATTATGTACAATTCATAAATAGACATGTGTATATTCAGATTGTTAGAATGTGATAAAGTAAAGCGGAGTACAACCAAGGGATCAAAATAGACCCAATGCACAAGGATCTTGCAGGGGAAAATTAACTCAAGATATCCCAAAATGGACGAGCACAAGGACATCGTATTATACAACAGCCGAGAGTATATAAGTTTGGCATATCTAGATATCTAAGATGCGTAAACATATTGTACATCCTATCTTTTAGTCAAGGTTTATATATACCAGTTTTTATTATCCAATATATCTTATAATACTTCCAATTTGTGTACGTAATTGATAGTTGTTTATATCGCTCATCAGGACCTGTTTGGGTTTCCGCCAAACCTCGCGAATCCTTGACACGCGTGAAATGCATGTTATGACGTCATAGAAGGGGTGTTTCCGGGTCTCCTTAATCAATATGTCTCATTTGTCAAGCGCACGGAACATGTTCAATTTCAAGCATTTATGATATTCTAAAACTATCTTTCCGGAAGAACTAAAGAAACCTAGTATTTCCTTGAGTAAAGTAATGTTGGATTACTGTAAGTCAACTACATGTAAGCTCGACATAGACCCTATACATGCATATACATTTTGTGAAATATGAAACATATTGCATTTAATTATTTACCTGTTCACGGTTAATTACACTTTCTTATGTAAAATAAATATCAAACATAGCTTAAATCATCAGTAAACTAATTTCAAACTTTAACACTTCAATACATTGATAACGTGTACTATTTTGAAAATTAAATGTTATTTTTAGTGATCTTCTATATCACAAATATATGGTAAAAGAAAAACATGTCATATGCAGTGTGTTAACATGTGCACACATTCCTTTTTGCAACCATTGTTTGTCATCGTTTGTGACGTCATACAATTTTATAGTGACGTCACTGAAGATGGTTGATGCTACAGAAACAGGCCGTTTGTGTGCTTCAAATAAATAAAATTGGTTATTATATAGATTATTACACGCGTAAAGCGCCATTCAATTTTTATGGAACTCGTCCAAATTTTGATTTTAACCCACGATTTCGCTCAGGCTATATTCAAAATCAATGCAAGTTGATATGATAAATATCTCGCAGGGCTGAATATTGCACCAAATTACGCATGGCGATATATTGCAATACATACAACATCTATTGCAATACGTATTGCAAAATTTGAGGGAACTCTACATTCAACTTTTACACTTCTGTTAGCAGTTTAAACATTACACATTTAGTAAAAAGCCTTTTAAATCTTTCTAAAAAAACAGACCATTAGTCAAAATGATAAGTTAATTTTGATGGCATATATTCATAAAACATTTATTCAGAAAGCATTTGTAATAACACATATTGCACCCCAAAATAATCGTGTAACAGGTTAAGCTGGTAACTATATATATACATATGAATAAATTTCACTAAAAAATTCTTTGGTGCGATATATTGCGATATGAACAATTGTATTGCAATAATTGTATTTCACAATCTGTATTGCAATATATATTTTATTGCGATAATATTGCTCAGCCTCAGTTGCTTGGGCGATATTATCATTTTTACTGCAATAGATAATAGTTCAACATGTGATACGAACAACTGAGGTGCTAAAAGTTATAGAGAAACATTAGATACGTCTGTCATATATTGCTTTATTGTAGAAGATTTCACTAATGTTACAAAACAATTTATAAGGAAGACGTTGTAACTTTTTTCATATTTTAATACTTAATGTTGAGTTTGTTTGCATTTAAAATCAAGAAATTTTGAAAGATTTATGTTTTACAAATATATTTACTCTGCAAAATTATCAAATATTAAACTTCGAGTATAAACACATCTCTTTCAATACTTTTATTGAAACATGATGAATTTCTGTGCTGTGTTAAATGTTTAGTTGTAAAGTGATTACAGGACAGGGTCACAATCTCTTCCAACTATCTCGCTACTTTCTAACCCTGGAAATGTAGCTCTTTAACTCAGACACTAAGCACGTGTTGGCTATTCCAGAGTTTGTAAGTATATATACGCACTTTAAAGGGACACTGCGTCGAGGATAAAAATGAGTCTCACTTTTATCTACCAATGCTGATTGACGTGTCTGCTAACGAGTTACGCTTCGCTTCACTGTTAACATGCAGTAGTATTTATTACTAATTACTTCAATTGTCTGAAATAGGGGATCTGTGACTCGTTACCAGACACGTTGAACAGCAAAAGTAGATAAGTCTGATTCTGATCTCATATTTAGCATCGACGCGGTGTCCCTGTAACCTCTACCACAATCTATGTTTAACTCGGGTAATGAACTTACCCTTATATACATTTATCATATTAGCTACTTTTACTCTCAGTTATACAATAACTATCTGTACAATATCTGCTATGGGTCTGTGGCCCCTATACGAAATAAAAAAAATACAAAAGACAGTGTGTTAATAAATTATTTATAGCATAAACGCACACACAAGAATATACCCTCGTATTTCCTTTCCACAAAAAATACCCAAATTGAACTGCGTCTTTAAGACCAAGACGTGTGAGAGTAGCTGCTAACCTCAAGTACCTGACTTGTGTGGGCTCTACCTGTAATTGTTCCAGGTGAGACACAGGGCGGAAACAGGTAGCCCTCGTGTTGTCACTGTATACAGGTACAAACAGCGATCAATCACCTGTGCGATTGATCGGGATCAGAGATCAATGGGGGTTGACCCTCTTACCTGCCCTCACCCCGAGCTACCTGTACACGCGTTCAGGTATGGGGATCGAGGTTACCTGGGAGAGTCTTTTACCTGCTGCTGGAATGATTTACACAGGTATGACATTAGTCTCAATGTGTTGGACAAATAGGGCTGCGTTCGTGCTATAGCGAACAGGTTGGTGTTAAAGGTGGAACATAAGTTTAAAGGAACCGGTATTTACCTGATTGATATACTTTTTTATATATATGTTTCAATTGTTTATACAAATTAATGTCGTGTCGTGTCTTTATAATATACAGAGAGAGGCAATGACTGCGAATCAAAAGAAATGTGTGCAGATGTTATATATATATGATATTTATGACACTGTAGTTGGACATATAGTGTTGGTATAAATTACCAAAACGATAGCCTTTGAAATAATGAATGTGAGATTCCGAAAATGTATTTTAAGTGAGATAAAAATCTGAGTAAATCTGTTAATCTGAGTTCTATTTTCGTATATTTCTCTGATCTATGATCTGACGTTATAGATAAAAATGAGAGTGAAATAAATAGCTAAAATTGTAAAGTGAAATGTACTTGTAACATCTACCCTGCTTCTTTAAAAGATACAAGCAAAACACAAAAATTGAAATGAGTTAGTCATAGATATATACAAATGTAGTCACATTTTTTCTTTTTCTTTTCCAATAAAATACCGTTATCAAAATGAAATAATAATCTCGTTTTGTATCACCAATTTTGTCAATCCCACTCTACCTAACGACAGAGGAACGCGCCAACATACAAGTGTCCTGATCGCCGTGTATATTGTGTGTTTGAGTGACAGGTTGCATTTCCCCCAGGTGAGGAGATCAACCCCAACAGGTGCGCGGTGACAGCAGGTGTTGGGGCTAGGCTAGTGGGTAGAGACTACCTGTGATAGAAGGGGGATACGCTGTATAACGGCACCCACCTGTCCTGTAGGAATTTAAAATCATTACCCGTGCATGGTGAGAGTTTAATGTTAAGTGGATGAACCGCTTTATAACGGAACCACCCCATCTTGATGAAAACGTCTTTAGAAATTCAACATCCTTATCCGCTTAGTCCCGAGTTACCTGTAATTAGGAAGGAAACCACTTATAACGGAAGCTCACCTGTCCTTTGGGACACTGTTATGGAACTCCTGTCAATCACCTTTATTTTCATATATATATATATAGAGATATAAATGAACATGCAGCTCTTATACACACAGCAGAAAAGGGAAAACTCACGAAAGCTGTTCACTTATACAATGAAAAATACTTAAAATGCCACACAGTTAACACAATGATATAACGTCATGCAACATCATTGAATGCCAGTGTTCAAGCAAAAAAAATAGAATACGATCATTTACGAACATCGTTTGCGTTTTTGGAATATATAAATTCATGTATAGTAGTTGATATTTTTCTCAAATACTAGTCATGCCTAATCTATAGTGAAGTTAGAAAATATCAATCTACTCCACTGGATAAGATATAAATTACCGGGGAAAAGAAACGATACCATCAAACATGTCAAATTTGTTAATCCACAAGTGATAAATACGACTGAAACATCCAACCAAATTTAATATTGAATTTTCAAAACACGGGATACAATACCCTGATTGATGAAATTGTCTCTTTTTCTTTATACACAACATATTCTTATCAAATACATTTAAATCCTTTTTATAGTTTTATAGTTTCACTGAAATAGTTCATGTATCAATAAAAATGGAAAACGTTTTTTCATTGAGTGAAATAACGTCATATTCTCAGTGAAATAACAGAAAATGATGCCATCGTGTAAGAATGAAATGATCGTCAAAAATTTACTATGCCTCATTTGTTAATCATTATAAATACAATGTAGAATATTTGGCATTTATGGTCGAATAACATATATATCTCATATCCCGAAATAAGCGGGAATAATAAATCAACACTTATGGCTGTGCCACTATGGTGAAAATATAAATTCTCCTTCACTCGATGAGATGATATACATGGTATTCAACGAGAAAAATAGTATGTATTACACGGTCGTTTATTTCTTCGACAGCAGTATTTTGTTTCAGATCTGCTAGAAATACTCTAATCCTCTAAATATTAAAATCCATGAAATCAGTGAAATAACACTATGACGTCATCATCTTATAATAATGATGTGATGTCAGATGCAGAATGAGTTCAAATAGACAGTCCATTTCCTAAACTCACGTGAGTTACATAGTTTATTAATTTTGGTAGGAATGTATATTTGGAAGGAGACAAATTCTAGATAAATAGCACCTGTCATATACACGTCATCAGGAATCTACCGAGGGCAGGTGGATATTGATTTCGGATCATATGACACCCCTGAGTAAATACATGTATTTCAAGCAGAGCTGTTTTAGCTTGAGATCGAGGTGTTGGTAGTCAATTTGTGAACGGTTGGTTTAGTTTAGCAAATAAGTTTCAATGCCAGTTAGTAAAGAATGTAAATGTTGGTATTGTTTTTAGTTGGATTTTATTTGTTCTGGTGGTCACTTAGAATACTCTGTATTAATTTTTGAATTTTGTTTTTCATAATGTTATATACATGTATTTCTTTGCAAATTTTATTTTATTGTAATTTGTTATGTTCGTCTAGTGTGGCATTTTTTAAATATTGCTTTATCATTTTCAAAAGAAGAAATTCTCAAATAATAGTCAAAGACATTTTGAAGTACCAATCTAAATTAATTCTAATTAAATACCATCTGTAGATAAAATAATTGTTAAACCCTGGTGGTAAATGAATTTAATTCAGCATTCAAAATATACAAACAGTTTAGAAAAGAGACAATAGGCTCTGTAAAGTTAACGTAAAGTTAAGTCTAATGTATATTAAAAACACATCAACTTTATATATGTGCACGTCAAAGAATAAAAAGAAAGCCATAAATTTTAAAATTTAACTGCATTAGTGCATCATTACATTTAATCCAACAAATGATCTTTATTAAATTATATTCTTAAAAATCATAAATCATCTGTCAACTATAAATCCTCTAATATGTGTAAACGTCATTTCTTAATTTGCAATAACGTCGTTCCAACGTCAGAATCGGGAAACGCTGAGGAGATACGAGTCTTGTCCAGTATCATCCAACTTGGCAGTGCGCCTGCGCGAAGACAGGTGATGAAGCGCGCGCGAATTGGCACGAGCAGACGACAGTGTTTACCACGTGCAGGTGCTAGCCTGGCAGATGGACGCACGATAATCTCGTGCAGGTGGAAAGAAAACAATTCGGCTTCAGCAACCTGTCCTGATGCGTGCATTAGTTAGATTCTGTTGGCGAGACAAACGGTTTGGGTATCTCATTCTGGCGAGAAAAGCGACGATGTTGACACTTTACGGCCATTTACATGTCAATTGTTGTAATTGTATTCTTCCACATGAAAATGCATATTTATGACCTTATAATATGGCGCATGGAATATGCGATACATATTGGTTTTGTTTCCTTTTGATTTGTAGAAAGACGCATGACACAAAGTTTAGATATCATTTGTATTCACTCACATAAAATTGCACATTTATGCTATTACTTATAGTTATATAGATACATTTTTGCATTATTTCATCTTGATTTGTGGAGGTCAGTGTCCTACATAACAAAGTTTCAATGTTTGTAAAACAGATAAGGAGGAACTTTAGGTAGTAAAATTTTGCAAAATTGACAAAGAGGAATTTTGTTTCAATATATACAACTCTATACAACAATATATAAAGATATTAAAACAGAAAATAGAATATGTCAAATGTGCAATTTGAATTATGTCGAAGATGAGTATCATTTTGTGTGTGTTTGCCCAGCATACTTATCGTTAAGAACTGTATATACCGGTATAAAGAAATACTATTATGAACACCCTGAAACTTTTAAGTTTATATCATTGATGAAAACATCTACATCCATAAAGCTTTTACACTTAGACAAACTGTGTTGCTACCAACAAATGAATAAATGTAATATGTACTACAATAAAGATTGATTGAGATAATAATTTATAACATATATTCAACTCGATAGCAACTTATCTTACACACACGTATTCTTTAGTGCAGTTTTGTGTGCAAGACGATTTGTTTTGTAAACAACTTCATAACTGTTTGTATGAAATTTACAATGTTAGATAGGGTCTATTGATATTTTATATCATTATAATTAACATTCGCAAAGTGCCTTTAACAAGAAAATGTATATTGCGAAGACGATTATTTTCAACCATCTGTCATACACAGTGAAAAGTGTATAGTTCGACCATCTAAAATAAACAACAAAATAAAGAATAATGTACATGAGTTGATAGATAGAATTGTACAAGCCATCAAATGGTTTCGAGAGATTTGTTGAACGTAAGGTATGACTATATTTACAATAGATATTTAAAATAAACTTCATTTAAACATTTTCACTTTCGCTGTTTGATAGTCAGTTTGCGGGCTTTGGGACTATATAATCGTATATGCTCGATTTTGAAAAAAAATAAGTTCTATATATGTTATTTAAAAAAATTATTATTTGTATCTTAAAATTATGGTTTGTACATACTGATGATGTTACTGCATATATACGTGAATTAAAAAAAAAATATATATTGATAGTAAAATATATTATAAGCTATGTTTACGTTTGCTAGTTCTTTGACAAGTGTAGCATGCCTGTCAAACACTATATGACCAATATATATGACTTACAATGTATATATATACATGCCTGTTTATATGCTTTTAATTTTAGAGAGGCTATTTAAGGCATTAAACGACGTGAAGCAAGCTCTGTGAATGTCCTGTATACGTAATTCTTATAATCATCGAAATATTTTTTTTATTGTGCTACATTAATCATATAAACATAGTAATAATCGTTTATGAATCAAACACTATGGTAATGACAAATACTGCATGTCAATGGAACGTCCATGATTTACAAATAAAATTCCCAAATATTTATCTAAGCCAGCATAAACTTTCACCAAAGCGCTTCGTAACCGAATCACTAATGACATCACTAATTAACTGACATAACAACACGATGACGTCATCAAGTGGAGTATAATGAGATTGAAGACAGAAGGCCCGACTAAGCGATGAAAGATACGGGCATCGCATCCCCAAGAGATAATGATGTATTCGGCAATCGCGTCGATGCCTTGTTTGGTAATCTCAATGAAGAAGTGTTATATGTGATACCGATCCTTGTCCGGGTGAATCCATGCATGGGGTTCCGAAGCTTAACGACTTCATCAGGGCAATCTGCAAGTTATGATTATCAATTAATTCCATAGTAATAAATCAGGGGCCCATTATGACCAACTGTCGTTGAGAGAAGAGAACTACCAGAGATTAACCGATTGGACACGCTCCCTAGATACCATCTCGTCGACCGGCAAGTACTACTGGTACTGAGGTTATTCACGTATTTGATACATTCTCTAGTTGTATGCTAATGTTAAAGGCGCTGTAGCACGTTTTTTGCAAATTTTATTTTTTCAAATTTCTCATTTATAATGATAGTTTATGTCATTTATATTTACTTCAGAGGGTAAAACATCTTATTACACAAACAAAGTATCCGTAGTGGTAATAACAGTGTTGCGTATAAAGCCAAAATTGCATGGCGGCCATTTTATTGTGAACACAATTTATTATTTGGAATGACAAAAAACGATTTCACTGACTTAACGAACCATGTATACTCATATTTTAGCTTGATTTTCTGAAGAGGGAAGGATGTTTTACCGTTGGTGAGATTAATTTTCAATTACATTTCATCGACTTATTTAACGGGGAAAACGTGCTACTGCCCCTTTAAGACCAATGGTGGAGGCAAGACTTTTAATTGAGGATACTTTTGTATTTTTGTTGTTAATTTCAACCATCGAAAACAAAACAAATATTTTATTTCATGCAATTTATTTCATTCTGCATTTTAAAGGTTTTTATGATTTCAAATTTATTTATTTTCTCTTTAAGTTGAAAATACATATTCCTCTAGACATCAGTCTTTTACTGAATTTTCCTTTTATACATGTTATCCTTATATTTCTTTAACATCTTCTTTTATGGTTTACTTACCGCTTTTTATGTTGTATAAATGTGATACGTTTTTAATAGTGTCTCACAAGCCAAATAATGGCTGATTGTTAAACATATTTTCGTTCTTTTATGCCATATTTACATCTTGTATATGTTTGACTTGTGACACTTAAATAAACTATTCCTGTCTGTCTGTTACATAGTACTCTGTACAAAGTTATATACAGTACATAATTTATTTTTGTACCAAGAGTATATAATATTTTACAGGAGTAGTTTATGGCATATTTAACTCAACCTGTGAGATATGTCTTATGGCAATTTAGTAAAAATTAAAGAATAGTATTTCAGTTGTAATCTGTCTAGGTTTGGCTCAACTGGTTTTAGACGCCGGGTAAGATTTCATCTCGACTCGAGTCCAAGTTTAGACTGTTTAAACTCGGCACGCGCCGTATTATTTGAATAGTGTATTATAATTCAGGCGTTCGCCTCGGCAAGCACCCCCCATAGCGGGGCTATAGTCGTCTATTTGTGGGTATCACATATACGGGGACAATGAGGTCCACAACCTCAGCCCGGCACGCGCCAACATCCGAGTCCAACCCTCACAAAGAGCCGACACAATGGATAGCCTGAAATGCTTAAAAAACGGAACAGTATATAAACCAACACAGACCAGCAATAAAATAGATTTGAGGATAAAGGGGCGGAAGTTTTCAATTATACCACAAGGGTCGTTCTAGGTCACATGGGGTCCGGTCATTGTGGAACGGAAGTTGGTAAATTGCTGTTGATGTGCATGGTAATTTGTAAGGACATATTTGTTTCTTGGATTCCAGTAGCAACAGGTATAAGAATTGTTCACAAGCGCAACCAATATTTAAATAACATGTGACAATTTTTCTTTTTTTAAAGAAATAAAACGTCACATGATCTGAAATTGAATGAAATAATTGTCCACGTTTAGAACCTTTCCAAGACAACATGAAAGTTATAAGAGCAAAATTTAAAAAAAATTCTTCTCAATAAAATGAACGCTGAAATAACAAAATTGATTTGAAAACACTCATGTAAACCCATAACGCATGAAATAAACTTGACATCAAATGGGGACGTAAGACAACGCTAAAATCAGGATGCAAAACGACGTTACCATGGATTCTACAAAAGCAGGGGTGACGCGTTTCCCTTCAAGTACCCTGCTCTTAAACTCAGTTAAACTAACCATAACGATTAATTTATGTACAAATAATAGCAGGTCGTGCGAGGAGCGAGCACCTGTCGCTGGGACCGTCTCGCTTTCATCGCACGGACTGCACGCTTTTCTCGTGCAAGCACCTGCCCGAGCCAGGATAATGTCACAGTCCAAAAAGTCGGCATGTGCGTCGCTAGAGAAAGAGTTTCGCGGAGTTTGATACCCGATACGGAACGCGCGCGCGCGCCTTGAACAGGTGAAATGAGGATAGGTAACGCTATGGGAGGGGCCGGGGAGAAAATAACACACTGCCGTTTCGTTGCTTCCAGACATTTGAAGTTTATATTGTTTTGCTTATTGAAAGGGAACAATATGTGACAAATATTAAAGTAAGGGCGGTTAAGTTACATACCACCCCCATCTGTGTTGAAATTCGCCAGCGTTTGAAGCGAAGCCCTCCGATAATACAACTCTGATCAAAGAAGCCAGTTTTGACACGTCCTTAGTCTGGTAACACATGCCTCCTCAACCTGTAATCACGCCAATTAATAGTTCCGTAATTATTATGATATACCCCTTCTAACAATTTCGCTAAGCCAGGGTTATTACCAGCACATGCATACGGTAATTTCTGTTTTTTAATTAAAGTTTTTTTGAGATTGTCAGAAATGTATATAGTCTTCAATTAACATCATGCTTATTTGACTAGTTATTGTCAAAATAGAAAAAATATGTAATTGTTATTGGCATAATCAGTGTCAAATTATTATTTAACGGGTATGGTACCAAATGTGATTTTAATTAGTTTACCGTGTTCGGTCTCTAAAATTGGTATAGGCTACTTTATCGATTTAAGGCGAATTATTTTTACTGTTTTATTTTTATTATTAGAGTTTCAATATTTTAAATCATCAACATTTTGCTGAAATTTGAAACTTGCTACACAATATTTTGAATAAACTGAATAGTTCTATATCCCCTTTGAACTAATCGTGACAGTTACTGATATATGGTTAAATTTAAATGAGATATATATTGTAATGGAACTGTTTCGTGTAATAAAGAAACCTTTAATTGAGTGTTTAAATACCAACTATGCACATACAAATGGATATCGACAAGAACAGTGTAAAAACGTCCATGACAGTTTCTGTTTTTCGATTGGCGTTTCGTGTAAAAAATAATATAGAGAATATTCCACGAGCACGTGTTTAATACTTTTAGGAGACGGATGTGAGTTGTTTGGTTTTCCATTGGTTGCTAAGCAAAGCGTAATATATGCGAATGTTCTCCTGTGCTGTACAAAACACATTGTGCATGAAAATAGTACCTCAACGTGAAATTGTTGTAAATATTGCATGTCTTTGTTTTAGTGCTATTTCAGAAATGTGAAGTACAGTATAAGGTAAGAATATAAGAACGGGAGCGTCTCAATATATGTATAAGGACCTATCCACACATCTCGTATATCTTATGATATTATTATTATATAAAATGTGGATGAACAAAGAACGTTTATGGATTTTTGACTTATTTATTGCAAGAGTTCGACGTTTTGGTATAGACACCTCGTATATTATTTGAGAGGCATTTAGAAGTTGGTTAAATGAAACGTGTTTTCAACTTCTTTAGATCAATATACACTGTAGCACGAGTGCGATGTTTCGCTGTATAGGTTCAGTAGCTTCAACGACGAAACGTCGCACTCTTGCAATAAAGACGTTTTAGATCCACAAGAAGATGATTTCTATAGTTCACCTTCTTGTATCGTTGTTCACTTTGAACTAAATGCCACAATCTCAGTATAAGGACATTTTAATGTATATGAGATGTATGAACCGGATAAAACGAACGATACTAACTAAAATACAGTTACATACTATACAATTCACGAGTGATTACACGACTTAAAGCTAACATATTGTGTCCAGAAGCCAACTAAACTAAATCTATAATCTTTGGAAAACTGTTTTTTTTAAATATCTTTTAGAAATAGGAAGAATGAAATATATCGTTTTTGCGTGTTCTATGACGTCCTATATACAGAAATTACGCGTCAACGAATTAAAGCAAAGTATGTCGACTATATATTTAAGTATCTGTGTTCCCAATTAACTTAATGCCAAACATTCTGTCCAAAACCATTTTGAAAACAATCAGCACCTCAACTTTTTGAACATATAGAATATTTAAAACATCAACTGATCAATGGTGATTATACAAAACATATGCTTATCACAAGCACTCAATATCGAAAATATCGTCTCTTTTACCCAGCAATTTATGGATGTTGTCTAAATGTTCTCAGGCATAGTGTATCCATTTAGTACATCGTATCTTATCAGAACCATCAAGCGACCTTGGTATAATCACGCAGGAACTCTCTAATTATAGAGGGTAAAAGAATCTGGTATAATATGCTTTTCGAGAAGTCTGCTATGTATACATATACTATGGATGTTATGAACTTATTTTACTTGTGTTAAACATCAGTTAATGGCTTTCACATGTCCCTTGGTCGAACATATAACGTTTAATGCAATGAATGTACTCCCAGGAAGTTGAAAATTAAGAAAAGAATAATGTTCGTCATTGTACTAAGAATATAGAAGTAGCGCCTTGAGCATAGGTTCGTTCTTTGAGAGGCATTTTAGAAGTTGTAGAAATGAAGAAAAATCTTATACACAACGAACGTATGATGAAAAATATGGATAGTTAATTTCTTTATTGCAATGAATGCGACGTTGCTTTCATTGCAATAAAGAAGTTGACTATCCACGTATCTTGATTTTTCATCATACGTTCGTTATGCATTATTACTAAAACTAAAGTTAATATCAGTATTATGAAAACCATGTAATATGATATAATGTCCTCAATATCAGTTTCTTGGTTAAATACTACTATATATATTTGAATAAGGAAATACATGTATGTCGTCTCTGAAAGGAAACTGATAATGTTAACTATAGGCATGCAAACAAAGACAAATCCATATATAGTGTAGACATATTTTAATAATACTTTAGGTCTGGGTACCATGGTACCACCACGAGTACATCAGTACATGTTAAAGACATCTTTGGCACACTCACAAGGTACCCTCAAGAGCACTATTCGATGTCCGGCAATAAATAGCCGGTGGTCAGGCTTGATTGGAGACGGAATGTCCGGCAGTTGGAGGGTGACCAAACGAGCACCTGCTTCCATTGACCATATCGCCACATATGGCCGAACAATTGGACCCTCGTATAATGACCATTGCAATGGACAGAGGTACAAATGGGTTTAACATTCATCAGCAAGAACTAGATTCGTGATCAATATATGAAAAATGATGTATATAAGTGAGATCTCTTTAAAACATTCAACAGCAAAGATAATACCTAATGTCGATCTTCAGCGAATAAATACCGTTTGTAGAAATAGATGTCATGGCAACTAGAGACAAAATGACCAGAGTAAATATAAATATGGGTGCCCGTAACGAACAAACTGGGCCTGTATAGATGAACACTATGAACAGTATAGATACATGGACAGTGAAGTGAACACCCCGTGAGAGCGACACCAGGTCCTGAGATCAGTTTAGAGACGAGGGGAGTCTGCCTTCTTGTATAAGAATATAAATAATCTAATAAATGCAGTAAAAGTAATAATACTTTTGTTGACAAGAACGTGACAGTGTCAGTAAATAAATAATATCATACTGACGTAAATAAATAAACTGTACATTTGTGGGAACACAATGAGCACTAATATAACAAGGAGTCCTTTCTCAGTTCGTGAACAAAAACAGTGACGCAGTACACATACAAAACAAGGATGAGCTGACGTCATGAGTTATGACGTCACGGGAGCACATGTGGGCCCACAACATCCATCCTCGTGTTTCAGCAACAGGGACATCCTGGAGAAGGTTTTGGAGCACGATCTGCAGCTATATTTCTTGACGTCGGAGTGTGTCTGGAGATGAGCCCTGAGGTTGGATCGGTCGGCGAAGGCGCGGCCACAGTGTTGGCAGGAGAAGGGCTTCTCCCCCGTGTGAGTCCTGATGTGACCCTGAAGAAGCCAGGGCCGGGAGAAAGCCTTGCCGCACAGTTTGCACTTGCAGGGGAGCGTGTGGGTACGGATGTGCATCTTCAGAGCTCCGAGAGACACGTAAGTTTTGTCACAGTATTTGCAGTTAAATTCTTTCTTAATCTGGGAAGCACAGTGGAATTGTTTGTGTTTGGAGAGTCCACTGAAGGTTGAGTAGCTCTTCTTGCAAGCATCACACTGATAGCGTATAGGCTCGTTCTCCTTGCTCTTCTTCTTGTCTGACGGAGACAAGTCCATATCAGCTGGCACACATTGTGCCTTCAACACGGGGTAGTTGAGCACATTGTCAAAGGGACCTTTAGAAAGCCGTGCTCCCAACTCCATACTCTCCATCACCCGTTCCTCGTACAGTTTACCCGTGTCGCCGGCAGGTGGGGAGAAGTTGAGGGGGTAGCGCAGTCCGGGCAGGTAGGGTGGCGGGGGGAGCAGGTGCTGCGGTCCTTTGAACGCCGAGGGGACGTCGGGGTAATGACGGTAGGAGAAGGGGCTCTCCGCCAGGGGCCGGACAACTGGGGGAGCGGGCAGGCCGTTGATGAATCTGAGGTTGAAAGGTAGAAGGGGATGGTGGGGTAGACTCCCGAACATCGGACTGTGGGGCCAGGGGAACGCCTCGACGCGCGGTGGTTCTGGGGGTGAGCCGCTGGAGGTGCTGACTGGTGAGGTGCTGCTGACACTACGGTCACTCTCCCCTACCCCGGGGGACAGGCTGGAGCCCCGGTACTGCTTGTCGAACAGGAGGGGAGGTAGTGGCTTGGGGTGGACCGGGCTGATCTTCTCTCGGGGCAGGTCGTACAGGGGTGACCGCTTGTATGGGGACACTCGCTCCACATCTGCAAGGGAATGGGTGAATGTTAGAAGGATGTTTTGAATCAAAATTTGTATTTGTATTATATCATATCTTGTTAATATGTTCTTGTACATAGTTTCTGGTTTCTGGAGAATTCTAAAGAATTGAATTAGGAATAATTGTAAATATATTTTTGAATATTAACTAGTTACACGAAAATAAAATGGAATGTTATTATAAAGTGGTTTGAAAGTTTATTTAGATATACCAATAACGCAATATAGAATTAATGTTATCAGTTTTGAAAGAATTTGGTAAGTGAAACGAGCGAATACATGATACAATGAAAGAAGTTATTTTAAATTATTCTATAACATAAACATTATTAAGAATGAAGTAAAAAGATAAAATAATGTTAAATCATATATTAACAAAACTCAAAACATATTACTCGCACTTAAATAACAACCTAGGATGAGAAATGCATAAAAAAGATGCCTACCTTTGCCTCTGAGAGAGAAATCCAGTGAAGTGCTGTGGTCCCCGAGGGGTGAGAGTGTTGGACTTGGGGGTAGATCCTGGCTACTGAGGCTGGACAGACGCTCCTTCCGCATGTCCACACCCCGTTCCTCGCTGACACACACTGTTCCGGGGGTGGGGGACGGCAGCAAGGGCACAGGCGAGGCCAGCACGGGGGTCGGGGTTGCGATGAGGGGAGTCGGGCAAACTATATCTCGGTTAGCCGCACTCACACTTGTCGGGAAGTCTCCAAAACGTTCTCGCTTCTTGATCAGAAATGCTCTCGGCATTTTGATTCGAAATGTTACAAAGTATCCAAAAAGTTATGAATTATCGCTTGTTGACAGTAGACAAGTCGTCGTCAGCATCTGCATACGATCAGGTGTATGTGTCGCTTTCACTGTTCAAGTCAAGTCTAATTCGGAACTGCGGGCAGGCGTATAAATACTAACGTTAAAGGCGGCACGCCAACTCTGTAAATCACTCCCCTCGCTCACGCCAATTGCCGACTCGCGGCTGTCAGTCGGCGCAGTCAGCCAATGAGAAGGTTGGGTTTGACAGAGGCCACGCCTACTTGCCGCGTGCGATGAAAGGAACAACCCAACAGGTGTGAGGTTGATATTACACGCGCAATGAGGAGCTTGTGGCGTTATCCGCTAAAAAAAACGACATGAGCAAATGCTAAAGGAATCGAAAAGCGATTGAGTGCCACCCAAATTCACTAGCTCATGAGTGTTGTCAAATTTCCATTTTTTAAATCTTTTGTACATGTAGGCGAGCCCATCAGTAACCGAGCCAGGCCGATTGAACAAATTTGGGTCAGATTTTATTCGTTCCCCCACACGCGCAATGCACTTGTGGTGTTACACTAACGAGAAATGGGGCCTTTTTGTCACTTTTGATACATGAGAAGCCTGTTGCTATTGAGCTTTTAAAGAAGAAAAGTAAAAAGAAATCACGAAAGGACACGGACAATAAATTTTAAATTTGAGTCTCAACTCGTATTCATTGGGGAATATGAAAAGTAAACGTTTAAATGATTTCAAATGAGATTTTTCTTCTTCAAATATTCCCCAGCGGAGACAAAACCACTTATAGGAACATTATCATTTAAATTACTCCTCGGCGTAATGTTAGTACAAGCAGATGCAATGAGAGGAAGCGTGTGCTGGACCTGGAACCAACAACCAGAGGACTTGGACAAAGGAAACCTCTTTTCTTATATTTTTTAATATTTTGTGTTTCATGTTAGAAATTTAAACAAAAGGGAATCACGAAATTTATTATGAAATAATATCTAACAGATTTTATAATGTATGTTCCTTGGTTAACGAATTTGGAATTATTGTAGCATATTCAACTTCAACATATTTCCATTGTTTGGTTATTAGCATTTGTTACAACTCAAGGAGAAACACTGATACGGGCTGTTGTTTTCTGATCTTATTTCCTTGTTTGCATGTCATTAATCTATTATTTAATTCACATTGCTGTTTTGTTTTAACTGTTTAACCAAAGGCTTTTTTCTTTTGAATTTGTATTCTTTATACAATATTTGTCCTCGCATGTAAATATGTATCAAGAACTTTTTTGTCACATATGTTTTCATATAGATTGATTTACCCATGCTAATTTAAGTTTCCCATGTTTGATATGTAATAAGTATATTGTTAAAATGTTATATTTTGGAAACTAAGATATTGTATAAACGTTTATGAATATTATATATTATGCTATAATATCTATACAATTTTGTTACAGTTTTAAACAATATCAACATTAACTATGTATTTAAAGGAATAGACGTATATATGATACGACTATAACAATACGGCATCTCGAAAGTAAAAGTAACACATACGCAAAGTTCATAAATAAAATACATTTTAAATTGTAGTAATATGTTATAGTATGGAGAGAGTCTTGGTAATAGAAAATTTCTGTTATATTTTGTTGAATGTAATGTCATACCTCGGTTAATTCTTACATTCCACCCGATGAAGGATTATGTATATATAATCCGAAACGCCGTGTATTTTCACATTAAATAAGTTGTTTTCAGAAAATATTTTTGTTTTTCGCCATTTCAAAAGGCCCCCAAAAAATTTAATCTCATACTATTTATGTTAAAGTTATGTTTGCCAAATTATATATAGATATAAATCTATATGTTTCGTACCTTTGAGCGGTATTAATAATAGCCATCTAGACCTGCTTGCCAATCCATTTCTAGATTGCATAAACAAATTATAAACCAAATCATAGTTACATTATATTTGAACTTAGAGGACAAGCAGATGAACCATTCGAGATGCAGACAGACAGACAGACAGACATATTATTTCTTAAAGCATCACCTTATTATGAACTATGTACAATACATTAAAATAATATTAAAAACTTGAGCCACCCAAATAAGGAGTTGTGAGTGACTAAAATGCAGCTGTTGTTTTGTTATAGACTTATCTAAAAAAAATGGACGACAACAGTGCAAAAGAGCTACCACAACCTACAGACAAACATATACTATAGTTTATTAACGTCCCACTTCTGTATACATAGCTAGAATACATTTTTACACTTAATACATTATAAAATGTAATGTAATCAACTACTACAATTCAAAACATTGTATGTGAACTGAACATTCTATATTTATTTATTATAATTAACTTATGATTTGCAGTTACTTTTCTCTGCTTATAGTCCAGCGTTTAATCGCCATTCCAGATTGATATAACTAAGAAAATGCATTGAATGGTCGAATGACATAAAAAACTCGTTCTTGTGTACAGCCTCTATGGAATTAAGGCTTTACATGTTTATATTTACACCATTTTTCAAAAAATTATTAATTGAAAGTGATTTCAAATTTTATATTTTATATAAACGGAATATTTTTTTAAAGCCCAACAGAATAAGAAATTAAATAGTGAAAAAAAACACCCTTTTCCATTATGTCACTAGTTTTAAATACACCGGCAGTTATTTGAGTAAGATCTTGAAACAGAAAATGAAATGAATTCTAATTTTCTGCAACATAATCTTAAGATCAAATGTCGTTTATTGCCCTTATATTCTTACACGAATGTCGCCAATCAAAAGATTTGTTTGATGACATAATATAACATGTGGTTTGAGACGAGAGTTAATTTATTCTAATTATGTAAATGAGGCAGCTATAACGGTAAATCACAGAACCGTTATTTGATATGCGCTCTTCGGTTGAAGAAATTCGACGATAAGTACTTTGAAAATAGTTTTCAGATTAACTAATAATTTCATTCATTGCATTTATTTATTATTAAAGTCATAAGGAAAAGCAGCTAAAAGTTTATTTATTCCATTTTCAATGAAAATGTTCCTTTGAGTTGTCTCCATAAATACGTGGCAAATGTGTCGTAATTTGTACTTTTACAGTGGCATTACTGATAAATTCAACTTAAAAAAAGCGAAATGTTTCCAAATGTATTCTCACCAAAAGAATGCACATAATATGATTTATGATAAGTTTGGTATAAACATAATATCTTTTAATCATAAGTCTTTCTCCAATGCTAGTTAATGTCACTTCCACTGTGACGTTGTGACAGGATTCATGATAGTATACATGTCGATATAATTTACAATGCTTTGTGTGATGTTTAACGGCATGTGTTTTACACTTGGCAAGTGTACGTCTCAATATATATGCAACATATACAGCGTACGCCTGTCATCATTCAAGTACCGCGCATACCGCATTCCCACTTCAAACACCAGCATATGCGTGTATATGCGCTGTCATGGCTGTGTATTACACCCTAACTCACACATGAGCGAATCTGAAATACACACGTTCTTTTATCTTCCTGCAATAACTGACACAGCGGTAGAATGTACTGCCATTTAAGTACCGGGCGGATTTGCAGGCGATCTTGGCACCTTGAGGAATGCCATCGCGGCGGCAAAACGAAATTGCGAGTCTGAAATGAGGGTGATTAAGTCATCAGCGAATTTCTCTGAGAAATTGTCACACTCTCCTCCGCATCTGTTGTTTATTGACCCAGTGCATGCAGGTTTATGATGTGTCGCATGACGTACCCCGACATTTCAGACATAGCTTTACATACGGCGGAGCCCCGAACCCGCTCCCGAATTTACCCCTCCCCGTTTTTTGTTGTTGTTTTCTAGTAAAATAAAAACCGATTTCAGAAAAGCTGATTTCATCCTTGGAAAAGGTCGGAGATTGGAAGAACCAAAATTATAGTATTACAAATGATGGATTGAGATTGGCTGAAGATAGCGGAAGTTTGAGTGGGTATTATATTAAAAAAAGCAGTATACCCCTTTCCCATCCCCATCTCCCAACATATCCCTTTTCCATTAACCTATCCTTTTACCGCAAACCCGTCTTTTAACCTTTTAATACTTACCATCAAACTCAAGACATATCCCAAATCTCGTTTATAAATTTAAGTGGCCGATTCGCTTCAAAATAATATTTCAATGACATATGATGATTTACAAGGATTGGTGTGTGTTTGTTTTTAATTTCTTTTCAGACAAAAATGTAATATAATATAATATATTTTACATTCATTATGACATGTTATGTAAGGTTGTATCCCGGAGCGGTATTCGCATAAGATGTAAGCTTGTTTACCAATCCGGTTCCTTTTATGGAAATAAATATGTTTAAATCATATCCCAAATCCAAACTAAGTAGAGGTCCGCCCGAAGTTCTCTTCCAATAACCCTTGAATGTCCCCTATTCCCTCGTCCCACAGAAGGTGTTACTGGCGTCTCTTAGCCTCTATTATTCCAATTGTCTCGATAACAAAAATAAAATTGCCATTCTTTAACAAAAACAGAATTGGTATTCTTTGACGACCTTGCGTGAAGTGTCTGCAACAGAATTCAAAATATCATATATTCTTAAAAAGCTAAAGCTGTCTTCGCTTCAACGATATATATCTGTTTTGTAATCACTTTCTGCCAAGTGGTTAAACCATTTGTGTTTATTTGCTGTAAAGGACATATATACACCGGCCTCTTTCATCTGTGCGGATCTAATGTAAACACGTTTGTCGGTTTATGTCCTTACACAGTGCTCTTTATCGAGTGTCTGTAGAAGATCTTTCTAGGCTTTATAAGCATCTGTTTATCTCAATACATGTTGTTTAGAAACGTTGGAAAATAAATAGCATTTATACGCCTCCATCGTCGTTTATCTGTGCTATTGTACCGAAACTTTGCACCGAGAGCGGAAATATATTCGTATAATGGTTAAATCAGATGTTATACATCGTAATGGCTGGTAACAAAAGAACACAATTCTTAGAAAATAAGTCGCATTACATAGTTTTATTATTGTTCTTATTCAATGTCATATCCTATTGTTCCGTGTCATCATATATCATATATCATATATCATATATCATATATCATATATCATATATCATATATCTTCATTTATTATTGTACGTACTGGTGGGGTATTAATATAAACAAAAGTTTGAACCAGATTCTTTATGAATAAAAATGTTTAAACCAATTATAATATCATTTAACATATCTCATTTGCAAATATAGTTCAAACATATTCATACATAATATTACAGATGTGGATCAGCAAACAAGCCAAAGGCTTATGTCAATAGTTCTCCACGAAAATGAAAAATTATGAATCATACATTTCATTTTGTATAGTTTATAAAAGTAATTTTTGTGAGAAACATAAAAGATGCGATGAACATTCACAGAACATATAACCAACCATACAGCTAATTTGCAATTTGTTCAACAAAGGAAGGCAACTGATAGGCTATACCTTAATTAAAGGGACACTGCGTCGAGGATAAAAATGAGATCACTTTTATCTACCTATATGCTGATTAGCGTGCCTGCTAATGAGTTACGCTTCGCTTCACTGTTAACATGCAGTATTTTTTATTACTAATTACTTGAATTGTCTTAATTTAGGGTCTGTGACTATTTACCAGACACGTCAATTAGCATAGGTCGATGCATCTGATTTCATATTTCTCTTCGACGCGGTGACCCTTAAAGATTGACCAAACGTTGTGAAGCAATAGTCAGTTGTGTCTCGATTTGATTGAATTTTGATTTACAGATGACGATAAGTCCTATTTCCATGTAAAGATCTTCATAAGTTATACCCATGTTTGTATAAATTAAGTGCTTCTAATATTAGTATAGTTTGTACATACACATATATAATGATCGAATGGTGTCGTCATTGGCAGCACCATGAATATATTTGATTTTCTGATACGAATCTATTCACTTTATAAGCATTTAAATCACTGCACTCTAATTTAAGTTTGTTTTCAATATTGATATCAAACACGAATGAAGTTTTACCAATGTGAGTATTTGAAGCGCTTTTTTTAATAGAATGGAAATTTTACTCAACACCTTAAACTACTTTCTGGTTATCGTATTGCTTCAGTATACTATACATTGTTAACTACATCATTAGTTATTTTGGTTAAAAAAGCACACTGTAAACTAAACCATTTTAGGTCCGGGATATTTCATTTAGTCAGTCAGTCAATGCGAACGATCTCACGGCAATACATTTTGAGATTTGACAGTTGGATACATTCCTTTCATGTTACTATTATAGCCTTACTAATTTTTGAACTTCGGGTCTAGGACAAAAGCCATCCTGACAAAATCCACCAGGACTTAACCCACCCGGACATTACTCACCTAGGACTATTGCCACATGGACAAATGCCACCCGGACAAAGGCCACCATGACAAAGCCAACCAATTCTTTTAAATGATGATAAAATAACAGCAAAACAATAGTATAACTCAGTGATGTATTTGCATTATTCACATGCCAATCCCTGGTTACATAAGTATAAAAGTAATACTTGTTTTCGTTTTTATATAATTTGTAAAGCGTTTGATACTTTATGGCATAGGGACCTTCTGTATAAACTATATATGGGGTACATGGTATGAAAATCATAAAACTACTAGTAATCTAACACTGAAAAAAAATATGTATATTCCCATGCATGCAAAGATGTAACAGAAGTGCTTTTGCTAATTTAGACGTAATACGTTGCCCCAGTGGAAGAACACGAACACACCTATCCGTTGTGTACAGACAGCTGTACTGATTTTTCATCAAAGTCAAAGTCATTTTCATCATCAAAGTCCATTTTTCATCATAGATATTTTTTAATCAAACTAATTTTGTTCATCAAAGTCTTTTTCTTCATCGAAGTCATTTTGTTCATCAAAGTCCCTTTTTTCATCGATATCATTTTTGTCATCGAGATCATTTTTGTCATCAGTCAATTATTTTCATCAAATTCAGTTTCTTTTATCAAACTATCTTATTTCATCAAAGTAATTTCTTTCATCAAAGTCAATTTCTTCATCAAATCATGTTTTCATTTAAGTCAAAGTCTTTTTCAAAGTTAATTTAAAGTCAAAAGTCCATTTTTCATCAATTTTTTTTTTCAAAGTTAAATTTTGAACAAAGTAATTTTTTTCCAATCTAAGTCATATCAAAATTTTTTTTTATTTCATCAGTCAGTTATTTTCATCAAAGCCAGTTATTCTAATCAAAGATATATTTTTCGTCAAAGTAATTTCTTTCATCAAAGTCATTTTCTTCATGTTTTTATGTTTTATTAACTATATACAACATCAACAAAAAATATGCATTATCATCACAAAATAATACTTCAGGGTACTTTAGTGTAGGCAAATTTCACATATCTATCAAAGTGGGTTTGAAAGTCGTTCTAAAGTTTCAATATTTTTCATAATAACTGGATGGTTTATGTCCTAGGTAGCATTTGTCCATGTAAGGTGGCATTTGTTCTAGGTGGGTTTTGTCCGGGTGTCATTTGTTCGGGTGGGTTATGTCCAGGTGGCTTTTGTCCTGCACATCCTATATTAATATAAAACAAATTGCAAATTATATGAAAACGAAAACAATGATTACTTTTATACTTATGTAACCAGGGATTGGCATGTGAATAATGCAAATATATCACTGAGTTATACTATTGTTTTGATGTTATGTTATGTTATGTTATGTTATTGTGTGGGTTTTTGTCCTGGTGGCATTTGTCCGGGTGGCATTTGTCCTATGTGGGTTATGTCCGGGTGGCTTTGTCCGGATGGCTTTTGTCCTATATATACCCATGCATTTAAACAATATATTTTGCAACATGCACTGATTAAGGGGATTGCAAGATCTCAAATTTAATTCAGGATGCAAGGAATGGATTAATTTGCCTTTTCATTAAATATACAAATAGAAATACAAGAGACATAAAATAGGGTAAACATTTTGAAACATATATCTAGTAATAAAATGTATTTCATATAGAACAAGTTACTTTATTATTTTTTAAAAACATGATGCCACGTGTATATATAACCAACCTATATCTAACCAACTATAACTATAACAAGCATCTGAACATGAATTTACAATACGAAACATTTTCTGAAAAACCTCAAATAAATGTTCATAATCTTAAATTCAGTTATATCTTCGAATCAAACAGTGGTCAAATTTATGTCATTACAAATATGATATTTATACAGACAAACATTGTTCGTGGACCGGGTACTTATAACGTTATGATAGTATTCATTTAAATTTATAAATTAAACCACACAGCTTCTGACAATGTCGATCAGCCCACTGTTACAGTCATTTTGCATCCCAGGACGTAGATATGCATCTGGTATGTATTGATGGACACATTTGGCATTTGCTGAAGTTTTCTTAAGAAATATTATACTTATATATATACGTATATTTCATTTGTAAGTATCATGAATTCATCATCTATTGTATTAATGTTGACTTTTGTAAATTTTAAAAAATCCCCACGACAAAAAAATGTTTCCCCCCGTCTATTCTAAAGGGACATTCAGATAAGCTATTGCAGCGTGTTTACCAATCCAAATCTTTAAAGAAACAAATAAGTACCATTGTACATATCAGTTCACCAATGATGCTATATATATATATATATATATTGTTAAAAAGAATGCATCATGCGTATTTCTTTCATTGATTGTTTAAGAGCATGCATCATATGTATTGCTTTCATTGATTGTTAAATAGCATGCATCATGCGTTTTTCTTTGTTTGTTTGTTAAAGCGCATGCATCATACGTATTGGTTTCATTGCTTGTTAAAAAGCATGCATCATTCGTTTTTCTTTCTTTGTTTGTTAAAGTGCATACATCATACGTATTCTTTCATTGCAAGAACATGCATTTTAAGTATTTCTTTCATTGTTTGATAAAAAATGAATCATGCATATTTCTTTCATCCCGCCAGGGGCACGGCAACTTTGTCTGAAGTGGAGAACTGTTCTACACGCAGTAAGGTTTGGGTGCAATGCTACACTGAATTTCAGCGCAGTACCACCCATGGTTTGCTAGTTCTAGCCGTGCTCGCAGGTTTCACCGCAATGCATAGCCACGTGGTGTTGCGGGCTTTCTCCCTGCCATAATACTAGCAGCCGTGGTATATGTGAAATACTCTTGAAAGCGGCGTTAAACCCCAACTCACCTCACCTCAAATTTCTTTCATTGTTAAAGAGCATGCATCATACGTACATGTATTTCTGTCATTGATTGTTTGTTAAAGAGCATACGTCATACATATTTCTTTCATTCTTTATTGGAGCATGCATCGTGCGTTTTTCTTTCATTGTTTGTTAAAGAGCATTCACCATGCATATTTCTTTCATTGTTAAAAAGCATACATCATGCATATTTATATCATTGTTAAAGTGCATGCATGCATCATACGTTCATGTATTTATTTCATTGTTTGTTATAGAGCATACATCGGGCATATTTCTTTCATTATTTAGTTTAAAGCTCATACGTATTGCTTTCATTGTTTATTGAAAAAACATGCATCATGCGTTTTTCTTTCATTGTTTGTTAAAGAGCATGCATCATGCATATTTCTTTCATTGTTAAAGAGCATGCATCGAGCGTATTACTTTCATTGTTTGTTAAAGTGCATGCATCATACGTACTGTTTTCATTGTTTGTTAAAGTTCATGCATCATCCGTTTTTCTTTCATTGTTAAATAACATACATCATACATTTTTCTATCATTGTTTGTTAAAGAGCATGCATCATGCGTATTTCTATCATTGTTTACAAAAAATCAGGCATCGTTCGTATTTCTTTCATTGTTAAAGAGCATGCATAATACGTACATGTATTTCTTTCATTGTTTGTTAAAGAGAATGCATCATGCGTTTTTCTTTCATTGTTTGTTAAAGAGAATGCATCATGCATATTTCTTTCATTGTTAAAGAGCATGCATCGAGCGTATTGCTTTCATTGTTTGTTAAAGTGCATGCATCATACGTACTGCTTTCATTGTTTGTTAAAGTGCATACATCAAACGTTTTTCTATCATTGTTTGTTAAAGAGCATTCATCATGCGTATTTCTTTCATTGTTTACCAAAAATCAGGCATCATGCATATTTCTTTCATTGTTAAAGAGCATACATCGAGCGTATTTCTTTCATTGTTTACCAAAAATCAGGCATCATGCATATTTCTTTCATTGTTAAAGAGCATACATCGAGCGTATTTCTTTCATTGTTTACCAAAAATCAGGCATCATGCATATTTCTTTCATTGTTAAAGTGCATGCATCATACGTACTGTTTTCATTGTTTGTTAAAGTTCATGCATCATCCGTTTTTCGTTCATTGTTAAATAACATACATCATATATATACGTTTTTCTATCATTGTTTGTTAAAGAGCATGCATCATGCGTATTTCTATTATTGTTTACCAAAAATCAGGCATCGTGCGAATTTCTTTCATTGTTAAAGAGCATGCATAATACGTACATGTATTTCTTTCATTGTTTGTTAAAGAGAATGCATCATGCGTTTTTCTTTCATTGTTTATTAAAGAGCATGCATCGTGCGTTTTTCTTTGATTGTTAAAGAGCATGCATAATGTGTTTTTCTTTCATTGTTAGAGTATACATGCATCATATGTATTTCTTTATTTTTTTGGTAAAGATCATGCATCATTCGTTTTTTTCATTGTTAAAGAGAATACATCATATACGTATTTCTTTCATTGTTAAAGTGCATGCATCATACGTACTGTTTTCATTGTTTGTTAAAGTTCATGCATCATCCGTTTTTCGTTCATTGTTAAATAACATACATCATATATATACGTTTTTCTATCATTGTTTGTTAAAGAGCATGCATCATGCGTATTTCTATTATTGTTTACCAAAAATCAGGCATCGTGCGAATTTCTTTCATTGTTAAAGAGCATGCATAATACGTACATGTATTTCTTTCATTGTTTGTTAAAGAGAATGCATCATGCGTTTTTCTTTCATTGTTTATTAAAGAGCATGCATCGTGCGTTTTTCTTTGATTGTTAAAGAGCATGCATAATGTGTTTTTCTTTCATTGTTAGAGTACATGCATCATATGTATTTCTTTATTTTTTTGGTAAAGATCATGCATCATTCGTTTTTTTCATTGTTAAAGAGAATACATCATATACGTATTTCTTTCATTGTTTGTGAAAGTGCATACATCATAGTTACGTGCTGTTCGGGCTGTAAAATATCATTTCAATAACGAAAGGAGACCGTTCCAACAAAAAACGTATTAAAAGAATTTATTAAATAAAGTATTAGTTTAATTATAACTATCGTGCATATACTATGTTTTCTTACACGATCACCTAATGCATGATGATGATGATTATAATGACGACTGGCATTGCATGATGTTGATGATGATATGTTTTTTTTCATATACATATTTTGCTATACTAAATGATAAACTAAAAACGGAATAACGGAACCATCTTCGCAAAGAATTATGATCGCCAAATCAGCTACGACTGGACTACACCAACTCCTGTCCTATGACAATAGCGTTAACTAATCTGTGTGTCTCTCGGTGCGTTTTTAGACTTGACTACATAATTTGTATTATAAACAACCAAAATCTTTTCAAAACAGGATGTGAAGTTTTCGAAGACCATGTTGATTTTAGAATCGCTGTGTATATCAAGTGCGTGTTTCCCGCGCTCGGCAGTGTCAGGCATTCATATAATGCAGTGCTTGAGAAATTTCATTTGAAAAAAGGTCCGCCAAAAGCTTATCCCCGAGAACTTATAAATCTCATAGGTTTCATATTTGCATGTTTGGAGATCTTTGCATCGCCAGGTCATAAGCACATCTTTCCTTCATGAAGAAGAAGCGCATTGTTCCAACAGGGCGTTTTATTAAGTGCGCAAAACAATGGAAGGAAAGCCTTTAAACCACTGAAGAGCCTTTGACGTTAGGATTCAAAACCGTTACACTAGGGAACATTCCTGGAAGAGTTGTCCCAGAAAATTAGGACCTGTCCTGCACTAATAACATTGTATGGTCTCTCCCTGTAGCATGTGTTACTGTGGATTATCCATAAAGCAGCAAGTAATTCGTTAATCTCCTCGCTAAATCGTTCACCTAACTCATTCGCCTGTTTGTGCGTATATTGAACGTTGTCCGGCTCTCTTCTACGGGGAAACCTGTGGGTCCACCTCTTAAGGAAACCCTTGAAGGAAGCAGCGATTACGGGTTCTATCAGTGGACTATTAGAAGATTTACCTGTGAAGCAGGTAAACAATTAAAACAATGAGCGTCTGTTGGACTGTTCCCCCCGCCCCCTCGCCACAATACGACCTGTGTGCTGCTTTATGGGGTAAAAAGGGCCACGGGGGCAGATATAACATGCACAGAGCCGAGAGAGCTTTGAAGTCAACTAAGAAGAACTTGGCGAATTTGCGGTAAATTCGATAATCTCTTTACCTGTGCAAAGTTTGGATATCCCACGAGCATCAGTGAATTTTTGACATTTTCACCTAAAAATATTTATAACGTAAACCTATACCCACATGTCTTGCATTCCCAATACTGACTTTTCGGAACTGACACTAGCTTCGATTATATATTGCTGTACAAGAAATGTATTTGATGTCGGTGTCCCTAAATGTATATGTGAATGTGAGTATCGATTAGATAGTATTTGTTTCTTTTAGCTTTCCTCATTAAGAAAAGTCATCAGCCATTACAAAGTACTCTTGAACCTAATTTTGAATATTCAAGATATAACACTTATCAAAATCTCATATAAATATGTATTGATTCTAAACAAATATTGGAACACCTATAAAACGATTCCTATATAAAAGTATTATCCAATCATCAGGAATGATCTGTGCTTGAAATTAGAAAACTATAGTTAGCCTATCTCAAGTTTAATGACTATTTACTTGACTAACCTTAAGTATCTAAAGCTTAAAATTTAGAAATAAAAATTTCCAAATTTTAAATATTGAAAATGATATAATAATTGTTCATGTTCAGGTCGATGATGATGGCTATATCTACATTTATGATTGACTTAATTTTGCTAATGTCCATTTCATGTATTTAACGTATAATGATTATAAAATTGAAAGAAGAGTTCATTTTACAAATAATCAACAATAGCAAAAATGTAAAAATAAAAATATGAGTTATTTGTATACAATATAGAACCTTATACACACATACTCATACATCCTTAACTGGCTGAATCATAATTATTCATTATCAAATTTATATAATTGCCCATTTCCTGTCAAAAGGTTAGTATTTGAACTACAAGGAAGAAATTCTATTTTTAACAGTAATTTCCTTTTTTTATTTCCAACAAAACCGTGTTTTTTTAAAACTTTTTCCAAATAATCATACATTGGGATAATTAGGCATATATATACAATATTATATAGGACTCATCAAAGCTTTAGTTTTCAAAATTATATCTTAACATTGGTACAAATATTGAATATATTTGAAATGTATATACACACAATCACTATTAAATGTGCAAAATAATAAATACAAAATAATTTTAAAAATATAAAAATTATAAATAATTTAGCGGTTGCAAACAGAACAAGTTTGGATAATAACATATATACTGAGTAAATATAAACTTCCAACGCTTTACCATTGTAAATCAAAGGCTTATGTATACCTGATCATCGTCGTTTTTCGGACGGAAATTAGATAATGTTAATTTGTTTTATAAATTCCAATGTAGGAACTTACCGTTATTTTTTATGACTACGTTGTTACGTTTTTCATGTCTTGATTACCATCATTCAATTTATTTTTAATTAAAATCCTATGCACTTGTACTATATAATAAATCATTTACAGTTAGCCAACAATAACACGCGATTTCATAACTTACCAAATGGTAGTTTACCGTTTTTTATTACACTATATTGAGTAACATGTTTAAATGTGTTAATTAGTCCGCCTATAAGTATATTCATGCTTTATGACATTTTGTAATAAATTACATTATTTAAAAGGAATTTTCCTGAAGTACACCTCTCTCCTATGACACGATCAATTTTATATTATATAATTAATATTTACCACTGGTCAATCTTTACATTCAATATATCCATCAATATGCCTACTTATACTGACTGTTTATATTCATGATCAAAATGAAATAATTTTGATTTACAACCGTTTGACATTATTTGTATCTAATATAATTTTAAAAATATATTTTAAGTCATTTGGCCTAGATTGTACATGATATGCCATCTATCAGTGTGTTGTTTCAATTTAGGGAAACATTTCTATTTAAATTGTTTATATAATGCATGCTATCTATCTATCATTTTATATTTTATATTTTGATACGAATCAACGTATACATAGTTGTGTCTCACAGGCCTATAAGGCTTTTTTGTAAGTGCAATGTTTTTATATCATGTATGAATGTTTTAATTTGCCATTTATTATACCTATATAAGCACGTGACGACGTAATAAACTATTCTTCATCTTCTTCTTTTTCTATTTCGTTCCTATGGTACATTCTCTCAATTCTTATGAAATTATGCACTAAGAACTATACCATCATTATTGTTTTTAAACTATTCTTCTTTTTCTATTTCGTTCCTATGATAAATCCCCTCAATTCTTATGAAATTATGCCACAATAACTATATACCATTATTATATTAGGAAATTAATCACACATGCACAATAATGCCATTCTTGTGTATTCAATTATATAGAAATATGATATTATTAATACAAAACATACTGTTCTTCTAATAATGGTTTGTTCGGAAACGATGAACGAACATTTAACAATTCCTTTGATGTTTTGAATCAGTGTCTGGCATCTGTAAAACAATGATGTGATAAAAGTTTACTAATAACTGTTAAACACTAAACTGTATATATGTTGGACGAACTTACACTATTTCACAAATCCAAAATGATGTTCGGATGTCCTAGGGAAAAGGTTGAAAAGTCTAATACCCCATAACATTGGTATGAGTGCTATGCACTTTCAAGCTTAACACAATATACCCAGTAATAGACAGACAGAGGCAATGAGTAGACCAGTTAATATGTTGTTTACAAATCTCATGCTTCTTTAAATTAACAAACAGTTCTTAGCAGTAAAAAAACCCCATGTTCTTGTCAACGAGTTCAAAGGCAGTTACATAACATTTTATTGCACTTATTATGTTAATTACAACGTTGGTTATAGTTAGTTCGCGCCTGGCTAATTGTCCTAAAATTACAGCGACAACATCTGTTTGTTTATCTACATAAATATACACATCTACCATGCGGGGGATCAAACTTAAGTCCTCATTTACACAAACTCCCCATTTTGACCGCAGCGTGATCATTACCCCCTGACCCCCGGGGTCGTATATCGTCGAGGGCACACCCTCATCCCCCTCAGTCCCTCTGCAACTAATCCCCCACCGATCACTGAACATAATTATACGGTCTTTGAAGGACACGTGCTGCAATGTACAACCTAATACATTTCATACTTACCAATAATTTGATCAGTGGCCTTAAGTTTCATATCTTCCTCCATGCATGCAAGGGGATGAGGGGGGAACAAAGAGCCGCCAGGGGATCAAGGAGAGGGACTACTTATGTAGCATATGTTACCTGTTAATTGGATTTTCACAGGTGGTGAGGTTGTATTGAAGTTTATTGCTTGTATGATATTTCATGGTCGCATCGCTACACGCTTCATATGTGGATTCGAAGCGGGTGCATGTTGAGCACTTGTACACTTGTTTCCTTTATTGAACCCAACAGATAAAGTAATTTATATAATGCAAAATGATAAGCTCGGAAAATCTTTGGCCGCTACAATAAGTAAAATGTTTCAGTTTCGACGAAACACAAAACTGTAAAATATGTATAAGTATTTATATTATATGTTGTATTTTATCATGTGTGGTTTTATGCGTATGTTTTTGTACGGGAGAATGAATTTGAGAGTATGGGAATGAAACCGAAGGGCGAGGATGTGGGGTGTGTACGACGAATGTATGTTCTAAATGGGTACGGGAGTGGAGAGGATACTTTTATGTGGTGTTTGAATGAGAACATGTGTTGTGATAATGGGGTGTTTGTGTGTGTGTGTGTGTGGGGGGGGGGGGGGGGGGGGGGGGTGTATTTATTGTGTGAATTTGATATATTTTAATGAAAATCGTGTATCGTAAGCCTGAGGGCTGGGTGCTGTTTTTTAAAACTATGTTTTATATGTCAATATTATTTGTACGGCATGTGACACGTAAATAAATTCTTCTTCTTCGTATTCTTCTTCTTCGTATTCTTCTTCTTCGTATTCGTATTCTTCTTCTTCGTATTCTTCTTCTTCTTCTTCTTCTTCTTCTTCGTATTCTTCTTCTTCGTATTCTTCTTCTTCTTCTTCGTATTCTTCTTCTTCGTATTCTTCTTCTTCTTCTTCTTCTTCTTCTTCTTCTTCTTCTTCGTATTCTTCTTCTTCGTATTCTTCTTTGTATTCTTCTTCTTC
The DNA here is from genome assembly GCA_936450465.1 of Gibbula magus. NCBI lineage: Eukaryota > Metazoa > Mollusca > Gastropoda > Trochida > Trochidae > Gibbula > Gibbula magus. The sequence goes on from OW388299.1 coordinate 36,358,696, forward strand.
TTCTTCTTCTTCTTCTTCTTTTCTTCTTCTTCTTCTTCTTCTCCTTCTTCTTCTTCTTCTTCTTCTTCTCCTTCTTCTTCTTCGTATTCTTCTTCTTCGTATTCTTCTTCTTCTTCGTATTCTTCTTCTTCTTCGTATTCTTCTTCTTCGTATTCTTCTTCTTCGTATTCTTCTTCTTCGTATTCTTCTTCTTCTTCGTATTCTTCTTCTTCTTCGTATTCTTCTTCTTCGTATTCTTCTTCTTCGTATTCTTCTTCTTCGTATTCTTCGTAAAACCGGACATCCACATATGTAGTTATCTACCACCATTGAATGGGAATAGCTCTGGCCCCCGAATCGTGAAACAAATATTAGTTCATCACACTGATGGTGCACCAGTTTAATGGAAAGCAACTTGATAATTATGAAGTCTTTGAAGAGCATTTAGAAGTAGAATACATAAGAAAATATTATTTCCTAGATGATAACTTCTTTATTGTGACCATATACACATAAACGACGTGTGTGTTCACAATAAAGACGTTTTGATCAAGAACAATTTTTCTTTATAATGATGAATTTGAAACACCTTACATGTATTCTTATTTATGTTAATCTCAGTGTATGTTTTTCTTGGCTCACGGATCAATTTGAGCTTCATCCCTTTTTTTTAAAATACAATGATAGTTTATTTATTTTAAAATTTATTTGAGTGAATTATAAATCTATTTCTTAAACGTGTTAAACAGCTACAACTTTGTTGGACTCGTCATTGTGAGATGTATATAAATTTCTAGTTTTTTTGCGATTTTGAGATTTCAGTCAGCAAGATGGTGCCTTATTTAAAACTCTACTCGGAGTGTTTAGGTATATCGCTACATCAATCAGATCACTTGAACTACCTTGTGAACCCCTTAAAATGGCCACTCGAATGGAAATTGAATCGCATGGCTTAACCGAACAACTTGTTTTCGTTTTAAAAACTATTTTTATCGATTCAGGAGTCTTATTAAGCCATGGGTAGCACTTATTTTCCTTCTTGTGAGAGCATTATATGTCATGTTTCCTATTATTTGCCAGCCTTTGTTTTAAAATACATTTCAGTTTTGAAATAAAAACAAAACAGAAAGAAAATATTGTAGAAACTTACAAATTAATTAACCGTGATATCAGTGCAATAGCCTTGAAAACAGCCTTAAACCCTGAACCTTAACTCACCACACCATATCTCACCACACCACAACACACCACACCACACCTTACCTTACCTTACCTGACTTTACCTTACCTCACCTCACCTCACCTCACCACACCACACCACACCTCACCTCACCTCACCTCACCTCACCTCACCTCACCTCACCACACCTTACCTCACCTCACCTCACCTCACCTCACCACACCACACCACACCACCTTACCTCACCACACCACACCTTACCTCGACACACCATACCTCACCACACACCTCACCACACCACACCTTACCAAAAAACACACCACACCACACACCTCACCACACACCCCACCACACACGAAACCACCACACAACACACCAAACACCTCACCACACCACACCTCACCTCACCACACCACAGAACACCACACCACACCTCACCTTATTCACCTCACCACAACACAACATACACCACAACTCACCACACACCTCATCACATCACACTACATCTCTCCTCACCTCACCTTACCCCACACTACCACTCACCACTCACTACCCAACAACATACACCACAACTCACCACACACCTCATCACATCACACTACATCTCTCCTCACCTCACCTTACCCCACACAACACACTTCACCTCACTCCTCCCCAAACCACACAACACACCACACACCTCACCACACAAAACAACCACACAACACACCAAACACCTCACCACACAACAACTCACCTCACCACACACTTCACTACACCTCACCTCACCTCAACATAGCACACACATAGCTTCACACACTACACCTCACCTCACCACACCACAACGTACCATACCACACACCACAGCATACCAAACCACATCATACCACACCACACAACTGCACACACCACACCACATCACACCACACCATACCTCACCTAACAACATCACACCATCCCACACTACACCCCTCCACTCCACTGTACTCCACACCACTCTTCACTTCACTTCACCTCTGAGCTAATTGACGTAAGATTTGTCGCATTCTTTTAGGGATAATTGCTAACTATTGAGAGCAGCGTTTGTCGCCTGCTGTTCCAATGTATTCTGTCTTCAGTGTGAACCTGTGTTCCAGTCAATATGCAGGGGATTATACGGCGCATCTGTTACCTGTCTCCTTTCTACAGGTAGAGAATTTAGTGATCGACCTATGCAGCAATATAAGTCCGTAAAGCTACCTGATATCGTGCTTGACATGCTTCTATAACTTTATACTGACGACACAAGGAAAGATTGCAACAATAACAGTCTTCTGTCAAATTACTTACGAAACGATTGTGATTTTTGCATTCCCTGAGCGAAACAGAAGGACACTCACAACGTTTCCAAGTCTGCATGACACAAGTGTGACGGCTCCCTTCAGTGAAGTCAGGCTCATTTTTTGTATGACGTCAAAGGCGACGAAATACGGGAATTGGCCCAAAATTAAAGTTGATAAATTATGTGCCGTTGTTTGTATTATGCTGTTCAATTGGAAGATAATGAAGGAGCGAGTATATACCCCGAAGTGTCGTATATTTTTACATGAAAGATGTTGTTGTCTAGTTCTTAGATAATGGTTATTTTATAAAAACGAATGGGTGCAATATATCTATGACAATATAAACACACGATATTGGTTCTAGCTTGGGCAATACTAACAATGTCACTTGTTTCATAAACATTATGTCACCCTTACTCAGGTAATAAGCTCTCGCTCTGTGTCATCTACGAGGGCAATCATATCGGAGCTCATATTTGTCATGCTATGTTACAAATCGCCATCGTCAGTCTATTGAAAAGCTTCCATTGAATATAACACCAAAAAGCCGTCTTCATACTACAAAGAACGAGGACTCCGCCATCACCACCAAGAAGGCTAATCTATGGGAATTCTGAAGTAACATTGCAGATAACAGTAATTACAACGAGTATTTAATGAGGTGATTTCCCTCTCGCTAAGCTAACCTGTTTGCGAGAGTATCGACCAAACCGAGGTTAGGGTGCAAGGGGAGATAACCCCACCTTATCTTCCTTTCAACTTGTTCACTTCCAATATCGACAACTTGCTCTACGATAAATCTGTTGTTTAGTGTTATATTCGACGAAACTAATATTTTACTGTTCTGTTCTGGAGAAGTCAAGTTAACTGTTGTTCTATCATGCAGTATACGAGTTAGCTCTACTACTACTACTACTACTACAACTACTACTACTACTGCTGCTGCTGCTACTACTACATCTACTACTACCACCACTACTACTACTACTACTACTACTGCTACTACTACCACCACTACTACTACTGCTGCTGCTACTACTACCACCACTACTACTACTACTACGACAGTTATTACTACTACTACAACTACTACTACTACTATGACAGCTATTACTAATGCTACTACTACAGCATTAATACTACTACTACTACTATTACTACTACGACAGCTATAACTACTACTACTACTACTACTACTACAGCATTACTACTACTACTACAGCATTACTACTACTACTACAGCATTACTACTACTACTACTACTACAGCATTACTACTACTACTACTACAACAGCATTACTACTACTACTACAGCATTACTACTACTACTACTACTACAGCATTACTACTACTACTACAGCATTACTACTACTACTACAGAATTACTACTACTACTACTACAGCATTACTACTACTACTACTACAGCATTACTACTACTACTACTACAGCATTACTACTACTACTACTACAGCATTACTACTACTGCTACTGATATTCCTACTACTCCCACTTCTACTACAACTACGAATACTACAAAACACGGAACCAACCACTATTTTTGTAAAAATCTGCTCAAACACCTTTATTAATAACTAACGATTTTCCATTATTACACGAAATTGCTGTGCATAACATTACGAACTGGCATACATACAGAATAAATATATTTTCCAAATATGCCAATCGCTTACACAGTCACGAAAACCCAGTATCACTGACGAAATGAATTTACATAATCTGTCGTAGTCAATCTTACCTTGAAAAGAAAGGCACGGGCCAGATGTGATTTGACACGCGTTTTGCACGTGCTGCACGCATTACCTAGGTGACAGGTTTCAAACAAGTCAAAGATAATTGGGTAATTCTATTGTTGGATGGTTTGAGAGTCGGGCGCACGAGAAACTATGATTGAGCGAGTAAGCAAATAGTTCTTGAGGCATGCATATATTAGTTGGAAAAGGCATTAATAACCACATTCAGAGTTATTAAAGTCAATACAATTTGAGGACATTCGTGAAAGCAACTCTCGCTCTTTTAATATCTAAATTAAAAGTTTCGAAAAATTAGAAATTGCTAAGAAACTATGCATTTGGTTAAAAAAATCGTCATCGCCTTTGAATAGACATATTTAAACGACATATGTTCCTATATCCACCCGGTTCTTGTGGCTTCCATGAGTAAAACGCCTTGTATTTGTCTTTATCTGTCCAAATTATGCCTCAATAAGAAATTAAAATGTTTTGTATAAGCATGGTTACAATTTCAACTCTGTATTGGATGAAGTTTCCCATAGATGCAAATTCATAAAATTTTTGATGCTGTAATCTGTCCATAATTTCATGATAAATGAAGTAATAAATATTTCAGTATGCTCCACACGCATTTATTAATGTTTGTTGCATTTATGTATAAATGTATAACGGTATTCACATCAGTTTGCCCATCCATGTTCAATTCATCAAATATAAATATGTTTACAGCAGTACAAGAATATGAACCTGGTTCCCGGGCCTCGTTCCGCTTGCGCTCACTGAAGCGCAAGCGGAACGAGGCCCGGGAACCAGGTTGCAAGAATATGCACTAAACAAATTCGTAATCAGACCATCAATTAGCAACTAACCGTCGACAGAGGAAGGTAACCAACAAAATTGAACCCCAATATTGTACCTGTGGTCCATGCTTCCTCTAAACATGCGTTACAAAACTTAAGTTATGAGTAATTACCAACTGAAATAGAAAAAACAATTAAATGAAAAAAAATCAAAACAAGGCATCGGGATTGTCGCTGTATTGCACCACCAACACATCTTAATTTGGATTTCTAAACATGTCAAAATAATGAACATTAAGAAATAGAAATAAGATAATATCTCTTTACTTTCATTCTGAAATTCAAATATTCTGTTTTCTAGACCTACCTTATTCATTCCAAAAATCTAAATTTCAAAATTACTCTCCCAACAGTTTTGACTCGGATTTGACACGCATTCATCCAGAGGTACTTGGGTAGGAAGAGAGGTAAGATCTATATTTTATATGTAGATTTTGCCAAAGCGTTTGATAGTATTGATAGATCTCGTCTCTGGATGATTTTGAAGGAAAATGGGATTTCGCCCAAAATGTTCAATTGCATTCGTTCTATCTATAATCGTGTCTCCTCTTGTGTGAAATTTGATGAGAAATTTTCCGATAGCTTCGAGTGTAAAATTGGGGTCCGTCAAGGTTGCATATTAAGTCCACTTTTGTTTAATTTATTTATTAATGAGTTGGCTAAAGAAATAGAAGCAGGATGTTATCCAGGTGTTCAGTTCCATCCAGAATTGGTTCAGTTGTTCCTCTTGCTTTTTGCGGATGATGTTACTCTTGTTGCAGATACGGTTTTTGGCCTTCAGAAGAGGATAAATTTTTTATATGATTTTTGTCAAAAATACTCTTTATCTGTAAATCTAGAGAAAACTAAAGTGGTTGTTTTCAAAAATGGTGGAATTCTATCAAGTTTTGAAAAATGGTATTATGGTAATAAGATTATTGAATGTGTTCCGTCTTATAAGTATCTAGGGGTTACCTTTTCAAGGAGTTTAAGTTGGAGTAAACATCTTGCTAATATTTCTCTGCAGGCTAAGAAGGTTTTATTTTGTGTTTTAAGGTCTCTCAATAATGTTAAACCAATAGATTATAAGGTTTTTTTTAAGATATTTGATTCTAAAGTTCTTCCTATTCTGTTATATGGATCTGAAATATGGGGACTTGATAATATTAACGAAATAGAGTCAGTTCATTTATTGGCATGTAAGCTATTTTTGGGTGTTAAATCTTCCACCGCCGATCACTGCGTTCGCGGTGAGTGTGGCAGATATCCTCTCTATATTTCAGTGTTCAAACGTTGCCTACAGTATTGGTGCAAATTGCTGAATATGCCAAACTCCAGGTTCCCGAGGAAAGGTTATAATATGCTGTATTTGGAAGCCTCACGTGGGAAGAATAACTGGGCATTTAAAATTAAATCTTTATTGTATTCCTATGGTTTTGGCTAGATCTGGGAAGCCCAAAATGTCGATTTCCCAACATACTTTCTGGCAGAATTTGAATTTAGGTTGAAGGCCACTTATGAACAGAATTGGCACTCCGCCTTGAGGAATAGTTCTAAAATGTTTTCGTACTCTCAGTTTAAAACTGTGTTCACCATTGAACCATATCTCCTATCGTTAGATCTTGATAAGTTTAGAAAAGCTTTGGCTCGTTTTCGATGTAGTTCCCACAGTTTAAACATCGAAACGGGAAGGTACTATAATATTCCTAGAAACCTAAGAGTCTGTAATGTTTGCAACAATGGTAATATTGAAAGTGAATACCACTTCATGCTTGTATGTACTGCCTACTCTGATATTAGGAAACAATTTATACCGCCGAAGTACTTTGTCAATCCTTCTATCCACAAATTCAATTTGCTGTTATCCAATACGAATGTCGAATTAATGAAGCGTGTTGCAATGTATATTTTCTACGCTACCCAATATCGTATTAAGTCTGTGGACCATTGAAATGTATACCATGGGCCGATGGCCTACATGTACCCTATGGAAAATAAACAATCAAACTAGACTCGGATTTAATACCAAATCTCTTTAGGCCCCTTTTTTTACAGATTCTGCGATATGAAATCATCTCTCTAAAAAATCTCCAAATTAGGTGAGTAGTTAGTTTATTTCAGTCGTTACCCTATAAAGGGTAAGAAGCACGTTTGTTTGCTGAAAAAAGTCGATGGAATGTATTTGAAAAATAATGTCACCCATCGTAAAACACCCTTCCCTCTTTGGAAAATCAAGTTAAAACATGGGAAGTCTTGGGAATCGTTTTTGTCATTTGAAATAATTAAATATGTTTACAATAAAATGGCCGCCATGCAATTGTTGTTTTATACGTAACACTGTTATTACCATTACGGACAATTGGTTTGTGTACTGAGGTGTTTTACCCTCTAAAGTAAATATAAATGACATAAACTTTCATTATAAATGGGACATTTGAAAAAATAAAATTTACAAAAAAACTGCTACTGCCCCTTTAAACTAAGTGCCTCTTTGTACGTGTTTCAGTTAATTACCTACATATATATACAGTATACAGCACGTGCTTGTCGAGTTGAACCATGCTGTAGACAGGTGCGCGTTAGATGAAGTGTACAGGTATGTACAGACAACACACCTGGGTTCCTTTCATCTCATCATCACCTGTCTCATACCTGACAAAGTAGCGACTCATCAACACTACAACTAATGGATGTAACTTCCGCTGTTTTAGGAGCGGCGACACGCTTTTTAGAGCTGTGAAAAATCGACTCTAGTGCACATTGGGCTAGCCGTGTGAATTCATCATTTGAGTAGTGGTGGGGTGGTTCGGTGGAGTTGGGGGTGGAGATGTTTTTAAGCCTCGTAGGAATGGCAAAGCTGAGGGGAGACGATACAGTGGCTAGGGCTAGCAATACAACTATTATACGTTGGACCACAGGCTAAGTTTAGCGCAAATATGTTCCGCAACAGAGATGAACGACCAGTTGTCCCTATATAGGATACCAGGGTCGGGTTCCAAGTAATATGTGAAACTTGATGTCTGTTGTTAAGAGTACATTATATTTATCAGCATATATTCGTTGAGTCGATAGAAACTCTATAGGCAAATGATAGGTATGAAGCCCTATCAGATTCAAAGATAACATCAGTTACGAAATTATAACGTTCTTACTTACTTTATTCACAGCAAATACTGCAACAGTTCTCACAATATCATTGTTTCTCATTTAGATGCATTCAACAAAAACAAATGACATAGTAAAGATCAACCAATATGTTGTTCCATGTTTTAGTTGACCGTACTCATCGACTTCTCTCCTCCTCCTCCTCCCCCTCCTCCCTCCTACCAGCACATCTGATGGACTACCTCGTACGGACCAACCTGATCTGATTACCACTGGTGCAATTTACATGTTAATCAGCTGGGAACAAGTTGTAATTACCGGGGACATGGTGTAACGAGGAGAAAATTGGGATATCAGCCAGTGATATCTACGAGATATGTATCTCCGGAACCCCATCCCACTTGTAAGGGTGTATTTGCATATCTCTAATCCCCCATCAGCGCTTGTACAGCTCCCTGATACCGTATCCCCCGCGTTATTGATGTGGTAATAAACCGTGGCGTAATGCTCAGAGGTGAGATGGGGGAATAGAGATGGCCTCTTTCAAAGAAGGTTCTGGAGAACATAACATGAATGACACGGAGTTTAATAATTTGAATTGCATGTAATTTGAATAGAGATCAAATGTAACGTTGGAAAACAAGATTTATTGTGAAGATATATATAAACGACATTTGGAGTACTAGTATATGCTCAATCATTAAAGGGAGAGAAATGTCGCCATATTGGATTTTTTTCATAACGGAAAACTATATTGTACCTTAATTTGCAACCTTTTTAATAACTAAAGACACACACTGATAGAGTATTCACATATAAACACATAACATGTCATAAAGCTAATATACACTTTGCTGTTATGTTGTAGTGAAGTTTTCCCCATTCCCAGCAGCGATGAATGGCTTCAGTTCGTGTTGTTTTATTTTTTTTATTTTACAACAAATGTGCGCTTGTGATTATCAAGCTGTGAAATATAAATTCATCAAATATTATCTTTTTACTATCTTTCAAGTTCACTGTGTTTTAATAATTTATTAATAACATATATGTGTAAACTGGAATATCCTCTCGAATTTCGTATCAACAAACAATACCTCGATAGAACCCTCCTTTTAAATATGGTTCTATCGGAGTGTTTTTGTGGAAACGGACATTCTTGTAATTTTCAGCGTGTGACACAAACATAAACTGATATATATTTCTTCTTCTTCTTCTTCTTCTTCTTCTTCTTCATCTTCTTCATCATCTTCTTCATCTTCTTCATCATCATCTTCTTCTTCTTCTTCTTCTTCTTCTTCTTCTTCATCATCATCTTCTTCTTCTTCTTCATCTTCTTCTTCTTCTTCTTCATCTTCATCTTCATCTTCTTCTTCTTCTTCATCTTCTTCTTCTTCTTCTTCTTCTTCTTCTTCTTCTTCTTCTTCTTCATCTTCATCTTCATCTTCTTCTTCTTCTTCTTCTTCTTCTTCTTCTTCTTCTTCTTCTTCTTCTTCTTCTTCTTGTGTGTGTGTTATTAAAACATACTTATTGCACAATCCAGATGAAACATATTACTGACTCAATAGTTAGGGTTATATCTTTATAATATATTTTAAGATTTTATAAAATCTGGCGCATATTCGGTAAAAATATTTACAATGAAAACTGAAGCCATTCATCGGTGCTGCGAGTGTGGAAAGCACAACACGATGTTGTTGATTATTTTAATGATACAGTATTGTTTACGTTATGAATATTCTATCAACACATATGTTTTATTATCTTAAATGAAATTATTATTTCACGTAATGCAAAAAAGCAGAATGGCGGACAGTCGGAAACAGAACCCACATGCAAGTTCAGGTATCCTTCCTTTTTACACCCCACATTCCACCTGTGAAGGAGAAACTTAAAGGGGCAGTAGCACGTTTTTTTAGATGAAATAAGTCGATTAAATGTATTTAAAAAACAATGTCACCAATAGTTAAACACCCTTACCTCTTAGGAAATCAATTTAAAATATGAGTGTATATGGGATTCGTTTTTGTCATTCAAAATAATAAAATGTGTTCACAATAAAATGGCGGCCATGCATTTTTCGCTTTATACGCAACACTGTTTTTACTACTACTACTACTACTACTACTACTACTACTACTACTACTATTACTACTTCTACTACTACGACGGGCAAGTGGTTTGTGTAATAAGATGTTTTACCCTCTAAAGTAAATATAAATGACAAAAACTATCATTATAAATGGAAATTTTGAAAAACTAAACTTTTCATTAAAAAAACATGCATGCTACTGCCCCTTTAAGCAAATACTCCGACACGCCGTGTATCTTCACAATAAAGAAGCTGTTATCCACAAATCTTGTTTCCTTATGCATTCCACAGTGCCCCTCAAAGACTTAACTGTTATATTTGAAAGAACAGTATAACTATAATAGTGCAAAGTATTGTTCTATCAACAGCAAAAGAAATGTCACCATACAAAATGCAAGATAATTCAATCCACGATTGATAAACACGACTGAAACAGAGATACATAATGTCTTCAGAGGCCAACTAAACTAAACTTGAAATTTCAAAACATGATCTTTTCATATTTCTTAGAATCACACGTTTTAAGAATTCTCCAAAAATATCCTTAACTGTAGACGATAGATGTATATATGAAACCGCTTTGCTTATGTTGGCCATTTGTATATCCGTTCACCATTGAGTAAAGCAATATAAAAGAGATAGCATTTAGGATTGTCCATGTACTAAATGTTAATGTAATTTCTTTAAATTTCAAAATAACTTTGTTACATAAGTTTAACATTTTCCGTCTAAAACGGGTCAATACCATCTGCCGCATCAGAGATCATAAACAACGAAAGTTACTGGGATCCTAGGGCGATAAAATTGTGTTTGTTTAACATAAAATATTCAGATTCACTCAGTTTACAATGAGAGAATGAATCACTGTGTTTAAGTGCAGAAAAGTCTCCGAGCGAATATACTGATACCTCATCGGTTTCATTTCAACCTGAGATTTGAATTTTTCGATCTGAAATGAATTTTAAGTATTCTGTCGGTATACAAGGTAGCAAAAAACAAACTAATACTTGTGAAAATTTATCTTCATACAGATATCTTCGCCCCACTAATCTCTCTATGACAACAGACTAATGATATACAAACTTAATTTTGTTTAATCTGTATTATAACTATTATCAATTGCATGTAGTATTAGATATGTGACATTTCATTGTAACTGTGTTAAATTCATTATGAATACGTTAGAAATACTTGTCATGTAGGTGAGGTTATATTTGGGATAACACTAACTCAAGGCGAAATGGTCGTGTGGTAAGCTGTTGGTACAGTCAATCCTGGCGATAGTTGCCTTATACTCTGAGGGAGTGGGTTCGAATCCCGCATGGGGCTTGGTCCGAAAAAGTACAAGCATTTGTACTATCGAAGGTAGTGTTATCCCAAAATATAACCATGTTATTATGAATACGGTTGTGAAATTTACTGTTCAAGACTTAGGATATTTCAAGCAACCAACTTGTCCTTATTTTTGGTATATAATTCATGTCAATAATAATTATTCAAAACGTCAGTCTCAACAAACACACACAAAGAAAAAATGTAATATGTTGATAAACGTCGACGTCAATAAAGGTATTATGCATTGTAAGTTTATAACATTATCTTTTATAACGTATATACATCACTTTATATATATCCACATAAAATGTAACACGAATATGTCAAGGTAAGTGAGCAAGGTAAGAAAGTAAGTATACTTTATCTACATAACCTGTTCCCACCACTTGTTGCTCAACACAAGGTGGGTATCGAACACAGGTCCGCAATGACGTCACAGCACGTGCCAGCTTGTACAGGTAGCGTTTACATTTCCTTTCATATAGAAATATTGCTGAATAAGTAAGTATGTTTCTATAGATAAGTACAATGGTTTATGCAAAGTACAAAAGCTAATCGATACTGTCATCATTGCAAATATGTGATGCTTGTACATGTATATTCTATGATAATTTTTCATTTTGTTATTTCTATAACACTGGAAAGAGGAAGATATTTTTTCAAGTTTTTAATCTTTTCGCGTGAGTTTGTTTTCCGTTCTAGTTGCTATTAAAGGATAGATGCAATGACATATGGTCAAAATAGGATTCATTAAAATGGAATGTCAATTTGACAATTGCTCGATTTTAAATGTCTGAAATCGGTCCATAAATTTCTAATATACGGCTTTTTAAAAAAACGCCTAATTTAGCACCGGCGACCAGAATGAAAGTCTGCAGGGGTGTGGCCCCTGAAGAGATAACTTCTGTGACGTCACTGGAGTAATGTCATTATCGGCGATAGTCATAATTCAACGTAATTTCGCAACATTTTGATTGTTAATTTCACTAACAAATATTCAATCAAACAACTTAAATTGTCCATATATCGAAAGTGTAGATATCCAACTAGGTAACTGCTCAGTTTACAATTACATTATTGCATAAATATGTGTTTTGGCGATGTAACACACCTCATAAATTCATCTAGCGGCAGTGATAATCATCATTTTTAATTAATGAAGCTCCATGGAGCAGGTCTGTTGTTAATCAGCCACGCCTCAGTGACTCTTTTCAAAAACGTTTCGCGGCGGTAATTGTGGGATTTTTAAAATGGGTTAATTAAAATCGTCTAAATAATTAATTGCAAATGTATATTGTCTCGATTTTATGCTCAATTGATTCCGATATACAATATACATAGAGGTAATCATTTGTTATTTTTGAGAAAAATGCATTTCACCAGATCTTTAACGACGGGGATGCTTTTGTGGGAACGCAATTCGAGAGGAAATTCCCTAATATTAATTTATGCTATTAGTGAACGTTTTATATGAACCATATTACTTAGAGTGTCATTTTGATAAACATTATTTGAAAAATGTTCTATCGAAACCCCTCGAATTTATTTCCATAGAAATACGCCTGCAGTATTCATATCCTTAATAACTTAATACGTTATTCCTTGTGTTGATGTTTTCTGATAGTAGGATATACAGCTGCGTACCGAAATTTTTTTCACCTGATGGTGTATTTTAGTGCAAATATCATTTAATTTAATTTGGCATGTCTTTGAAACATCGCAATACCTACACGAAATCTATAGACCGATCATTTTGCATTTTCGCATTATAAAAAGACTGTTGAGTGTTCCATAACATAATCTGATTTGATGCTTCATAGTAAACAGTTACACTTTTGGAAGCATTTTGAAGTGACCAGGGGTCTTTTCAAAACTATATACAGTTTTTATTTTCATCTGTAAAATATTCAGTAAGTAATCAACTTATACTTCCTCTTATTGAATGTATTTGTGATGAATTTGTTCTCATTTAGTCAATCTGATAACTTTTATTCGAAAATTAATGAAATTTGAATTTTCAAAATTTGACCCCTTCTGTCTATTTTATTATGCCAAATTTTATAAACATATACCACTGCAGTGGACATCACAGGATACGTTTAAGAATTATTGTTTTACTCATGGATATATGATGATTCATTTTCATTGTATGTCATGTTATATTATTCACGTTACAATGAATGTCAAAAAGATTTACATGTAGGTGAACAAACTTTCGGTACGCAGCTGTACTGTATTCAAAAACAGCTTCTGGTGAAAAGGTTGTTAGGTTCACAAGTAAATGATGTTTTCAGAATATTTAATGTAACATTTATTGCAACTTACCAGAGCATCAATGTAACATTTATTGTATTACATTTATTGTAACATTTATTGTAATCACGTTACCACAGCATCGATGTATCATGTCTGTTATATTTGTCGTATAATCTAGTTACCGTAGCATGAATGTAAAATATTTGTAATATTTGTCGTATAATCTAGTTACCGTAGCATGCATGTAAAATATTTGTAACATGTATTGTAATCAAGTTACCATATATAACATCATTGTTACATATTTGTCGATGTTTGAATATAGTTCTGTTGAATATAGTTCATATCTGTTTAATTATTCTTAATCATATGTTATACTCACCGTTAGAGGTGCAGCTGAATTTGAAATAACTTCACAAATTGCCTTCTTATAAATTGTTTTCTTTAAAAACTATTGAGTGCAAAAGGTTTTTTTTATTATTCAACGTTTCATGATCCACTTGAGTCACCTGAATCAATTAATCATCTATAAAATGACTTTTTTTATTCTTAAAACGCGATCTGTCACCAATGAGGCAATAGGTAGACAATACCCTCCCGTACGTTCCCATAGAGGAACACATAGGGCGTAAGGAATACATTTCTATTGACACTCGAGTTATTCTCTAAACTAACACACCGCAACACATTTCTGTTTCGGGAAATCTTGAAAATGTGATTAAAGTTCGATTTTAACAAATTTGGCACGTGTATATTTTTATTTTTGGAAATCTGTTGCTGAAATAGTATTGTCATGTTAATCTTATTAGGCTTTGTGGGAGGATATTAGAGTTTAATCTTCAAATAATATTTTAAAAAATTCAAATTCACACAAATGAATCGACTTTTTATAAGATTTTGGTAGCATGTTTCTCATGTACAAATATCCATATAATAAACTTTGAAAGCTGTTTCAAATACAACACTCAAATCTGTTATGATTTATGGCAATATTTCTTGGGAGACAATTTTAAACCAAACTTACATTTTTAAATTAATGAGCTGCAAATTTGGACTCGAAGAGAGGGATATTTCCTTATATATGTGAACATGAATAGCATTTATAAGTATTTTAAACGAATCACATATTGTTTTGGATGATAACGTTGGAATAAATGTATTCGTATATGAGCGTGCAACTTGTGAGTGGATGCAACACTCTATGAACATCCATTTGTTATCTATTAATCAATTAATTAAATGATAATTTTGTTCCATATAAAAATCAGCAATGGTTATTTATTTATATAATTGTCATCATAAATCATAACAAAATGGTATATTCTAATAATAGATTTAAGACCCAGAAACGACAGAAACCTAGTTGGATGTTGCTATAGCATTTGAAATTGGACTCAAAGAGGTTTTCTTAAATATTACTATTCATGACATTTGCTGAATATAATTTTTAGTAGTAATTACAAAAATATATGACATTTTCATTAAGATTTCAAGTAAATTTAACCAAAAAATACTGTTCACATGGTATACAGTTGCATCCCGATATATTTAGCCTCTTCCTTCTTTTATTTGCAGATGATATTGTTCCAATATCAATTACTGTTAATGGTCTCCAGAAACAAATCAATGAATTAGAAAATTACTGTAAAAATTCCTGCCTAACTGTAAATATGGATATAACACAAACCATTGTTTACAAAAAAGGAGGGAAATTATATCGAAAATGGAAAAAATGGTATTAAAAGGGCAACAACATAGAAACTACTACTGCATATAAATACCTTGGTGTATACTTTACTAACCATTTTTCATGATCGGCACATGCAAACTATGCAGCTGTTCAAGCACGAATGGTATTGATAGGTATATTGAGAAATGTAAAGATACTTGCGGACATAAGTCTGACATCGTTCTTCAGAATGTGTTTTGTTAAAATCAATCCGATTTTACTATATGGGGCCGAATTTGGGGATTTAGATACTTTGTTTGCATAAAAAAGGTACATTTATTTGCCTGCAAGAAATTTCTTGGGGTAAAGATGAGCACATCAAATGTAATGGTATATGGGGAATGTGGCAGATTTTCCCACTAATCATATATCGTCACAAATCAGAGTGATTAAATATTGTATAAGGCTACAAAGTCTGCAATCATACCGACTGCCAAAAATGTGCTATAATATGATGTTACTATATGACAAACAGGGTAAAAAGAGTTGGGCATCAGATGTTAAACACCTACTTATTTCAACTCGATTTAACGATGTATGGTACGAACAAAAGGTTGAGTTTTCGTCATTATTTCTTAATACATTTGTCCAAAGACTGAAATATATTTACAAACAAAACTGGTTGGAAACAATGTATAGATCTTCAAAATGTAATTATTACTCAATCATAAAAAAACTCACATTTATACAGAGCCTTACTTATCATGTGTAAATGTTAAGAAATTTAGAATATCTTTAGCCCGTTTTCGTTGTTCATCTCATGTTCTCTTAATTGAAAGGGGTAGATTTATGAATATCAAAAGAGAAGATAGAATTTGTAAATGTTGTAATGAAAATGCTATAGAAGACGAATATCATTTTATACTTGTGTGTCCAGCATATCATACTATATAGGTACCAAAATATATTAAGAATTCTACTTTGTCCATCCATCAATTTTCTTCTTTATTGAATCGTTTAAATGTAAATGAAATTCAAAATGTTGCAGTGTTTCTTCACCAAGCAATGATGTTCAGAATGTTGTATATATGAGATGTACTATAGGCCTGTGGCCTCTTCAGTACTGGAATAGGGATTGACATTTGTAATAGGATTTTAAGTAGTGAAAGCTTTTATGACATTTGCAATAGGATTTTAAGCAGTGAGGACATTCTATGACATTTGTAATGGGATTTTAAGAAGTGAAGACTTTTTTTTATAACATTTGAAAAGGTTGTCTCCCATTAGTTACACAAGCCAGTTTTTACACACACTTTGATATTGCCAGTTGTTACACAGTCAGCTTGGGGGTTAATTACTACATTATATACCTGCAACAATAATAGACTATAGTCCAAACTGTTCACTGGAGAGCAAGATTACAAGTGAAGAGCAAGCAGTTGTGAGTTGTTGGTGACAGAGGTATTATAGTTAGTATCTTTATTCCGTTGTCTTTACCTTGATATATATATATAAATGAATATAAAGACCCGGGCCTAAGTTCTCGCAGTGCTTATAGGTTATTGGCATTGACTAATGGCAGTTTTAGTGCAAAGAGTGCATTCATTATCACTTAACCAACTCTCGACCGGATCTTTGTTATTATAGTTGACTTCTTTGTATGTGAAAACGCACACACGCGTGCGACTTGATCGCAAATGTTCTATTCCAACCGCTGTCACATCTGAGCACGTGCTGAGCACGCGCTGGACCATACGCATATGGTATCAGATTAAGAACTCTTCATTTCATAAGCATTATTTAATCATATAATATTTCACGGGATCTTAAGTGTTAGAAGAAATAAAAAAAAGTAAATTTAAATACACTTCCCCGTTGATTACTTCGAGGATAAACAATAATTTTACGTGCGCTTCAAACAGAGATTTCCCACTAAATGGATTGTATATACATAACTTGTTATCGTAAGTTAAACGTGCGTGAATCGTAGATAAAACATAAAGGTGAACTCTATACTTTACTTTATTTTATTGGGCGTAGGTTTACTATTTACTCTTTCCTTACGATATCGAGTTCCTGTGGTTGTACCTTATTGTCAATATCTGGACAAAATGATGAAACGGGCGCATATGAACGCAACTAAATTATGTTTACATCATATAATTTATATCTACATCATGATAAATTATGTTTAGATCATTAAACGTCTGATATATTCAGCTTATATAGACTACTAACGAAAACAGGTATCAAAAGTAACGAGCAAATCTGTTTGAAACCATCGTCCTCAGACAACCGCTGCCACATTTTTATCATGTCATGGTTTGGCACATATAAAAGTGTAAATCCAACACAATGTAGTATATTTAAGGTCATATTAATAACATCGTATTTCATGTGAAGTCCATTACCCCAAGAACGTATATTTTATCACTGTTTATACATAGTTTAAGGTTTAAGGATTAATCGTTTGTAACTTCAATCTCTCTCTTCAATTCCGTTTTTATGAAGGACTAATTTTGTAACACCTCGTTTTACAATTTACATTGATACCAGCATTTTCTCCCCACAGAGGCCACAAGTCATGTCCTTTCATGTTACCTCTGTCATATTTATCTCTTCTATAGCTAAATTAACGGAATAAAACCCTCACATTACAAGTTATAAATCATAAAAGTAACATGTTAACTTTTTTTAAATATCGAGCAAGAAACAGTGATAAATGGGCCATTGGCCGACATATGCACAATGCGAGAATGCAAAATACATCTGAATAAAGTAAATTTAAAACTTAAATTTCAATTTTGTGGATTATAATTACTGCTGTGGTCGAGTAACACTAACACACGACGTAACAGAAATAATATATCAACAGTTGTTGATTTGAAATTATTTGATAAGGAATGTCGTTGTTTATGCGAAATGTAATGAAAACAGAGATTTCAGATGGTTTTATTATATATTTTTAAGCAAATGGAAATCTAACAGTTTTCGTGTAAAGCTGTCATCCTATATTTTACGGGCGGTTCCTACGGGTTATAGTACACGATTCACGACCTGTGTTTGAAATTGTTTGAAACATGGCGTTCAATGCTGTTGATTCCGTTTAAGAACTTACTGAATGTCAAGAGTAAAATTTCGATTTTCCTGTCGTTTGTACATATTTTACATAAACTAAATCAGATATTTTAGTCGATGGCCTGACTTAGCTGATAGGGTGATAGAAATACTACTGATAATGCAGTTCATCAACGTCGCTGTAAACCTTGATTTGTGTTTTTGTGTCTTTTAAGAAAATACCATGCTGCATATGAAATACAAACAAAATATTGACAATATGAAGAGATTATTACCGGAGGAGATGTGTAATGTGAAGTTTTGTATTATTCGAGCGAGAGCGAGGGTTATACAAAAATTTGCACTAGTTCCGCAAAAGTCATATGGCACACTTTCGAGTGTAACAATTTCTCCATACCCATTCTGTTCCATTTGATTTGGGTAAATTTGTCAGGAAACGACCTATATTCTCTTGCGACGGCAAGCTTCAGTGACGTCACGAACCATGGTTTTATGACGTCACTGACGACGAAATCGGGAAGTCGCGGTGAAACATTGGTTGCTAGGCAAACGTGATATGTGCACATGTGCTAGTTGAACCCCAATAGCAGACACCCCATTAGTTTGACGCTATATAATATGGATGAGTGAACAAATAGCACAAGGCTGTTACCCATTAGGAAAATGAAACAGTCTTGAATCAGTCAATGAAAAACTCTTACCCCACTTGTTAGACACACATGACAAAGATTAGATTAGATTTCTCGCAGTTTTAAGAACAGTTTACTAAGTACAAAGTTTTACACTCAACTGCAAAAGAAACGTCTCAAACTTTTCACCAGTATAAAAAAAACCCACAATACTGCCACCAGAGAAAGTCCATATTACATGATTTTATAGGGACATGAGTTGTAGAGATGTATATATTTTTTACCGCAATGTCATATATCAGAATATAATACTTTTATTTTATACCTGTTCAAGTACACGTAGAGTGTTAAATCGCTTTTTCAAAATTTGTTTTGACCAGAATGTTTGGCATTTAACTTAAAAATTCATAAGATGTACAAATTTACTTAAGAAAAAGATTTTTCAACACAAATAACCTTCTTGAAATACAAATCCACCATATGCAAAATTAATGAAAATGAAGGAAATGTGATGGTACTTAATTTTACCTAAGATAACTATTGTCCTAGAAGAGAAACTACACTTATTATTGATTTAGAATTTTGAAAACAACATTTTGGACACCAATTTGGCATTCACGTGCCAACATATCTTTTTTTCATGCATTATGAGAAGCTAGACAGACATTAAACTTCCAGTCCCCTTTTTTAACGATTATTGAGAAAAAGCCTACAACCATATGGTCTGTGAATAGATTTGAAATTATTTGAGTTCAATCTGTTTATGAAACACTTCTTCTCGCTTTAGGTAAGCCAATACCGACAGTAGTGACCATATTTGTTCATTTGTTTATATATAAATTGACAGCCTCATGATTGTGATTTTGAATGTGCATAATGTTAAACAGTCAGTAAATTGTAATCACTTCATTGTAATCACAGCAACAAATATTGAATTTCCTTTTACACTGTAAAGTAAAAACATCCTAAGATGAGAATAACTTAGTGTTTTACTGGTTTACTCACAATACTAATCTAGCATCAAACTGGTCATTCCAAGTAAAACACAAGTCAATACGGTTTAATTAGGACTTGTCCATTGTCACAATGGGTGATCGCTTGGACTTCCCTTTCTTTTCTGCCTGACAACTGGGTCGTCAGGCTAATGGGTCGTCTGCATAATGGGGTATGACCCATGTACTCATATAAATTATAACTCTGTTATTTTCAACGATATGGATAATAAAACAGCATTACGTCATTCCTTTAACTTGAAAGCGTTGTTATTGTATTCTTGTATTGTAAACGTGGCATTCATTGCAATCACGAAGTTGACCATCAGTAGCACATGGTTTTCCTTCAGGGTGTGAGATATTTTCGAAGCTGTCTCAGTGCTAAGATAGTCGTTAGTCAATGTTAATGTATGGCACTTACGACGATCCTAGCGTTAAGAGAGTTTCGAAAATATGGGTCCTGTCTTGTAACTACCGATGAGTGAATCTCTGCTCGTGGCTGCCATCTCCCTCGGTTGGCTTGTCATCTGGAACCGAGAGAACTTATAGATTCTTATGTCAGGCAACAATGTCATCACATGCAATGAATTTCCTCTATAATGTGTGCAATAGTTTTTTTAGAATTATTAATATTGTATAAACCCTAATATTGAATTTCAAACAAGAGTTCCTTATCCAATTTCGTTCTTTTTAAGGATCGACTGGAAAACTATTTAGATGATGATATTGGTCGTTTTTTCTCTCAACTTACTATAAAAATACATTTCCGGTATTTAACACTACTTTAGAGAGCTTGGAGCATTTTTCAAATAATACAGGTGAGTGTCAAAATGATACCTTCATTTTAAGCAGTTTTCTAAAATTTATAAACACTTTAGCCAGTTTAGATTTCGGAACTCCTTTCAATGTTGTTCACTGTAAGATTTCAGCATAAATATTTTCCCAGGGACTATATGTCAATCCATGTCAAGCGTGTATGGGAGAACCTACTTCATTAAGTACACAACTTCATCCCCTGGCCTACATACATCGCTTTCTCCACCAAACTTGTCCTGCAACTTTCTATTGACAACATCCTCAAAAGATCGCCATGCTTGGAGATCTAGGAAAGAATTGATATTTTAGATGTAAATAGGTTTTCCAGCCTCTGAAACAATGATGAAGAGTTTACCTTATGTTTTTTATTGGGGGGACTGCCAACTGAACACTGCATTTCCCTTGACCATAATATATGGTTTAAACGTGTTTATTCACAAAAAAGTGACGGGATTGGCAAACAAGCAAATCTTTGGTTATCTGAATGCCGCTCCCCAAATAATATATATGGCTTAATTGTATGATTCACACATGTAACACTGTTAATCAATGGAACATTTCTTTGCAACATGTCTATAATTGTCTGTATTAACCTGTAAATATATCATATCACATTGTATCTTCATTTACTGGAGGAAATAAAGAATATCTATCTCTATCTATCCCCCAAAACCATCAAGCTGGACTTCAATTAAACTATTGTGACACTCTTAGACTAACTTTTAGTCTCTGAGTAGAGCATTTCAACAAAAAGTTCAAAATTTGAAAAAGAAATTTAAACAAATTTTCTATGATATTTCTTCTTTTCCAGCAAAAAATGTCTGTGATATTTCTTCTTTTCCAGCAATCAAGCTCGTGTTATAGATTTGCCTAGCCTTTATGTACGTTGAGGCTCT
Organism: Gibbula magus; assembly: GCA_936450465.1. Classification (NCBI taxonomy): domain Eukaryota; kingdom Metazoa; phylum Mollusca; class Gastropoda; order Trochida; family Trochidae; genus Gibbula; species Gibbula magus. Next base: position 36,380,612 of record OW388299.1, read on the forward strand.
GGAAGACATGCATGCTGTGACGCCCTATCCAGATTAACAAATGTTGTCAAACCGTATACGTCTGTTCTGTTATATTTGGGTACGTGTATGTCATTCAGACATGTTGCAGACTGCACTAATCTTCTTTAAATTAGATTGAGAGTCTGATAGTCTAGGGACCTATCTTGTTGAGAGTTGTTGCACAAAACAACTTTAACACTAAGGTTAACCTTAGCACCACCTTCAACATTTCATTAAAGCTGAATAGTAACATACAGCCAATTTAAGGCTTTGAACAACGGGGCCATGGTTCCTTTCACAAAGCAGTCTTTACTAAGGTTAACCCAACTACCATTCTTCAACATATACTAAAATTCTCAGTGACTTACGATCATCTTTGTGAATCTAGTCCCGACAAAAGTAGACTACGGCTCAAAACGTCAATTTTGACTTGAAATCTGCAAAAAAATTGCTTTGGATGAGTCAGAACATAACATAATATGATAGTTGTACAAAACCTTAAGAAAGGGGCCAAGGCCCATCAGATGATGTCGCAATACCCTGCTGAATATAAGACTGCTATTCAACTCTACTCCACGATGAAAGCACATACGTGTGTGCATATGAGACGTACTGCATGTCAGGATGAAACTGCTTTGAGTGATGCATAGAATGAGTCTCCCGGGCGTCTCTATAAAGCGGACCACACTGTGAATATATGGCTTGTTTGTCTAGTGGCTGGACTAACATCGGGAGGAGACGGGATCTAGATCAGACACAAGGCCATATAAACACAGAAACGTTTCTCATACAGTACTTGACCCATACCGTCACCTATATACCAAATCAACTGAGCCAATACCATTACCTATAATTTATATATGTCTATACCAATATATACGTTCCTGTACCAATACATTTACAAATATCCACCGCTATATACATGTACCGTTATTCACAATTATACCATTATTCACACCTTTACCAATACTTATACCTATACCATTATTCACACCTTTACCAATACTCAAACCTATATCATTTCTCACACCTTTACCAATACTCACAACTGTAAACAGAAACATTACCTTATGTATGGTACCTATTTCTCAGCCTTGCCAACAAATGTCGGACTTGCTTCGTTTCGATGGAATACTTTAAGTACTGGGTGACAATAAATTTGTCAAAACGTATCTGAAAGAATTGCTATTTTAGGAACGACGAGAAGTAAACCAATACGATATCCTGAAAATAAAATAAAAGTAATTTCTTGGCCTAACAGTATCAATAGATGTCGTTCAAGGCCGCGATCCAGATACCTACAAAGAGGGTGCATTGTCCCTGTCACTTACATCTAACCATCGCGCCACACAGGGCTTTCACGTCTAAGCTTATGTATTTGACATTTCTATACAGAGACGCTTTTTATAAATGGAAAAAAAATCTCTATTGATAACCACGTAGTGTGGACGTGGAATGTGAGGTCATGATCAACTGAAGAGGAACATGAAAATTGTTGCTGTTGATTATTAGATATAGTAATAAGGTATAACATAAATTGTGTTGCTTCTTTTGATACTTCATGAAGTGAAATAAGACTAAGTGACATGGACATGGCTTCTCAAACTCGTTATTAGTCTCATTCAAACTACCAATCTTACAAAAATAAAAGCTGGACTTAAACAATTCAGGTTCAAGTGAATACGTTCATGTTATGTTCATTACTGAAAAATAAATGAACGAGTTAACAATACAGTAACACCACAATCGTAATTGAATACACCCAAACTCGTTATTAAACAGTCACGTGCCAAACTCGTTATTAAACCGTCACATGCCAAACTCGTTATTAAACAGTCACAAGTCGTTTATGTATGCAGTTATATGCATGGTTATATGCAATATAATGTTCATTCTGTCTATAAAGAATGTTATTTTGTTTGATTGGCATTCTAGAAGTTGATATGATGAAGAATAGAGACGATTTTATGGATATACAACTTCTTTATTCTTTGAAGGCGACGTTTCGACATAGGTTGTCAAGCAAGTGATGACAAGTGACAACGACATCAGAACCTGTCGAAATGTCGTCTTCAAAGAATAAAGAAGTTGTATATACATGAAATCGTCTCTATTCTTTATAAAGAATGCTGTTAAAGTTTGTTTATCTATTTATGGTTTCGTATCGGACAAAGCAGTCCGTCATTTGATTAATTAACTTCAACTAAAATTACACATGTGCTTTGCTTAGATACTCGAAGAAGACATCAGTACATAATTTAAGTCCTATGTTGCATGAAGAAATTCAACACTATTATCATGTTAATGCGAAAATGATGGAAACCGCTTATCTATTAAGGAAAAAGGGTGTTATTATGCCAACAGATATAACTACTGTATACCATTATTAAAAATGTAGTTCTTTCTAGTTGCAGTAATTGGATTTTATTGTTGACAGGTTGGGATCTAGACTCAATTTCGTCCAAACACAAAGCGTGCATCTCTTCAACTATAGGACAGATATCTCACTTTGTTACAACATACCAGACGAAAGCGTTCACATGACAAACTTACTTTCTAATTCAACATTCAAATTACATTAAATCTTATAATGGAACTTCCATTTCATTTTGCATATTTCATCATGTGCTGACTTTACTGACATGTTTAAGGTCTGTAGCACGTTTTCTAACGGAAATATATATTTTCCACAAAATGGAAAAGAAATGTTACCTATTGCAAAACAATCCTTCTCAATCAACGAATAGCGTTCGAAAACAAATGGTTATGATTTGGTTAAGCTACGTGGATCCATTTCCCCTCCTCGAAATAAGTGTTCACACTAAAATGGCCGCTAGTACTAGTTTTATATGTAAACCCGTTTTCTACAACTACGGATAATAGGGTTGTGTATTGTACTGTTTTACCCCTCAGGGGCAGTAACACGTTTTTGAAAAAAATATATTTTTTAAAATTTCCCATTTATATTGATAGTTTATGTCCTTCATATTTACTTTAGAGGGTAAACATCTATTACACAAACCAAGTATCCGCAGTAGTAATAACGGTGTTGGCGGCCATTTTATTGTGAATACATTTTATTATTTCGAATGACAAAAACGACTCCCATGGCTTTACTGAGCCATGCACACTCATTTTTAACTTGATTTTCCAGAGAGAAGGATGTTTTACTGTTGGTGAAATTATTTTTCAAATACATGCAAATACAAAACGTGCAACTGCCCCTTTAAGTAACGATATGATGCATAAAATTTTAATAAAAAAGACATAATGATATAAATAATAATGCAATGAAATAAAACGTGCTAAAGTGCCTTTAAACGATATTCAACATGGGTTTATCCCGTGAATCTTCCAGAAAGTTTGGACGTCGTTTCAAATCATCTCTAATCTCAAGTAACAATTTAAAGACAATCTAAACAAATTATATTCCATTTTCTTTCATTTCCATTTGTTAAGATCTTTTGTAAAACCTTTTAAACAGCAGGAAACTCAAATGAAAAATAATCTGTATGTGTGTGGTACATTTCCTATCAGAACAGAACAGAAGAGGTATCATGACTGATACAGAAGAGGGAAACTATATACTTACCATCACTCCTCAAAGGAATTTAGTATCCACACTTACCCAAAACCTGCTTCATGAAAATTATATCACTGTCACTCTTAATAACAAAATGTAAGACTTTGAGAAATAATTGCTGTTGGAATCTTTTATGTACAACTGGGTCAAGAGTTTTAATCTCTTAACGTTAAAGGTCAACTTAAATGCCCCATGGTCACTTTTGGGGTTCATTAAAAGGGGATTTAAACTTGACAAATAACCGACTTTAAATTTCTGAAATCGCCCCATAAATTATTTATACGGCTTTTTAATTACACCAACAAACGATTCAATGAAGGCAGTGAAGCGTATCTGCCCGGAGTGACGTCAGTCCCGGCGTTTGGATATCCGCGTACATGATATTATATGATTTTATTTTAACACCTTTTTAACTTACGATTTAACATACAAATATTCATCAAAACAACTCAAAACGACTGCAAATGCATAATATCCCTGGGTAAAAGGCGAACGGGTTACCAAACAGACAGAAACGCTTCAGTGGGATCGCCGGGCTAAATTTACAACTACTCCAAAACCGGGTTAAAGAAGTTGTCTTTATAATGACTTGCGAGTGTATATTGTCTCGATTTTATGCTCACTTGATTCCGATATATATGAACATAGAGATAATAATCTGCCATTCTTTATAAAAATTCATTACTTTTATGATACTACTATGCACCATGGTCGCCAGAAGATGCGATGAAAATGACGGGCATATGTCTGCATCCCTGCGCGACCCTGCATGGTGACCTCTTCTTCCTCTCATGTGCGATCCTTCGGCGACCCTTAGTGTTCATAGTGAACCACTGAACTTTTATTCGGTAACTATGGTGATGCTTCCATCTCCCTCTGTCTACTCCTCTGACAATGTCCATGTTGTCAAGGGATGCAACAGGACTGTAAGGAGGAGTTAAAATGGAACATACCTTTCATTGAGAGACTTCATCGTTTTTCAGGACCCACAATGAAGTCAGATTGCAACTCGATGAAACTGGACCCTTAGAGTGAATAAGGTATTGGGGACTTGTGTCTTCAAGGGCAAATACGGCAAGATTGAGATCTGTAGCTTCAGAGAAACCAGATGCGCCGATACGCCGATTTGTCGAGACGTATGTATAAGTTCTTTGTCATGTGCAGACATAACATGACATTTAAAGGTACAGATGGATTGCACAACCCTGGCATCATAGAGAGTTCACTGCCTTATTATTGAACATAGTTTATGTTGAGCACGTTTATTAACATGTTATCAGAGAAGTGGAGGGGTATGCACCAGAACAAACCCTCGACCTATCCTTGTATTTAATAATAATAATAATAATGTGAGCTTCTGCAAGTGCGTCGACATCGTAAGTAAGCAATACTCATTTTTTTACATGAAATGTGTAAATGTTGTCCCGTGCATGATTCCTTATAATTGCGTGCGGCTGTTTACATTTGCCAAAACGCAAACACTGAATGCCGATCTGCATATGCACATAACAACACCAGCATATGGTCAATGGTATAAGATCTGTGGAATTATTTCAATCTCGTTCAGACAGGAACACGCTATGCGCGGCGTTTTGAAGTATATTGCCATTCTCCGAGACGACACTTCTCATCATGTCTCATCAACATGCAGCATCTCAATCCACGGTTTTCCATGTGACAGTAAAATCTGTCCTACGGCTGTAGCAGACATCTCGTCACAAACCATTACGCTAACCTTCTCCACATTCGGACAGTCCACGGTTAGCAATATATCTTCTATAGTTGTAGTGGACACCCTATCAACCACCCTCCTGGAAGGCCTAGATTTACCACTCACTGCCCAGGATCGACACTGCTGCACCACCTACTTCACCGACTTGCAACGGACACGTGTCAGGTGTGCGACGATGAAACCAAACCATCAGGAATTTTCATAGAGAGGCAGAGCTCCGTGTACGACGATCTTTAGTTGGTCCAAAGCTGCGACGATCGTATTGAAGTTACAAGCGTATCGAATGGTGCAACTAAATTAGTCTAAGTTAGTTTCTTCAAATCTTTACTTTCAAGCCGTCATCTTAGCAAATACATTAGGGTTGACAATCATTATAATTCCTTCTAACAGTATTTACAACTGTCTGTGTAAACCCTTCTGGAGGGACTTTCAATGATGTAAGTCCCTCGTACCGGGTGATAAGGTTTAGAAAGGTCGTTTCAAGTATCACGTTATGTGGCTGGTAGTTTGATAATACCTGATATCAACCCTATATAACACTTTCTGACGTGTCCGTGGGTGTCAATGCCTTGCAAGATGAATGGCGACGAATCCCACAAACAAGAATCCAACGACTTATCCAGTCTATTTCGAGTAGGTGTCAGTAGGTGTTTTTCAACACATGGTGACCATTCAAGATAGTAACTTAGTGACCTCTTGGACACAAACAGCAAGTGACTTGACCTTTGCCATGCTGAATGGATGTTCATGTCTTTTCACATTTTCATTTTTCTGCCTATATGTATTTTGTTTCACATACTCTTGCTGCCATTAGTAAAAGTTTTGTCTGCTGCGTTCCTTTTTCATTGTATTTTTCATATGCAATACTTGAGCTGCACTTACTCATTCTGTTTTGTGTATATAATTCATGCATTTAACTTAGGTTCGAAGTCTTTTCGATGTGGATACTTTTGGAAATCTTGATGCAAGTTTTGATATTTCTATTCAATATGTAATGATGTTCTTGTACCTAGTGATAATAGTACTTGATCAACGATCATGAGTAAAATAGATGACGCGTCAAAAGCTATATAGGTGTTGAAATTCCCTACATATCAGTGTCTGGCATCTAACTAAAGAATAAATAGTACACAGATGAACATGCGTCCTAGATTCTTCAGAAACACTTGCAGGTCATATACATATAGATGTCTTTCATATTTTAACGAAAATATCTGTCCTGTCTTTGGACACAACAAACCAGATGTGACAAACCATTAGTCCTGTGACATCAGAATGTGTTGGCGAGATGATATTTAATCGGTTACGCTCTTTTATTCCATCAACTTTTTGTATGAAATCAGTGGGGTGTGAATTCAATTCATGTTAAACGCAGCGTCTTTTTTGTGTATATAATTATAACAAAAATACTGCCTACCACGCACAAGCATTCAACCCACGGGGTCCAAAACTTGTCAATGTGAAAAGCACATAATACATTTACACGAGATGTTACAGATAAGAAAAACTGTATTCTAATATGAGCTAAACCTCTACAAAAATGCTTATGAACACGTCCAAACTAATTCTATATAAAGAGATGGCTTTATGTCTCACATCAGAAAATTCCCAACATTCTTATTTTTATTAAAGGAGTAAAGTCCGCAACACCAATATATTCTTTGTAGTGAAACCTGCAAACCTTGACTACAACTGACGAAACAAGACGGTCCCATAGTGTATATGTATTCAAACTATTCAAGTACAACAATTCGAACCACTTAATTCGATCTCTTAATTAGTTCGGCTAATATTCGCTGGAAGAAAGGGTTGTTCTATAGCAGTCGACAGAATGAAGTAACGAACAGCAACTATGTCAAGAGTGGAAGACCTTTGACCTTATCTGGCCAGAAGTATACTATACATTATTAGACCAGGCCAACCCGAGCTAAAATCTGCAGCCTTGTTGTTCATATTCTTTTAATGTCATCAAAATGTGCCAGCGAGCAAAATAATAAAGGTCCCAAATAATAACCTTGTAGACTCCAAAAAGCAAATAAAAAAGGGCAAATTTACTGGAGGAACATCAAGAGATTAAAAACATACTATTTAGGCATTATTAAAACTGAAAACGTAATTTGAGGCCAAATTGGTATTTACAAATCAACGTATTCACTCGAAGACGAAATTAATCATGCTGTTAATCTAATTATGGAAAAGACTCTGTTGTACATATACTGAGCAATGAAACAATGAATTTACTAAGTAAATAAAGTGTCTATCAAGCTACTGTAGCCTTTGGCGGTTTAGAGAAGAGCTGGTAACTACTTTTAACTGTGTAATGAACCTTACTTTCTTCACGTATAGACCAGATTCACATATAACGTTTAGGTTAAATATAACAAAATAAGTCCTGCTTACGCTCCTTTACATTTGGGACTCTTATAAATAAATTGATAAGCTGAAGGTTCATATAAAGTGAAGATCCTTTTATTTATGATTATCATATAAAGAGAAGATCCATTTATTTATGTTTATCAAATAAAGCGTAGATCCTTTTATTTATGTTTATCATATAATATAAAGTGAATACCCTTTAATTTATATTTATCATATAAAGTGAAGATCCTTTAATTCATGTTTATCATATAGAGTGTAGATCCTTTAATTTATGTTTATCATATAAAGTGAAAATCCTTTTATTTATGTTTATCATATAAAGTGAAGATCCTTTAATTTATGTTTACCATATAGAGTGTAGATCCTTTAATTTATACTTATCAAATAAGGTGGAGATCCTTTAATTTATGTTTACCATATAGAGTGTAGATCCTTTAATTTATATTTATCATATAAAGTGAAGATCCTTTAATTTATGTTTACCATATAGAGTGTAGATCCTTTAATTTATACTTATCAAATAAAGTGGAGATCCTTTAATTTATGTTTACCATATAGAGTGTAGATCCTTTAATTTATATTTATAATATAAAGGGAAGATCCTTTAATTTATGTTTATCATATAAAGTGAAAATCCTTTTATTTATGTTTATCATATAAAGTGAAGATCCTTTTATTTATGTTTATCATATAACGTTTATATCCCCTTTATTTATGTTTATCATATAAAGTGAAGATCCTTTTATCTAGGTTTTTCATATGAAGTGTAGATCCTTTAATTTATGTTTATCATATAAAGTGAAGATTCTTTTTATTTATGTTAATCATATAGTGTGGAGATATTTTTATGTATGTTTATCATATAAAGTGTATATCCTTTTATTTATATTTATCAAATAAAGTGTAGATCCTATTTTTATGTTTATCATATAATATAAAGTGAAGATCCTTTAATTTATATTTATCATATAAAGTGGAGATCTTTTTATTTATGTTTATCATATAAAGTGTATATCCTTTTATTTATGTTTATCAAATAAAGCGTAGATCCTTTTTTTATGTTTATCATATAATATAAAGTGAAGATCCTTTAATTTATGTTGATCATATAGAGTGTAGATCCTTTAATTTATGTTTATCATATAAAGTGAAAATCCTTTTATTTATGTTTATCATATAGAGTGTAGATCCTTTAATTTATGTTTATCATATAATATAAAGTGAAGATCCTTTAATTTATGTTTACCATATTTAGTGTAGATCCTTTAATTTATATTTATCATATAAAGTGAATACCCTTTAATTTATATTTATCATATAAAGTTAAGATCCTTTAATTCATGTTTATCATATAGAGTGTAGATCCTTTAATTTATATTTATCATATAAAGTGAAGATCCTTTAATTTATGTTTACCATATAGAGTGTAGATCCTTTAATTTATACTTATCAAATAGGTGGAGATCCTTTAATTTATGTTTATAATATAAAGTGAAGATCCTTTAATTTATATTTATAATATAAAGTGAAGATCCTTTAATTTATGTTTATCATATAAAGTGAAAATCCTTTTATTTATGTTTATCATATAAAGTGAAGATCCTTTTATTTATGTTTATCATATAACGTGTATATCCCCTTTATTTATGTTTATCATATAAAAAGTGAAGATCCTTTTATCTAGGTTTATCATATGAAGTGTATATCCTTTAATTTATGTTTATCATATAAAGTGAAGATCCTTTTTATTTATGTTAATCATATAGTGTGGAGATCTTTTTATGTATGTTTATCATATAAAGTGTATATCCTTTTATTTATGTTTATCAAATAAAGTGTAGATCCTTTTTTTATGTTTATCATATAAGATAAAGTGAAGATCCTTTAATTTATATTTATCATATAAATTGGAGATCTTTTTATTTATGTTTATCATATAAAGTGTATATCCTTTTATTTATGTTTATCAAATAAAGTGTAGATCCGTTTTTTTTAAGTTTGTCATATAATATAAAGTGAAGATCCTTTAATTTATGTTTATCATATAGAGTATAGATCCTTTAATTTATGTTTATCATATAAAGTGAAGATCCTTTTATTTATGTTTATCATATAGAGTGTAGATCCTTTTATTTATGTTTATCATATAACGTGTAGATCCTTTAATTTATGTTTATCATATAAAATGAAGATCTTTTTATTTATGTTTATCATATAAAGTGAAGATCCTTTTATTTATGTTTATCATATAGAGTGTAGATCCTTTATGTTTATCATATAATATAAAGTGAAGATCCTTTAAATTATGTTTACCATATTTAGTGTAGATCCTTTAATTTATATTTATCATATAAAGTGAAGATCCTTTAATTTATGTTTATCATATAGAGTGTAGATCCTTTAATTTATGTTTATCATATAAAGTGAAGATCCTTTTATTTATATATATTAATCATATAAAATTTACATCCATTTATTTATATTTATCATATAAAGTGAAAATCCTTTTATTTATGTGTATCATATAAAGTGAAGATCCTTTTATTTATGTTTATCATATAAAGTGAAGATCCTTTTATTTATGTTTATCATATAACGTGTAGATCCTTTAATTTATGTTTATCATATAAAATGAAGATCCTTTTATTTATGTTTATCATATAACGTGAAGATCCTTTAATTTATATTTATCATATAAAGTGAAGATCTTTTTATTTATGTTTATCATATAGAGTGTAGATCCTTTAATTTATGTTTATCATATAAAATGAAGATCTTTTTATTTATGTTTATCATATAGAGTGTAGATCCTTTAATTTATGTTTATCATATAAAATGAAGATCTTTTTATTTATGTTAATCATATAACGTGGAGATCTTTTTATTTATTTTTTATCGTATAAAGTGAAGTTCATTTTATTTATGTTAAGTTAATAAAGCGTGTCCACATGTTGCATATACATTGTGTATACACATTTAAATTTCTTTAACAAACTTCCATAACACCTATTCATAAATGAGTGTGTCTGCGTAATCTGCACAATTTCACTGCCAATTTCCCCTCTCCGTCTTCTATTTACCTTGGTAACAACTCGTTGTATAATATAACATTATATATAATATGACATATCACATATATCTTGAACATGGCAAACCTGTCAGATATCCATTGTGACTTTCGTCTCATCAGTATTAATTTACAGAAAACACAAAGTTAATATTTCAGTTTCAAGTCAGAAAAATATGAAACAATATGATGAAATTGCACAATTATCTGTTTAGAGACCACAGTAAGTCTAGACGACGTACTTATACGCCAGGGCTAAAACAAAACATAAACAAATATTCTATAAACTGTAGTCCAAGATGCCGTCCTTTTATTCAAGATCTTCTAAAACCAAGATAATATATGTACCTGTTTCAGCAACACAGTTTTTCCAGATTAAAGATAGACATCTCGAGGTCACCACTTAATTCGTATTTGAGAGACCGGGGCAAGTCTAAATGGTGTATTTATTTGAGCGGGCCCAATATTTTCACCCAGAGAGTGAGCGAGCTTGAAAGCAACGCATCAGCTACCCGGTCTTTGGAGTGGACAGGTACGTTTATCTACTGCATGATCATTCACACCTTTGCATCCTAACTTTAATTGCATTACATAGATATTGCTTTATGTTGAACTTAAAATGGATATAGTTATCTACTGCATAATTCTCAAATAAATCTCAAACTTAAATGCTAAATGTATTGAAATATAACTATACTGGTGATTGAAGATCATTTTACGATTTCAATTTTCATTTCTGAAAGTGATTTTGGGGATTTTTGCGCATTTGCACAATAATGTTATGTGTATCGGAGGTGTTGTTTGCAAGAAAGGTAGATAAGTACAATTAACGTTACTTTTGTGCTATTTAACTGTTAAGCACACTGAGTGGAGTAAGACAAGGTTGTCAAACTGTACTAGTGCTGTTAACACAATACCGAATTGTTTAGTGCATCTAGGTTTTGGAGCTGCGGATAATCTTTGCATTTATTTAATTCTTTTTAAAGTAGTAGACATAACTGCAACTTGGATGTTGTCCGAATCTGGTCAAATACACCAATACCCTGCACAAATGTTTGCCGGGGATTATAGTATTTTACACCATGAAAAATAGCTGTTGGAAAGCAACTAAAATGGTTGCAATGTGATCATTTTCAAATTTGTATCTCAGAATGTTTTTTTGTTTAAAATTTACAAATTTGAAAAAATAAAACAAAATAAAAAAAGGAGCCTCTCAAAATATGTTCATAGTAGACTTGCCTCGTTGTAGACCTCGGTTCTTTAAAATAATGGGTTCTAGATTACTAGACTACTAAAGTTGTTGTATTTCCATCACACAGGAGAGGTCAGACCACCTTTGTATAATATTTTCACCTACTTCACCCAAACCAAATTGTCTGAGGTTCTTTTCTTATATTTAATAATAAAAAAATCACTCTTTTTAAAATAAATTATATCACTCAAAGGTTTCCGAGCATTTTTGTGGCAGAATAAGAAAACTTAAATTCATAACTTTAATATAACATTATTCTATTTTGGATCATTCTATGTACAATATTATGCACTTTGTACCTTTTCGGGACAAATCTTGTGTGAGATTCTAACTCATGTTACATGTTCTAAATGACATGTATTTGTTCTTGTTTGAGTCTCGCTTGTTCTCTGTGTACATGTTTCACCATTGGTAGTTTGTTAGTTTAAGCGTGCCTGCAATGCGTGATGGCGTCTTTATTGAATGTACACTTACTACTCATTCTTCCGAGAGTCAATAAATGCTGCTTCGTAAATGTAACCACCTGTTATAGTCGATTACTACTGCGATGAATCATGATAAGGACCAACAAAAAAACAATAAAAACTGTTTTTCAGGACAGAAACATTAGAAACATGAAATTTGCCAAGTTGTAGTAACTTTCTTCAAATTCGTGATTCGTGATTCGTGATTCGTCAATGTACAATTTTACACATCCCATTGAAGCTTGTTTTCTGTAAACAAAGCCACGTACTGTTGATACTGCGTGTGTTGTACAGATGATATTCTCTAGTGTGGAGGTAAACAGAGTTACGCTATAGTACCAATGCTATTGACTCAATGTCGGAGATTTTTAGGTCAGCTCCGCTTTCACGTATTGCATGTGATATGTGGTAGATCATCTGTGTTATATTCATTCATTGTCGTCTTCTCATTGTCATTTTAAGATGCTTCATTGTTGAGAATTATCATTGGTGCCTTTGAAAGAAAATGCGTTTTTATCATATAAAAGTTAAATCATATGACAGAGCCTGAACTACAAGTTCGGATTTTGTACAGCCCAAGCGTACGCCCATTTCGTTGAAATGAATCAACACATTGCAGTCAAGGTATTTCAAAACGGAGTGATTGATATTTTGAAAGTATCGTTTGTTAAAATTCAACGTCATTGATTGGTTCTGGCGATGCTAATTTCGCTGGTTTTAAACATGGTCTGAGGAACCTTCTGATTATAGATAAACCTTTACAGGGTATTCATTTGGCCTGGTTTCATATCATAAGTCTCTGTACTTTCGTTATTTAGATATTGTATATATTAGATATCAAAATATTACCCTTAGTAATACGTTTCAACTGGACTATGTTACAATCATGTATACATAACAAAATGTGTAAATTGGAATATTCCCTCGAATGCCGTTTCTACAAACACTACGCAGATAGAACCCTCTCTTTAAGACCCGTTCTCACGATACGACTTGTCGTTACAACTGCAGTGAGAACACGAGAACACCCATGTAGTATCAATTCATCATAGGAACACAGGAAAAGCTCAAGCTTAAATACTACAGGGCCTAGATTTTCGAAGGTCTCTTAGCACTAAGATAGTCGTAAGCCAATGTTTATGTATGGCACTTACGACTGTCGTAGCGCTAAGAGAGCTTCGAAAATCTAGGCCCAGATTACTTCTATAAGTTGTAACAACAAATCGTACGATGTAAACCGACCTTTACGTCAGTTCTCACATGTTATCGTTGGTAAAACATAAGTGCACATAAACCATATGGCAGTCCCGCCCAATGACTGAGTATAAAATAATTGCCTTTAATACAGTCTAGGTCCTATTCAGAAAATCTAGACAAACTAAATGGAAAACTGAAATCTGAATGGAAACTGAAATCTGAAAAATGAATTCTCATGGATGTATCGCTTATAAACACAGTAGGAAAGGCACACACATATATATATAGACATACCCTGCTAGTATATATACATAGTAATATATATAGTAAACTTATAGTATTGCACCCCCTACATTTACACCTAAAGTGTGATGATGTGGCAATGTTGGGATAAATTGATTGAATTAAACAGTAACGACATAAAGATGGATATTTTATGACCAATTTCTTCAAAGAAAAAATAATTCATGTTGACATTTATAAGACATTGCGCCTGAAGTTACAATGGTACCCTTTACCTAAAATAACTGGTGTGCATGTGTCGAAACTACACGATAAACATGAGGTTTCATAGGACGAAACCAAAAATTTTCCCAAGTTGACTTTCACACATCAAAACACATTTTATCATTTGGTTTTCAACAATTATTGACAATTATTTTGAAAAAACATAATTAACCATACGATTTTGTAATTAATCTGAGATATTTTAGTTCACTTCTCAACCAAACAGTTCTCTATGATTTAGAGGTGTCATTACAGTAATGCATACCGGATTTCGTCAAATGGAGGCATTTCAAAATGGTCGATAGCAACTTGAAGCTGCAATGAACCATGAAAATATATGAACTGCAGTCAAGTTACTCATAAAAAAGGCAGATTTTATCCTTTCACGAGATGTTCAGGCAATCGCAGTCTACCACGCAGACTCCGGTAAAAGTATTTATTGAAATATCACCATTTATCATATGTTGAAAAGTAGCCTTTGAGAATTGGGGTTTTCAGCAAATCTCTGAAAATCCAATTTCTCATTGGCTCCTTTGCAATATTTAATTAAAAAAAATTCCAGAGTCTAAGTGTCACACTGAGAAAATGGTGACTTTCAATCCTACACATTTGAATCGATGTATAGGGTTGGTCAATTAGGTACACAATGACTTCTTCGATTCGATTATCCATAGTCTTCCCGGATGCCTGTTTTTATTATTCTGATCCGTTCATATTATCTTTATGTGGCTCCATGTCATGCTAATATGTCCTTATCCCTTACAGACAACATGGCAACATCACCTATCCAAGGCCCGCCAGAATGCACCTGCGACCCGCTGCACAAGATCCCCTGGGAAATCCTCAAGGAGATGAAAGAGGTGGCAGGCTATTATGGATGGGTCCACGCCAACAGGATCCAATGCAAGGAAGAACAAGCGAAGAAAGACTTCAAGACGATGGAACATCACTATGAACTCTTTGTAGAGTTTGGTCTCATAACGCCTGAAGTTTGCCAGATGTTCCGGGACATGGCTGACCACTGCGGCAAGAGCACTTCAGAAGAGCGGAGCGGCAGCAAAGATCGAGCCAAAGAAGCCAAAGAGAATTCCTTAGGGAAAAAGAAAGAAATGGTCGCTTCGAGGGAGATATCTGAAGGCCTAGCAGATGATCTGTGGGAGTTGTGTTGGTTCTCCGGCTGGCGGGCAATAAACGACAGGGCACTCTTTGGCACTGGTTGGTTTCATGGGGATGACGTCAAGAACGATATTAAAAAAATCGAACAGCTGTACAAGACAATCGGCGACGATTGCGTTCTAAGGAAACTACTGTTTTTTGGCGACGCCGCTGAACTGATCAACCCGAAAAAACCTAATTACTTTGCTTCCCAGAAGCTACAGAACAAGAGCGACTTTGACCAAGAGATGAGCGCCACATTCTCCCACTACACCACCGTTACGAAGAGTTGGAGTACGACAATCAAGTGGAAGTATACTGTGGCGGCGGCAGCAGGGGCGGCTTACTTTGCAGCAGCAGGCATTGGCGGCTCCATTTCGTACAGCAAGTCCGACACAGAGGGTGGCTCTACGACTGATGGGAAGACGCAGACCATCATCTTCCCTGTCAAGGTCGGACCCCATTGCGAGTTGGAAGCGAAGGGTGTGGTCCAAGAGTGTACAGCAAGAATCCCGTATTTCATGATCTTTGAAATTGGCGGTAAAACATTCTGCAAGAAGGATGGTGGACCGGGATTATGGCGGGAAGTATTGATTACCAGATCGGTGAAAACAAGCCTGTGGATTAAAGAATTTTGCATGAAGCGTAGTCAGCCGCCATGTCTGCCTCTCTGTTCGATGAGGCATGACGAGTAGATCATAGATAGTACATATGCATGTTCCTATAACACTTCATTTATCGTAGTATCAATACACTGTATACGACGATTCATTGACAGAAACTATCCTATAAGGAACACAATTGACAATCATTTGGCATACAAGATACGTTCATGAACACTGAAGCCAGGGGAACCATGTGTGGATTTGTACATAGATAGATGTGTTTACTGTAGATTCATCAAACGGTCAAACTTGCAAAAGTACGATTGTGTCCTTAGTAAAACAATATAAGCAAAGTTACAGACGTTAAATTATAAGGTTTGCCGTTACAGTGTTATCTATAGTGGACCTGCCATAGAACAACCAACTCACTGGTTTGAAGAACAAGCTGACGTGCATCTCCTCTTGATAGCACCCGGGAGTATTTTAGTAGACGCTCACATCCAGTGTTAACAGCTTAAACGAAATGAATTTATATTTTATATTTTTTGAAAATTTCTTCATCAACATGTAACTCTGCAACCGCTTACGCAGTATGTTTTGGAGATCCCATGCTTATTTCTTCAACTATTTCGCTCAACACCTGACCGACGGCGCTTTTGTAGAAACCTAGTGGTTATTAGAGAGGATACAGTGGTACAACGAGCACTTGTAATGGAAGATATAGCTTTTATCGACATGTTATCACTCAAAGAGACCAGCTGCTTTGTGTAAACTTATTCATATTCACAATTTGTAGATTAGAGCTACTTAATGTAGTCATAGCACGTCTCAACTAATAGTCTGGCAGGTACACTGTTGGAAATAAAAGAGTTGAAACTTTTCTTGTTTTCTTTGTTTCTTGTTATGTATTCACATGAAATGTATCTATATTGTAATCATAAATATAACAATTCACCACAGAATGGCACCCCTTGTATATTTAAGAATTGACGTCAAAATTGGTTAAGTTCATGGAGGAATAAACTCAAAAACCGCTGTGCAAACTGTGTAAATCCGCGCAGCGGAATTGCGTCAATTTTGCGCAGCGTTTTTTTAAATGTTTGCTTATTATATTTTGAAGTCAATTCTTAATAATAAATATATTCATACTTGATGTTTTCAAAAGGTGTAATTGCTCCAAATTTCCAACAATTACAGCTGCACCATTTACGCGTTTGAGTTCATCAACATGAAAGAGACAAGATGTCAATCATTGGATTATTATCCCCGCCTACAACTCCTTCATTAGCCAATAAAAATCCACAACACAGCTGGCCATGAACCTCACGCCATTGGGGCGTGGCTAAATATGGTGTGACGTCACGAAATTAAGTTTATACAGGTATGAACTAAATTTCTATGACAGTGTGCCGCCAGAGTGCAGGTACGCTTGTACATATACATACACATTTAGAGTGGCGAATCTATACCGGGTATTATCGATGTACATACAGATATAATCAGCTATAGACTAGTAACAGCCAACCCGTACTTCAAAGTTCAGGTGACAAGCTCGTACAGAAAAGTAACGGAATACAGCAAAGCTAAACTAGTCAGTGTTGGAGAGCAGTGCGAGATATGACTTGTGGGGGAAGTTTAACATTATAATGCTACTATTCGCGGGTATACACACGGTCTATACTTGGCCAAGAGAAAGTCATATTATTATTATTGATACACTAAGTGATGACTAAACAACACGCCTAGTGGCAGACCGTACTGTTTTAAGGCGGGGTTTACACTACGTCCGTTTTTTGGATGCGATGCGTTAAAAATAATCGCACCAGAACGCAACACGTTATTTTCAATGAGTTGGCATAGACTACGTCCGCTTTTTTTCATGCGATGCGAAGAAAATAGAACCTACTCTATTTTATTCGCATTGCATTCAAAATCGCATTGGAATTCCTTATATGACGTCATATTTTCATTATCTGAAAGGGGTATTTCCAGCCATGTGTAGGCACAGCAAAAAATAAAGCCAGATAACAGATAACAGATACATGTACGTCAATACATGCAAACATTCTTTTAGACTTGTACACATACATACATACATACATACATACATACATACATACATACATACATACATACATACATACATACATACATACATTCAAACATATATACATCAGATTCTATACATAAAACCTGGACATACACCCATTGTACATACAACTACAGTAATTACATACATCTGTACATACATTATTCGGACGTAGTGTAAACCCCGCCTAACCTGAGAAATAATGACGTCATGTGATGATGACTTATAATAATTCTTTTGAATTGCTCTTCGCAAGTTCAGAATAAGTATCATTGTTTGCAAATCAAAATATGTTGATAAATTATATAGAAGCTACAACTGTTACTTGAATACAAAATATAAACTAATATAACATTTCAAGAAAGGTCGAACTGTTCTAAAAGAGAAGACAAGATTCGCCGACGTTGCGATGAATACCAGCGGTCAAACTAAACTATAACGAAGTGAATCAGTGCGCCTTAAAAAAAAGAAAGCACGGGCTTCTAAAATTGGGAAATATGAACTCCCTTTCAGCTAGTTAAGATGTCTTTGTGAGCGTCACGTCATGTCAAACTCAGATGTTATGGAGTTGCACCTCTCACTATTTGCCTAGACTCAATGTCTTTAATCGTTTTTTTAGAAATCTATTAAAATTCGTGCATGTTCCCATTTCGAGGAGAGAATCCGTGTACAGTTGCTTCAATAGCAAAAGATGTTGAGAAACTTTAAAAGTTGAGTTTTGAATGCATGGACGCTGCTACAAGTAAAGAGAAAACCACACCCCATACTCGAGGTTTATGGTTTGATGGTTTTGAACTTGATATCAAGGAGAATATATAGAGAAGATATTTGGTTATTTGATTAAAAAACCTGTTCTACACAGTCATTAAAATGACACTTAACTACATTTCTTTCATGTAAAATATATTTTGTCCTGCTTCAACGAAAAATAAATTAAAAAATAAATTAAAAAATCAATAATATACCTCATAATAACCCTAATTATTTGTTCAGGAATTATTGTTTAACGCTACTTGAATTTACCTTCAAATATTGATATTTTTCAAAAGATTACAACCTACCTGATTAAATGTGTTAGAGATATACCACACTTTTCCAAGTTACAACTTCAAAAAATTGCTTTGAGGAAAGTTATTCCTGCAAAAATATCCACCAAGTACGGTATTTCTTCAAATAGGGACCGGGCACTTTTTAACATTTAACGGCTCTTACCCCTGCGCCTTATTTTATTTGTAGGTTTGACCAAAGGTAACTCTCATTCTCGCATGCTTGAAGCATTAAACGATCTTGTAGTTGAGCGTGTGCTGTCGCACAGGTGAAGTTTAGCGCAAATATGTTGCGCAACAGAGATGAACGACCAGTTTTCTCTATATATGCGCGAACATAGGGAAAACTGGTCGTTCATCTCTGTTGCGCAACATATTTGCGCTAAACTTCACCTGTGACTGTCGGTATCACAATGATCATTGCACATGAACCATCACAAAACATACGGTATTCTTATAGCAAAGCAAATATATATGGTGTAAGGTGGTGGAATCGCCCGTAGGAACATTCTTATTACATGTATTAATATAGCATTTTTCTCTTCTTACCTGTATATTATAATAAATCAATGTAACGAAATTTACACGAGAATATGGAAAATGAATTTAGACACATTGATCAGCTATAAATTTGATCTTACGTTTTAACATAAACCGATTTATATAAACAAAGACATCTTTAATACTGAATAATTCAATATGATATAAATCGGACCCCTATCGATTGAAAACATATTTTATTCAATTAGGAAATGGATAGGGCACAAGTTATAAAACTTATAGAAGCCCTCTCCACATAATCGAAAAAGTATAATAAGGCTAAAATGATAACGCATTGTCATGCAGAAGAGAATTTAAAGATCTACAAGTGAAGTAGACATAGTTTCAGTGGGACGCCTATTAGACCCCACCCACCCCATAAGTAAAGTACTTCAACTGGGTCGAATTATAATCATGTATTAATACGTTATTATCAACTTAAAGTCCAGTCGATTATTTTCTCCGTCAAAAATATTCCGATAGTACTCTCCCGTTAAATGCCTGAAACAGCAAGTCTTCACTACGAAGTCGGGTGTATTTTACGAATGCTTCATAGTACGGCCTTCTCCGTCGTTGGAAGTGCATTCTCCTCAGACAGATTTTGCATTTTCTTCCAACAGAAATTACTCCTTTTCGATTTTCACTCGTTTTGTTTTTACAAAATTCAACTAGCATATATCAAGGGAAACACATTAAACAAGAAAACGGTTATGCTACGTTTCTGTTTCCAAAAACAACATTATGACGAGTCATTGGTAAATGTCGCATGTACAACGCCGTCGCTGATTGCACAATTGTAAGATTCTCTATTTCTAGCCGAGAAACTTATAAAACAACGGTTACAATAGGAAATCTGATGGGAGTAACCTCTGTTGGAAGAGAATGTAAATTTTGTACAATAAGAGTTTTATGTTATATTTATGGTATCTAGAGTAGATAAAACATTTCATCTGGTGAAGGAGTGAGCATATTCTTTAAAACGTCGTGTATTTTCACATTAAAGAAGTTGTTATCCAGAAAATCTTCCCGTTCTTATTTCGGATTAAATATATATTCCTAACTGTCAGATTGTAAGTGTAACCGTTATTAAATATCTTTTCAAACAAAGTAGTAATTTAGTAGCAATGGTCATCTATTACAATGAATTACACCTGGACAAAGTGTGCATGTCCGAAAGGCCGCGCATCTTATAAAATATCAAGGTGCTTGAAATGTACATGCACATCAACTGAATATGCACTTAACAAATTATATAAACTGACAATTATATACCGTAGTCTCTGAAATATAACTTTTAATTATTTATTCCATATTATTATGTCAATCAAATATTGAGAAATGAGAATTCCAGATCAAGATATAGACTTAATTAAGGTTAGTTAAGGGCGAGTTAACGTTAACAACCCTGACCTACGGTCTAGGTAAATAACGCTGATTCGGTTTCTGAGAAACTGGGACCGAGTGTATTTCGCTGAAATCTATATTTAGACGGGTGAGAGCGAGACTGAATTATTTCGTCAAGATTGGGGAGTATTCCTCTGGTCCGTTGAATCGAATACCCTGGGATGTCTTGGACGAGATGAAGAACTTAGCTAAATATGCTGCATGGCATGCAGCGAACTATTTTTCTGGGAGGGAGGGAGATTACAGAGAGAGAAAAGGGAGAAATTATCATTAAAGTGCCACGTGCTAGGTTACATAGTACAAAAACAAAAATTTAAAAACAGATTAAAACATAAATACAAACATGCATACAAGAAATACACATACATAAATACAAGCCATACATACATACAAGCCATACATGTATATACAAAGATACATTCAAGCCATACATACATAAATACATACATGACATACATACATACATAAATAGCATTCAAACATGTTTACATACATACATTTATAGCATACATACAGTTATAGCCTATATTGCATACATACATTTATATCAGCCACACAGATATATACATATCCATATAGTTCAACTGTACATATAAACATTCACTTCAAACAAAAGTGTACAATATCCTATTCAATCACATCCATCACTCACCAGTCAGTCATCCATTTAGTTAAAGTTTTGGCATTTAATAAAATTATTCCTACGCATATACTTATTAAAAGCACATTCAGACAATAAATATTGAATGTTATCACAATGCATTAATATTATGTTTTTCTCAGCAGAAGAGCGGTTTACAAAGTCATCTTGTAGAGCAGTACTCTAAAACAGGGGATATCTAATGTCATCATTTGTAGGACAGTCAATGAGAAAATATATTTCGTCTTCCAAAGTGCCACAGAAGGGGCATTTACGTTGGTTGAAAGGTGTAACTGGCCGTGTATATCGTCATGTTTCAATCGATAGGCACAAGGAACCACATCTGAGCTTAGCTAAATATTTTCTCTTATACCTAGGAATATTCTGTAGGAGATAGTTTTCGGGGAGGAGATCTTTCTTATAAGTTCTATATGTTCGCAGTTTATTTCCATTAAGTTTATTTTTATCATTCCATAGAGAACAAAGCCACATTTCACTGTCTAATATATGAAGTCTCTCTTTAACTCTGGAGATAAAGGATGAAGATGATAGAGTTGCTGCTTCATTTAGATTAATGGCCAGTCTTTTCCCAAGGGAGATAACTTTTGACCACCAAGATGATTTTCTTCTCTTTGACCAGCTAGTCAAAGAATCTAAGATGATTCTGTTGTTATTGATGATTCTAGAGTAGAGGCGTAATATGTCAATCCTCTGTTTAGTAACACAGCTTTTCCACCCTAGCTCTGCTCTCACAGCACAGTTTGATGTATTCCTGCTAACTCCAAGCAACATTCTGCATGCTCTGTTTTGTACAGAGTTGATCACACTAAATTCAGATTGATGCACCTAGTTCAATATTGGCTGAACCAGTGAATTATAAAGCTTTGTGAAGGTATCATATGTCATTCCTCCAGCACTGAAATATTTTTTCCTGTAGATTTGATAGAGCTCTGTTGGCAGATGTGGCTATTTCTTTCACAGTAATTTTTTTATTTTTTTATTTTTTATTTCTTTCTTTTGTACAGTACAAAACATTGGAAATTGGTAGACATTTCATTCAGTCACAAAACATGTTTTCCCAACTATAAACAAATAAAGATATAAGATAAAAAGTAACGTAAAGTGGAGAGAGAGAGAGAGAGAGAGAGAGAGAGAGAGAGAGAGAGAGAGAGAGAGAGAGAGAGAGAGAGAGAGAGAGAGAGAGAGAGAGAGAGAGAGAGAGAGAGAGAGAGAGGGAAGGGTAGGAGAAGGAAAGTATAAGGGGCAGGGAGGAGGTGAGTATGTATATGGACAGTATTACATAAGATTGGTTTGGTTTGCATCAGTGCCATTGCAAGGGGGCCCATTTTTTTGCAAATTCACTTGGGTCTTTTGAATTAAATTTTTCAATGTTATAGTAATGCCTTATTTGAGAAAATAGTTGGACAAATGAGGGAGTGGTGTTACTATATTGACAATTTTGTATGTAACGTTTTGTTATTATAAAAATGTGATTTTCCAGAATATTCAAGTTTGGATCACCCAGGAGGAAATTTTTCCTGTTTAAGCATAATTTTAGACAAGTTTTACTTTCATACCAGCTACTGAGTTGGTTCCTTAGACTTTCAACTTTTCGACAAGAAAAAAATAAATGTTCAAGTGTTTCATTTTCAGATTGGCAAAGTGTACATAGGTTATTTTCAGACAAACCTATTTTGTAAAGAAAAGATTTTGTTGGTATGATGCGATGGGCAAGTTTATACTGGAAATTTCGTGACTTACTGTCCGTCACAGAGTTTCGTATTGATGTAAAACATTCAGAAAGATTAATGTCTGACATGTCTGAATCTAATTTGGAGTTCCATTTTGCTGTTAGGTCTCGAAGGGTACAAATGCCACCTGATGTACGGAGAAGTTTATAGAGAAATTTACAATCTGATGAAGCAGTAATGTCACTTAGGATCTTGCAATAGATAGATGTATTTGTTCTATTAACCTGGACGCCCTTTGAAAGTTTAATCCATGATTTGGGTATCAAACCAATCAGTTTGAAATATGTAATAAAATTTGCATTCAAATCGAAGTCATGTTTCAAGACATTAAATTCTTTAAGGTGTCCAGAGTCCGTCATCAGATCTCGAATGTATCTTATTCCACATTGGTGCCATTTATAATAGGTTTTAAAATCATCATAAGGGAGATAACTCATGAATGGTAGATTTCTGAATTCATCAATATTCTCAATTTCAAAGGTTTGCAGATTATTATATATAGTTAGAACATCTTTCCAGAAATCATTCTTGATATGTTTAACTAACCTTTTTAATTGATCTTTTGGGAAGTTCAAGATGTTGATATTTTCTGGGTTTACCATTGAACATCTGGCTAAGTGTTGCCATAATCCATCTTTTTGAGTCATACGCTTAATCCATTTCAATTTCATGTATTTACAAAAAGCTTCAACGTCAAGCATGCCAAGTCCTCCTTCTGAATAATCATTCATCAGCATCCGTCTTTTTATTTTATCTCTTTTTCCATTCCATATGAACTTAAACAGAATTGTATTTAGTGATTTAAAGAACGCTTTGTCCGGCATTGGAAGGGCTGAAAATAAATGTGTAAATAATGGAATAATTTGGGACTTGATAATTGTAATTTTGCCATTTAATGTTAATGAGCGTTTTGACCAAGAGAAGCAAATTTTTCTTGTTTTGTCAATTTGTTTGTCAAAATTCAAGGGGATAATTTGTTTTAAGTCAGTTGAAAACATTATCCCTAGGATCTTGAAAGGTTCTTTAGACCACTGAAGGGGTAGATGGGGGCATAGTTGTTCATTTGAATTATTTTTTGAACCAAACCAAACAGCCTTGGTCTTGTCACAATTTATCTTTAAACCAGATGCAAAAGCGAAGTCTCGTAGCGTTTCGATAAGTTCTATTAAACCCTCTTGTGTTCCTTCTAGAGTGAAGTTCGCGTCGTCAGCGTATTGAAAAGTTAAATATTCAACGCCATGGACATCTATACCTTTTAACCGGATATTATTCTTGATGGAGATGGATAATAATTCTATACAAACGATAAATAGATATGGGGAGATGGGGTCGCCTTGTCTACAGCCTCTTTCAAGTTTGAAATAATTTGAAATATGCCCTGTACTTATAATTGCGCTATTACTATTACATTGAAACAATTTTATCCAGCGTCTGAGAATTGGACCAAAATTAAATGCCTCCAATGCTCTATCTATAAAATTCCACTCTACAGTATCAAATGCTTTTTCAAAGTCTACAGTTATAAGCAGTCCTGGTTTTTTATGTACTTCACAATAATTCATAATATCGTATAATATTCTTGTATTTTCTCCAATGAAACGGTCCTTAAGAAATCCTGTTTGTGTTTCATTAATTATATTTGGAAGGACATTCTTCATCCTATTTGCTATTACTCCAGACGATATTTTATAGTCCACATTTAATAAAGTTATTGGTCGCCAGTTCTTGAGATATCGCCTGTCTCTATTTTCTTTTGGAATACAAGTTATTATACCCTGATTTTGAAAAGTTGACAAAGTTCCAGTATCGAAAGCATAAATTATAGATCTGAGGAGAATAGGTCCGATATATACCCAGAAAAACTTATAGAATTCTGCTGGAAAGCCGTCTGATCCCGGACTCTTTCGATTTTTCATACATTTTAGAACAAGTGCACATTCATGTAGGGTAATTGGACCTTCACAGCTGTTTCTCTCGTTTGGATTTAATTTGATGTCAACATTTGTAAATTGACGTGCATAGTCTTCCCACTTTGCGTCATGCTGGGTAGTATATAGTTTTTTGTAGAATTGTGAAGTTTCATGAACTATGTCATTAGTACCAGTCACACTCTTACCATTTGAGTCGATTATTTCATTCATATGCTTATTTATATAATTTCTCTTCTCAAGATTGAGGAAATATTCTGTATTTTTTTCACCTTCTTCGTACCATTTTGCTTTACTTCGAAATATAATTCCTTTTATTTTTTCTGTACGAATGGTTTCTAATCTTTCTTTTTTAACGTTCAATTCATTAAGAGTGTCATTAGAGAGCGTGTCATAGTTTGATTCAAGCTTATTTATATCATTTTCCAGTGTCTTTTCTTCTTTGTCAAGAGATTTCTTTTGTTTTATTGTATATGTTATTGTCTCACTTCTAATTTTCATTTTTAGCATTTCAAATACGAACTGGTCGTTCATTTTGAAAGTCATATTGTCGAGATCATCAGTATTTCCCGATGCCTTGATTTCATTCAAAGTATGTTTTATAGTTTCTTTTATTGTACCTACATAATCTTTATCATGCAGTAAATTAGAGTTGAATTTCCAATATCCAGGGCCTCTTTCAATTGGGTTAACATCTAAATCAAGGATTATATATGAATGATCAGATTTGTAGCTTATTCCAATGGATACAGTTTTCACTAGTGATAGGATATCTTCTGAAATTAGGAAGTAATCTAGTCTACTCTGCTTTAATGGATTGGGTTGGCGCCATGTATATTGTCTACTATCGGGATTAAGTATTCTCCAGGGGTCGACAAGTTCTAATTGTTCCTTAATATCAAGTATTTTGTCAATTGATTTCTGGTTGTTTTTGTGCTTATAATTATAAGTGTCGTTTTCATAGTCTTGCACCACATTCCAATCTCCACCCCAGACTATTGATCCTGAAAGTTGACTTAATTCATTGGCGAGATCCTCAAAAAAGTTTGGCGAGTCGGTATTTGGCCCATATATATCTATAAGTGAGAAACGTATATCTTCTATAGTGATATCAAGAATTATGAAACGGCCGTTATCATCTACAATTATTTCATGCATGTGATATTCAAAATTATTATTTATTAAAACCATAACTCCTGCACTTTTACTAGTACCGTGTGAAAAATGGCACCTAAAACCCCATTCTGCGGCCCATGTGAGTTCATCTTCAACTGTACTATGAGTTTCCTGAAGAAATATAATTGACGCTTTCTTACTACGGACAAAATTAAATATGTCTCTGCGTTTGGCTGGATCGGTTTTTAAGCCCCTGGCATTCATAGACAATAATCTAAAATTATCCATTGTCTATGTTTGAGATATCTATCATATGATAAATATTATGTATATGCTTGACCAAAACCAATGTTTGTAATGAGAATTGTGAGAGAAAGAAAAGAAAAATAGGTGAAATAAAGATTTTGAAAGAAATAAGGGATAGAAAGGAGGAAAGAAATAAAAATAAAAAAGGTGAAATGATGCTTCCTTAAGCTACAATGTCCGTATATAAGACGTATATAGTCAGAGGATGTCCTTGCTAAAGTATAGATACGCATAATAATATATAAGCAGAATATTAAATAGTAATTGTCATAAATAACTGTTTCTCATACAAATGATTAAGTGAAACATAGTTTCCAAAATAATAATAAGTCATGATCCTCAACAAAAAAATAAAATTTAAAAAAAATAATATATATGTATATATATATATCGAATTCCGGTGAGTTGGTATTTGGTAAGTCTATATTATATACCTGTAAGTGAAAAACGCATGTCTTCTATAATGAATAAAATAGAATTAGGGGAAGATTGCTTCTTTCCGGTAATAATATGTAAAGGATCACTGATCAAAATGAATGAAACTGCATAATACATATGCAATGAATAATTAAATAGAATTACAAAATTGAGTTATAAGTCATAAGTCTGGTCAAAGTCCAAAAAGAGAAACAAGTAATGATTTTCCAGTGTCGGTATATATGTATCACTGAAGGGGCAGAAAAAGCCGTGCTACCACAAGGTCATTTCAGGACAATGAAGCGTTCGTAATATCACATACTGTTTGTGATTTAACAGTACAGTACTTCCGTGATGAACACATTGATAAGTGAGACACTTGATAATAGTTGGTTTAGTTTTTGTTGATGATGACATCAATGTTGTCAAAAGGGTAGACTTTAAACTTCTTCCCATTGCTTGTGTGCGCGTAGACCCTGCCATTGAAATACCAGGCGTTGTCAACATCTGGATGGCTTTTCAATCGATTGATCAACATCACATTTGCCTTGGTGACGTCATCAGCAAGGCGAGCAGACGCTTTTTCTTTTAGCTGTTTACGTGCCCTCATCACCCTTACCTTCACTTCGACAGAAGCAAACTTAATCAACATTGGTTTGATGATGGATTTATTGGCATGATTAATCCTGTGAATAGCTACAATTTCATCTCTGTCGACCTGGACATCTACAAGATCCATGAGTTCAAAGAACTGCCCTACCAAATCCTCATCTGCAGACTGCTCCATATTGAAGATTTTAATATTGCATTTTCTAGAAAACTGTTCATTTTGGTTGGACAGGCGATAAGCCTGGTTAGCCTTCTCAGAAACAGAGTAAATTTGTTGAGTAAGATTTTCAATTTGTTTGTCTTTTTTGTTCATGTCATCTCTAAGTTTCTTGTTTTCGGTGTCTAGAGTAACAAAGTCATGTTGCAGTTTTTCGAATCCGATCTCGGACAAAACCTGTTCCTTAATCTCAAGTTTAAGGGTGTCAGAGAGGGATTTTATGGCCGCGTCAACTGCTGTTGTGATGAGATCTTTTAGTTCATGGTATTTTGGAATTTCAGATAAGGTGTGCCTTATTTCTTCCATTTCATGCGATAAGTCGGGCTTTTTAGGAGGCATGTTGGGAATGGTAATGTCTATAGATATAAACGAATTAGCGCATTCAGTGACAGTCTCTCTAAATGACAACGTGGTCGTGGGTTTGACCTTTGACCTGCAAGTCGTGTGTGTGAGAATTTTTTTTCCAAAGTTACTAAAGGAATCTTCTTAGCACAATTTTTTGCGTATGGAATGAATCATAATAATGTCAACTCACACTGGCTGTCATAAAAGTGGTTAGAAATCTTCCTCTTTCATGAATATGGGGACATTTTTCGGAGAGCTCGTCACTCGTGTGTTGCCATGTTCACAGTAAAATTGATATCAAGGTGTTCATGGAACCACAGACCTAAATATTTATATTTATTCACAATTTCTATTTCCTTTGATCCACAAGTGAACATGAAGGTAGATTTTGGTATTCTGTCACTCCGAAAGTGAATCACTTTTCATTTATCAAGATTTAATTGCAGTTGCCACTTTAAAAAACCCACTCATTCATTGCATCAAACATTCTCTGTAAAGAATCTTCACTTGGTGCAACCAACACAATATCATCGCCAAATAATAGAATTGATAAACACACATTATCTATAGATATTCCACATGTTAGAGCATTTATATCATCCACTAAATCATTAATTAAAACAGAGAATAGGGTAGGTGACAAGGTGCAGCCTTGCTTAACTCCCTTTACAACACTTATTGTTGGTGTTAAGTATCCATGAATGTTCACTGCACACTGTACATCTTTATATAAAGATTTAATACTATAATAGATTTTCCCAGAAATACCTGTTTTACACAGCTTATACCACAGACAATCCCGGTTTATACTGTCGAAAGCCTTACGCACGTCTATGAATCCACAATAAGTTCTTTGCTTGGCTGATTTTCTAGTATGAATTAATGAAGGTAATGTATATATATGCTCCTCACAGCTGCGCTCTTTTCTGAAACCATTTTGTTCTTCACACAATAAGATGTTTTCTTCAAGATGCTTTGAGAGTCTTTGGTTGAGTATATCGCAGTAAATCTTGCAGGGAACAGATAGTAGTGTTCTTCCTCTGAATGTTGAGGGTTTCCTAAGATCGGCGCTTCCTGGCTTAACAATAGGTGTAATTATTCCTTTCCTCCAGTGACTAGGTGTGACTCCATGTTCAAAACAGTAATTGAAGATCTTATGTAGTAGGTTAACACAGTTATCAGTCTTGAGTGCTTCAGCTTGGATATCATCACATCCAACAGCCTTACTGTTTTTTGCTCTAAATATATCAATTTTAACTTTTTCAATTGTAATTGGAATATTTAATACTTGATTTTCAGTTGTACTAGCTTCATTTTCTATAGAGTACAATTCCATCTTCACAGTATTATAGTGAGCAGCATCCCATGAATCATCTATAACCTCATTATAAAGTTATTCATAGTCATCTGTCCACTGTGAGATAACATCACTTGTACTTGACAAAAGAGTTCCCTCATTATTTATAACTTCCATAGGGATCACATTGACATTGCGTTCATTCCCATTCCGAATTTGCCTATTTCTCTTCAAAAGTTGTTGTCTTCATGTTGATTTAACAAATCCTCAAGCTTCTGTTGTTTCTTTTGTTGATGTTTGCCTTTATAGGATTTCAAAAGTTTGTCAAAAGAATTTCTTTCATAAATATGGTCATATTTCAACTTCTTTTTTGATTGATTTGAAGCACTACTTTTTCTCCATTTCCGTTCAGCCATGCATACTGAATTCCACTTATTGTGTAATACACTATCCCAGTAGGGCTTTGTCTTGCACTTATGTTTTCTGTTTGTTGATGAAAAGAGAGATTTCCGAGGTACTGAGGCATCCAGTTCTGATGTTAAAGATCTGATGAAATGCATATTTCTCAAGAATGACAAATGATTACCTCTACGTGTATTGTATATCGGAATCAATTGAGCATAAAATCGAGACAATATACACTTGCAATTGATAATTAAGACGATTTTAATTCACCCATTTTAACACTACCACAATTAGTTTTAGCAATCATTTTGAAAATGTTCACTGAGGCGTGACTGTGATAAGCGACAGACGGGGCCGGCTAGACAGCTACTCCGCCGATTCTCGTTAATTAATTAATGATGATTATCACTGCCGCTAAATGAATTTATGTGGTGTATTCCATCGCCATAAAGACATGTTTATGTAATAATTGTGTAATTGTCATCTGCGGAATTACCTTGTTGGATATCTAAACATTCGATATATGGGAAATTTAAGTTGTTTGATTGAAGATTTGTTAGTGAAATTAACAATAAAAATGTTGCGAAATTACGTTGAATTATGACTATCGTCGAAAATCAGATACGTCACAGAAGTCATCCCTTCACGGGCCACCACTCAGCAGACTTCCATTCTGGTCGTCGGGGCTAAATTAGGCGGTTTTTTAAAAAGCCGTATATAAGTAATTTATGGACCGATTTCAGAAATTTAAAATCGAGCAATTGTCAAATTGACATCCCATATTAATGAATCCGATTTGGACCATATGTCATTGCATCTATCCTTTAAGAAGTTTAACAAGTCATTATAGGCAAGATCAATGTTGTTCTCTTAATAGTGTTTTGTACCTGTTCAGTGAGATTGTCAGTATGGAGAAAGTTCACAGGGAAATATTCAAGCTTAAAACCAGGCTTTACTTTTCAAAGTTCACATCGCTAACAGTTTGAGTATCTGGAGAGCTGTTGTTTAGTCCTGTTACACACAAATTCCATTTCAGAAGGGAGTGATCAGGTAATGACACGGGGATATCAATATTATAGTCTGATATTACTTCTGTAAGTGGCTGCACTTTAAAGTCAGTGAATATAGGCAATTTTTCATGGGGTACAAAAACATAGTCAATAACAGATTTTCCTTTCTTACTAATGTAAGTAAAATCATCATTAGGTGAGTGACCATTCAGCATACAAAGGTTGCAGTCTGTTAAAAAGTCCATGAGATACTGTTCATAACAATTTGCATTATAATCTAAAACCTTGCGAGGGGGGACAATATCGGCTCCTTCAATAAAAGCTGTATTAATACTCACTCTTGAGTTAAAGTCACCAAAGAGACATGTTATTCCAAGATTTTGATATTGACAAAGTTGACTGCGGAGAGTATTATAAAATTCTTCAGCATCTTGGACATGGGATGAGCCAGCAGGGCTGAGATAGCACACACACAAGACAATGGCTAGATTGTTATATTTTGATTTTAGCTTCAGCCATAGAATGTCTTCTTCACAGTCATTTAAGACAGTTACGTCTTAATTATTTAAAACATCATTTCTAATCAAAATGCCTACACCTCCTGATCCGCGTCGAGCTTTTCTGTGTGTTGATTTTCGATTTCTGCCCCACCATGTATAACCTGGTACTGACAATTTATCATTGCCTGTTACACATAGTGCAATTAAATGGGAGTTATCACACAATATCAGATTTCAGAGAGTTTTCATTATCCTTAAGCGACCATCCCCCACAGTTCCAGGAGCAAACCTCTAATATGTCCTATTGTTTAGTTGTAACAAGTCTTGATCCATAGACTCTGTATTTAGAATATTTACCAATTTCCTTTAGGATGGTTCGGAGTGAGTGTTGATTTCTCAATTCTTCTTGGGTTAATTCACTGGAGATGTACAGATGGGTGCGTCGTGGAATTTCTCAATTTGCTCTTGGATTTCATTACATCAGTTTTCTTCTCAGTAGTTTCTAGAGTTGCAATTACAATCCCTGGTTTATTATTTCTATTTTGTTTCCTCTCAGGATGTTTGACTTTAACATGGTTTAGTTTCAGACCATCTTTTATCAAGCCTGTCACTTTATGTAGCAACTGTTTGGGATCACTTGATTCGTTTGGATCTTGTCTAAAGTTTTTTATCACTTTTTTTTATATCAATAGTACTGGAAGACCAGTTCGCTGTCACAGTGGCATATGATCTATTCATCTGTTCACATTTCTGTTTCAGTTCAGACACTGTTTTATCAAGATTTTTATACTTTTCACTTTTTCTGATTTCACTGATTTAATTTCTTCTGAAACAACCTTGGATGCAATTTCTGTGAATTTTGTTACAAGTTTATTTTCTATGGAATTTTCAAGTTTTTCTTCCATTGAGTCTATTCAATATCTCAGGAGCAGGTCTTGATTATCAAAACCTGCTCTTGAGATATTGCGTTTTCTAGTACAGGCTTTAGGTCTTATGTCACTAGCCGTTAGTGTTCAAAATCATGTGTGACTGAGTCCGTGTGTTTACTAAATGTGACACGGGTGTTGGCCATTACCTCGCTGACAAAGCTAGCTGCTTCGTGACTCTTCATACACTGCATAGAGTCCATTGGCTCAGTTGTATGCGCCATATTTACAGTAACACTGCAGTTTGTACCTTAATAATGTCATTTGTGCGTGTATTGATGTAATGTTTGCACTAAAAAGTCACCTTTGGCACAATTTTTCTCGGAGCAGTGTTTAGGCCGTCTGAATAAGTCACTGCATGAAGTCACAAGTCACATGATATAGACTAGTTAAGGGCGAGTTAACGTTTACAACTCTGACCTACGGTCTAGGTAAATAACACTGATTCGGTTTCTGAGAAACTGGGACCGAGTGTATTTCGCTGAAATCTATATTTAGACGGGTGAGAGCGAGACTGAATTATTTCGTCAAGATGGCGGAGTATTCCTCTGGTCCGTTGAATCGAATACCCTGGGATGTCTTGGACGAGATGAAGAACTTAGCTAAATATGCTGCATGGCATGCGGCGAACTATTTTGCTGGGAGGGAGGGAGATTACAAACAGGACAAGGAAACCGCGGAGCGCCATTACCAGAAGTTGTTGAACACGGGCTTGTTCAGCGAGCGTGTGTGCTGTCTGTTCAAAGATATGGCGTGGGCAGCAGCATGGAGCACGGCTAGTGAACGGATGGGGACCGCGGAGGATGCTGCCAGACACAAAAGCGAGTGGGAACGGTGCCACAAAGAACTCACACGGATCAAAGAACTAACAATGCGTGTAGCAGACGATCTAAAATACATGTGTTGGAACTCGGCCTGGCATGCCACAAACAAGCGGACACACTTTGGTTTATTTACATCAGGTGACGCGGCGAGAGACGCCGAAAGGATAGAAATGCATTACAACAATATCGGTGCCGACTGCAAACTTATCGCTCTCGACTTCTTAAGTGCACAAGCAAAGATCATGGACACATCAGAGCCGCAATTCTTTGCGCAACAGAAGCTCGAAAACAGGAGCGACTGTCCACAGGAAATGTCGGTCCAGTTCACACACTTTTCGACCAAAACGAAAACATGGAAGCACGAGGTGGGCTGGGCCTTCTCCGTCACCGAGGGGATCGTCACGTGTCTGTTCAACGTCATAGGTCTCTATTCGGCGTCGTTCGGCCTCGGTAAAAGCTTCGCCGATGGCGGGAGCAACGTTAACGGCGAAGTGAAGACGTACACTTTCCCTGTGAAGATCGGACCGAGTTCCATGGTTGAAGCACGGGGTGTGGTACAGGAAGCAACTGCAGAAGTTCCCTATTACCTCGTTTTCGATATCGGGGGTCACCGTTACTGTAGGTCAGGGACGTGGACTGGGGTTGTTGCTGGTAACGTCACGTTGCAAGTGGGCAAAACTACCAAGCTTAAATAGTCAACTTGGCAGGGAAATCTACCAAATGAAATATTGTAGGACCTGGTCTAGCCTACTATTATAATGAATGAAAACTTGAAACTACAAATTCTTACAAGTATCCATAGGAAATAGAAAATACCCAATACTGTATCTTAATGTGTATAATGTATATAAAATTATCCCCACCCCAGTTAGATATTGGATATCGTCAATTTCATGTGCATGTACATACTGTTGCTGTATCGTTGCTATTTCATGTTAATTATGCAGCATGCAAGTATTATCAGCTTTCCTTTACATCTATCTATCTACAGCAACATTGGAAATAACAAAGGGAAAATGGTATGTCGATTTAAATTAGCTTACATTTTCACAACAGTCGAATAGTTCAAATATTTTTTTAAATGAAGATCTGTCAATTTTCCATTTTCAAAAGCATCTCTACATAGAACTGTAGAAAGCATAATGTTTCATGTTCAAGCAAATGTATATATGTGATGTATACTGTACTATATAAATGTGGCCTGTTGAGCTCTAGAATAAAGATTTACCGTAAATCATTAAATATACCTTCCTTGTATAATCGCCGGGTTACGTTTAGCAAAGTAAACAAACTGGCATGGCAAGTACTTCGTATACAGTATTCATATATTTGTGATAATGATGTATTTGTTTATATTCTAATAAATTGCATATAGATATTAGGATTTCGGAAAATATAATCGCCTGCCTTGAATAATCTCCGCGTCAAATTTGTGTTTTAAATTAATAATCGCTGGGCGATTATTCAAGGTTAAACGCACAGGAACTCGATTTCGTAATTAAAACGTAGATAAAACGTAGGTACAAAAACCTACACCCTATAAAACAGTTATATAGGGTGTAGGTTTTTTTTTACCTACTTTTTACCTACGTTTTAAGGACGATATCGAGATCCTGTGGTTTAACGGTATTTAATATTAAAAGATTCAGTAGTGATTGAGGCCAAGGATCACGATATTCTGTAATATATATTATTATATGGCTCGTGATCACGAAATACTTAAAAGTTGTGATCCTTAAAATGCATATAGTCGTATGTATTTAATTATGTTTTCCGTTGTTGTTGTTGTTGTTGCTGTTGTTGTTGTGATTATAACTATTGTTGCTGTTAATCTATTAAAAGATAACAATTTTCATTGTTCGAATGATAAATAATTTTTGGAGAACATCATCTTGTTTGTCATGTTTTGAGGTAAACCATAACTTAATGATTTCTTCCCGCAACAACGAATTAGGCAGTTATATAGACATGAGCTCAGTCCACCAAACTAGCTGTCGGTTGCACATAGTTCATGAAAGTATAATTGTTTTCTTTTCATTTAGACTAAAGTTAAGAAACACCAGAGTGGCCAATCGAACAAGCGAACTATTGGTGATAGCGCTGTACCTCAGTCGACAGTAGATCTAGATAAGATTCACTTAATATAATTAATAAGATGTATAATAGTTTACTACACAATTATAATATGGCTAGATATAAATAGAAGTTCATTTAATATCTGGAATAAAATAAATTTCTCTGAGATCTTGTCAAATCATGTCGATAAAATAGTGGAGGATATTCTATCTAAAAATAGCATCAAAACAACTGACGACGTCGATGGATAAATATAGACCCGGAAGTGACATCAGTATATCATTAGAGCGGCTGGTATGTCGTGGTAGGATCAATAAATCTTTTGTATTTCGATTATCATAAAGTGTCCGTGCTTAATTTTAATGTATTTGCTATAGTTTAAGATGCCACTGATATATAATGCAACAACTGTGACTATATACTGTTATACTGCGGCGCCTGAACCATGACAGTTTACACATCGGTGCACCACGAATCACCAGCAGAAAGGGGGCGTGGCTGAAATCGACGAATGTAAACATGCCTGAACACGCTATCTTGAAGCCGATTCGCTGTATAAATAGACGCCGGCGAACAGGGAAACAGGCATATCTCACTCTGCCAACGAACAAGAAACGTCAAGCTACTAAACGAACTAAAATTCTCTCAAAAGTAAGATTTTGTAGATATGTCAATCAATGATATTTACAGATAGCAATGATGTTCAGTGTAAGCGTTTACTACGTAATATATATAGTATTCCTGCTGTCCTATATTGAAGCATGTAGATAATATAAGTACTGATCTAGATTACACCCACGTACCATGACCTACAAAGTTGATTGATTTGATAGGAATGTCATATTGCAAGTTTAATCGGGGTCATGAGTTTCAAACGTATAATCTAGTTTAGTATGCTTAATGGAAAATCCATCAAAACCGAGACAAAATATTAACATCATACCTGGGACTAAAATTACCTGTAATATGAAACCGGCTTAACTATCCGGAACCTGTAATGAGAATTTTTGTCTCATGTTACGAGATATACTTGGAAATAAAAATTAACAAATAACTCTCCCATGCAATTGATGTATTGCTTAGCAAAACCTTTTGAATCCAGAAATTAAAATACGTATGAGTATGTTTCATGAGTTTTCGTTGACATCACATTTGAGGTAAGAATTATGTGGGAGTTTTCCATGAACTTTTACTTATTTGTTGGTTCATTTTATTACCTCAGATCTACACCAGATTAAAAGATAATGGCCGCAGCTGCCCCTAAGAAGAAGTGCAAGTACTGGGATGAATGTTTCCGGAAGTCCGAAGCTCACAGAAAACAATTTCTCCATCCTGAGGATGTCGCTGACAAAAAGGGCGATGCAGGTATATTTTTATTTAAATTTATGTTTATTTTATTGCTTTTCAAACGTCCAGATATGTTATTTTGAAAAAAATACATTTTAAAAATACAATTAGATAATTTGCACAGACAATTTTAAATCTCATTGACAATATGAAATACATTTATAATTTAAAAATCAATGGCAATGTAAAAATGCAATGACAATATTGGATGAATATTTTTTCAATAAACATGTCTTTAAAATCTTTTCAGTATTTGTTTCATATTAGAAAATCGACTTCTAATTCGAGTTTGCAATTTTATTTTATTGCTCATTTTTTTTTCTCAGGCGAAGCTAAGAAAAAAGAAGAGGCCAAAACAGAAAAACAGAAAAAAGTTAGTACTATTTTAGTTTACATTTGTTTTTAAAAGCATATTTTTTTTATGTATATAGCATATACATTTTCATAATATTTATCATATCCATTGATTATGAGTAAATGTACTTATTATACATATCAGATCTATATATTTTTCATTCATATTAGTTTTCAATAAATATTGTTTTTTTAATTGCAGGAGCCACCAAAGCCGAAAGTACGGGTTTTAGAAAAGGTGAGTTATCTCCCTTTGACTGGTTAGCAAAGACTTGTTCGATGTGTGAGGACCCCTTAAAATCATTCTCCTACCAAAAAGATCTCATGCGACATGTTGAGTTCGCTCATAACCTAATCAAATCAAGTCAATTTATATTAATACATTGAGAAATATATTTTATTGGAAGATAACTCTTTATCAGAATAAATGAAAGAATAATAAAAAAAATATATATATATAATAATTTAGTTTTTAATAGTATTTTTGCTCTCGCATAAGTATTTTTTACAACGCATGAGAAAAAGAATTATATTGTTAAATAATTAAATGTTCTTCATCAGATGGGGGGACCCCCTAAAACAGCTGGGGCTAGTACATCGACTGACGGTGGTGATACCGATGTGGATATGAGCGACAAAGATGATGACGAAAAAATGGATACGACAAAACCTAAAGAAATAAAAACCTTGAAAAGGAAAACACACGCCATGAGCCAAAGTGATGATGAAAATGATGAGGTTAGTGTTGTTAACAAAAATTGAAGTTGTAAACGTAGAATTTTTATTTTTAAAAACAATTTGGGAAATAAATGAATTTTTTTGTGGTTATGTGACAGCACTAAGCTTTGCATGTCTAAACTATCATTGACATATATGTATACTATAACATTACTTTAAAAAGTTAAATTTAAAGTTTGAATATTTACAAATATCATGATTTACGTTTTTTCTCTCGAAAAGGATGAGACCACAAAGGCTGCCCCAGCCAAAAAGGCTAAAACTGATTCTGAGGGCAAGGGAGATAACTCGAGCACTGAGAAAGTGAAGAAGGTCAGATTGAGATGCAAGTACTGGGACGAGTGTTACCAGACCAACAAAGATCACCTCAAACAGTTCATACACCCTGGGGATTATGATGCTCCTGATGGTACGTGATTAAATTTTGTTTATCAAAATATTGTTTATAAAATATTTTTAAACATCTTTATAGATTTGGATATTTTTCTCTAATAATATTTGAATAATTTTCATTGTTTATTAAAAAGGAATTATAACTCCAGTCACACATATTTTGGTTTTATTTTCCATCGTTAATATCAACTTTACTTCTATTTTATAGAAAAAGATGAGGAACTCATGAGAACGAGAGCTAAAACGCATAAAGCACTCAATGATATGAAAGACGGGGAATCTGTAGATGTTGACTCTTACAGGATAAAAAGGACAGGAAAAGATTACCACTGCACGTAAGTGTCAACAGAACTCAATTATATTTAACCTAAAATATTTTGAAATACAAATTTTAATACAAATTTTGAAATAGAACCTTGATAAATTTATGTAAAAAAATTTCATGAAAATGTCATCTGCTCAGGTACCATTGCATCCTCTACACATAGCCAAGAAAGCTGACAAGATTTTTAGTGGTAGTAGATTTTCTACATATTATCATAATTTCCAGATGTCCTGCGTGGAAGAACCAGAAAGACGCCCCAGATAGCCGCACATGTAAGCACTTGAAGGAGTATCTGGGAGAAGCGTTTGAGAACCAGAGAACAGGCGCCGATAAACCCAAAAAGAAGAAGGGCTATATTCCTCAACACATCAGCGTCAGTGTCCTCCTTGCACAGAAATATGTGGAAGGGTAAGAATATTATCGCAGAGTTTAAGTTTCTTTTATGGTATCCTTGACTATGACTAGCGTAATTAAGGGAATCAGCTAATCAGATCATCTAAATTTGGTTTATGTGTGATGACTGCGCATTGACAAAGAAAGAAGATTAATAGTACGCTGGACCTCAGCGATTATTACATGGTTTGTCAATCTAGTTAAAACGTCTCCTAAATCCATGATGGGACGTATAACATTACATTTAGTTTTAATAAGATTGATGGTTTGTGTTACCAAAATGATAAAAGAATTAATCAAGAATTAATGGAATTCAAGAACATTATATTTGTAATCTAAATATTTTTTAAAATCATACATTTTGTGAAAATTTATATATTTATTTTTTCTTCTCCAGAACTATCCAGCCTAAAGGGTGGTGGATGAGTGAAAAACTGGATGGTGTTAGGGCATTCTGGAACGGAAGGTACGTGTCAGTGGTTTATCTGTAAATCATTACGATCCTAACTTGTTTGTGAAAGTGAGTTATTGTTAATACTCTATGAATATCATAGAAAATTGGGGGAAAAAATAAAATAAAAATTTAAGAAATTGTCCTGTTGAGGAGTAAAAATGTAATCAGTGTGAATGGTGATTGTGGAAAAAATTAATATCTACAAAACTTATTTTCATGTTTTCAGGTGTTTCTATTCTCGACTTGGAAATGCATTCATTGCTCCTGAGTGGTTTACAAAGGTAAATATATAAACTTTTTGTATTCTTTTTTTTTTAAAATCTCTTTTTAGGAATAAAATGTTCAAAGTGTCAAATTTCCTGAAAACTATGTTTATGGATAAAAGAGCGAATACCACTGTCTTATATGTAATAATAAATGAATCAGATAAATCAATAAATGTTGTATGAAATAATGTATTCCAAAGTGTATTTTATTCATATTTTAATCTTTAAACATATTTTCATTCAGGATTTGCCAACCGACATGCATTTAGACGGAGAATTGTTCGGAGGTCGGGGAAAGTTCCAATCGACAGTCAGTATTGTGAAAACACCCGGGGATGACCGATGGAAGAGCATTAAATATCATGTGAGTAATTTTTTAAACAAGATTTACACAAAAAGAAAATTTTATCTCTATGAACAGAACAAAATTCAACAAAATAACATAATTCTTTCCATTTTTGGTTGTCAGTATGTTACAATCTGTATCAAAGTTACAATTCGTTACAATATGTATCAATATGCTAGAATGTACATTCCTTATGTTACAATCTGTATCAATATGTTAAAAATTTACAATGTGTATAAATTTGTTACAATCTGTATCACTATGTTACAATGTGCATAAATTTGTTACAATCTATCAATATGTTACAATGTGCATAAATTTGTTACAATCTGTATCAATATGTTACAATGTGCATAATTTTTTAACAATCTGTATCATTATGTTTCACTCTGTATACAATTTTCAAACAAAAATGATAAAGGAGAATTTTGCTTTAAATTATTTTTTTAATTTATCAATCAAATATTCAATCCCACAGGTTTTTGACTATCCCAATATGGACAAGGGGAAAGCAACCTTTGAAAAGCGATATGAAGAATTGGAAACCTACTTCAACAAAGCAAAGTAAGTGAAGCAACATTTTTCATACTATATCTAATTATTTATGATATCGAATTTGATCATTTCTTAATTTCATTAATACTTTGATATATTAAGAAAAATAACAACAAGAGTGGGAATCATGCTTTTTAAATTATAATAAAGCATGTAAAAATCTCTCATACCTTTCACATCCTTGTCTTAGTATATCACAAGTGGATTTAATGGAAAATGCCATATTCTCCGTTATTCAGAAGGCAGCTCCAGAAATGATCAAATGGAAGGGTTCACTTATTGAAAAGGGGGGTAGGGTGGTGGTCAATCATATAATATATGCAATTTACATGCTAAATATTCAAAAGGAGGAGTTCACACCCCCTGAACCCCTCCTTGGATCCGCCACTGGAAAGTACTACATGATTTTTTTTAAAAACTTCAGGTAATCTATTTCCCCTATTCTAACGAAACTATTACCTCTTTGCCAGTCCCAAGTACGCCATCTTGTGTGAGCAGACTAAATGTCAAGGTCAGGATCACATCGACGAGGAGTTACCCAAAGTGTTGGCACTCTTCGGGGAAGGTCTCATGCTTCGACAACCCAAGTCTCTCTACGAGACACGCCGCTCACCCACACTGCTCAAGATCAAGAAGTTCCACGATGCCGAGGTGAGTTGTCCGTATTCATACGCCAAGGTCATAATGATATTACTGATAATCTTTCCCTGTAAGTAATAACTCACTCAAGTTTCTATCACTGGCAAATTTAAACCTAGCTGCTTTTCCATAATTTTTCTGTGCTAGAAAAGAAGTGTTCACTGTGAAGTTTAGGTGCAGTGCACTGCCACCCTAGTACAGAAAATTTGAATAAAAATGTAGCAAGGCTTAAATTAGTCAGTGATTGAAGTGATAGAAATTACAGTTCATCATTAACGCTTCTGCAAAACCAGTTTAAATAAATTCAGATTATTTTCATATTGATTGAATTCTCTTAAATATATCTGATAAAAAATTTGAGAAGGTCTTTTATGTGCAGAACCAAATAATGTCAGTCAAATAAATATATTACCAATATTTCATGTCTTGCTTTATGAAAAATTAATGAATTCAAACATTTTATGAGACGCCAAAAATATGAATTTCATAAAGCCAATTTTGTATTCTCATCAAAATGTTCGCTTTCAGGCTGTTGTTATCGCACACGAGCGAGGCAAACCAGGCACAAAGAATCAGTATTTGACCGGCGCGCTCAGATGTCGCATGGAGTGCGGAAAGGAATTCTCAGTCGGATCAGGGTACATGTTATATGAATATTTCACTTCCTATTCAATAACGTACCAATTTCCCTCACAAATCATAACTCGCACCAGTTTACACCACTGGCTTATTTAAGCCTTACTGCATTTCATTAAATCTCTGTGCTAGCTTGTAGCACAGTGAGCTTCAGGTGCAGCACTGCTACACTGGCACTGAAAAGTTATGGAAATACTGCAAGGCTTAAATTAACCAGTGATGGAAAATAGCGCAAGTTATGACTTACAAGGGAGGTTGCAATTGACATCACTATTACCGCTTGACTGAAACAATTTTCAATCCTAAGATAATTAACAAAACTTTACAGGACTTTGTTTCATGAAATTATGATAATCTCTCATAACAGCTCTAAAGTTTTAAGGAATTTGAGGTCTTACTTTGCTTTTTATTTGCAGCTTGACAGATGCTCAAAGAAAGAAACCCCCCAAAATTGGCGCCATCATCACATACCGCTTCCAGGAATACACGAATAGCGGGTCTCCAAGATTCCCGACATTTGTAGGCATCAGAATTGACGCAGATGGACCTAAAGATGCTGATGTGCCAAAAAAGCCATCTGACGATTAAACGTCGCTGAGAGAAATATAGAATAAACACTGCCAGAAAAACCAGGGACTATCAAAACGAACAATTTGTCATACATTGTCATCATCACAATAATAACATGGTTAGACATCGCTGTTATCGTGGTATCAATCAATGATCATACATTATTTCAACATTGGTGCATTGTTATGATCATTGACACATTGACTTATCATGCATTTCAGTTTTATTATGACCATTGACATACTATCATGCATTCTAACATTGCTGTGGTCATAACATATTTATCGTTGACATGTAAATATGTCTCCAAGAAAAAAGGCATAATATTATGAACTTTTATGTGACATACAGTTTTTTTTTAAATTCTATGATAAGTATATATCAATCCATGTGACAACTGCTTATAAACTGTGTGAGTGGGACAGTTAAAAACCTTGACACTGTCGTGTGATATGATATGCAATAATTTCGGTTTATATTAATGTCATTATCATCCGTCCTGTAAAATGTTGAAACAATACAATGTGTTAAATAGGTCGTAACTTTGTGTCATTTTATATCTTTCATAATATCTTTAAAATTTTCCATGATGTAAACGGATGAAATTTCTGTACATAGAATTTATTTCTTGTGAATTTTATCAGTGATACATTTTTCTATCAGTCTTGTTATTGTTAATATTTATTTTGT
This sequence comes from Gibbula magus, assembly GCA_936450465.1. Taxonomy (NCBI): domain Eukaryota; kingdom Metazoa; phylum Mollusca; class Gastropoda; order Trochida; family Trochidae; genus Gibbula; species Gibbula magus. The sequence goes on from OW388299.1 coordinate 36,423,705, forward strand.
CATTATCTTTATGCTTATTGATTATATTGAACTGATATTGAAATATTTATTACAATTTGTTATTGAATAATCTACTGTAGTGATACTGTTGGGTGTTGAAAGTGAATATTCTGTGATTTTGTGTGTTTGTGTTTTTTATTAAAAAGTTTGTTAAACAAGAACTAAATTAATGTTTTATACAGAGAATTATAGATCAATATTGCTTGAAAATACACCATCAATGTTGAAATTATTGTTTTCATATAGCGGCGAAATGACAAATCTTTTTATTCACTATTTTTGTGAAGTTATTTATTATCTTAATCTGTTATAGTGATAGGATAAATAAACGTATATTTATTGGAAAGGAACCATGAGTGTCTTTTAATGAACTTATACATATTTATTCTGTATCAATTTTGTTCTATAGAACTTTTATGAAGTCACATTTTTGCTCTGTTTCATTTGAATAAATTCATCCTTTACAAAACTTGTTGTTTATTGTATTTAAATGTTTAATATGAAATTTATTATGAAGTATTGATAAACAGAACATAATTACAAAATTTTGCATCTTTGAATTTGTACAAGTGGCATAACATGTAAAAGACAGTTTACATCTGCGGTGACCTTCATTACTTTCATTAGTTTGTACACACCTTTTCTACAATGCTTAATCTTGCTTAACCCTTAACTTGTGGGTCCTAGGTTAGTCTGGAATGGAGAAAGTGAATTCATTTATTCCCACAGTGCAAGTGGCATAACATGTAAAAGACAGTTTACATCTGCGGTGACCTTCATTACTTTCATTAGTTCTTACACACCTTGTCTACAATGCTTAATCTTGCTTAACCCTTAACTTGTGGGTCCTAGGTTAGTCTGGAATGGAGAAAGTGAATTCATTTATTCCCACAGGCGAGCCCCACAGGCGAGCCCCACAGGCAACACAGCTAAACATTAACATTGAGATTCTTGCCAATACCAGAGTCTTGGAAATTTGGTTTGGGGTGCCAATTAGTGCTGAAGGTAAAACCAAGCGGGAACTAATATAAAAGGGTAATATAGAATAAAGCAACTTGAGGGTTAACATATGTCCTTTGCTGATATTAATGTCATTTTAACTTTTGGTCAACATTTTCAATAAAGTATGCATATTGAGAGCAAAATTGTATTTAAGGTGGTGCATTGGAGTTAAAATGGTCAGGTCTCTGATAGAGTTGAAAGAGGTCACAGTGAAAAATGAAGTGGTGATATTATGCATTGACTGGAATTAGCAAAAGCATGGGTGGCTCTGCACAGACTTTCAATGTCGCATTACATCCAAATTTTATTACATGTAGATTATTTCTCCCCGACGGACTAATTTGCAGCCACTGACAGGATTTAATCTTACCATTGAGAAGAAAGCCTGCAACATTGAAGTAGAACCCCCAGGTATTTTGAAGACCAGTGAAAATATTGTTACACAGTTCCTTATCATTTTGTCAAAACTATTTATTATTAGGCCAAACTGTTCTCTCATTTGGAAAAAAGAAGTTAAACGACCAATCACATTTGTCCTGATTGATTTTGAAGGTTTTTAAAAAATAAAATTTATGTCTATAGCAAATTTTTATTATTATCTTAAATATTTAAGGCGTGAGAATCCAAGCAATATCCAATATAGGACACATAATTATTATCACCTTCACTGAAAATGATCAAAAAGCCCCTTAAAAATTCATAGTGGGGACTGTTCTGCATAAAGGGGTGATATATCCCTCAATTTTTTTTTCTGGATTGCAGACTGAGCGAAACGAAATGCGTTGCAATACGATTTGTAATTGACATAAAATTGCATTACTAACAATCCTATTGCCAAACCTAAGTTTTTTAAATGTCAATTATAATTTGTACAGAGGTAGCTCTCCATCAAGTTAACACCATGGAACAAGAGTCATTAGAGTGAGTAAGTGAGTGAGTTGGGGTTAAACGCCGCTTTCAAAGGTATTTCACTTATATCGCGGCTGCTAGTATTATGGCAGGGAGAAAGCCTGCAACGCTATGGGGCTATGCACTGCGGTGAAACCTGCGAGCAGCGGCTGGAACTAGCGAACCATGGGTGGTACTATGCTGAAATTCAGTGTAGCATAGCACTCAAACCTTACTGCATGTAGAACAGTTCTCTACTGTAGACAAAGTTGCCGTGCCCCTGGCAAGAGTCATTAGAAGATAACATATCTCACCAGTCCCACATAATTTGTAAAACACACCTTTGAAAGGCAATTGTTTGTTTTCAAAGTACCGCTTCAGTAGGTGGGTAATACACATTTAGAGTTACAGGAAGATATGATGAAGAGTTTAGGAGTTATGCTCCGGAAACTAACCTATTTCAAACGCTCAAGAAATTAAATTTAAAATATTAAATTACATCTTAAATATAACCTCAGTCAGTTCATAAGTTTTTGTTTGCGAAAGAAAGCCTTGACTTCGGGAAATCGAGTCTGGCCTTCAGCGATCCCCAATTTCCCTCTGCAGAGGTCTTTCTTTCGCAAACAAAACCTCTGAGTTGGTTTTTATCCTTAAAGGTAGATCCATTGTGATGTTGGTGTTAAATGTGACAAACGTTATTAATGGTGTTCTATCGAGAAGTACTGACTATTACCGAAAATTAACATTTTGTTTAAGGTCGACTCTGTATACCGACGATATAAACATAAAAGTATCAATTTCTGATCGAAAATCGGACAATACATCATGTGAGGTGTGCGTCAATTAGTCAATCGTAATTTTGGAAGGTTATTTATAACATACAAAGTGCCAAATTAGAGTTGATAATGTTTAACAGGTTATATAACTACAACGCATGTAAATGGGACATGGAGTTTCGGTTTCTACACATGCATAACGATGTTACTCGATTTTAATTGGAAACTAGTAATTATGATATATTTCGCGATTGGGGATGAATATGCAATCTGAGTGAATTTAGTTGTACTGTAAACAACACAAATGGTGTGTTGGAATGTATTTAAGACAAATGCAGTTTTATGAAACACAATGGATGCACCTTTAACATAACGTACAGGTGGGATAAAAAGGAACAGGGAGGTCAACATTTAAATGAAAGAGTATTGAGGTTCTATAATGTTATCATTTGACGGAATCAGTGTAATTTGCCTCAAGAAAATCTATCTATGCTTCAGCTAGACAAACATATGCAGTGTATGAAATATGCCTGAAAAGCAGCCAGCCAAAAAACATGATTTTGTCAAACTAAATGGTAAATTAAAGAAAAATCTCAAAATAATGCAAACCAAGGCCAAAAGTAATAAGGTTCTGGGCTGTTCGTCTGGTCTTATTTCATACACTGACATGCCGATAGTTTGGGATAAATTATTTAATTGTTTATTACATTGTTTGTGTGTTTGATGTACCAATAATATTGTCAGACTATTTTCTTACTATCAAAACAAAAACTCAACATCTTATGGGTAGCTAGTCTTTAATCACAATTTCCATGGCAGCAAATAGGTTAACAAATTTATTAAATCCCATATCCATTTTGCATTTACCAAATATCACTTTACACATTGTACATATCTCACAATGATATCAACAACTTCATGTCAAACATCTAAAATTATATTCAATATATTTTCAGATTAAATATTAATAATCATGATCCTTATCATACTGTTGGCACAAAAATATGGTAAATTAGTTTGGACAAGTTGCTATCAACAGAGGAAAACATGTGTATATCTTTGTACATAAATAAAATAAAAACAAAGGTATGTACAAAACTCATGATGGGTAACAACAGTATGGTCAAACAATATGGTGGTGATGAGTAACCATGGTTACCAGTGGGCAACACCAATC